>OU343219.1:87276133-87522349 GCA_910596185.1 Chrysanthemum makinoi | reverse complement strand
GTTGGAATCACTCCTAAACTTGTATTTCAAGTATTTATATTTCATATGTAATAGGTAGCTTTATTATGGCCTTTATGTTTGTTTTAAGGTCAAGCTTATGTAGAAGGCCCATAAGCTTGGCCCAATAAGATAGAGGAAGGGAGAGGAGTGTTGCCCTAGCTTCCCTCTTATAAATACCTCTTGTAAACCTTCATTTGAAGGTTGGTTGTTCAAGTTTTTCTCTTTCACTCATACCTACGCATAACCGGTCTTATTATTGTTTGTGTGTGTGTTAGATCTTGTTCAATCGCCTCATCTCCTTTCTTATAAGCTTGTGTTTGTAAAACTAGTGACCTATGATGGTATCAATGCCAAATAGTTGGGTGTACTCGTTTGTTTTGAAGTTTTGATTTTGTGTCTTCTGCGTAAAGATAACGCATTCCTTTGGTTATCTTAAAACTTCGTTTTTACACTTTTAATCCAAGATTCTTGTACTTTCAATGTTTTGAGGTGTTAAAATACTTGTTTTTGGCAAAAAGTTTCAAACTTCTGGCGTGGATTTACGTTTTTAAGCTTGTTTGTTACGTGGGTGTCGTTACTGTAACCCGTTTGCGGGATTGGTACATCAAAATTCTCACTTTTGTGTTCTTTTGGTACTATTGAAGCTATTCCATAACAAAAATCTGGTTTAGAAACACATTTAGGCAAAATCAAAGTTCTGACAATCCTCACGCGTATCAAAACCTAAAATTACTGGCGTAAGATTTCCTTGGTTTGATCTTCATTTTACTGGTTTTATTAGGTGTTTTCTTACTTGGATAAGTCACGAAAATACGTCGACTTTGGATATCTTTTGCCTTTGTGAAGTGTAAAAGATCATTTGAACAAAAACCTAAAATTACGCATAAGCAGCTTACGTAGAAATCGCCAAGATTCACTTCGCAGCGTAAAAGCAGGTCTGCATAAGGTAATCCTCGCCTAACTTTCTCACGCTTACTTTGTCTCGCGCAACTTTAGTGCTTTTATCCTGTAGCTAAAACCTCTGCGTAACTCCTCATTGTTCTGCGTAACTTTTGGTGTTTTTCAGCATAAGTGCTACTTGGTTCTTGTCTTTTCTAAGCCTAAGGACACTTCATCAACAAAGGTTCATTCGACTACAAAGATCCATTTTACCACACAAGTTTTTCAACATGTCACAACCACCATACTCTAACTATTTCCCTTACACTTATCCTCAGCGACAACAACAACTAAGTCCACAACATCAACAATGGAATCAACAACAAGCAATTTATCAACAACAATTTAATCAACAATATACTCCACAACTTCTAAATCCACAACCTCAAATGGTTCAACCACCACCAAGTCTTCAAGTTCAACCGTATACAAATGAATTCAATCAACATCCATCAAGGAACACTATGAAGGAACCCACTTGGTTTGCAAAGATGTGTGAAGCTTTAAGCGGACAACAATCAATTCATGAGGTTTGGATCACTTGATAGACCTCCAATGCTCACTTCCGGAAACTACGATCAATGGGTGATAAGGTTCTTTAGGTTTTGTGATCTAAGAAGCCACATGGAAAGTTCTTAAAGAAGGTTATCTTAGAAGGTCCATTTGAGATGCCTACTATCATTGTACCAGGAGATCCAAATGCCATTCCACCAAGAGATGAACAAACAAACATTGCTACTGTTGGATTTAAATCCTCAAGAACTTCTACATATGAAGTGATGAACTTGCAATGGAATACATCCTCTTAGGATTACCAAACCAATTCTTAAGTAGTGTTGATGCTCAAAAGCACAAAAATGTGGGATCATATTAGTCTTCTTATGGAAGGATCTTACTCAATCAAGGAGGATTTGGAATCCAAAATTTACTTGGCTTATGAACACTTCATGATTGAACATGGAGAGACACTAGAGTCCTATCATCATAGATTTTCGGACATCATCAATGATTTGGATAAACACAACATCATCATGCCAAGAATTGCGGTGAATACTAAGTTCTTGAGTAGTCTTGGTTCTGAATGGGAGAAGTATGTCATTTTTCTCCATCAAGCGAAGAACATGCATCATTCTACCTACGGTTGTTCATGATTACTTGAAACCTCATGAAAAGGAAGTTGATAAGGAAAGGATTCTCCGTGCTCAAATTGCTCCACCAACACATCCGGAAAATCAACAACAACTTGCCTTATATGCTCAAACCAGTTATTCTCCTCAACCAGCAACTCAACCAAATGCTTCAAACACCTTCACAGCAACAACCTCAACAAAATCAATTGGTTCCATACAGCAACCATGCTCAAGCATATGTCGATTAAGCTAATGAGGAATCCGATCCGTTTGAAGCATTGCAACAAGGATTTGCTATGATTGCTAATGCCTTTAGCCGTTATACCAACAAATCCAACAATCGTATTCGTTCCTCATCTAACACAAGGACTCAAGGTGAACAATGGGCGAGTTGAAGTTGAGAATCGATTGGTTATGGGAGATGGGCGGTGGTCAAGGGTTTAATCTTTGTGGGTAGGAATAACAACGAGCTCAAGTGGTGGAGCAGGAAATGCTCAAAATGGGTTGAATGGTCTTCGATGCTACAAGCTGCAATGAAAGGACACTGGCTAATGCATGCCCAAAGCCAAGGACTAAGGGCAGTGCTTATTTCAAAGAGGCTCTTCTTTTGGCTCTTAAGAATGAAGCTGGTGGAACTCTCACGGACAAAGAACAGAGCTTTATGGCAAATCTGACTCGGATGATGATATGGAGGACTTGCAGGCCAATGCATCTGTTATGTTGATGGCTAATATGCATGAGTTACACATGAGTGACTGGGCCCAGTGTATGACACTGGCTTGTCTCGGTACCGAACAAACCATATTTATCTCGATCTCATATCTCCGCCAACATCGCATCCGGCAAGGCTCGAATGTTCAAAATGAGTCATCCACATCTCATTCCGACGATTTTCAACTAGACCCGAGTTATATTTGGCGATCAAGATGACCAACCGTTTCCCTTGATAATCAAATTGACTCGTGTCATTACTTGAGGATCTAAATAATGATCATGTTGTGACTCGTTGAACAAGATGAACTTTGCCTCATCAGATTTCTTGTTAATACAAGACCAACAATCCCATAGTGGAAGTGTTGCATTAAATCGGGACTTGAAAAGTAAAATGCTGCTGTTAACAAAGGATTTTGAATGTTTACAAAAGCAACTCAAACAAAACTCAAGAAAAGCGTGAAAACGGTTTTGAAGCGACCTGCCAAATCTTATCAAAGCGAAAAATATTTAGAGCGACGGATCGTGATCTAGCCAGCCGAAGAATGCTTTGTTATGCGAAATAGAACAAGCGAAACATGAACATAAAAAGCAAATTAAGCTCTCACCTTGGAAAATCAAAAAGCTAAAATTGAGTTGTTAACTTGTCAAAAACAGTTCTCTGCATACAAAAAGCATTCAACGAAGCGAATAGATGATCATCTTGAAGAAATTATCGGCTTGCAAAACAAACTTAAAGAGTTTAAAGCATTGTTTACAAACATGGCGAGTCGGTCAGCAACCATTGAAAAGTTTACTTTAAAACCAATCAAATGGATATGGACGAATCTTGCGATTACAAACCTAAGCTTTCAACCAAAACATTCAAACCAAATCCGAAGTTTCGGTCACGAGAATATAAAATTGATAATTACATTATGAATGTTGTTGAATATCATCGTCAAGAGGAATTAGATCGACGAGTCGATCAAAATTAGAAAAAGTTGTTTACAACAAACCTTTTAATTATTCAAAAGCGGTCACTTTCGTCACACAAGCAGTCTTCTAACACACCAAGGTTATCATCGAAACACGAGTCTTCTATTGTTAATCCCAAAACGGACTTTGCACAAACTTATGGTCCTTTACCTTCCATTAGTGAAGTAAACTCACAACCTGAAAATCGAAAAATTCTTAGATATTTTGACATTTTCATGGTGACCTCAAATTTTACAACATGAGATAGAATATCGTCACGAAATCAAAGTTGAACATTTTCAAACATTTTCGGAAAAATCTTTTACCTAATGTTAAAAACTTGAAAAGTTGTGCAATTGCTTGGGAAAAGGATTTTCATAAGGAACTTGGGGTCATGGCGTTTTGAGAAACGAAACATCTATTTCAAACACTAAGCGTAAAAAGAAAATGTTAAGAAAAGATGTTGATCGACTCTTGGAAGATGTTATAAATGCGGATGTTCAAAATGTTGTGTTATTGAATTCTTTGTCATATGCATTTGATAATATCTCTGGCGATCTTTATTACGTGGTAAATGTTGAGAACGCGATAATGTGCTTGGTCGAGTCCTTAATTTGAAAACAAGCGATTGTCAAGCGAACTTTCAAATGCAATACGTCGTCCTAATTGGTGTCAAAAAGATATTCACGATCAACAACTTGATTTTCAAAACAAAATCAACGATTCGTGCAAAACCTTACGATTCTAAAATTGAGCAGCTGGATGATCAAAGCGTGTCTTTTAAGTGTCAAATCTCAAAATATGAACAAGAACTTGTAAAAGTTAAAAGGAATATGGTGTCATATTTGATTTACTCAAAAAGTGATGAAGCATCAAATGAACTTGATCATTATCTTGCACACACTAAAGAAGTTATGCATTTTCTTGGAAATGTTAGGTCACGAAAATCAAGATCGATTCACACTATCATCAAGTTAAGAGGAATGTTAGGAAAGTATGAACAACTTCTGCCAACAATCATTAAGAGAGATTAGTAACACTTAGTACTCATGCACCTAGAATCTCTACTGCCAAATCACACGTAGCTAGCGTGCTTCCTTCTCTTGGCAGGAATAGTTGAGCCTTTTCCAAGCGTCCGCACTTCGACCTAAGAGCACTCAATCGAAGAATAGGAAGTTGCGACCTAAGAAAAGATCAATCAAGAATGCTAAAGTAGAAGAACACCCTAAGACTATGAATAAGACACCGTTGCCTCCACTATAGATATTGCGTCTAGCAAATGTAATAGAAATAGTGATGTAACTTTGCTACTTTTGATGCGATGCACCTTGTGTTATTTGTGGTAAAAGTATGAATTCCGATTGCCATGATAAATGTGTTGCTAAAGCTATCATCTCTCGTTTAAGGAATCCTAAGAACAGGAATACCTCTAGGCCCACTAATCTTTCTAAGTGCATGCTTGGTAGACCGCCATCTTTAGATTTAAGAAGCGCTTTTTGTCCCTGTAGCTCGGTTTCACCTCCTAGGAATGTAGTACCACCTAGTGAATTCACTAAGACTAAAGCAAAGAGTAGTTATAGATGGCAGAAATGGATATATAACACACTAGGATTTAAGTGGATACCTAAAGCTATTGATGTTTGTATATCTACTATAAGCGCTATGGAACCCTCTAACATTTCGGGTTCCACATCTACTTCTATTCCATCGTTATTAGATGCGTGTAATGCACGGTGATCTGAGATCATTCTAGGATTGTTGATAGCGGATGTTCCCGAGCACATGACGGCAATCTTAAGCTGTTATCTTTATTGCAAAGTTCATTGCCTTTGTCGGGTTGAATGATCACTTCGGACTATCATGGACTCGGAGATTATGTCAATGGGAACATCGAGGGTTTTACTATGTGGAAGGCCTCGGTCAAATCTGTTTTTGATGGTCAATTTTGTGATGGAGATTTGGAGGTTGCTAGGGAGAAAACTTGTTTCATTAAGTGATCTACAAGGAAATATATGCGGCTCAGCGTAATTCTAGTCTCTACACTATCTCTATGCAAGACATGGTTGCTTCCTCTCCCATTGCTTACTTCTAAAGAAGCAACATCAACAAAATCTGGCTATGGCAGTCGTCTCTCACATCTAAACTTTCAAACCATCACCAACCTTGCTCGACACAAACTTGTTGAAGGACTCCCGATTTGGTATTCAAAGATCACCTTTGCTCGGCTTGTGAACAAGGGAAAAGAACTCGTGCTCATTTTCCTTCAAAGGTGGAACCTGACTCTCGGCATGTGCTTCATCTTCTTCACATGGATTTGTGTGGCGATCTTGCGTGCAAGCGATCAATGGCAAGCGCTACATCTTAGTAATTGTTGATGACTACTCACGATGGACTTGGGTCTACTTTCTTCGTAGCAAAGACCAAGCTCCACAAATGATCATCACCATTCTCACAAAAATACAAGTTGACTCCAAACACCGTCGAGAATCATCGAGCAGACAAAGGCTGAATTTGTTAACAAAACCCTTCGAGAATTCTATGAGAAAGTGGTAATTCAGCATCAAACATCTATTGCGTTACACGAACAAAGCGGAGTTGTTGAAAGCGAAACCGAGCGTTAGTGGAAGCTGCAAGAACAATGTTAATCAATGCTAAACTTCAGTTACTTATGGTATCTCATGCATGCTATACTCAAAACCGTTCTATGATCACAAGCATACAACAAAACACCTTTCGAGCTTGTCCATAACGAGAAAACGAATCTAAACACTTTCATGTATTTGGATCTCTTTGCTATCCGAATAATGATCGTGATGACTTTGTAAAGCTCAAAGCCAAAGTGACATTGGAGTCTTTATGGGATCTTGTGATAATTCCAAAGGTTTCGAATCGGAATCGTCGTACAAAGCGGTGATGGAAGCGATTCATGCTCATTTGATGAACTCGCGGAAATGGCTTAGTATAACGGCTTAGAACCGGTCACAACCGCTTAAACTTCCCTCAAACCCCATCATCGGTGAAGAAAGCCCTCGACACTCGTCAACAAATGGAAAGGTTATTTGCTCCTGTTGGTGGCGATATTGATGAGCGTGCTCGGTGTATCCGGCTTGCACACGATAATATTCCTATACGATACACTGCTACAACAACTCTTGTGTTGAAGATGCACCTACACGTTGACTCCAACACAGCAGTTGAACACACGCTTCCAACAATGATGGCGATGATATTGAGATGAAATACCCCCACTGCGATTTTGATCCAAATCGTTCTTCAACCCGTTTAATGAGCGCGGATGTCCGTGAATCTTCAACAAACCATTTGAATCCTCGAGAATGCACAATGTATACCAACATCAACCCTCCACACATAGATGGACGAAAGACCATCCTCGAAATTATTGGGCAACGAATCAACCGGTGGTTCGAGACAGCGTCTCGCACGGTGAACATTGCATTTATGCACTCAGCATCGCCAATGAACCTAAAACATCAAAGGCGCAATGACAAAGACAAGCTTGAATCCATGCAAGAAGAACTCAACCAATTCAAGCGTCTTGAAGTATAGAGGCGGTTGAAAGACCAACGAGTCTCGTCATTGGTCTAAAATGGATTTGGAAAAACAAATTGGATCTTTGAAGGAAACGTTATCGAAACAAGTCCGTCGGTGGCTAAGGGTTATCGTCGAGGAAGAGGATTAGACTTTGAAGAATCTTTTGCTCCGGTTGCTCGTCTTGAGAACGTTCGGATATTTCTAGCGTTCGCTCATATCATATAGCGGTCTATCGGATGGATGTCAAAACTGCGTTTCTCAATGGACAACTTAAAGAAACGGTTTATGTCGACCAACGGATGGATTCGTTGATCACGAGTTTCGAATCATGTCACACAAAAGAACAAAGCTCGTATGGTCTCAAACAAGCTCCCGGGCATGAATACGATAAGCTATCATCTTTCCTCATTGCTAATAATTTCACCAAAGGTTCGGTTGACCCAACTCTTTTTATACAATATCACGGGAACATATCTTAATTGTTCAAATTTACGTGGATGACATCATTTTTGGACATAACAAAGTTTTCAATCGCTTTTGCAAAACTAATGAAGAAAAATTTTGAAATGTCCATGATGGGTGAACTTACATTCTTTCTCAGATTGCAAGTTCATCAATCACCTCGTGGTATTTTCTTGAGTCGGTCAAATATGCCAATTGTTAAACAAATTTGGAATGAAAACCCGTGACACCTATGCCACACCAATGGCTCATACCAAGAAGCTAGACGCTGATTTACATGGAAATTGGTGGACCCTACAAAATACCGTAGTATTATTGGGTCTCTCATGTATCTAATTAGCGACGATATTGTCTTTGCCGTTTATCTATGCTCCCGTTATCGATGCGACCAAGCGAAACCCACCTCTACGGGCTAAAAGAATCCTCCGATACATAAAGGGAACCATTAACTTGGGGATCCGGTATCCAGGATTACGGTTTTGAACTAATCGCTTTTGGATGCGACCGCGGATGCTTAGACTCACGGAAAAGCGGGGAGAACTACAATTTCTTGGTGATAAGCGGGTGTCTTGGCAATCGGCGAGGATTGTACATATTTGTCATCAACAGAAGCGAGAATATGTAGCCATGTTCGCATGTTGTGCTCAAGTCATTTGGATGAGAACACAACTCAAAGACTATGGGTTGTATTCGATGTATTCGCGACAATCGGAGTGCCATCTCGTCATTGGCTTCAGATTCGCACTTCGAAATCAAAGCACATCGATCTTCGATATCATTTCATCAAGGATCACGTGGAGCGAGTGCTGTTGAATTATATTTTGTGGATGAGAATACCAATTGGCGGATCTTCTCACCAAAGCCTTGCCTCCCGCTAGGTTTAATGAGTTGGTCCACGGTTGGTATGAGGTGTTTGACTCAAGAAATTGGATGACCTCCTAAAAGTCTTAAAACACATCAAACACCAAATTCTCTTTTGTAAATAATTTTTCAAAAACAAAATACAAAATTATAAAATCTGATAAAACAACAAAAATATTCTTCTAATCTACTTTTCTTTCAACATTGCAAGTACATTTCTTCCGTCAACACTTTAATCTTTCAAAATTCAATATTTTTCCGATCAAGTGTTGAAGGGGAGAAAATAAACTTATTGTTCAAAACATCTGTGTACTTGCATGTTATCATATCTCGGTTGATTTTTTACAAATGGTGGTACATTTTTTGGTTCAAAGACACTCCTCGGACTTAAATTAATAACCTTTCATTATTTTCTCAAGTCGGGGAGTGTATCAGTCATTCTTTCTAAAATCTTTGTTTGGTAACCAAAATGGAAGTTAAATGGCTTTGTTTGAAAAAGGAAAAGGTGGAGGGACCAAAACTGTCAAAACCTTTAAGTTATTTTTAATAACACCTAACACCACTTCTCATTTTATTACTCAAAACCTAAAACATCCTACATAGAATTCACTCAATCTTGGTTTTTGATCATCCATTTGTAAGTGTTTTTGTGATCTAACATGTTTTATCATAAGGTTTTGAATTTCATGAAAATCCAGCTAAGCGTTTTTCTAAGCGTGATTATGTGTTCTTACGCATGCGTAGAACACACAATCAATGTGTGTGTTTGTGGTGTAATGGTTTGTCTGTTTCAAAATACATCAATGATACACCATCAAATCAAATCCACCGAAACGAATTGATGATTTTTGAAAATTAGGGTTTATAGTGTCATTTGGGTATTTTCAAATGTGAAGTGTTTTGGTCAAAAGATTGTTGGGTTATGGTCTTATGTTGATGAATTGATGATTTCCTTTATAACCACCGAAACTCTAAATATTATAATTGGAATTAGGGTTTAAAGTTCATAAGTTTGGGTATTTTTGATTCACCATGAATTGGGTGTTATAACTTGGTATAAAGACTTCTCAACTCTCTTAACTACGAGAAAATGTTTGGTGCATAATCCATGGCTAGAATCCATACAGTAGATTTAGGGTTTAGACTTTCTGCGTATGTATTCTCTGTATGCCAGTTAAATGAGCTAGTATGTTGTGTTGATAAAATGATGTTTGTGTTAACTTTGATGATTTGATGAACTTATTTCAGCTTGTTACTCGTAAAATTCAGAATCAAGGTCATTTGCACTCTACGCATAAGGATTACCCTACTGTAGCATGTGCGTAAGAATAATCCTGCATACTTGCTACGCGTAAGGTTCTACATAATGGACTACAGGTATCACTGTGAAGGATATCGCGTAGCGATGACCTCTACGCATAAGGTCAACTACGAGTAGCCTTCGCGTAAGGTTAATATATGCCTACGCATAAGCTCTACGCATAAGGTCTCCTTTCTCTAGCGTAACACTTCTTACGTAAGTTAGGATTCTGGCGTAAGTCGCTAAGCATATATCATTCTGTCGCGCATAACTTTGCCAATCCTACGCTTAACCCGGATTGACCTTCATGATGAATTGTTACGTGTACAAACTTGTAAATAAACTAATCATATCATCACGAATCCTAAAATGTCACTAATAAACTAAATCGTTTGATATGTTGTGAACAATAAGTGATAAAATAAACTTTAAATCTTAAAGTTAACTAACTCCTGAAACATTTCACGACGTCATTGGACTATTGAATATACAAGTGACTTAGGACTCGTAACAATCATTGACACATTCAATAACTAGACAATAAGACCTTGTTGACTAACATTATGTCTTTCGATATGTTGGTTCTTTTGGCTAATGTTATTTGGATCCGACATGGTGAACAAATGAATATGGATGCACGAAGTTCTCTCCATTCTTGATATCTATCCTCATGGCTATCCAATGAAGATAGGAAAGAATAATCTCTGTGTTGACTTTGACAACCTCACTTGCTCTGAATCTTCTTGTTTAATTGCTATTGACATTCGAGGACTCATCCGTATCGGAATGCTTTCACACTCTGTTCACGAGATCTACATCCAACAGTTACGGAACACTATGGAAAGGGTCAAAGGACAAACTCTTTGTGTGGTGACTCACGAATCACAAACAAGTCACCATTACACTGTGAGACTTAAGAACGTTTCTCCTAATTCGATGTCGATCCAACCAAACTTTATACTCACTCTCAATTCTTAATCAATATCGGTTATGGCGAGGGCTGAGGAGTAATCACCAAGCATTCTCCGTAGAGCTTAGAGTATTCCTCAACCACGGAGAACACTCTACATGATCATCACCAAGTCTGTTTACGAGTGGTGGCGGCTATGAGCACAAGCTCATGGGCGCAAATATTCAGGCATTGGTCAACAAGAAACATACATATCAAGCTCGATTTGGGATGACATGATGTCATTTCTCAACAAACTTGGCTCAAAGATTCCCTACATCGGATATACTAAATTGTTGATCCAGAGAGCACTTGGACTTCATCGACATTCCCGAGGCTCAATGACCCAACAATCACGACATGTTGGCGGAACCCATTCTATCTGTAGAATCAAGGAAGCGTCTACAAAGAAACAAGGATAGTTTCCTTCTTCTAGCGAAGATGTCGGCTGAAAGCGTACAAAAGGTATCTGGAAGCAGTCAGACAAGGCAAAGTTGGTCATCTCGACGAAAAATCTACGGAACACGTAAGAACCAAAAGAGATGCGGAAGTGCGGCAAATGCTGTGAGTCAAAGGAAGTTCCCCAAGAGGAACCCTCCTTCAAAGATGATTGTTCCATCTAAGGAAGCTGCTCCCATCCCAATTCCCAAACCCGAACATAAAGCTTGTGGGCCGAAAGCTACGAAGATGCCGACGGATGAAGAGATTACCTTCTCACGAATGCGCAGCGTATCCCCTCCTCGGCTGACTAAACCTACAAGTCCAATAGGAACATGGAAAGGAAAGACTCTGTGCTTGAGTCTCATGATGAAAGCTTCGAAGAAGAAGAAGAGCAATTGGATCAATCATCTGAGAAGAAGTTTAAATTAGTTAGACAAATTCAAAAAGAATTTGCAAAAGATCAAATGGGTGGGAGGATCAAGTGGTGTCCACTCTTCACCAGTCGATGCGGTTAATCAACCCGAAGGGATCGTGCCACCACTCTGTGCAACAACAAGCGCTTGTGAAGGAGTCTCGATCTTATTGAACGAAGAATAAGGCCGAGAAAGAGAAAAGCTGATGAAGCTAAGGAGCAGGAAGGCTAAAATCGGACATGATGGCGAAGAAGATTATGATGACTTTCTTCTCGGCCGATCCAACTCGTTCCAAGGAGGATACCGCGCACCTCCAAAGGACCGAGTCTCCTCATGTCCCTCCTCATGATTCTTCATCTCACTCATCACCACCACCATCAAAAGATCAACAAAATCATCATCCAAATCTGTGAAGAAACCACCTCGATCTTGGATTTCTCAAGCTCATAAGCGAATTCACAAAGGCGTCAAACAAGTCGGAAAGAAAAGCGTGCTCACAAAAGCTAAATTTCTTTCTTTGATCACATATATGTATGGCGTGACAAGATGGAGAAAGAAAGGAATTTGTTGGTTCATGAAGAGTCATCGTAAAGGCTGAGCGAAATGATCGAGGTTACACTAACAAGTACCTTAGGATATCGTTCCTAAAGTCCTAAAGGCGGAAAAGACGACAAGAGATCATACTCACAAGTTTCTTCGATACTGTGTCCGGTGTGACTAGAGAAATATTTTCAACTCACTAACATGTAGCATTGGTTAAAAATACAATGGCCAAAGAAGTGATCTCTCGAATGCGAGTTAATCGGCTAAACTTGTGATACAAATGTCGCGATGCGGAGCGTTGCCGGATGAAGCTAAATTTTTCAAAATCTACTTGATTTTCAACTCGGATCATCATGCAAGGATTGACCCGATCAACCCAAGCGACCAAGAGATGAAGGATAAGGATAAGGATGCACCTAAGCGTCGGCGATGCGGTAAATCTACCTCTATGCCACCTCCTCCATCCGCGAACTTCTTCTCAACAAAGTCTCCTCCACCTCGGTCTTCTCTTGATAAACCTCGGGGCGATTCCGAGTTACCACCTGACTCATAAAGCGGTGATTACTTTGAGTATACGGGTGGTGGCGATGAAGAAGGTCCTTGAGCCGACAACAACCCACCTCACCCAAACAAGTCGCGAAACCGGTTATCATCATCAAGGCCTTCCAGAAGAAGAAGAAGCACTGGAGTTGTCTCATGGCTAGATGACGATAAAACGAAGTTTGAATGGTTCTCCACTTGTCAATCAAACTCTACGATGAAGGTCAAGAATTGGTGGCGGTTCTACATTGGAGCATAAAACTTTTGCAAGAAAAGTTCCATGTGAAAAAATGGCAATCTGAATTGAAGCGAATCAAGAATGAAGCATTCAACAAGCGACTCAAAGGCGCCGTGAGGTCGAATATCATCTTGAGAACATCGCTATCTATATAACATGGATTGGCTCAATCGGAAACAACATTGACTTCACACAAAGGGACAACCCTCCATACTACAGGTTGGACCAAACCTACCGACCATTGGCCAAGCGAGGCGAACCGGATTCCCTTCCGACTTCTTTACGAGACCGGATTTTCTCTTACGCGGTAGCGATGGTTCGAAAATCGCCATCATTGACTCTTCCATTCCCGGCTATTTACTCAAACGCGCGCTATCGAGGCGATGCAAATCACTTGTTTTCGACAGCGTGCAAGCATCACGACCAAGATGCATTGTATGGGATTCATCATTGGCACGAGCGCCAAAGAATCTACGAGCTGCTGGTTGAAAGTCTCAACATGCGATGTATAGTTCTAAGGACATCGTGGCCATCAACACATTGATCTCAAGTCTAAGTGGGACTACACATTCTTAAAGAATATCATAGTCAAGCGACAAGATGAACAGGACTATGGATTCTCCGAGGGTGACTTTGAGAACTTGTCCCTCAACGACATCGAAGACATGTACCTTGCCAAGGTGGAAGTATGAGACAATTCTCGGCTAAGTTCAGCGTGATTTATCAAGTCGGTTCTCATCTTCATTAGGCATTGATCAAAGCGTGTTGAAGATATCGGATGGCATTGAATCTTATCGAGCACGTGTCAACCTCCAAATGCTTACTCTTCCCGATCTCAATGGCTACCTCAATATACGCTCATCGGCAAACCTTTGGTTGTTTACCGGTGAACTTCAAAGCGCTTAATGGCGTGTAGTGATCTTGAAATCGGGGATCATACTTTGAAGGCGGTTGGGGATTAGCATACGAGGTTGAAGGATATAGCCGAAAGTTGGGTCTCCGTATGCTGGAATTCTCGAGAAAGGAGGGATGTGAAAGGATCATCACCATGATTGATGAGCGGTTGTTGAGGGGATCGGTTGACGATTGGAGAGCTATGTTGGTGAATTGCGACCCGGAAACATCACCGGCTTTCAACATCTGCGCACTCACGGGAACATCACTGCACTTCCTGGTACCCCTTGAATTGTTTCCTTCATAATTTTGGATGTATGATTAAATATGTCTTATGGCTTGTGCACATAGCGATGTACAACCCGTAATTGTCAATAAAGGACCACGTAGTGCGGCTTGATTGCCACAATCCTTATAAAAGGAGCGAAAGCTTCTTACTTTTGAGTAAAACCTATCAAACCTTTCATTTTCAAGGTTTTGCTCAAAAGAACAAGTACTTCCCTTAAGACTTTCAAAACCTCAACCGTTTATATCACTTGTTGAGGGGAAGTATTTGAAACTTTGTTCACAAATTGTTCACGGATGGTCATTCTTCCCAAACTTTCGAAATGGTCATATTTATTCTCAAGCGTTTCAAAAATAACACTTTAATATGCCATTTTTGAGGGGGAGAAAATATGTGATAAGAAATATGTTGAGTAAAATGCAAATGAATCGTGTACTTCGGACTTAACCAGCGAATTGGCGATGTAGCGTTAGTAACTTCCGGGCGGGTAATAATTTCAAGCTAGTTAAGCTAGTGATGTAAGCGTGTCTCAAAGGACTTGTGCGAGTAGAATGTACCATTAGAAACTTTTGATAGACATGAACTCGGCGGGTTTGACAACCTTCCCAGGTTTGTCTACACCTTCAAGGTAGTTATTAGAGCTAGTTGTCACCTAAAAGCTGACAATGTAACTATTTAACTATGCAGCGTAACTTGCGTGTCTGGGGGGATTGTCTATCTTGATTGAATCAATTCAAAAGTGCGGCGCTCTTTCCCTGCGTGCATTTAACCATTAAAACTATTAAGCACATGTGGAGGGGGAGTATTTATGCAAAACATCATCTCTCACAATGGTTCAAACATGTTTTTCCATTAACAAACCCTTTGAGAGACATTTTTCATCTGATGGTTTTAATGGCAAACATAGGTTAGTCATGGAGTTATAAGGTGACTAAGGTTAGGAATAACAGTCCTATGATCCGCCAGAGCCGGAGGATCTACCCAAGGACACCACAAATAGTTAGTATTTAGAAGTCCTTAGGTATGATTGTAAAAGGAGAAAATGAGAATCGGAGAAAGAAGGAGTTGAAGAATTAAAAAGAAATGCAAAGAAAAGGTGAAAAGAAATAGCCCTCAGTTATTCAACTTAGAGGCGGAACAGGGTTCAATTCGCTCTTGGTTGTCACTTAGTGGCCTTATTGAAGATTAAAAGTCGTCATGGACCCAGTGACGCATGCACTAAACCTTCTTAGCCACTCAAGTTTCTCAACAGAAGCTTGTTTCATTCTCACGAGGAACCCTCGTAAACTATCGGCTTTCTCAGAGATTGTGGTATTGAAGAAGGAGACCTCTCCCAGTCTCATTTCGGAAAACCAAAAGCACTATTGAGTCTAGAGCCACGAGATTCATCAAAAGATCTCTTAGGAACACTTGACATTTAATCACTTGATGATCAACTAATAAGATCATCGGTGGTTCATATCGAGTCCTTCACGGATCTTAGCAATGCATGAGAACATTTATGAGAGGTTCACACGTGATCCTCGGTGATTGAATGGAAACTCTGCCGGGGTCAACATCAACGACACGTCGCCGGTAACTCCCGTGGAGCGGAGTGTGTCTCAAGCGGTCTGATGGTGAGTGATGCTTGATGTACCTCGTGACTCATCGGACTCGTAGATGTACGATTTTTATCGCGTTATCTCACTTGTGGGACTCAGATTAGAACGGCCTTTGTAAGAGTTGTGTCCTCACACTATCTTTGTTGACACTCTCAGTTCAAACTTGTAAGTGGCGGAAACCGCTTATTACTAACCGTTTGAAATGTTTTCTTCTTATGGAAGCTCGGGCCGGGATGATCGTCTGATTCTTCTCATGCTCACGCCAACATCATCACTAATGGAAGTTCTATCCAAAAGCAACACAACCGTCAAAATGATTCTTCGTCAAACCAAAGAATCTACAAAGTTAAAGACTTAAAGAACTTCATCGGTATTGAATTCCAACGTCAAAGAGCGTGTGAGCATGTTGAAGAATGGCGTGGAACACTGGAGCAACAGCGGTTGGTGACCGTCTGCGACAACAACATACTATCACTTTCACCACAAAGAACAATGATCAAAGAACAAAGTTAATGAAGACGTCAAAGCATAAGCTTTTCAAAGATAACTATCTCTCTAACTCGGGAGATTGTTGAATCAAGGCAATTCTTCTCACAGAAAAGAAGAATGTCGAGAAGGCGTCAACTGCTACTATTACATCAGCGCCTTCACCGTTTACATTCATATATACTTGAGATTGTTGGAATCACTCCTTGATATTTCAAGTATTTATATTTCATATGTAATAGGTAGCTTTATTATGGCCTTTATGTTTGTTTAATTTCAAGCTTATGTAGAATAAAGCAGGCCCAAGCAATAAGGATAGGAAGGAACTAGGAGTGTTGCCCTAGCTTCCCTCCTATAAATACCTCTTGTAAACCTTCATTTGAAGGTTGGTTGTTCAAGTTATTTCTCTTTCACTCATACCCTCGCATAACCGGTCATATTATTGTTTGTGTGTGTGTTAGATCTTGTTCAATCGCCTCATCTCCTTTCTTATAAGCTTGTGTTTTAAAACTAGTGACCTAACAATAGGCGATGAGGCTCCCTCGCCTTGATTCAAAGATTTGCCGATCTCCGACATGAATCGATTCTCTGAAAAGAATAACATGAGCGGAAAGCACGCGGTACACATAAGAAATTATCGATGGCTCTAGAAGTCTATGAGCGATATGATATAAGCGGTTTGTAGTCGATGTTAGGTGAAAGGGAGGCCTAAGAAAATGATTCCAATGGATTCCAAGATATGCGGGGTCCCAGGTGAACACCACCACCTGTAGTTTTGGTGCTTGGTTTTAAGAGGAAGTTGGAGGATCTTGCGAACAACCACTTCTCACAATAAACCCACCTTCACCACCGACAACTTCGAAACAAACCCCTTTGCAAGTGGTAAAATGTAAAGATGTCCTAAGCAAACCCGCAGATGGACTCCGGTTTTATCCCCACTGGAAAGAATGAAATAATAAATGAAAGAATCCTGTTGCTCAGAGTGCGAATCGAGAAGATGATGACACTTCTACTGACACATTCCCATGTTAGCGGTTGAAGAGATTGGTTGGGCATCGAGGAAAAAGAATCAAAACATCTGACTACACCTTGAAAGGATGTTTACTCAAAGTTGTGCAAGATAAAACCTCAAACTCACGAACTTCATGAAGGTGTATTCGAATCTGATTTCTAGCAAATCCGTGAGCTATTGGAGACTTCAACTATCATTTCCACTATGAAACACAGTGAAGATTATAATAACTGCTTCCTGAGGGATATGGGAAGCTTTATAAAGTGGTTTTGAGAGAAGGAAATTACATCATCCTCCTAAAGATCTTGAAGGTGGCGTTTGAAATAGTAAAGATCTTCCCTTTCAGGATGCAAATCGCTTCAATATCGAGATGGAGAATACTATAGAATCTTTGAATAATCCAAGTCGATGGCGAAGATCAATAGGTTTGATGTGAACAACCCTCTTCTAAATGGTGAACTGGATATATGACCATTGGTCGAGTTTAACTATTAACAATGATACGGACTATCTGTGGACATACGAAGACCCACTTTATTGATTTCAAAGATGAAAGCGGCTACCTACCTTGATCAAGGTCTCGGAATGGTTCCCGGATCAATTACGGAGTAGACAATGAACAGCGGTATGACATTGCCTCTTATGGCATTCATTGGTGGTTCAGAAAACAATTCTACATCGAAAGACATAGTGGTAAAGAGTCGCGACGGCTCGATCCGGTGCGTATTCTAATGTTATCGGAATAGAGATAATACTCAATCTACGGATATGATTACGAAGAAGATGTTCTTGAAAGCGATTCCGAAGAGTACACTATGAAAGCGGCTTCAAACATCGATGCTAATGACTTTGAAGATCTCTATCTTGAACCTCAGAATATGACCATCTTCTGCTTTCGTGAGAAAAAGGCTCTTTCATTTGTCAATCTTTGGATTGAAGGCTTGGTCATTGACTAAGAGTTGAGGATTTTCAATTGGGAATTGAAAGTTATCGGACTTCGTGTCAATCTAACAAGACATGATGGGAAGCAAAAGGACATGAATATCGTCATGAATATATAGTGATAGAACCCCAGGAAGTCATCTTCAGCTGAGCGAATACTGGGACAAGAATGTTAATGAAGATTGTGTGAGTTATACAATCCGGTGATAGCATCTTAAGATGAAGTGAAGAAGAATTAAACTCTAGGAGTGAAAGAAATCAAATTGACTTGAAGCGGAACAAAAGCGAAATGCAGATGATGAGGATTTGAAGAGGTGTGGATTCATTCTTCTGCAATCAAGCGGCGATTGAAGACTAGAATGATCCATCGCAACCTTGAAGTTTTGTGATTTGGTGGACTTGATGCGGAACTATAAACTACTTCAAAAGAAGATGAAGATATCTTCAGTAGTTTATGTTTTTATTTATTTTATTTTGATGTGGCAAAGTGGTGTAATTACGATAAACAACTATAATGTATGTAATAGTGCTAGGTTGTGTATTGTGGTTTCCCTTATGTCTAAAAAGGGGAACTTCAGTCTTGTCCGCTCAGATCTTATAAAACCGACACATTTTCTCCAACAAATGTTTTTGTTTCATACATATTTAAATCACTTGAGATCCAAAATCTCAAAGGATTTGATATTTTTGATCGGGGAGAAATGTGATATAAATATGAAAGATGTTAAAGATGATTATTTTTGTCTCAAAGTGCATCTTGCTCTCTAATATGTGCTAAACTATTTTGAATCTCGAAGCATATATTAAGGGTGCATTTCAAACAATTCAAACCTTCAAGGTACAATGTTTTCCATGCTTTTATATACGGTACCTTGATTGTGTGTTAAATGGTTTCTAAATGTTTAGTAATAAGTGGTAGTAATTCAAGTCTCTTTCCTCTATGTGTCAAATTGATTTCAAATATTCTCACAGCACATATTGAGGGGGGAATCTACCAAGAAAATCAAATGGCTTTCCTACGAGAAATTGTGATCAAGAAATTATTTCAAAGATCTCTTGCCTCCGTATGTAAACAATTTCAAAATCATATGCATGTTGAGGGGACATTTCTAAATGATCCGAAACTATTAAGGTACAAAATACTTTGATCTCGTATAACAAGTACCTTGATTGTTTTTCCAAATGATTTTTCGATTGGTTTCAAGGGAGAAAGAACAATACCAAAAGACCGACCAATTTAATTTATGCATGGTTTTATAAGGATGGTTAGGTTAGGTATTAGTTCCCACGATCCTTTGTCGGGAGGATCTACCAGGGGACAATCCACTAGTTAGTGTAGAAGTCCTTAGGTATGATAATAAAAAATGAGATATGGGAAAAGTGCCGGCTGAGGCTGAGCTAATCTTGGAATAATGAACATGGTTCTAGTTATGAAGTCACCATTAGCTGAGATTGAAGAATGAAAAAAATTGAATGTGAAAGGGTGAAAAAATAGCCCTCCGTTTATTCAACAGAGGCGGCTAAGGTTCAATTCATATACTAAGTGGTTACCAAGGTAACATCGGTATTGAAGACAAGGCGTCATGGACCCGATGGCGCGGCACTTCAACTTTCCAAACCACTCAGTTCCTCTTAAGGAATTGTTTCATTCTCCTGGGAGCCAGACATAATCTATCGACTTTCTCTTAGAGACTGTTGATATTGAAGAAGGAGACCCTCTCCCTAGTCTTCGACATAGGAACCAAATATGTACAATTGAGTCTAGAGCCACGAGATCATCAATAAATCTCATTAGGACACTTTCAATGTAGACTCTCTGTTTCATAATTTGAAAAAGAGATTATATCTTATGAGTCTATGCATTATCCTTGTGGTATTGCGGAACATGACAGTGATATGCATACATGTTTCACAATGAGGAAATGGAGCCAACATCAAACAAGCTCTGGTAGGTGGCATGTGAGATCTATCAATATAGATCCAACCATGTGATAACGAGCGAAACAATGGAAGCGATTCAATCTCTTGAATCAATCTGGTTGATGGATTAGCCGGATACCTTTGAAAAACCGGTTCGTTGTGCTTAAAACTCTTTTCTTTGCACATACATTGTGTACTCATTTCTCAAATAAAGGTGTTTATGATTGATAATTGATTTTCATTAAAACCCTCGTTGTATTGCAAAAACAATTTCTATTGAACAATACCGTTGTTTTCAAATGTCTTTTCATCAATCGGTGAATCTCATTTGATTGGTTCACTCACTCGATGTTGTCTTCTTTGAGGCGTTCGGTTTGAAACGGCTAGAAGCATTGCGAAACCACGGTAAGGAAATTCTTGAATTATACGATCGCAGGCGGTACTGTCTTGATCAGCGAGGAACCGTGGGCGTGTACCTCGATTCAGCGAAAGTGATCAAAGACACTTTCGTGCGCTTTAACCCTAGCTGTTTTATGCGGGTACCTCCGATGTTTGCGGTGATCGAGAATGAAGCGGTCAAACCATAGCCGTGCTTTCCAACAACATTGAGTTCTAAAGAAATCATGATTAGTGCATCAATGACTATTTTAGGTCCATATACACTTCTGGCTGTTGCCAATATCATGAATCAAAAAAAAATACTCGATAAGAAAATCATGATCGAAATGTGAGCATGTACGGTCCAAATGTCACAACATCATATGCTATTGACCACAACAATGGGTGATCGAGAATTTGGTGTGGTGATGATCTCTAGTTATGCTCAAGGTCATCAGGTGGATCGCTCAATAACCTCCACCGAAACATACATTGTATTTGAACAATGATGAAATCTGCTTGAACACATAGATGCGAATACTTTGATGAAGTGAAGTCCTGAAACTCAGGTGAAGATTTATTAGAATGCTAGGATTCTGAAATGTAATTCATGGGGTGACCTCCACTTGGGGAGATTGTTGAGGAATTGGAAATCTATTGTATAAGCATCGGTCACATAAAGTATAATCTAGCTTAGGTTAGCTCGTAGACATAACGTTTATTATGTTGGTTGTTGGAAGTGTTTGAGCTTAGATTTAGCTAGTGCAACACCGGGAGGAAGGGCCGGGTCTTTACCAGTATACGATCCTGGTAGTGGAGGTGGTTTAGTTGTAACCTAAATACCCTCTACCTTGCAAGGTAGAGGGTTGAATGTTCTTTGTGGAATCTAACCTTCCAAGAGTTTCTCTTTCTAGAATATCCCACTTTCTCTCTCTAAACCATCTATACTATACGCCCATATTGATTTTGTTTTATGTGCTTGTGAAATCCAATATCTTAAATGGATGGATGCTGATTTTGAAAGTTAGTGTAAGGTTGTACTTGAATACTAGGTGGTGGTTGAATCATTTGTGGTGGAATTGCTCCGTGTTGAATTTGTTGATAGTATTGTTGTTGTTGTGTTAGTTGTTGTTGTTGTTGAGGATACATATGTGGAAAGTAGCTAGAGTATGGTGGTTGAGACATCTTGAAACTTGTGTTGATAATGGATCTTTGTAGTCGAATGAAACTTAGTTGATGAAGTAACCTTATGCGTAAAAAGCCGAAATGAAAACACCTTATGCGTAGAAACCAACATACATAGGATTAGAACTTACGGTAGGGTAGCTTACCGTAGAGTTGATAAACAAGCTTAAGCGTAAACCAAAGGTAGAAGTAGAACCTTATGCGTAATATTTCCTTAGCATTAAGACTAGCTTATCGTAGAAAATGCTTAGGCGTAAGATGTTTACTCGTAAGATGCTTATGCGTAAAACTAGGATTTTAGCCCAAAAATCCTTTACACTTATCCAGTGTAAAAGATATCCAAAGTTGAAGTGTTTTCAGGTATCGAAGCAAGAAACAACGGAGTAAATAATAGTCTGAAGATAAAACTTAGCGTAGACTTTGAATTCTTCAGCGTAAAACTAGGGTTTACTATGCATTAAGAATAACTTTCACCAAAACGATTTTATACCCAAAAGTGTTTTAGAAACCTGATTTTTTGATGAACGGCTTCAATATCACCAAAATAACACAAAAGTGTGAAACTTGATGATCCAAAACTCTTATTCACCTTATGCGTAGAAATAACTACACGAGTAAAACCAAGCTCAAAAATGATGAAATACACGTAAAGTTTCCAAAATTTTGCCAAAAACTTAAACTTTAACACCAAATAACCTTTAAAGTACAAGAATCTTGAGTTTTAAAGTGTAAAAATCAAAGTTTTGAAGCGTTTGAAGATTTAAAGCCGAGAAACTTCAGCGTGAACAAAACTTCAAAAACAAAACCATTTCACTAACTATTTGGCGAATGATACCATTGTTAGGTTCCCATTTATGTAACACAAGCATCAATAAGAAGAAATGAGATAGAAAGTGATCGGTTGAACAAATTACAACACACTGCGAATATAAGAAAAAGAATTAAGTGAGTTTATTAGTAAAATGAACAACCAACTCTCAAATGAGAGTTACAAGACTATTTATAGGGGAAGGGAGCTAGGGCAACACATCTAGTCCCTTCCTTTCCTTATTGGGCTTTTGCATAGGCTCATGGGCTTAATACATGAGCCTATTAAATATAACATAAAAGCCTTAATTAAGCTAACTATTACATATTGATTACTAACACTTGAGAAATAGTTTAGGAGTGATTCCACCAAGATTCGAACATATCTTTTCCAAAGATATCTCTATGCGTTCTTATCTTTTCCTACTTTCTATCTATTCTGTTTAACATAAGCAGACTTAACTATCAACCAGTACTAATTTTGTTCTGCCAGACTTAACAACATTAGTCTTTGGCGGTTTCTTCTAGCAAATTAACACTAAAGACTTAATTACGTCTACCCTTGACTATATACTACCAGAACTAATACTAAACAGACTTAAACAAACTTAAATCTGATTTACAAATATAATTCCCTACAACCATTACCTTCTGACTAAGGAGTTTACGAATAAGACCAAATTTCAATCATCTACAAAGATCCCTCAACAAGACAAGTTTAAATATGTCTCAACCATCGTATTTCAACAACTTTTCTCACCAATATCCTCAGCAACAGCAGTACCCTCAGCCACAATTCTCACAACAACCGGAACAATAAGTTTTTCAACAACAACAATCATTTGCACAACCACAAAAACAAAAATTCCCTCAACAACCATATCCTCAGCAACAACAATGGTTTCCACCTCAATATGCTATGCAATCATTTGCTGACATTCCACCGAAGGAACCTCATTGGTTTGCACAGATGTGTGAAGCTATCAGCAGTCAACAATTAATTCATGAAGCTGGATCTCTTGATAGACCTCCAATGCTTACTCCCGGGAACTACATTCAATGGGTCAATCGGTTCTTTAGGTTCCTCGACCTCAAGGAACCTCATGACAAATATTTGAAGAAGTTCATCCTAGAAGGTCCTTTTCAAATGCCAAATGTGACGATTCCCGCAGATCCAACGGCTAATCCTCCAAGACTTGAAATTGTCTCCTTTATGCGAGAGTCGACTAAGCTGAGAACAACTACTTCACTATGAGATTGAGAATGGAGTTTATTCTTCTGGGCATACCTAATCCAATTCTTCAAAAGTTGGCTTGGTACGGGAGGTTGTATGATTATCTGAAGCACCATCAGAAGGAAGTTGATAAAGGTCGAGCTCTCCGTGGAATCTATACACCTTTACCAAATGATAATTCACTTGGTTTGATTGCTCAATCTTTTGCACCACAATTTCCTCAATTTCCACAGTTGAATCATGCTTTTGTCCAGCAACAATAAAGCTTTACTCAACGGTCACCCTCATCGCTCCATATGATCCTTCACACCAATCAAATGATACTCAATTGGTTCCATACAACAACAACTCTGATTCAGCAATGTATACTAAAACCCAGAATGAATATGAGGAAGCATTCAACACGTTGAATCAAGGATTTACACTAATTGCTCGTGCCTTTGGTAGATTTGCAAACAAATCAACAATCATCTTAGTTATCTAAAACGAAATCAAGTTGTTGTTCAAAATGGAAGGGTTGAGGTTCAGAATCGAAACAATGGATGTCCGATGGGAACTGGTAGTTATATGGGTAGTGGACAAGGGTATAATGCTTTTGATAGGAACAATATGGCTGCTCCTCAGCAAAGGGTTCAAAATTGTTGATCATAGGAATGTTCAGAATGGGAACACGGTCATTCGATGCTACAACTGCAATGAAAAGGGTCATCTGGCTAATGCATGTCCAAAACCAAGAACCAGAGGAAGTGCTTATCACAAGGAGGCTTTACTCTTGGCTCTTAAAGATGAAGCTGGTGGAACTCTTACAGACAAGGAACAAAGCTTCATGGGAAATGCAGAATCTAATGATGATATGGAGGACTTGCAAGCTAATGCAGTTGTGATGTTAATGGCAAACATAGAAGAACTTCACATGAGTGATACAGGCCCAATCTATGATACTGAGGCTTGTCTCAGGTACCGGATCCAAATATGTGTCTCATACATGATCTAATATCTCCGCCTGCATTAGCATCCGACAAGGCGCAAAGTGTTCAAAATGAGCCATCAACATCTCATCAAGACGATGATCAAGTTAACCCCGTTGTTACATTTGATGATCCCACTGATGAATATCTTGATACTCACGTTGAACACATTGAAACTTCATCTAACCCAGATCCATAGCTCATGACCTTACTTTTGACTACCCAATCTTAAGTTGAAAAATGCAAAGAAATTAATGTGAATCTAAAATAAAAAGTTGCATTATTGACTGCGGATCTTGAATACTATAAAACACAAATTGCAAATTTTGAAACAAAAGAAACACGCTGATAACATCAAATTGTCATGATATTCTAAGAGTTAATTTCCCCCTTTATCATCACATTATGAGTAAAATGCTAGTGAAAACATCCTTATTCCTTATTATTTCATTTCAGGATCTATTTTGTGCAAGGAAGCAGTAAATGGACATTTCCAAGCCCAAAGGATGACTTTTCTCTCAACTACGGCGTAACTAAGTGATGGAGTTACGCTGTAATAATGATCATGAAGATTACGGCGTAACAATGGAATTTAATTACGCCGTAACAAGACTACTGGACATGAAGCAGCCAACATGACAGTGGATACGGCGTAACCCTTAGCTCAAGTTACGCCGTAATAACGAATAAACATCAATCTTACAAAGTATAAGGCGTAACCATCAACCCAGGTTACGCCGTAACAGAAGAAAAGCATTTGATTTACAAAGACTACGACGTAACTCTCAGCTAAAGTTACGCCGTAACCATGCATAAGTACAAGATTTTGAAGAGTTACGGAGTTACTCATTAATAAATGTTACGCCGTAACTAATATCCGAGCCTATAAATAGTCGAAGATTTCATAAGTTTTAATCATCTCTCCTTTCCCAAACCTTCTAGGGTTTGGGGAAATCAAACACAGAAGAAGAAGCATGGTTTAGGAGCATTGAATAACAAAGTTCTCGTCTACAATTTCCGTTGTATTCGAGTTTGAATTCCTTTTATATTTATCTAGGACTTATATTATGAATTCATGTTATTAATTGAAGTTTGCATTTACGTTATTGTTCTTCTGTTTATTTCTTTATAGACATTTACTAGTCTTATCATAGATCGCTAGTCTTGGTAATATTATAAGCTTGTTAGTATCTAAAGGGCTGGGAGATATGACCAACTGACCTCAGCCTAATAGGTTGCGAAGTGTTAGGAATTATATTTGAGTTGATTATGACAAAATATGAAAGATGAAGAACTTATGAAGACAAAGAAAGACAAGGGACTTACTTATTAAAGAAGACTTTATTATTTAGTCCCTAGTAGTATTTTGTAACCCTAGACTCTCTAGTATATAAAGAGAGGCAGGGAATTAGGTTTTAGAGTGTGTCAAGATGTGAACACGAAAGGTGTGTGTGTGTATCTCCTAGGCGTAAGTTCTCAAATGTAAACGCCTAGGTTAGAGTTTAGTCGATACTTAGTTAGTATTTAGTCGACTAGAATAGTATTTAGTCGAATATTACTTAGTAGTCGATTAGTATTAGAGTGTTTAGTGGTAGAGATGATGACGAGAAACCTTCAATAATAGCAATGATGTTTTGATTTATTCCGCTGTGCATTCATGTCTATCATTGTTATTGTTATCCCCTAGAGCTCATAAACGATCTTCACAATTGGTATTAGAGCGGGGAGCTCTTGATATAGGGATCTACAAGGTTTTTTGAAGAAAAAGAAAAAAAAATCGAATCTCACAATTTTCGTAATACTTCTGCAGCACTTTTTTCAAGAGGGCATAACCTTTTCTTGATCTGTTGGATCGAGCTACAATTTTTTCTGGTGCATCTTCGTATATCCGTCTAACGTTTCACCGAAGGGATTGTCAATTAGAGCTCTCAATCAAAAGTTATAAGCTGTCGAAGTCTGCTGCAGAAACTGAAAAAGTTCCATAAGGTTACTACAGCACTGTTTTAAAACGATCATAACTTTTTTGTTAACCGTTGGATCATGACGAAATTTTAGGTGAACGTTCTCTATATAGCAATATAACTTTTCACCATAGGGATCGTCGATCTGAGCTTTTACGCAAAAGTTATAGGCTGACAAAGGTACTGCTCCTTGCTCAAAGTACTGCTGTTTATACACGAAAGTACTGCTACTTAATTACTTAGTGATGCTCTCGATATAGTTTGGATTGCCAATTGAGTTTGTACTGCTACGTTACAACTGCTACTACTCAATTATAATCTGCTGCTGTGAGAAGACGTGTTGTAGAAGAGATTTTTTTTTTTTTTTTTTTTTTTAAAAGGTATTCTTGATACTATTGTTTTGGATGGCTAAATATAATATTCACGGGGACCTGGTCAAAAGAAGAATGATAGTATATTTAGGGGCAAGATTGCTTGGGTTACTTTGATTGGTTGCTTCTAATAAGGTTGCTACGGGATACATGTGCTAATCATAATATGTAGACGATGGTATATTTATTCATGTATCTGATTGGTTGCATGGTGGACGAGCATGGGACACATAATTTTTGAAGAATTGTTTTGTTGGTACTTTTAAACCTCGTACTAAACGATGATAGGTGAATTAAGTATTAAGTGGTTAAGGTTTGTTGAGGTTAATGCGTGATTGGGTGATTCATTAATGTTACCTCGTACCGATTTTTATTCTCGGAGATTGGTAAGTATTTAATGACTGGGTTAGTTGAAGTAAAATTCACATCGTCCTTAAATATTTTTGTTTATAGCTGAGTTCTTGGATTGTGCAATTGGACAATGAATATCACCTAGTACTATTTTAAAGTGATTATTTGATATATGTTTAGTGCATCACATGGGAATCGTATAATAGTACTGCTCATTGGATATTATTAGTACTGCTGCTTTGTTTGAGTTTGTACTGCTGAGTTTTGTCCGAGATATACTGTTTATACTGCTAGTATTATTCGATATCGGTCAACAAAGGATTTTTCGTTCTCGTATGGTTTTGGACTTGAGGGGAAGTCGGGCATGATATGTGTTTATTGGATTTTTGGCGACACACATACGAGATTGGTTCACACACACAAGGAGTTTGGACTTTGTTCTTAAAAGGTTTTAATTAGCTCATATTTGGTTTTGAGTTTGGATATTCGATAGTATATGATTTTAGGGGAAGCTCATGTGGTCTATAAGCATTGTTTGATATCGGATAGCATGGTTATGATTCTCGGTTTTACTTGTGATATCAAACGACACACACAAGAAGATTATCTTTAGTATTTTTGGACGGCACACACGAAGAAAAAGTCAAACATCTATTTGGTTTTCGGATTTGGTTGTTATACATACACGAAAGTTTGGTTGATTTCAAAGTTCAAGATCTCAGATATTGTTATACTTATTTGGACTTTGACGATGATTGGAAAAATTGGTAAACCTTTGAACTATTCTTCATGTTACTACTACTTGGTTTCAAATGCGATTATAGTCATCTTTATTAGTATTTTAGGAGGTACTATGTTCTTTATGGCTAGAACTACAACGTATTTGTGACCATGGTGGTTAGTTATTCGACAAGTTCTTATGGTTATTTACATGCATCATTCGAGGGGAAGATTTTTACTACTACTTGTTGGTATTTATACTTCTGGTTCAGATTTCTTTTGCCTTAATTTCATTTTTAGCAAGCTTTTTGGTGATCTTCATGGCGGGTATCTTGAGGCATTAGAAGGATGGATTAGTTGTATGATATTGGTTTGTGGTGGTTGGAATCAAAGTTGCTTCTACTTAGCGTCTCCTAGTGGATTATGACAAAAAGGGGAAGAAGGCATTACATAGAAGATTTGCAACTTGAAGATCCTTGGTGATATTGCATGTTTAAGGGGAAGTTCTTATCTTCATGACATCTTAACTTCAGGGGAAGTTCGTGCTTATTTGGTTTTGTCATTATCAACTAGGGGAAGATTGTTATGAATTATATTTGAGTTGATTATGAAAAAATATGAAAGATGAAGAACTTATGAAGACAAAGAAAGACAAGGGACTTACTTGTTAAAGAAGACTTTATTATTTAGTCCCTAGTAGTATTTTGTAACCCTAGACTCTCTAGTATATAAAGAGAGGCAGGGAATTTTTAGAGTGTGTCAAGATGTGAACACCAAAGGTGTGTATGTGTATCTCCTAGGCGTAAGTTCTCTAATGTAAACGCCTAGGTTAGCATTTAGTCGATAGTTAGTTAGTATTTAGTCGACTAGAATAGTATTTAGTCGAATATTACTTAGTAGTCGATTAGTATTAGAGTGTTTGGTGGTAGAGATGATGACGAGAAACCTTCAACAATAGCAATGATGTTTTGATTTATTCCGTTGTGCATTCATGTCTATCATTGTTATTGTTATCCCCTAGAGCTCATAAACGATCTTCACACGAAGTATGGAAGGAATTGGCCATAGTACAACCACTCTTCGTGTGCGAACTGACCAAATGATCACCTATCAAGTGGAGGTATTTAAGAGGTTAGGGGAAATCTAAGTTCCTAACGGCCGGGTTTCCATAGACTAGATCTAGTAGATTTGGCCCTTAATGACTGCTATTAGGTTGCTGAATGATCTCGGGTGACCTGTTCATCTTGGTGAGGAATCTAAGAACCATAGGCCATGACGAATAGACCAAAGGAGTCTAGAAATAATTAACCACTATATTTAACCACTATATTGAACCTTTATATCGAGAATAAATTCGTATTTGTATTCTTCATTAAGCTTCTCTTATCTATCTCTTTATCCTAAAATTCTTATATCTGTGTGATTGGAATAATTATAGCATATCGATGAATTATCAAGATCTTATCATACCAATATTTTACCAATATCATTTCTAATCATCTTAGTTCTTTCAAGGTCACAGCTCTCTTGGGACGATACTCGGATTTACCTAAGGCTTTACTACATCTGATCGAGTTCTCTTCCCGTTAGTATGTGTTTATCCTAAGTTGTCTAAGTTTTATAAATATTAAAAGCAGGATGAAATAGCACATCACATGCGAACAAAATTTTGAAGTTGCATTTCAAAAGTCGTATCTAAAAGAAAAAGAATTAGAACAACAGATACGAGATATAGTCACTTCCAAAAACATTTGATTTCTCAAATGGAACAAGAAAAATTAGAACACAAACAACAAGTTGACACTCTTACTTAAATTCAAAAAACCAAGCTTGAGTTGTCGTCGTGTCAAAATAGTTTTTCAGAGTTTAAACAAGACTCAAGGAAGCGATTTGATCTGTATCTTGATGAAATCGTCGATTTGCAAAACAAAATAAAAGAGTTTCAAAACATTGTGTATAAACATGGTGAATCTATCACTACAATTCAAAATTTTACTTTAAAGCCAAATCCCGATGGATATAGGCCATATCGTGCTGATGATAAACCACGTTGTTTACATAGAGTATTCAAGGAAAATCCAAAGTTGTATAGTGCCAAATATCTGTTGGATGAATCTATGTTGCGTGTTGTTGAATATAATTATGAATAGGAACAAGATGCGGAAGAAGAGAGTCGATTAAAAATGAGCAATGTTAAATATAACAAACCATCTGATTACACAAACGTGCCTCATATTTCGAAATCTTTTGTTCCCTAGCGGGATAACACTGACATACCTTGGGTTATCACACAAATAAATGAGTCGTCTTCTGACGTTAGTCCCGTTAAAACCGTTGCAAAAATAAATGGTCATTTACCTTATCCAAGTGAAATTCAACCATTGCCAAAAAGATATCTTGTTCTCTAATATTTTGATACTTTTATGAACGACATTAAACTTTTGGAAGAGGAAATAAAGTCGCGACTTTTATATCGGCTTATGCTAAAGAATAAAGACAAATCTTTCAAACCCATATTTTATCACATGTTCATAATTTGCATCTGCGTGCAACACATTTGGACCGGGAACTTCATAATGAACTTGAACAAATGAAAACAACTTTCATTGAAATTGAAACATCAATTTTGAAAACAAAAAAGAAAAATAAAATTCTTCGAAATCATGTTGATCGACTCTTAGAAGATGTTAAATGTGCTAATACTATATCAATTGTATTGCATTATACTTCTGCATCTGCTTGTGATAATGTTATTGCTGTTAATACATCTGACGAGGAAAATTATAATGTGTCACAAACAAAAATTTTAAAAGCTAAAAATGAGTGTTTGTTAAAAGAACTTTCTGAAGTCAAACATCATCTTCAACTGGTGTCAAAATGATAGTATTGATCGTGAAATTGATTTACAAACCAAAGTCAACCAGTCGGGTGAAAAATCTTTTGAACCAAAACTTGAACGACTAGATGATGAAAATGCGTATTTGAAATGACAACTTTTCAAATATGAACAAGAGATTGAAAAAGTTAAAAAGGAATACAGAACCATATTTGATTTGCTCAAAAAGACACGTGCTAAAGCATCAAAAGAACTCGATCATCACCTTGCTTACACCCGTGAAATATTAAGTGTAAATGGACAATTACGCTCTGAAAATCAAGAATTAGAACACATTATCATTGAGTTAAAAGAGAAATTGGTGAAATTAGAGAAAGGAAAATCTAGAAACACAAATGTAATTGCACCTGGAATGTTTAAAATTGATACTAGGAAGCCCACTGACAAACCACAAGATACTAATTTGATTCCTTCCACTTCTACAGGAGTAGTCGCCTCCACTTCTAGCGTTAGCAATTCAAAGCTTAAGAGCACTCAAAAGAAGAATAGGAATTTGCAATGTAAAAGCGGAACACTAAAAGCCCCTGAAGTAGAAGATCATTCTAGGACTTTGAATAAAGCACATTTCTTGATTTAAATATTGTGTTAGACAAATGTAATAGTAAAGGCGATGTAACGAATGTTAAATCTTTAAGTACTTTGGATGTTAAATTTCAAGCTTCTTGTGTGTTTTGTCGTAAAAGTATGTTTTCTGGTTGTCATGATAATTGTGTTGCTAAATCTATCTTGTCTTGTAATCGAAAATCTACAAATGGCACTACCTCTAGGCCCACGATTGCTTCTAAGTCTGTGTTAGGAAAAGAGCGTATTGTAGTTTCTGATAATATCATTGATGAACCCATAGCACCATCATTACCTCTTAGGAAGATACCTTTCCCTAGTGAATTCACTAAGACAAAAGCACGAACTAGCTGGACTTGGCAGAGATGGTTACAAAGTACACCTGGTTTAAAATGGATACCTAAAATGATTAACATGTGTCCTCCAACTGTAACGGAACCCACTAACTCTATGGGTTCCACCTCTACCTCTATTCCACCTTCGTCGTCTGTGTGTATTGCAGGTGATACAAATCATTCTATGTAGATAACAGCTATTCCCGGCACATGACAAGCAACCTCAAACTGTTATCAAACTTTGTTGCAAAGTTCATTGGCACTATCAGATTCGGGAATGATAACTTCACTGCTATAATGGGTTACGGGGACTAGATCAATGGAAACATTGAAATTAGCAGAGTGTACTATGTTGAAGGTCTTGGACACAACCTTTTCTCAGTAGGTCAAATTTGTGATGGAGATTTGGAAGTTGCTTTTCAGGAGAAAACGTGTTTCATTCGTGATCTACAAGGAAACGATCTTATTTCAGGAACCCGTTCATCAACCCTTTACACAATTTTTATGAATGACATGGTCGCTTCATCTCCCATTTGTCTACTATCTAAAGCAACATCTACAAAATCATGGCTGTGGCATAAGAGACTTTCCCACTTGAATTTCAAAACCATAACTTATATATATATATATATATATATATATATCTTGCACGACACAAATTAGTTGAAGGACTTACAAGATTTCGGTATTCAAAACACCACTTATGCTCAGCTTGTGAACAAGGAAAAAGCACTCGTGCACATTTTCCTTCAAAGGTTGAAAATAGTACTCAACACGTACTTCACCTTCTTCGCATGGATTTGTGTGGCCCGATGCGTGTGCAGACAATTAATGGCAAACGCTACATTCTTGTAATCGTTGATGACTACTCTAAATGGACTTGGGTTTATTTCCTACGAATTAAAGATCAAGCTCCACCAATGATCATCACCTTTCTCACGAAAATTCAAGTTCAGCTTCGTAACACGGTTAGACAAGTCAGAACGGATAGAGGAACTAAATTCTTGAATCAAACTCTTCGGGAATACTATGAGAAAGTGGGAATTAAGCATCAAACATCTATTGCAAGAACACCCGAACAAAATGGAGTTGTCGAAAGACAAAACCGGACGTTAGTGGAAGCTGCAAGAACGATGTTGATTAATGCTAAACTTCCAGATTACTAGTAGGCAGAAGCTATTTCAACTGCATGTTGTACTCAGAACCGTTCATTGATAACAAAATGCCACTACAAAAGACTAAATGAGCTTATCCATAACCGAAAACCCAACCTCAAACACTTTCATGTATTTGGTGCTCTTTGTTATCCAAATAATGATCGTGATGACTTTGGAAAGCTCAAGGCTAAAGCTGATATTGGAGTCTTTGTCGGATACTGTGAAAACTCTAAAGGATACCGAATATGGAACCGTCCTACAAGAGAGATTATGGAGACAATTCATGCTAATTTTAATGAGCTTACATAAATGTCTTCTGAGCAAAACAGCTTGGAACCCGGGCATAACTGTCTTAACTTTCCAGAATCATCAGCTGACCAAAATTTTCAACTCACTCGTCGTCAAATGAAAACGTTGTTTGCTCCACTGTTTAATGAAGACTTTGATCAACGTGCTCCAGATATATCAAATATTTCCGATGCTCAACCTGATCAAATTACAATACCTGATACACATGAAATAACAACAACTGTTGCTGATGCACCTCCGGTCGAATCTCCAACAACAACAGAACAAACCGCTTTCTTTATAGCTAGCGTTATATATGTCCTAATTCAAAAGAGTGATTATGAAGCTGTGTTTTTGTTTGTCATATTGTATGTTTCATGGTAGTTTTATCTATTCTCTGATGGAAGTCAATCAATGTTTTGGAATAGGCGCATTTTTTAGGTTATTGATATTAATGCACTATTGACGTGTATGCGTTTTCAGAGATATGCCCCTTTAATTTTTTTATTAGATACCATTCAAACAGCTTTGTCAGGCTGCTTTTCTGTTTGAATGGGTAATGGAATAGTTGTTATGATAGATTTTAGGTTGAAATTAGATTATCTGCATCTGTGCGGAGCAACTTCTTGGCTTTGCAGTCATTGTAGAATAAATATTTCTATGCTGCAGGTGGAAATCTGGTACGGAATAAAGATCTTGATTGAGCGGGTGTTGGTTCGGAGGGAAAGGATACTGGTGAATCAGAAACTTTGGCTAGCAAGATAGTGGAAGCAAACAGTAAGTCTAGGATGCATAATAATGTCGATGATAGCTCAAACTGTTTGGTTTTGCTGGGAAGTTGTACTTAGCATGATTTGGCTATAGGAAACTGTCTGCCATAGAGTTAGTTATATTCTCTTTGGAACGATTTCAGGGTATAATCATTTGTACACAATAAATATGATGGGGTATCTTGCGACATTGTACATTTTAGAAAACTAGGAATTTGTTTTTGATATTATGTATAGCACTTTAATATATATCTTTATAATGTCTGGCAAAATATGCTAATTCAAGAACAAATATGATGATGTGTGTTGAAACTTACTTAGGCCTAAATTGGCTCCTAAAGTAAATGCAAGTATAGTGCCAGTTGTACAAGTCAATTAAGTCAAGATTGGACAGATAGTAGGTGTCCGGATTTTTAAAAGTTTCTATAAAAGTTTATGTTTTTACAGGGCTTTCGGTCTATAATCATTTGTATATTATCTTAAATCTAAATCGTGTATTTTGTTATTATTATTATTATTATTATTATTATTATTATTATTATTATTATTATTATTATTATTATTATTATCATTATAAACAACACTTTTATTAAAAACTCATAAGATTACAAAAAATTAGTGGGAAGCCTCGAAACCAACTGGGCTCCCACACCTCTAGCAATGGCAAAACCAATCCTATTAAAAATATGAACTGCTGCACGCGCTCCAATGTCCTGAGTCATAGAGAATCGTCGAATACGCTTAAGTAAGGTGACTGCATCTTTCTCAAGTTCTCCAAAAGAAGAAAAAGAAAAGGGGAGAAACCCATATCCAATATCCGCACATTTCGCATCATACTTGACACGTTTACGGTGCGCAGCATTAATGATCGCACGCCCTGGTATAAAATCAGCCATCCCAGATTGCGTCAAGGGCGACGATCCCGTAAGGTCAACATACACATCACGCCCAGTATCCCACGAGTAAAGTAATATATCAGCCGGTCGCAAGGATCTGTCCCCATCTCCTGAAAGCCCAATATCCACCTCCTTACGAGCAGAAATTCCGGACCGGGAGCATATATCAACAAGAACATCATGCACAAGTTTATGCCGATGTTTAATGCCCACAATACCCGCGCACGAAACAGCATGATCTCCGTAAATATCTCCAGAAAAAACTTTAGAACAAGCTGAACACGTTACCTGAACAGTGAAAAAAGGAACACCCAACCGATAGCATAGCACACAACGATACGCCCTGGCATTCATAGTTTGTCCCAGTCCAGATATCGGAGCCACCCTAAGCCAATCCGAAGTATGATCCTCCTTTAATGAACTCCTTAACGCCATCTGTCGAGGAGAAAGATGGAATGTAGACTCAACAGTTTGGATAACCCGATCGAAATATATATCTGCCAATTTCTTCATAAGTTTGGGGGCAGCGACCTCGATAGGGTTACTCAAAAGGTCAATATCCATATTTACATTAAAAGTACGTAGGGCATCATCAAAAGAGGGACCAGCAGTAACAACACCAGAACTAAGGAGAAGCTTGGACTGTAAGCTAGCAGATTGAAGTCTAGAAGCAAGGAAAGCATAATTCAAGACGTCACATGCAGAATATAAACCAAGTCCCCCAAAATCAAAGGGTAAGGTGGCGAGTCTCCACTGCCAATCACCAAAACCTGGCCCAGAAGCAGTGACAATACGTTCCAAGGAAGAACGAAGTGCCGCATCAAAAGAAACCTGAGCACACTCAAAGACCCGAGGAGAACATGTGCGCATAGAAAAATATAACTTAGAAATACCAGCACATGTACGGAGAAGCAACAACTCGCATTGAGGGTCATTGAGTTTGGCAACTGCCTCCATAAGTTCAATAGTTTTAGCAACCCTTTTCAGGACCAACTTACTACCAAACTCAAAATCCATACTAACAGGTCCACCCAATAATTTAACACCATGTGAGGGGCGAGAAATATTGGGGGGAAAAACACCGACATACCTGCTTCTGGGGTCCTCCTGTGGCCAAAAAACTTCAGTTTTATCAACATTGAGATGTAAGCCACGACAAGGTCCATCCGCCATAATCAACCCCAAAACCTTACCCACAACCAAGGTATCACCAATATTATTATTATTATTATTATTATTATTATTATTATTATTATTATTATTATTATTATTATTATTATTATTATTATTATTATTATTATTATTATTATTGGTATATGTTATTATTTACATACATAAGTTCATGTTATATATAAGTATCAGTTGATGCAATGTGTTATATGTCAAGATTTTGCTAAACTTATTTTCATCTGTCGTTAATAATTTACAACAAATATATGACTTAAATTGTTTAAGACGCATCACGCATGGAGTTCTTGAAGACAGGCAATTTGTGATTTATATAATAATGATATAAGAAAATAGATTGTTAGTCATAGTTTGGTTTATTTAAGAAAACTTTGAGTTTATTTATACGAATTATGCAACATGATATTGTTTTGGTGCCTCTACTTCATGGTTAATGTTTTAAAGTATTGGTAATTGTATTAACTAAAATGAAGGATAAGCGAAAACGATGTCGTTCGGGGGTCGTTTAACATTGGTAAAATCGGTTCTCGGTAGCTTGTCATTGTACTACTTCTTGATGTTCCGTGTGCCTATGAGTGTTATAAAACTTCTTGAGCGTATTAGAAATTTTTTTTTGGGGTGGGAATGGGGAGGATAAAAAACTTTCATGGGTACAATGGAATTTGATTCTTGCTTCTTTTGGGGATGGGGGGCTAAATGTGGGTTCTCTTAGGGCAAATAATTTGGCATTGTTGGGCAAATGGTGGTTGATGAGTGTCTAAATACTCATCATTTTTGTACCATCTAGACTGCAAAAACATCTGAAAACACTCAAAAATGCATCAAAATGATAAAAATATCACAAACAAGTGTTTTATGTGTTTTAAATGCAAAAACATCAAAATCTGGTGAAAAACGTATCAAATTTGCATAATTGGCAGTTTTAGTCCCCCAAGTTTAAAAAATTGTCAAAACTAGTCCCTGGTAATTCAAAAATTTGTAAAATGTCATTTAAGGTCCATGAAATTCAAAAGTTTTCAAAACACACCCTTTAAAGTTTAAAATTTACAAAATGACAACTTTAGACTTAAACTTTGAAAAATGTCAAAATCAGTCCTTGGTGAGTTTAAAAATAGAAATTATTCAAACTACACCTTGTACTATTCAATTGTGGCATAATTGGTCCTTTATGATAAGTTTAGAGAAAAAATTACAAGTTTGGTCCCTGGAGTTTGAAAATTGTCAAAAATGGTCCTTGGACATTTAAAAAAATGGAAAATAATCATCATTGGTCCTTGTACTATTCACATATGGCAGGAATGGTCCTTGTGAGAGCTTTGGGAACTTGTCAAGATCAGTCCCTCAAGATTGGCAGAATTACAAAACAAGTCCTTGTACTTAACTAAGACCAAATGACCCCCTTTTGTATTTAGAACCCAGCCATAACTAAAAAGAACCCCCAGCCAATGCCTGTGACCCCCATTTTGGACCCCCCTTTTAATATTAAAAAGTCAAAACCAGTCAATGGCGCCAAACCACTAGCACTGTTCATCCCCTTCATCATGTCTGTAAATCCAATACCAGTGGTTTCACCACCACTTGCCCACCTCTCCACCTCACCACTGCCTCTACACCTGTCTACCCACTACCCCCTCCACCTCCACAACATCCCAAGTTTCTTTAATTGCCCAAACCTGCTCTTGACTATTTTGGCGCCAAAATCTCCACATGGACGTATATGATTGCTTTGACCAATCCAATGGTTGGATTGAGGTGGGAAAGATTCAGAGACAAAGACTGAGTCTCATAAGATGATTATAAAGGGCAGAAGAAGCAATGTGAAGACTGATCTAGAGTACTTTTAATTTCTAATGTCGTTTTAGTTTAAATTTGATTTTCAGTGTATGTTTTATCTCTAAAGCTTTGTATTTCAAGTTTTCCTTGTACAATAAAACTTTTGTAACCATCAATTTCAGCTTTAAGTCAAGTTTTCAGTTTATGCAACTTTTCCTAATTCAAAAATCTCATGTATGTTCCAATGTTGTTTTTAGATGTTTTCAAGGACTGAATAAGCACATGTAAGCTCCTATAAAGTTTATTCAAGCTTTTAGAAACTCTAAAACTTTGTTTAGTATTAAAAACAGAAAATTCACAAAAATACCAAGAAAATAAAGAGAAAATAAAAAATCAATGGGGAATGATCAAGAAAGCTGAAGCAGTTTGCTTATTGGATGGAAATGGGTTAGTGAACCTATGGAGGTTCTATAGGAAGTAAAAATTGGTCCTTGTTCTTGGTTTTCAGCCAAATCCAATTTGTAAGCCTTTTTGTGCATTTTGGCATTTAACTGTTTAAGTTAAGTAGTAGCTTTAATCTCTGTGTCTTATTTTTCATTAGTGTTAGTTAAGTCAAATTAACCAATAAAACTGATAGCTTGTACTTTTTAATTTGTAGTTTATAAAATTTTTATTTTAACAGTTTAAATAGTATAAAGATCATTATTAAGTTTTATGTTGTTATGGATATTGTTTCATGCTTAATTAGCTTTAATATATGATAATACAAAGTCTGTGATCAGTTTAATGGTTTTAATTTGTGATTTGCTTTGAAAAGTTCCAAAACAGTCACTTAAAGGGTGTTTGGATTTGCTTGTTTAAACTATAGTAGGTCTTGTTTGTGTTGATTGTTTGTGTTTGTTCTGAGTCACATACACACCTAATATCTCAGTTTAACAAGAAAAACAGTGGTCATTTGTCAAAAAGTCAAAATTAGCTTTTGATCAAATCATGTGTTCACTGTTGGATTTTTATGATCCATGATCTTGTTTTTTTGTTCATAAGTTGTACTTTTTGATCAAATCAGTCTTAGTTAACCTTAAAACAACATAATCAATGCTTAAGATCAGCTTAAAGTTCACTTAAGTTAAACTTAGTGATTTTTTATAAAAGTCAAAATTTTCTCTTTGGTCGTTTTTGAATAAATTAGATTAATTTTTATAGGACTATACATTAGCTTTCAATACTTGAGCTTCTAGGATATTAAAATATAGCTGCTTAACTGTACCCTAGTATTTTTTATATTTTCTATTCAGCTTATCTGGTAGCTTAAATCCTAGCTTATTTTGGACCCTATTCTGAAAAAGTGCCCTGTGCACCAGTTTTACAAGCTCAATCATAAGCTCACACAGAGCTTATTTCTACTTCAAATCCTGTGATTCTTGGTTCTTTGGATAGCTAACCAAGCCATCTTAAGGTCCCAAGTTCATTTTTCCATTTTAAAGCTTATTTTCTAGGGCTGCTAGTAGATTGGTTCTTGTCCCATTTCTGTTTTAACTAAGCACCTCAGTGAATTACAAGCTTTTTCAAAAGCTTGTATTTAGCTTATCAGTGCACCATAGTAAGTGAGCTTGGGCTTTTTGGATACCCCACCTAGCCAGCTTGTTGACTCAAAGCTTGTTTTGAGCTTGTGAGCTTATTTCCTTAGCTTATTTTGGCCTTGAAAAAGTCCATATTTGTTTGGTTAGTAGCTTTAGCTTAAGTGCTTATTTGAATTTGTAGTGCTTATTTCATAAGTAATTGTGTTTATTCAGTGTTCATTTTAGCTTATAATCATTAGTTTAGCTTATTTCAATTAGCCTTTGCTCATTTTCTAGCTTACAAATCATTTTAGCTTAAACCTTGTGCTTATTCTTGTTTTTGTTAACTGTTGAGATTATAAGCTCAAATCTGAGCTTATTTGTAGTTTTTATAAAAAGTTGTAGTTATAAAAAGTGCTTAATTTTAGTAGCTTAACAAGTTTGTGAAGAAAAAATCAAAAAAATAAAATAGTAGCAAAAAGTCATTGCTGGGATTCGAACCCTGGCCACCCAGCTCACCACACCACACACACACCATCTGCCCTAGGATCTTTTTAGGTTTTCTTTTGCAACATTTAATATATAACCCTTTTGTTTCCAATAAGCTTATACGAGCTATTTAGCTTATTTCTAGCTTATTTCAACTAGTTTTTTCAACTTTTGTATTTTTCATAAAATTGTATTAGTATTAAGTATTTTATAAAAAAGTTTCAGATTTTTCTTAATAGTTTTAGTATTTTTAAACATTTAATTAGTGTAAAAACTTATTTAATTCATAATAAAAAATATAAAAGTCAAAAAATTATAATTCTTTTTTCTAAAATTTTCTTTTGTCATATAGTACGTAAGAAAATTGTTTTTACATTCGTAGGACTTTTATTTCACAAATTTTACATTTTTGCTTACGACTGCGTAATTTTTATACTTTACGTACGTTTTCATTTTAAATCACGTTTTTAGATAATTTAAGTTTACGTTTTAGTTAAAATAGTTTATTTAAGTTATTTTATTTTATAAAATCACAAAAACATCATTGTAAAAATAGTGATAGCGTTTATTTAATATATTTTAACTTTTTAATTTCCTTTAATTTGCATTTAAGTCGCTGTAATTTATAGATCTTTTCTTTAGGTATAATTATTCATCAAAATCCTTACTGATCACTATCCTTAGTGATTAAACACCAATTCATCCTCCGTGGGACTTAACGACCCAGGAATCCACTATATTCCTCTGATCTTAATTGCATTAGTGTTTGAACTGTTTTAAGTTTCTTACGGTTAGCCATTCACAAGTGGCTAGCTTGTGTGAGATAACTTGACGGTTTAGCACGAATCAAATTTTGGCGCCCTGCCAGTTGTAAGCGTGTTTTAAGCAGTTTTCAGACCCGTACTTGCACATATACCATCGTTTGTAAACAGTTTTTTGTAAAGTTATCATAAATCAAAAAGTTCATTAACACTTTTCCTAAAGTGTTAACAAACCCAAAAAAATATAAAACAACAAAACAATCGGAACGTTTTCTATCTTGTATTTTCTTTAAGGTGATTCTTAAAGAAATACGATTTGGTTAAACGAAACGATTCCAAAAATATTTTCCAAAAGTTTTTAAACCATCAGCACATATCCTTACCTACGTCTTTTCAGTGGTACTTAATTTATACATAAAAATCAGCCACCGCAAATCAAGGCAAGACACCTACCAACTGGGTGTGACAATAATAAGTTCCGAACATCGATTTAAAACTTGCCTTTGTGTCCTTGTGATTTGGTGTACCTTTTTCAAAGAAGCCATTTCATTTGTGATTATTGGTTAAGTTCACTTGTCGTTTTGCCTCGCATTTGTTTTGAAAATTGATTTTAAACTTAGTGCATGCGCACTCGTTCTTCCAGTTCTACAAGTCCACTTTCTGAGCTTGTAAATATTCCTCGTAGACGAGGACGTTCGCTCCTTCAACGCGTGACTGAGGAACGTCTACCATCACCACCACCTGCCGTAATGGCAGAAGATAAGCCGATGAATGAGCTGCTCCAAGCACCCATCGAGGGTTACGGAGATGCCATTGTTGTCCCAGCCATCGTGGCTGATACCTTTGAGCTCAAAACCGGGTTGCTTAATCTGGTGACCCAAAGCCAATTCTATGGTTTTGAGCGGGATGATCCTCATGCACATATTCGATGGTTCAACAAGATTGCATCAACCATCAAATACAACAATGTCCCACATGAAGCTATCAAGCTTCTTCTGTTCCCATTTTCTCTAGAGGGACAAGCCCGGAATTGGCTTGAGAAACAACCCCCTCGTTCCATTGAGACATGGGAAGATCTAGTCACCAAATTTGTTAACGAATTCTATCCTCCATCCCGAACTACAAGTCTTAAGAATGAGATAATGAAATTTTCTCAGAGATTTGATGAATCATTCGGGGAGGCATGGGATCGTTACAAAGAGTTGCTTCGCAAGTGTCCGCATCATGGTTTTACCGAATTAATGCAAATGGATACTTTCTACAATGGTCTCCGCACCAAGGGACCAAGACTCTTTAAATGCCTCCGCAGGAGGTAATTTCCTTAGCAAGACCACAAAAGAAGCCTTGCAAATCATTGAAAACAAGTCCCAGGTCCGTCCTTTCCGCACAAAGACATATCAGACTCAGTCTAATGCTGGACCTTCTACTTCTAAACCCGTGAGTACATCTAGCACCGATGCTAAGATTGACAAACTCACGGATATTGTTCAGGCTTTGGTTCTTGCTAACCAAAAGAAAGTCACTTTCACACAGACACCATCACATGGTGAAGTGAAGAAAGTTGAAGTTTGTGTTACTTGTGGTGGCCCTCATGCATACTACAACTGTACTGCCACCGATGGTAGTCCTTTTGAAGCCAATGCTATAGCCGGCACTTCAAATCAAGGAGGTAATCAATACCGTCCTCAAAATGAACCAAACTACCGTGCTAACACTTATCAGGCACCACCCGGTTTTAGCCAGAATCCTAACATACAGAACCGGAATCAAAACCAACCTAGAATGAACCAAGGTTATCAAAACCAAGGTAATTTCTATTCCGGACCAAATCAAGGTTTCCAACATCAAGGAAATCTTAATCAAAACAATTTCAATCGAGGGAATCAATTTCATGGAAATGTAAATCCTAACCAAGGGAATTTTCAACAACAAGGTCATAATCAAAACATCCGACCTCAAAATTTCCCTCCAGTACCATCATCTGATGAGTTATTGAAGCAGTTCATGAAATCCCAAGATGAAATGAACAGGTTGTTGGTCAGTCAGATTGCTGATCTCAAGAAGTCTTTAAATGATCAACCCTCGGGCTCAGGAAAACTTCCGAGCAACACGATCGCTAACCCGAGGGGCGATGCAAAGGCGATCACAACCAGAAGTGGTGTTTCATACAATGGACCCGCTATTCCTACTACCTCTTCTTCTTCTTCTCTCCCGAAGGTAGTGGAAAGTGAACCTGAGGCAACAAAGGACAAGGAACTTCCTGTTAATAACGGAGGAACCAATAATGTCCATCCTCAAGTTGTCCAGAAACCCAAGTCTAATCCAGGAATTGTTTTTGAACCTCCTGTAGCTCCCATTGAAAACCCCAAATCCAAATCTTCTATTCCTTACCCATCACGTTTGAATGAGCAAAAGCTCCGTGAAAAAGCCAGTCATCAAATGGATAAATTTTTTCAAATTTTCCAAGAACTACATTTTGACATAAGCTTTGCGGATGCTATCATGCTGATGCCCAAGTTTGCATCAACTCTCAAACACATGTTAAGCAACAACGAAAAGCTGTTTGAAATGGCTAAAACTCCTCTTAACGAGAACTGCTCAGCAGTTATCTTGAAGAAGCTTCCAGAAAAGCTTGGAGATCCTGGAAAATTTCTCTTACCTTGTGTATTTCCCGGAATGGTTGAATGCTTTGCCTTAGCCGATCTTGGTGCAAGCATCAATCTGATGCCTTATTCAGTATGGAAGAAACTTTCTCTTCCGAAACTTACTCCTACATGCATGACTCTCGAGCTTGCAGATCGTACAATATCCCGTCCTCTTGGCATTGCCGAGGACGTATTTTTGAAAGTAGGAAAGTTCCATTTTCCAGCTGACTTCGTGGTTGTTGATTTTGATGCCGATCATCGGGTTCCTCTCATTGTTGGTCGAGGATTCCTGAGAACGGGCCGTGCTCTCATTGATGTATTTGAGCAAGAAATCACATTACGTGTTGGTAATGAAGCTGTCACTTTTAACCTTGATCAAACTTCGAGGTACTCCGCAAACTATGATTCTGAATCGGTTAACCGAATAGATATCATTGATGTTGCTTCTGAAGAGTACTCTCAAGAAGTTCTTGGTTATGTTCATAATTCTTCGAGTGATAATCTCACTCATTCATCTCAACCCATCATTGCCAATTCTACTCCTTCTCTCACTCCGTTTGAGGAAAGTGACTTCATCTTGGAAGAGATTGAAGCATACTTGGCTAGTGATTCTGTTCCATGGGAAATTGATCACGCTCCCATCGACATCGAGGGGGACATACTTCTCATTGAGAAGTTGCTTAATGATGATCCATCATCACTCCCTCCCGTCGACCTTCATAACAAGGAAGTCAAGTCAGTTGAGAAGACTGAAGAATTTCCTGAAGTCGAACTTAAGGACTTACCACCTCATCTCGAGTATGCATTTCTTGAAGGTGATGATAAATTACCCGTCATTATTGCTCGAGATTTGAGTAAAGATGAAAAGACTGCTCTCATAAAGGTCTTGAAGTCACACAAGCAAGCAATTGCTTGGAAACTCTCCGACATTAAGGGTATCAACCCTGAATTTTGTACTCACAAAATCTTAATGGAGGATGACTTCAAACCAGCAGTTCAACATCAGAGAAGGGTGAATCCTAAGATCCATGATGTTATCAAACAGGAGGTTATCAAACTTCTTGATGCAGGATTGATTTACCCGATCTCAGATAGTCCTTGGGTTAGCCCAATTCATTGTGTTCCTAAAAAGGGTGGCATAACTGTTGTCACAAATGAAGATAACGAGTTAATTCCAACTCGGCTGGTTACGGGATGGCGTGTTTGCATTGACTATCGTAAGTTGAATGACGCCACCCGTAAAGACCATTTTCCTCTACCCTTCATGGACCAAATGCTTGAGAGATTAGCAGGGAACGAGTACTATTGTTTCCTGGATGGTTTCTCGGGTTATTTTCAGATCCCCATTGATCCACAGGATCAAGAGAAGACTACATTCACCTGCCCATACGGAACTTTTGCCTATAGACGTATGCCTTTTGGCCTATGTAATGCTCCTGGCACGTTCCAACGATGTATGATGGCCATTTTCCACGACATGATCCGGGAAACAATGGAGGTGTTTATGGATGACTTCTCGGTCATTGGGGATTCATTTCAAACATGTCTCTCCCATTTAGATAAAATGCTCAAACGGTGTGAAGACACCAATCTTTGTCTAAATTGGGAGAAAAGCCACTTTATGGTCAAAGAAGGCATAGTCCTTGGCCATAAGATTTCAAAAAACGGGATTGAGGTAGATAGAGCAAAAGTCGATGTTATTGCTAAATTACCTCATCCTACTACCGTCAAAGGTATTAGGAGTTTTTTAGGTCATGCCGGTTTTTATCGCAGATTCATACAAGATTTCTCTAAAATCGCCCGGCCTATGACCCATCTTCTTGAAAAGGATGCTCCTTTTATCTTCTCACCCGAGTGCATCAAGGCTTTTGAAACATTAAAGAAAAAGCTTACTGAAGCACCCATTCTCGTTGCTCCCGACTGGGACTTGCCTTTTGAGCTCATGTGCGATGCAAGTGATTTTGCTATCGGTGCAGTCCTAGGGCAACGTAGAGCTAAGCATTTTCAGCCTATCCACTACGCAAGTAAGACTATGACTGAAGCTCAAACTCATTACACTACCACAGAAAAAGAATTATTAGCCGTGGTGTATGCATTTGAGAAGTTTCGGCCGTACTTAATCTTGACCAAATGTGTGGTGTATACGGATCACTCGGCTCTCAAATATCTCTTTGCAAAACAAGATGCAAAGCCGAGATTGCTCCGTTGGGTTCTCCTTCTCCAGGAATTTGATATCATCATACGTGATAAAAAGGAGCTGAGAACCTGGTGCGATCATCTGTCCCGATTAGAGAACCCTCACCAAGATGTTTTCGAGAAAAAGGAAATAAATGAAACATTTCCTCTCGAGACACTCAATGCGGTTTCTTTTCATGGAAACTCTACCACCCCATGGTTTGCTGACTTCGCAAATTACCATGCGGGTAACTTCATATTGAAAGGGATGTCGACCCAACAGAAGAACAAATTCTTCAAAGATGTTAAACATTACTTCTGGGACGACCCCTACTTGTTCAAAATTTGCGCGGATCAAGTCATCAGGCGATGTGTGTATGGTCAGGAAGCCAATGACATTCTCAATGCTTGCCATTCTGGACCCACTGGGGGCCATCATAGTCCAAACTACACTGCCAAAAAGGTGTTTGATTCCGGGTTTTATTGGCCCACGATTTATAAGGATGCCCATGATTTTGTCAAAGCCTGTGACGCTTGTCAACGTCACGGAAATATATCTCAAAGAAATGAAATGCCGCAAAACGCCATTCAAGTGTGTGAGATATTTGACATCTGGGGTATTGACTTTATGGGGCCATTTCCATCTTCTCGAGGAAATAAATACATACTCGTGGTGTTGACTATTTGTCAAAATGGGTTGAAGCGAAAGCTTTACCTACCAATGATGCCCGAGTAGTTGTAAAATTTTTGAAATCTCTTTTTGCCAGGTTTGGAACTCCTCGTGCTATAATCAGTGATCGTGGTACACATTTTTGTAATGACCAATTTGATCGTGTCATGCAAAAGTATGGTGTTACCCACCGTCTATCTACTGCATACCACCCTCAAACAAGTGGGCAAGTGGAGGTCTCCAACCGTGGTATTAAAAGAATTCTAGAAAGGACAGTAGGCGAAAATCGTGCATCCTGGTCGGATAAACTAGATGACGCACTCTGGGCCTTTCGTACAGCTTACAAAACACCCATTGGGTGTACTCCATACAAGCTAGTGTACGGAAAGGCATGTCATCTTCCGATTGAGCTTGAGCACAAAGCCTACTGGGCCTTGAAGCATGCAAATTTCGATATTCAGACAGCTGGTAATCACAGAAAAGTTCAAATGAATGAACTAAATGAACTCCGTGATCAAGCATACGAGAACTCTTTGATCTACAAACAAAAGACAAAGAAGATTCATGACTCTAAAATCAAGAACCGCGTTTTCAACGTTGGTGATCGAGTCCTTCTTTTCAATTCTAGATTGAAGATTTTCTCGGGAAAGCTTAAGTCCCGTTGGTCTGGTCCATTTACTATCACTAAGGTTTATCCTTATGGCACCATTGAGTTATCTCAGCCCGATGGTCCTAATTTTAAAGTGAATGGTCATCGATTAAAGCACTACTTTTGAGAGGACATTCCACTTGTGATTGTCCCGGATCTACAAACTTTCCCCATGAACCAATAAATGCGGGGATCGAGTCAAGCTAGTGACTCGGGAATCAAAAATAATAGCACACATAACATGGGTTTTCACCCATGAGTATCACCCTAGTGTGGGGGAGTTGCCCCCGCCATTGTTGTATATAAACCCCTCTCAAAAAAAAAAAAAGTGTATATATCAAAAATAAAATAATGGCCGTAGTATTTCCCTTTATATTCTATGTTTCGGCATAACCGCCGGTACTTTGAATATTGAGGGCAATATTCATTTCTAAGTGTGGGGGGGAATTCTCACGAATTTTATCATGTAATTATTCCACCCAATTCCCCCGTTTTTGGCCAAAATTTTTTTTTTTTGAGTAAGTGTCTTTCACTTACTCAGCAAATGGTAATCAGTCCGCCATGTCTAACCCACATAAGGATTGGCTAATCCAGGAGTAAACGGCTCTTGGTAAAGATATCTCAAATCCGTTTATGGCTTGCAATTTGCCCAAAATTGTATGGTGTTCAGCTCACCATATCTTTAAACTAGTGAAAAGTTGGCTAGCCCGCAAGTTTATGGCTTGTGGTAAAGGCAGTTGGAAATCCATAATTGGTAATCGGCTCACCAAAGATAATATTGATAATTTATCTAAGAGTTGGCTAGTCCAGAAGCAAACGGCTTCTGGTAAAGACAAATCAAATCCGTTGAAAGCTTATGATTTGCTCAAAATCATTTGGTTATCATTGTGCCAAAGTTCTTACTTGAACTAAAACAATTGGCTACTCCAGAAGTAATGGCTTTTGGTAAAGAGATGAAATCCATTAATTTTTCTTAAAACATTGCTAGGGACTAGCAATATCTTAATGTGGGGGATTGATGAGTGTTTAAATACTCATCATTTTGTACATCTGATCTGCAAAAACATCCTGAAAACACTCAAAATGCATCAAAATGATAAAAATATCACAAACAAGTGTTTTATGTGTTTTAAATGCAAAAACATCAAAATCTGGTGAAAAACATATTAAGTTTGCATAATTGGAGTTTAGTCCCCAAGTTTCAAAAATTGTCAAAACTAGTCCCTGGTAATTCAAAAATTTGTAAAATGTCATTTAAGGTCCATGAAATTCAAAAGTTGTCAAAACAAACCCTTTAAAGTTTAAAATTTACAAAATGACAACTTTAGTCCTTAAACTTTAAAAAATGTCAAAATCAGTCCTTGGTGAGTTTAAAAATAGAAATTATTCAAACTACACCTTGTACTATTAAATTGTGGCATAATTGGTCCTTTATGATAAGTTTAGAGAAAAATTACAAGTTTGGTCCCTGGAGTTTGAAAATTGTCAAAAATGGTCCTTGGACATTTAAAAAAATGGAAAATAATCATCATTGGTCCTTGTACTATTCACATATGGCAGGAATGGTCCTTGTGAGAGCTTTGGGAACTTGTCAAGATCAGTCCCTCAATATTGGCAGAATTACAAAACAAGTCCTTGTACTTAACTAAGACCAAATGACCCCTTTTGTATTTAGAACCCACCATAACTAAAAGAACCCCACCAATGCCTGTGACCCCCATTTTGGACCCCCCCCTTTAATATTAAAAAGTCAAAACCAGTCAATGGCCAAACCACTAGCACTGTTCATCCCTTCATCATGTCTCAAATCCAATACCAGTGGTTTCACCACCATTTGCCCACCTCTCCACCTCACCACTGCCTCTACACATGTCTACCCACTACCCCTCCACCTCCACAACATCCCAAGTTTCTTTAATTGCCCAAACCTGCTCTTGACTATTTTGGCGCCAAAATCTCCACATGGACGTATATGATTGCTTTGACCAATCCAATGGTTGGATTGAGGTGGGAAAGATTCAGAGACAAAGACTGAGTCTCATAAGATGATTATAAAGGGCAGAAGAAGCAATGTGAAGGCCCGATCTAGAGTACTTTTAATTTCTAATGTCGTTTTAGTTTAAATTTGATTTTCAGTGTATGTTTTATCTCTAAAGCTTTGTATTTCAAGTTTTCCTTGTACAATAAAACTTTTGTAACCATCAATTTCAGCTTTAAGTCAAGTTTTCAGTTTATGCAACTTTTCCTAATTCAAAAATCTCATGTATGTTCCAATGTTGTTTTTAGATGTTTTCAAGGACTGAATAAGCACATGTAAGCTCCTATAAAGTTTATTCAAGCTTTTAGAAACTCTAAAACTTTGTTTAGTATTAAAAACAGAAAATTCACAAAAATACCAAGAAAATAAAGAGAAAATAAAAAATCAATGGGGAATGATCAAGAAAGCTGAAGCAGTTTGATTATTGGATGGAAATGGGTTAGTGAACCTATGGAGGTTCTATAGGAAGTAAAAATTGGTCCTTGTTCTTGGTTTTCAGCCAAATCCAATTTGTAAGCCTTTTTGTGCATTTTGGCATTTAACTGTTTAAGTTAAGTAGTAGCTTTAATCTCTGTGTCTTATTTTTCATTAGTGTTAGTTAAGTCAAATTAACCAATAAAACTGATAGCTTGTGCTTTTTAATTTGTAGTTTATAAAATTTTTATTTTAACAGTTTAAATAGTATAAAGATCATTATTAAGTTTTATGTTGTTATGGATATTGTTTCATGCTTAATTAGCTTTAATATATGATAATACAAAGTCTGTGATCAGTTTAATGGTTTTAATTTGTGATTTGCTTTGAAAAGTTCCAAAACAGTCACTTAAAGGGTGTTTGGATTTGCTTGTTTAAACTATAGTAGGTCTTGTTTGTGTTGATTGTTTGTGTTTGTTCTGAGTCACATACACACCTAATATCTCAGTTTAACAAGAAAAACAGTGGTCATTTGTCAAAAAGTCAAAATTAGCTTTTGATCAAATCATGTGTTCACTGTTGGATTTTTATGATCCATGATCTTGTTTTTGTGTTCATAAGTTGTACTTTTTGATCAAATCAGTCTTAGTTAACCTTAAAACAACATAATCAATGCTTAAGATCAGCTTAAAGTTCAATTAAGTTAAACTTAGTGATTTTTTATAAAAGTCAAAAATTTTTCTTTGGTCGTTTTTGAATAAATTAGATTAATTTTTATAGGACTATACATTAGCTTTCAATACTTGAGCTTCTAGGATATTAAAATATAGCTGCTTAACTGTACCCTAGTATTTTTTATATTTTCTATTCAGCTTATCTGGTAGCTTAAATCCTAGCTTATTTTGGACCCTGTTCTGAAAAAGTGCCCTGTGCACCAGTTTTACAAGCTCAATCATAAGCTCACACAGAGCTTATTTCTACTTCAAATCCTGTGATTCTTGGTTCTTTGGATAGCTAACCAAGCCATCTTAAGGTCCCAAGTTCATTTTTCCATTTTAAAGCTTATTTTCTAGGGCTGCTAGTAGATTGGTTCTTGTCCCATTTCTGTTTTAACTAAGCACCTCAGTGAATTACAAGCTTTTTCATAAGCTTGTATTTAGCTTATCAGTGCACCATAGTAAGTGAGCTTGGGCTTTTTGGATACCCCACCTAGCCAGCTTGTTGACTCAAAGCTTGTTTTGAGCTTGTGAGCTTATTTCCTTAGCTTATTTTGGCCTTGAAAAAGTCCACATGACTGTTTGGTTAGTAGCTTTAGCTTAAGTGCTTATTTGAATTTGTAGTGCTTATTTCATAAGTAATTGTGTTTATTCAGTGTTCATTTTAGCTTATAATCATTAGTTTAGCTTATTTCAATTAGCCTTTGCTCATTTTCTAGCTTACAAATCATTTTAGCTTAAACCTTGTGCTTATTCTTGTTTTTGTTAACTGTTGAGATTATAAGCTCAAATCTGAGCTTATTTGTAGTTTTTATAAAAAGTTGTAGTTATAAAAAGTGCTTAATTTTAGTAGCTTAACAAGTTTGTGAAGAAAAATCAAAAAAATAAAATAGTAGCAAAAAGTCATTGCTGGGATTCGAACCCTGGCCACCCAGCTCACCACACCACACACACACCATCTGCCCTAGGGTCTTTTTCAGTTTTCTTTTGCAACATTTAATATATAACCCTTTTGTTTCCAATAAGCTTATACGAGCTATTTAGCTTATTTCTAGCTTATTTCAACTAGCTTTTTCAACTTTTGTATTTTTCATAAAATTGTATTAGTATTAAGTATTTTATAAAAAAGTTTCAGATTTTTCTTAATAGTTTTAGTATTTTTAAACATTTAATTAGTGTAAAAACTTATTTAATTCATAATAAAAAATATAAAAGTCAAAAAATTATAATTCTTTTTTCTAAAATTTTCTTTTGTCATATAGTACGTAAGAAAATTGTTTTTACATTTGTAGGACTTTTATTTCACAAATTTTACATTTTTGCTTACGCACTCGCGTAATTTTTATACTTTACGTACGTTTTCATTTTAAATCACGTTTTTAGATAATTTAAGTTTACGTTTTAGTTAAAATAGTTTATTTAAGTTATTTTATTTTATAAAATCACAAAAATATCATTGTAAAAATAGTGATAGCGTTTATTTAATATATTTTAACTTTTTAATTTCCTTTAATTTGCATTTAAGTCACTGTAATTTATAGATCTTTTCTTTAGGTATAATTATTCATCAAAATCCTTACTGATCACTATCCTTAGTGATTATTCGACATCTGACTGTGTTAAACACCAATTCATCCTCCGTGGGACTTAACGACCCAGGAATCCACTATATTCCTCTGATCTTAATTGCATTAGTGTTTGAACTGTTTTAAGTTTCTTACGGTTAGCCATTCACAAGTGGCTAGCTTGTGTGAGATAACTTGACGGTTTAGCATCAATCAGTGGTGGAGATTTAGGACGGAGGGTGGGGGGTTATGGGTTAGCGTCATCAAAAGCATTCATGGGGCTTGTGGGGGTCTTGGTGATTTGCACTTGGGGTACGGAGGAGTGACGAGGGGGGAGGGGGAAGAGGGGTTTGGTCTTCCGATATTATAAAGATTGGTGTGGAGACTGACCGGGATGGGGTAGCTTTCACGTCTTCATGTTTGGGGGTGCTTGGTAATGGGAGAGATATAAGGTTTTGGGAGGATAGATGGGTGGAGGATAGAAGACTTTGAGATAGATTTCCTAGATTATACCACATGAATAGTAGGAAAGAGGGCAATGTATCAGATAAGGGTTATTGGGTTAATAATGGGTGGACTTGGTCTTGGGAATGGAATAGGAATATTAGTGGTAGGGTTTGTAGGGAATTTGATGATTTAGTCGAAGTATTGTGAAATGTTGCTGTTTCTAACACTTGTAGGGATAGATGGAGGTAGACTCTCGATGATGACGGCGAATTCAAAGTTAAAACGCTTACGAGTTTGATCGAGGAGAAGATTCTTCAAGTGGATAGCGATGGTCCTGACACACTTTGGAACAAATTAGTGCCCAAGAAGGTCAACATTTTCGTATGGAGAGCGCGCAAAGGGAGACTTCCGGTACGTGTGGAACTTGATAGAAGAGGAATTGACTTGGATTCGATTCTTTGTCCATCTTGCAATGATAGTGTGGAGTCATGTGCTCATTGCTTAGTCTCTTGCGACTTAGCAATTAGCGTGTGGTCCAAAATATTCAATTGGTAGAAGGTGGGGAGTGCTAACATTTTCACTATTGATGATATCCTATCTCATAACGGAAATGTTAGTGTTCCTACCTCTCTATCGTTTATTTGGCAAGCGGTAATATGGACTTCCGGTTACTTCATTTGGAAGGAGAGAAATGCTCGTATGTTTGGCAATAAAGTACCAAGCATTAATAAGATCGTACAAGACATCCAACTTAAAAGCTTCGAATGGATTGTTAGAAGATCAAAGAAATTTAAAGCGATAGATTGGCAATAATGGCTTCAAGACCCTCGGAATATTCATGTACTTTATTCATCCGGTTTAGCATAATCAGTTACATCACTTCGGGTTTAAATTCGCATTCTGTGATAGGCATCATAATTCTCAGACAACAACAGTAGGTTCAGGTTATCTCAGTTTGGTTCGGGTACTTCTAAGTCATTATATCTCGTGTAAGTCACTGATTTGGTCTATGTGTGTGATGTGGGGTTTAGTGGGGGGCTAAAGGCTTGTTCAAGGAATTAGTAGGTTTCTTGGTATAAGTTTCTTTTGTCCCCTTCTACCTTCCATGGTCTGCAGCTGAAATGGAAGCATGTATACATGTGATAGATGGTTGGGTCTATTTGTGGTTCTTATGCCATTGACAGCAACTTCTAATGCTCAGTAGCTAGTACTTTAAGGCAAGGTTGTCAAGATCGGGATCCTACCAAGGATCGTTTTCGTCTTTGCAAGATCGTGACCGTAAGATCGGATCGGGATCTTAAGATCCTACTCTAATGTTATTTCTTAATACTTTAGGTAATTTTATACAAATCTACAAATTCTAATACATTATAATCATAAAATACTATGAATGTTTCATATAAATGTTGTACCTAAATTATGATTATAAAATGTTTAAAAAGATTAACATGTTGTTTTTTGAATTTACAAACAAACAACCCATAAATTTGTAGTTTTTTTGTTTGTAATCCGAGAAAAGTAAGATCGAATCGGATTAGATCGTAAGATCGTATGGTCAAGATCGGGATCCTATAAGATCTTAAGCTTGCAAAGATCCTATGTAGGATCCGAATCGTTTTTGCTTTGCAGTATCGTAAAATCGTAAGATCCTAAGATCAGGATCGGGATCCTGACAACCATGCTTTAAGGCTTAATTCCAAAAGTCTTTTTGGTTACCAACTGTGATGGACATATAGCCTTTTAGTTTAGAATCTCAGTTTGTACTTTTGTGACAGACATTAGTTTAGCTTTTCTTGTGTAGGCTCTTCCTCTATTGTAATTTTTGTTTCACTCGGGTCCCTTCCTCTCTTAATTACCTTGTTTAATTAAGGCGGGACGCCTTGTATTGTATTATGTTTCTTTTTTCCAATGTTCTTAATATATGTTGCATTTCTAAAAAAAAATGAAGGATAAGCAATAAATTTCATACCTCAGCAAGTTCGTTAACTTTATAATGAGAACCCTCCTTTAAAATCATAAAAACTGTAAATGTTTAGGATAAGGCCTAATTAATGTTGGTTTATACAAAAAATTGTTCGGAACGAATATTAGACTTAAACTACATCCGTCGTAACGCGCGACAGCCAAATTACTATTTTATAAAATTTCGTATTATAGTCCTGTTAAATCCGATAGCGAGGTAGGTGAATGTACCACGATAAGTAACTTTTATCTTATCAATAATAACAAGATAATATGAAACCAGATGTGACAAATCAACTTATTACCAATGACATACTATGTATTACTAAAGCTCTTAATTTTGTTCTTTAAATCGTCTTTTACGCGAAGTTATGTCTTCTTCATTAAACACGTATAATCAGCTAATTTGCAAACGATAATATGTATAACGAGTGTGGAAACCCGCGCGTTGCAGCGGGATTGGTTTTGTAGCCGTGAATTTGGATAGGGACTATTTTTGCCAAATTGCTATAAAGGACTTACTTTGCAGCGACACTGAAACCTTAGGGACTATTTTTGCCAACTTGGACTTACTTTGCAACGGCACCTAAACATCAGGGACAATTTTTGCCAACTTGCGAAAGTTGTCATTAAATGTGTTCACACTGTTTGGGACACGTGGCGTGTGGAGAATCATTCCCCGCCTTTTAGTTAATATATATAATTACTAATTTTCTACATATTCATTATTCAAACAACACCTAAATCGGAAAATGATATGTAAACAAATAAAATAGATCAGGAGATATGCGACAATTTAGTCTTCCAAGAAAATACAGGATATTTCCCCCTTCAAAACATGTAAATAATCTTTTATATAATAAAAGAATTACATTATTTCGGAGTGTTTTTGCAAAAGACTTCTCATTGAAAAAAAATTAGACCAATAGGAGAGGTTAATTTTGCCACGTAAGCGAAATCGGGCGACGTGATTGGTTAATAAAAGTCAAAATTAAATTGATTTTGTTCAACCTTTAGTTTATTTGGTGTAGAAATTTGGTTGAGAAGAAAAAGACATAAAAATATAGGTGTCAAATTTGTGAAAACAAAAACTTTAAAAAAGATGGGGTAATTAATAAAACTTTAGTGGTTAAATTTTTAAAAATTGTATAAAGTTAAGTGTAATATTATAAGTTTCCATATTTTTTAATAACTTTGAAAATTAAACAAATACTCACTTATATTTTATACCCTCTGTACTTTATAACTTAAAAATACAATATATATGTTGTTTTAAAACTCCAACATATAAATATACATAAGATTATAAATGTCATTTTTTTACTATATATGTTTACTAAGGACTCATTTGTTTCATATTAAAAGTATGACAAATGTGGACACGAATTTGAATATTAAATATGGCTAAATTATTGAAAACGATAATATAATTATCAAATTGTAAGTACGAGCTACTGTAATATGAAAAAAAATGTGATTGTACTTTAAACAACTACTCATGTAACTTTTATTTATTTATATAAGGATATGTAGAAAAATATTTTTAAAAAACTTTAAAGAGTATTGTTAGGTTCCCATATTAGTAACACAAGCATCAATATAAGAAAGGAGACGAAGGAAGGATCGGTTGGACACACACACACTCTACGCGTATAATATGAGAGCAAAGTTAAGCATAAGTGAAATGTAAATGTGAACAACCAACCTTCAAGAGAAGGTTTACAAGATTATTTATAGGAGGGAACTAGGGCAACACACCAAGTTCCCATCTTTTCCTTATTGGGCTTTGGATAGGCTCATGGGCTTTCTACATGAGTCTAGCCTTGATTACTAACATAAGAGCCATAATTAAGCTAACTATTACATATTGATTACTAACACTTGAATTCTAGTTTAGGAGTGATTCCAACAATCTCCCCCTAAGTGTTAGTGATTGATGATTTGAACTTCGAGAGTATTAACAGCATAGTGTGAAAACACAACTCTGATTCTCACCAAGGCTGTTCCTGAACTGGAGTCCCACAAGTGAGATAATGCGATGTACCGAAGTACACCTACAGTTCAGATGAGGCGCTGAGGTACACCGAAGCATCACCCCACGCATAGACCGTTTGAGACACACTAAGCATAATCCACGAGGAGTTACCGAAGTGATTTGCTGTCAGGGCTGTTTGATGTGACCCTGGCAGGAGTTTCAATTCAATCACTGAGGATCACATGTGTGAACCTCTCATAAATGTTCTCGACATATTGCTAAGATCTGTGTAGGACTCGATAATGTATCACTTGCGTCCTTATTGATGAACGACAAGTGATGAAATGTCAAGTGTACCTAAGAGATCTTATGATGAATCTCGTGGCTCTAGACTCAATAGTGCGCTTTGTTTTTCCTGAGCGGAGACTGGGGAGAGGGTCTCCTTCTTCAATACCAGCAATCTCTAAGAGAAAGCCGATAGTTTACGTAGGGTTCCCTGTGAGAATGAAACAAGCTTCTGTTGAGAGAAACTTGAGTGGCTAAGAAGGTTTAGTGTATGCGTCACTGGGTCCATGACGACTTTGATCTTCAATACCGGTGTCATCAAGTGACAACCAGTAGCATATGAATTGAACTCGGTGTCTGCCCTAAGTTGAATAATCTGGAGGGCTATTTCTTTTCACCCTTTTCTTTACTTTTCTTTTTAATTCTTCAACTCCTTCTTTCTCCGATTCTCATTTTCTCCTTTTTATAATCATACCTATTGGTGGTGTCCTTGGGTAGATCCCTCCGGCTCTGGCGGATCATAGGACGGTTATTCCTAACCTTAGTCACCTTATAACTCCATGACTAACCTATGTTTCCATTAACACCATTATCATGAAAATCTCTCAAAGTGGTTATGAGTAAAAGCATTTTGTACCACTGTTGAGAGTTTAGGATTTTGCAGACATACTCCCCCTCCACACGTGCTTAAGTATTTTGACAGAAATCTGCACGGTGAGATAAGAGCGCGCATTTTTGAATTGATCAACTCAAGATAGACAGTCCCCCACGAGACACGGTTACGTTGCATAGTTAAAGAGTTACATTGTCAGCTTTTAGGTGACAACTAGCTCTAATAACTACCTTGAAGGTGTGGACAAACCTCGAAAGGTTGTCAAACCCGTCAAAGTTCATGTCTACCAAGAGTTTCTCGAGTGGTACATTATACTAGGACAAGTCCTTTGCGAGACACGTTTACATCACTAGCGAACTAGTTTGAAATTATTACCCATCCCGGACAAGTCTTTTCGAGTTACTAACATTTAAGATCTCGTCAATTCATTGGTTAAGTCTTTTTAGCACGACGATTCATTTGCAATTCACAACATATTTCTTATCACATAATTTTTCTCCCCCTAAAAAATGGCATATAAATGTTATTTTTGATGAAATTTGATATCGAATATGTCCATTTCGAGTTTTGCGGGAAGATTACCACGAAGAACACTTTTGTGAACAAAATTTTTAATCAAGTACTCCCCCTCAACAAGTGATATTAACTTTTGAGGTTTTGAAAAAGTCATAAGGGGAAGTACTTGTTCTTTTGAACAAAACTTTGAAAAATGAAAGTTTTGATTAGTTTTACTCAAAAGTAAGAAGCTTTCGCTCCTTTTATAGGATTGTTTCACTGAAGCGTACCATAGGGTCCTTTCATTACAAGTACGGGTTGTACACTATTATGTGTGCACAAGCCATAATCATAAAAATCACACATCCAAATAATATTGAAGGAAACAAATCAAGTGTTACCAGGAGAATCAGGTAGTCCAGCAATAACCCCGGGAATGCGTTCTGGACGTTGATAGCCTGTGAGAGATATGCTGGGACGACCACCTACGAAACTCTCCAAAGTTCTGAACTGATCCCTTATGAACAACCTTTCATCGATGCGAGTGATGATCTTCTTCACATCCCTTCTCTCCCTCGAATTCCATCTCTTAGGTGACCCAATGCCTTCTTGTATCGCCTTTAACCGATAAGCTAACCCGTCCCTGACTTTCTTCAATGTGTGATCCCCAAACTTATGAAGCTCTTTGCACGCCATTAAGCAATTGCGGTGTAGTTCACTACGGTAGACTACTCCAAATGGTTTGCTGATGAGGGTGTACTGAGCCAGTTGGTTAATGTCGGGAAGGTCTAGCTGTGGTTTAGTGAGGTTAACACGCGTCTGATACGATTCCACGGCAAGCTGTATGTCTTCTACACGTTCTTGGATCACTATGCTTCTGATGTAGATGAGTAATGACTTGATGTATTCGCGTTGGATAGTTGTAGAGAAATGTCGCATACGTCCTTGCACCTTAGCGAGATACATATCTTCAATGTCATTTAGCGACAGTCTCGGAAAATCCGCTTCACAGAAGTCATAGTCCTCTTCGCCTTGTCGTTTGACCACAATGTTCTTGAGGAATGTGTAGTCCCACTTTGACGAAAGAGTAACATGCTTAATAGCAACGATCCGTTTATCACTAAACACTTCCTTCTTTGATTTTTGAACCTGGCAGCTTTTGTAGAAGATTCTTCGGTGTTCAGGCCAATGATGAATCCCATACATCGCATCAAGGTCATACTTTTCCACTTGGTTAGCAAACATGTGTGTGGCTTCTTCCTCGATGGCTGGATTGTTAGAATAAATTTCTGCTGGGAAAGGAAATGTGAGTGACGTAGCGTACTTCCTTGTAACATCGCTACCGTGTAGAAGAAATTCAAGGTCATTGTTGAAGAAGTAACGGTATGGAATTTGAGGTTGATCCGGTCGGCCAATTGTTGGTAGCGGTCTGGTCCAGTCTGTGTAGTATGGAGCTTTGTCTTGTCTTGTGAAGTCGATGTTAGCTTCGGGATTAAGCCAATCGATATTGTTCGACATGGCTCTTGCAATGTTTTCGAGATGGTATTCAACTTCAATTGCACTTTCGAGTCGTTTTAAGCGGTTGGAAGGCTTCATTCTTAATTCGCCTTAGCTCAACCTTAGTCATCTTCTTCACTCTAAACTGTTCTTGAATCAGCTTCACATGCTCCATAGTACGGCCATCTACCATTTCTTGACCTTCTGGTAGTGAGGGAGTAGCATCAACAAGGGTAGAAAACCAGTCATATTCAGCGGTGTCATCTTCGTCTAGCCATGAGACAACATTGGTCTTTGTCTTCTTCTTCTTTGGCCTTGAGGAGGACTCTGGTTTCTTTGTTGAGGCGGGAGAGGTGGGTTGTTGTTGGGGCTCTGGGATCTCTTCATCATCACCACCAGTGTACTCGAAATGATCACCGGTTTTCTCTGTGTGAGGTGGTAACTCAAAGTCCTGAGGTTTCTCAGTAGCAACAGAACTTGGAGGAGATCTTGTTTCGGTTGGAGTCCTTTGGAGTGGTGGTGGCATAGAGGAGGATTCACCAGCTTTCTTTGGACGTTTTGGTGCAGAATTCTTGTCCTTGTCATCGTCATCTCTTGGTCGTTTAGGTTGACCTGCTGACTCTTTGCATGAAGACTTGAGTTGATAATCTAGTAGAGCCTCAAAAAATTTAGCTTCATCCGAAGTAAAGGTTGCAGATCGTTTAGAAATTTGCATCACCAATTTCTAAATTAACTCAGCTTCAGAGAGATCAGGTGCGTTGGCCATTGTATGTTTAACCAATGCGACGATATTTGGAGTAAGTTGTCTGGAAAATATCTCCCTTGTCACTCCAGGGACAGTTTCGAGAAGAAACTTGTGAGTATATTCTCTTGCCGTCTTCTCCATTTCCCTTTGGAAATCTCCTTTGAGAAGCTTCTGGATATGCTCCCTTTCTTCCAACATCTCGTTTATCCCGTCTTGAAGAAGGTTGATTCTGTCAGCGAGTTAATTCAGCTTTTTGTTGGTCACGTCTTTCTTCCTGACTTGCTTGACAGCTTTGACAATCTTTGTTTTAGCTCGGGATATCCAAGAGTCGGTTGGTTTCTTTAAAGACTTGGATGCGGATCTGGTTGAGTCTTTGGATGGTAGTGGAGAAGAGTGAGAAGACGAGTCTGATGATGATGAGACATGAGGAGGCTCAGGTTCCTCTGGTGGCTCAGAAGTTAGTTCCTTGGAGCGTGCAGGACTATCTAGAAGAAAATCATCATAATCAACTTCGTCATCTTTTCCAGATTTAGCCATTTCTTCAGCCTTAATCATGGCTTCTTCATCTGCTTGAGCTTAGGCTTCTTTTTCTGCTTTTTCTTTAGCTGCAACCTCAGCATCTTCATCAGGAATTTTCTCATACTTCTCCATTTCTAGTTCCTCAAAGTCATATTTGATAGAATCCTCCAGTTGCCTTTGTTGTTGTTCGTGGGTGGTGGTACCAGTTCCCTTATCGAGTTGATTAACCGCATCGGAAACTGGTGTATATAGTGCACCACCACTTGACCCTCTGGGGCCACGAGTTTGTTCGCGGGTAAATTCCTGAGCAACATGTTGTAGTATGATATTCTTCAACTTCTTTCTGCAATCTTTGTCCAGTGTTTCTTCATCTGAGCTCTCCTCTTCCTCTGGCTCAGCAACTGGGGCTTTACCTTTATCAGCCTTAGGACTTAGAGGTTTTGCTACTGTCAAAGTATCATCGCTTGGAGTTTCAGATTAGATGACCTCTTCGTCCGTTTCAGTGTCCTCGGAGTCCTCGTCCATTGGCTTTTGTTGCGGTTCAGGTTTGGGAATAGGGATTGCCTCCTTTAATGTAACTTTCCTTTTACGGGAAGGACTCCTCTTCGGATACCTTCTAATACTCTCAGTGCTCGCTATACTTCCTGTACTACCTCTTCTGGTTTTCTTAACAGGTGTTCCAGAAGATTTTTCATCCATGAATCCCACTTTGCCTAATGCAACTGCTTCCAAATAACGTGTGTATGATTGTAGTCCTTTGATATTAGCAGTGAGAAGGCAATCTGGTAATACCGCACCTTGTTTCTTCGTTGTTGAGTCCTTAAATCTGACAACATTGAGTGTAGGCTCAAGCAACACGGAGTGATGTTTGGGGTCATCAAGTCTCAAGGGAATATCGGATTATTCCTAGAGCCCTTTGGATCAACAATTTGGTGTATCCGATGTAAGGGATTTTGGTGCCGGGCTTTTAAGGTATGACATCATGTCGCGTCCCAGATCGAGCTGCAAATTCGATATGATTCATGTTGACCATGGCCCAAAATATTTGTAGTTCCATGAGCTTTGGATGCACAAAACCACTGTCACGCCCGTAAACCGATTTGGCAATCATGATGTAGAGGGTTCTCCATGGTCGGGGATGTTCTTAAGATCCACAGATGAGTGCTTTGTGATTACCCCGGCAGCTTCATCATAGCCGATGTCTACCATGAACTGGAGAGTGACCTTTTCAGTAGGAGTAGCAGAGTAATCGGCAGGCTGGATGGTAGGAAGAAGATGAACGCCTTAAATCTGCAGGAGTGATGGTGACTTGTTTGTGGTTAAGTGTCACCGCCACAAAGACTTTGACCTTTGACCTTTTGTATCGTGTGCCAGAATTGGTGGAGATAGATTTTCGGCACATTAGCAGAATTTGTGAGCATGTTCTGGTAAGGGTGAGTCTTCAGAATATCCACGGCAATCTGACAAGAAGACTCAAGACAAGTGAAGTTTTCAAAATTGACCCTGAGGTTGTTCTTTCCAATCTTCATAGTGTAACCGTTGGGGAAGATGTCTTCAACTGAGAGAACATTTGGTGCAGCCACATTTTCCATTTGAACGTCCATATCGTGATCTGAAAGATATTTAGCCAAAAGAACCAACATATCGAAAGACATTATGTTAGTCAAAAGTTGATTTTATTTTCTATTTATTGAATGTGACATGTTAATGATTGTTACGAGTCCAATGTCACTTGTTAGTCTAATAGTCCAAAGACGTCGTGATAAATTTCGTGAGTAGATTAACTTTGAGTTTTAAAGTCCAAGTTTTCACTTATTTTCACAACTTATTCAACATTTAAGCTTATTAATGACATTTTGGTTTCGTGACGTTATGATTTATTTAATTACAAGTTTGTACGCGTAACAATTCATAATTTTGGTTGATTTAAGGCTTAGGCGTAAAATTCCAAGCTTATGCTTAAACAGTGAACCATACGCGTAGTTATAAGCTTATGCGTAGGATCTAGACATACGCGTAAGAAATGTTAAGCGTAGGAAAAGAGGGCCTTAAGCATAGAGCTTACGCGTAAGCGTATGTGGAACCTTACGTGTAAGGCTTACTCGTAAGAGTGAACCTTATGCGTAAAGGTTACTATTTACGCATATCCTTCACAGGATACGCGTAGTCCCCTTTGTAGAACCTTACGCGTAAAGGTTACGCGTAAGATTTCTCTTACGCATAACATTCTACGCGTAAGGTGATCCTTATGCGTAGAAGCTCAATTAACCTTGATTCTGAATTTTCACGCGTAATAATCCTGAAATAATTCATCATAACACATACATTCAATCACTTTCAGTCTAATCATGAAGTCTCAATCAAAACAAGCAGCGTACAGAGAAAATCAAGCGCTGCGTAAAACTTAAACCCTAGGTTTCAAAAATTACGAGTAAGAGTTTTAACCATAGAATTTGCACCAAATCTTTTCTGGGTTATCTTAGAGGCCTAGTGAGTTGTCCTAAACAAGTTTTAACACAAAAAAACTTGTGAATCAAAAGTACCTAAATCGTATGAACATAAACCCTAAATCTTAATTTTCACACAATTGATGATTCTGGGTATGTTTTAAGCCTAGATTCGATCAATTAAACATGTAAACAACATCACACAACCATCTTTTTAACCAGAAACTCTCCCAAATGAAAACACCCAAATTTACGCATAAACCCTAAATTCGAAAAATGATTAATAACGTTTTCTGGGTTGATTTGGTTGATAGAAATGGTTTAAGAATGATCATTTAAGCATTTTAACATATCCATTTTATCAATAAACACCTAAACATGATTTCATGTTCATACGCTTATGCGTAGAACACAAAATCAAGCCTAGAGTAAAATCTAGCCGTTGGATCATGAAACAAATCAAAACCATTGTTTAGATAATCATTTAGAACGTTTAAACACTTACGAATTCGAAGATTAAAGCACGGATTTGTGGGTTGAATCTTATGCGTGGATTAGGTAGTTGAGGATAATAAATGTAGTGAAGTAAATGTGTTTAGAAATTTAGTGGAGAGTTTTATTACAAATTAGTTTAAGGTTTTGACAATTTCAGTCCCTCCACCTTAACCATTTTCATCCATAGCAATTAACTTCCATTTTGTTACTTAAAAGCATGATATTTGGAAAGAAACTTGATGACACTCCCCCTTGACTTAAGAATAATGAAATTTTATAAATTTGAGCCCGGGGAGTGTCAGTGAACCAGAAATAAGACCACCATTAACAAAGAAACATCCGGGATGAGGTAACATGCAAGTACAAGGTTTTATGAAACCGAAAAATATTTACTTTCTCCCCCTCAACACTTGAGCAAGAAAAATACTGACTTTTGAAAGAGTAAAGTGTTGACTGAAGAAATGCACTTGCCATGTTAGAAGAAATATAGATAGTAGAATATTTTTGTTGTTTTATCAGATTTTATATTTTTGTATTTCGTTTTTGAAAATATTTACAAAAGAGGTTTTGGTGTTTGACTGATTTTAAGAATATTTTAAAAGTTCATCCAGCCCTTCCGAGTCAAACACCGCATACCAATCCGGTGGATCAACTCATTAAACCTAGCAGGAGCTAAGGCTTTGGTGAGAAGATCTGCCAGTTGGTATTCAGAACCCACAAAGTATAATTCAACGTACCCTTTCCACGTGATCCTTGATGAAATGATATCGAAGATCGATGTGCTTTGATTTTTAATGTTGAACAGAGTTGCACGAGATCGCAATGGCACTTCGATTGTCGCAGTACATCGGGATTCTGTCAAATACGTAACTGTTGGGAATTATAAGTTTGAGTTGATAAAGACAAAAAGAATGAAACAAGAGGGACTTAATATGATAAGAAGGAAACCTACTAAAAGATGGAAGGGCTTGCTTGCAATGGAAGTTTTATTATTTAGTCCTTATCTTCTAGTATATAAAGAGGACATAGGTGTAGGTTTTTAATTAAGTCTTCCATAATGTAGACGCTTCAGTAAAGGTGTGTGTTTAGCCTAGACGTTAGGGGAGAACGTCTAGGGTTTTAGATTAGTGTGTCCTAGGCGTACGTTCTTGTAAACGCCTAGGTTATTAGTTTAGTTATCTAGACGTGTTCCTATAAACGTCTAAGATTAGTTAGTGTTAGTGATTAAAAACCTTGTTCAATAACAAAGTATTGTTTTGATTATTCCGCTGCGTAACATGTTTATTATCTTTGTTATTGATCCCTAGCTGAGCTTTTAAACGATCTTATCAATTGGTATCAGAGCGGGGAGCTCTTGATATAGGGTTTATTCAAGGTTTTATTGAAGCAGTAAAAGATGTAGAAGAAAGCAGATTAAAAATAAAAGTCGAACAGAAGCGGTTCATGAAAAGATAATTGTGTCGTACACGCAAGGTATTACTAATTTCAATTAAAGTTTTATGCTGAAGCAGGTAATAATATACGCAAGATCATAAGATGGTTGGTCCCACGTTTGTAAGTGGTCACATGATTTTTAATTCGAATGGTGGTTTTTCTTTTATCACGTGGACTTTTAATCCGAATTAATGGCAACAGTATACATATATATTGATTGGCTGTCATTGAATAATGGCTAATATAATATGAGATTGGTCCCCACTCGCTTGATATTATTATAGGTGATGATGAATATAATAAACATAAATAAAACATATAAACGCAGCGGAATCATCACCAACAACGGATCCATATTGCCATATGATCAATCAAATAAAACATAGATAAGGTTTATACCTTTGTAGCGTGATTCCGGTAACGAGACACCAACGACCACCACGAATGGAATCAAGAAACCAAAAGACCAATGATGTTGGTCTTTCCCAATGATTGAAACACACTACACGTCAAGCAATCATCACTTTGATGCTAGTCTAACCTTTTCACAAACACCTTGCAAGAGACTACAATAGAATGAGCAAGGAAGAAGATCAAAACCAAAAACCAAACCCCTAGTATGTGTGTGGTTTTGGACGCCCAAGAGAGAGAGGAGGGAGGGGATTATGAAGTCCTTATGTAACCTTCAATCAACATCAATGATAATCAATTAGCATTAATGCTAATTGATGTCAAATCTTAAGTTACACTTTAAGCCCTTCAAAGTCCAAATACTCCACTTAACTCCCTTATGTAACAAAGGTTATACATAATGTAAATACGATAAATACATTATGATAATGGTGTCTAAGTGTATATGTGTGTGACCCCATAGGCTCACATACGACTAGCCATATAATTATTTATTATGACACGAGCATACTCCAACAGCTCCCACTTGCGACGTCATAATAGACAAGTAATTATACAAGCAATGGTTAGCGTCTAGCAACACGCCAATGCCCCCAGTGATATGTGAGGTCAGTTTCTCAAACATTTCATAAAATGGTTTATATGTCATATATCCCTTTGTTTCAGATACCATGTTGAATATTAGACATGGATCAAAAGTCATTCTAATTGTTCAACTATTATGTTCTCGATCTTGATATTGAACAAGATTACCAAGTGAATTAAGATTCATCTTAATCTCATTTGGGTACGGCCATACAAACATCTGTTCAAATCATCGAGGGCCCCAGTAGTATCTAACTCCAAACCATGTGGAGGAACAAATCCTATTTTGATCAAGACGTGTCATTCATGTGCTTCAAATCATTCTGATAGTGGCCTTTATAACTACCTTGTTCAGGACAGCGTTTAACCATATCAAGGAATGAAACTCCACACATGCAAAACCTGCTTGCATCTCAAGTCTAAGGATAATAGACATAACCATTTTCGAGATTCACTATTTGATGCCAATCCATGCAGTGAATACTGTAGGTTGGGTCACCCAATGATCATCACCATGAACAACATGTGAGATTGGCAAAAAGGTCACCAACACACTCACAATTGTCTTAATTTGATGGTACTCCCGCATCAGTCAACCGACAATGGACAAGTTTTGAATGAAGAAAATCATTCATGGATTTAAACATGCAAATATAGAATACAGTTGATATAAATGAAAACGATAATAACCATTAAATCAATTCATTATAAAATATAAACTGCTTAGCATTCCATTATCCAAATACTATAAACAGATATGCATAAGACTACATATAGATCGGAAACCGGTGTTCCCATCATGATCAAATTATGTTGTTCAAGACAACAAGTAGTCATCTGAGTAAACCTTGAGAATACTTGTTTCAATATCCATGAAAGGTATGATGATTGTGCATTCAAGTACAATACGAGTATTGCAACAATGCATTCCATAGGGTGTTTGACACTAGCAAAACACCTACTATAGACATTCATCTAAACAGCTCAAACAAAAGTATTCTTATTCTTTTATGGTATAATACATTAATGCTCTCACGAGCACATCTAGTCAACAATGTCATCATTCATGATGATATGCTACCATGACTAGGTTTGAGCATCATTTCAGTTAAATAAGCATCAATGTATGCAAACAGAACAGAGATCCTCAAATATCCGTAAATGTTGAACATATATTTGGTCCTTTGAAGGTCCATTAGAATGTTCGTTTAACAATTATCTAATGACATTCACTTAGATATTTGTTGTTATCAGTCATTTTGCATTCATGCAAATGATATAATTAGTCCAATGCATAATATGATATACATAATGAATCCTTTAGTTAAACTTAAGGTTTCTATTCATGCTTTCAATCTCATCAGGTAAGATTGATTATTGAGACTCCTCTCAATAATGTTTCATATTGTGTCAGACTTAATAACCGCTTATGTTTATTCAAACAAACATATGTAACAAGGTTGCATGTTTTATGTTCTAAAACTCTCAAGAGAAACTTCATTCCAAACTAAGGAAAAAATTCTAGCTTAGATGGAATAATGTTTCTAATACGTTATCAACATATGATATTTAAGAAAATAAATACAAGGTTCCCACTTGCTCTTAGTGTACTTAGTAATGATCTTATTTTAATCAAAATCAAATTAATGATTTTATGGTAAACTAAAGATCTTAGCTCGGAGATGCATTATCTAATCCACACTTGGATTCTTGTATCTTGTAGACATAATAAAGATTATATATATTCACAAACCCTTTTGAATACACATCGTCCTCGCAAATGTATTCAATAAGAAAAGAGTTTTGAAATCCTATTGTGACATTTCATGAAGATAAGTATGACAATTCACCATCTTTATACATTTAATATTTACAGGTAGGTAGATTTAATCATAGTCAATTTCTTGAGTATGAGTAACCCATTTCACTACTCGTGAATTAAATGTGTGTACAAGTTTGTCCTTTTGAGTCTTCTCATTTGAGAAACTCATATTTAACCTCACAGTCTAACTGATTTGTAAGAGATCAATCAAGCTCCATGAGTGATTGTCTTCCACGGACTGCATCTTATCATTCATAGCTTTGAGCCATTCATCAGATTCAAAATCTGATAATGCAGCTCTTAGTTAGCAGGTTCACAATGTCCCTCTAACTTATATCCCTTAGCATTGATATAAGACTATATCATTCAGGTGCAAGAAGTTTCCTTTCGGATCTATGAATGAGAGATATCATACTATGGTTTAACATATGCATGTTCAACCTTAGTGTGACATCAGCAAGTGTACCTAGAAGGTTGTGTATATTAGTTCTTGAACAACTTCAAGATCTAAAGGTGCTCCCACTTGCTTTGTACATAGAGACTAATCTCTAGATACACAGCATCTTGAGAAACAATAAATTGTTTTCAATTGGGACATCCAAAATACATTAGTAGTTCTTGACTCCGGTTTGTTAATTACTTACTCTAAGGTATTTAACAAATTAAGAACTTCAATCAAGACATAATGGAATTCATCCCATTCCATAACACAATGGCGTCTTAAATACCTTCCATATTGGAACCATATTGAGTGTACCCATGGCACATTCAATTTTCTAACCTTAATTCTTTGGAGGTAAGAGAGTTTAAGTCATCAAAGATCAAACAATATCAATAGAGTTTGATTTTCCATGATGGACATACCATAACGATGTGGTACTCCATGAGGATTGATGTTGTGAGACTATCCCACAACTCATTAGATGAACTTATACTCTTTGGCTTACGTATCTGCCAACCAAGTCAAACCAGATGGCATCAACAGCGTTTTCAGCCCATTGCATACTTAATTTACAAGTCGTTGACCAAGTCAATAACTTCATGTGCTTGTTTTGACTAGAAAACATAAACATTTAATATTTTACTATACGTCATACGTCATTAACAATTTAATGACTTCATGTACATGTATTTATCAAGAATACATAACAAGTTAACGTCTTACTTTACGTTATAAGTCTTTCAACAATTAACAGACTTGATGTTTAAGTCTTTACAAGAGACCTAAACATATTCAAGTAAAGCAATTTAGAGTGCCGACTCTTGGCCTCAATAGTAATTTCAAGTTAATTTCATACTTCAAGATTATGACTTTACAATAATACATAATCATATTTACTGAACAATTCGGTGAATATGTTGAAGTAGCTTTTCATATTATCTTGACAATTGTTCTAATTAGGGCAACTTACATTTTATGTGTAGAAGTCCTAGTAGAATATTAGTTTTCTTACCTTGCAGTCAAGAAAAACTATTAGTCATATTGTTATATGTTGTATCTTGCACACAATTATATGTTGTATCTTGCACACAATGAAGATTTCTCCCACTTGTGCATGGCACATCATCATGCGTAATATGACAAAGGTCACGTATATACAAAATGAAAATATAGATATGTAGAACTTTATTGTTTTAATAATGAATCATGCATAACAATTTATTGATAACATTTCAGGAAGCAACATCAGGAACGCGACAAGTTATCTAATAAAATTCATGCAATGGTTCTTATATAAACTATGATGCTTCACGTGTGGAAAGTAATGTATTATTTCAAGACAATCAAGAAATAATATGGGCAACCTTCAAGGTAATAAAGATTACGGCTCCCACTGGATTAGACAACATTACATGTGTTTCGTCACCAGTATTAAAGTCACATAGCTCCCATTGGATTATACAACATCATAAATGTTATGTCACCAGTGGAGACCGAGTGTCAATTGATACTTTCCTTCTTTCTTTGAATATCTACACATTATTGCTAATGTGAGTCACTTGGACTAGTAAACATGTACTTAGATATTCAATGAAGTGCATCAAGTTCTAACATATAGATGACGGGCTAGCCATCATTGATATTTTAACTTGAAAATAGGCATGCAATTCCTCCATAAGGTCTATTTTACCACAAGGGTGTGTAGAACCTTATTAGGTTTATTGGGTTAAGATAATTGCTAGGTAATCATGCTAGTAATTGTCTTTACCATTTTGCGGTTTATTGATATTTCCATCTTCTAATTAAAACTCATATTATTTTGGTAGCTATAGAAAACATGTTCTCTAGTTATCCAAATATCTCATCTTACTTCAATGTTTCAGAACCGAAACTAGGGTTATAAAACAAACTTGAAAGAATAAGATGTGCAACCATACTTAACCGTTTTGACTTTTGCAAGACATTACGATTTCTAGAGTAGGTGTGCTTTGAGTTTGATTAGAATTAGGACAATTCAAATATTCCTATTATTGTATTTCCTCATAAAGAAAACAAATAGGAACAAGTCTCTTTCTTACAAGGAAAGAAGTACTTAGTTTGTCTTTATAACAAGAAAAGAACAAACTTTCGTTTACGGATGTGATGCATTATATCATTAATATGAATTTACAAAGTTCAATTTTTAGTATTTTCGACAATTATCCTTTTACCAATTAATTACCCCATGTTTAAAACAATTAATTTACGAAAAAAAAGGGCTAAGATCCACATTGTGCTTCTACTATCACATCAGTTGATCTGCTAGCAATAGTAGATTCAATTGGTAGGCGACGATCACCAATTGCATTACATGTGCAACTCTTAGATCCTTATGGGACTCATGGCACTAATGAACAAGCATCTAGTGTCAAGTAGGCATGTTTAGTCCCATCCTTGCCTCGGGTCAAGGTCTCACCGCTTAACTCGATTAAGTCATCCAATTTGAGAACGTGCGAAAATATATCTAGGTCCCACGCATAGACAATAATCACCTTGGGTTACAATTCAACCTAGGTCCCACGCATAGGCAAAAAGTAATTGCAAGTGTTCTCAAGCGATTGGACGGCATGACTTAAATTTGTGACGGGTAAAATATTTTGATGTGAATAAAAAAAAAGGTGTACGAAAAAGCATGCATTCATTCTTCGTAGCACAAGTTAAAAACTCTTCTTAACTTAAGTCTAATCATAGTTTTAATTTATGTGTGTCAAGTTGTCCATATTCAAGTCTAATATACAACCTATGTGGATTATAAAAGAGATAGGACAATACATAAATCGAATAACATACATAACAAGTTAAGTGTTATTATTAAAACAATGATTTTAAGTTAAATCCATATTTAAACTTAGTTAAACTAAATCATAAGATTTAGTTTGAAAAAATGGTTTGTGTTATGCTTTAAGTTTTAGAAAACTATTTGCAAGTTATATACATTCACAACATACATAATAAGCAAACAACCAACACACAACCACAATATGCAAAGCCTCAACCGATGAAAGAACCTATGCTTGGTCTCGTGAGCCATCACGAGAACCAAGAGTCATCTAGGGACATAAACCACAACCACACGGAGGACTCCCACTTGCTCCAAGACCAAGCAAGGACAAGTAGAAGCCCATAATGCACATGAAAAGTGAATCTGCCAGCCCAGAATTTCTGCATTCGGAGGCCCAAATGGCCTAGAAGGAGTCATCCCCGAGCTTAGAACCAAACTACAAAGTTGTGGGCCCATGAGTTGTCTACCTGCAAAAAAAATTTGGTTAAAAAATACGCCACCAATCACCGGGAAACGCCGTTTTACTGCAGCTTGTACGAGCAGCCATTTTGCTTCTTTATGTCTTTTATGCTTCGCCATTCCATTCCAAGCATCGGTTACAATATATAGAATGTAAAATACAACTAATCTACTATCTATCTATTGTAACATGCCCAAACAATGGCAAAAACCAAATTAAAATTCATACATAAAAGCCGAAACAATGGCAAACCCCAAATAACAAGAAATTAACGACAATCACAATCATACATAGCACAAGTGGTCTAGGTTTTCATCGGCTTTGCATATACACATAATAATACCATAAAATTATGATCATAACACGGTGTTGGCTAATCCCATGAGCAAACATGCATGTATTTGCCATGGGAACAATTTAAATAGCATGAAATAAAAGATTTAGCCAACGAATCGAAGAAATAATCAACAAGAATTAAAACCCCGATTGGTACGCGAGTAAAATGGATTTAGGTTCTCAAACCTACTGAAATTAGACCTTCTAAAAATCATTTTACCACAGAAAATTAAGCCTTAGGGGCTGTTTTCAAATCGTTTCAAGAATCGATTAAAACAACGCGATTAAAGCCATTTTTAGCGTATCAACACATTGTTTAATTAACAAATGCGAAACCAATGGCCATAGGACCAAAAATCACAGATGTTTATATTACTAATAACATTCTTAATCCATGAAAAATGGAGCCCTCAGGGCTGTTTTGAAAGTGGTTACAAAAAACACTTAAAACATGCGCTTTTGACTATTTTTTCAAGATACCCGATAATCATATGGCACATATGATGGCTCGTGATACCACTATAGGTGATGATGAATATAATAAACATAAATAAAACATATAAACGCAGCGGAATCATCACCAACAACGGATCCATATTGCCATATGATCAATCAAATAAAACATAGATAAGGTTTATACCTTTGTAGCGTGATTCCGGTAACGAGACACCAACGACCACCACGAATGGAATCAAGAAACCAAAAGACCAATGATGTTGGTCTTTCCCAATGATTGAAACACACTACACGTCAAGCAATCACCACTTTGATGCTAGTCTAACCTTTTCACAAACACCTTGCAAGAGACTACAATAGAATGAGCAAGGAAGAAGATCAAAACCAAAAACCAAACCCCTAGTGTGTGTGTGGTTTTTGGACGTCACAAGAGAGAGAGGAGGGGAGGGGATTATGAAGTCCTTATGTAACCTTCAATCAACATCAATGATAATCAATTAGCATTAATGCTAATTGATGTCAAATCTTAAGTTACACTTTAAGCCCTTCAAAGTCCAAATACTCCACTTAACTCCCTTATGTAACAAAGGTTATACATAATGTAAATACGATAAATACATTATGATAATGGTGTCTAAGTGTATATGTGTGTGACCCCATAGGCTCACATATGACTAGCCATATAATTATTTATTATGACACGAGCATACTCCAACAATTATTCTGTGTGAAGAGGTGTATGAAGGATACGGTAGGATGCATTATATTGATTGGTCGAATTTTGTGATCACATGGGGTACTCCATACAGGATTCATAAAAGCTTATTTTATTCGATTTGTTATATGGCTTTTGATTGATCAGCGCTTACAAGATCACATGATGGGATTTATTATGTCGCTATTTGCTGGGACCCACGATCTCACATAGGTTCATGTTTGGAGTCTGCTCGTGCATATTGATGGGAAATTACTATTGGAATTTTCATATATTCAAAGTACTGCTACTGCTATAAATTTTGAAAGTACTGCTTCCCTTATTTTCAAAGTACTGTTTGGTGTTTTTGACAGTACTGCTTATGCTTTTTCAAAGTTCTGCTGGTCGAATTTTTTAAAGTACTGCTCGAGGATTTTTAAAGGTACTGATGCATGATTATTTGAAAGTACTGCTGGTCGAAGTTTGTTAACGTACTGCTTGTTAAGAAAGTACTGTTTGAAAGTACTGCTCGACCATACAAAGTACTGTTATATTGAAAGTACTGTTTCTCATATGATTTTGATTTAAGGGGAAGTCGAGCATGATATTTGGACGACACACACACAGGTTATTGTTCACACACACAAGGAGTTTGGTTAATTGTTCTTAAACGTTTTTAAAAGGCTTGGTTTGGAAATTTATTGAAGAATTGATTACGAAGAGGATTATTTATCACTTATTTGAAGGTGAAGTGGAATTACTTGGTTTGTGTTCTTATCATATAGCTTGATGAATCTAGCAATGTGTGATTTTTCTTATGATGCTCTATGCACACATTGGCTATCACTTAAAGGAGTTACATTGTAGTGCTCAGTGTCTCATACTAGTTGAGGATTCTTGTCAAGGGATTGCGGTCTACTTATATTTGTTGATTTGTATAAGTATGGAGTTCCGTGGATAGTACAGATTTAAGACACAAGTTTGGGAAATTCTACTTCTTCATCAAGTTCGTTATATTTGGTTTTCTTCACAAAGTGATCATTACAAGGAGCCTACAGATTTTGAAGAATCAAGAAGATGGTTAACATATGGTTTTTAGAGGAAGCTTATTGTTAAAAGTTTAACCATCTACATGCATCACTCAAGGGGAAGTGTTTGATTCTTATTACTATTGATTAGTATTACTACTGATGGTTTAGATTTCTACTGTTTCAAGTTCATTTTTAGTTGCGGAAAACTTCATGGAGGGTAATTTGAGACATTGGAAGGATGAATTGGATGTGTAGTATTGGTTCGTGGTGGTCAAGATCATTATTTGCATATGTTCCCTATTTGGATAATAACAAAAAGGGGAAGAGATGTTTGAGTGACATGGCATGGATTAAGGGGAAGACAAAGGAAGACATACTTGTTTCATTCATGGTGAGATCCATGATCTCAATTTCTCTACTTCGTCTAGGGAAGTTCGTTCAAGAATGGTTTTGTCATTATCAACTAGGGGAAGATTGTTGGGAATTATAAGTTTGAGTTGATAAAGACAAAAAGAATGAAACAAGAGGGACTTAATATGATAAGAAGGAAACCTACTAAAAGATGGAAGGGCTTGCTTGCAATGGAAGTTTTATTATTTAGTCCTTATCCTCTAGTATATAAAGAGGACATAGGTGTAGGTTTTTAATTAAGTCTTCCATAATGTAGACGTCTAGTAAAGGTGTGTGTTTAGCCTAGACGTTAGGGGAGAACGTCTAGGGTTTTAGATTAGTGTGTCCTAGGCGTACGTTCTTGTAAACGCCTAGGTTATTAGTTTAGTTATCTAGACGTGTTCCTATAAACGTCTAAGATTAGTTAGTGTTAGTGATTAAAAACCTTGTTCAATAACAAAGTATTGTTTTGATTATTCCGCTGCGTAACATGTTTATTATCTTTGTTATTGATCCCTAGCTGAGCTTTTAAACGATCTTATCAGTAACCATAGTCTTTAAGTTGTGTTCTCATCCAAATGACTTGAGCACAACACGCCGACATGGCTACATATTCTGCTTCGGTTGAGGACAGCGATGTACAATCCTGCTTCTTCGATTGCCATGACACCAGTTTATCACCAAGAAATTGTAAGGCTCCTGAAGTACTTTTTCGAGAATCTAAGCAACCTGCGTGATCAGCGTCTGAAAAAGCTATTAGTTCAAAACCAGAATCCTTCGGATACCAGATCCCCAAATTAATGGTTCCCTTGATGTATCGGAGGATTCTTTTAGCCTCAGAGAGGTGGGTTTCAGTTGGTCTTGACTGATAAAGGGAGAAAAGATAAATGGCAAAAACAATATCAGGTCTACTGGCTGTTAGATACATGAGGGACCCAATGATACTTCGGTATTTGGTAGGGTCAACCAATTTCCCATGCAAATCAGCGTCCAGTTTCTTAGTATGTGCCATTGGTGTGGCATAGGTGTCACAGGTTTGCATTCCATGTTTGTTTAAGATTTCAAGAGCATATTTGGACTGACTTAGGAAAATACCACGGGGTGATTGATGAACTTGCAATCCAAGAAAGAATGTAAGTTCACCCATCATGGACATTTCAAAATGTTTTTTCATTAGTTTTGAAAAAGCGTTTGAGTACTTTAGATGTGTTGACCCAAAAATGATGTCATCCACATAAATTTGAACGATTAAAATGTGTGCCCCGTGATATTGTATGAAAAGTGTAGGGTCGACCGAACCTTTGACGAAATTATTAGCGATCAGAAAGGATGATAACTTATCATACCACGCCCGAGGGGCTTGTTTGAGACCGTAGAGAGCCTTCGTCAGTTTGTAGACATGATTAGGGAACTCTAGATCAACGAATCCTTTTGGCTGGCTAACATAGACCGTTTCTTTCAGTTGTCCATTAAGAAAAGCAGTTTTGACATCCATCTGAAAGACCTTGATGTACATGTGAGCCGCAAATGCCAGAAAAATCCGTACAGCCTCAAGACGAGCAACCGGAGCGAATGATTCTTCAAAGTCAATACCCTCTTCTGTCTATAACCCTTAGCCACCAGACGTGACTTATTTCTGATTACGGTTCCTTCAGCATCCAATTTGATTTTCCAAATCCATTTGAGACCAATGACGAAGACTCCTGTTGGTCTTTCAACCAATTCCCATACTTCAAGACGTTTAAACTGATTGAGTTCTTCTTGCATGGATTCAATCCAGTTGTCTTTTGTCATTGCATCTTTAATGTTTTTAGGTTCAGATTGGCAGACAGTGAGTGCATAAATGCAATGTTCACCGTCTGTGTGAAGACATTGTCTTGTTACGACTGGTTGATTCGGGTTACCAATAATGTTCTCAAGAAGATGGTCTTTTGTCCAACGATGTATGGAAGGTTGATGTTGATATACATTCTGCAAATTGGGAGGATTCAAATGGCTTGTGGATGATTCCGCAACATCAGATGTAGCAGTTTCATTAGCAAACGGGTTGAAGAACGCATTTGGATCATAATCTGCATGTGGGGGTACTTCATTGTAGAATATCATCACCGGTTCAAAGATCGTTGTATGCGGTTTGTTCAACTGTTGTTGTAGAATCAACTGGTGGTGCTTCCTCAACAGTAGTTATTATAGCGTGTGTATCGTATTGGAGTTTGATCGGTTGAGCAGCGGAAACATTGGATACACACGAGCACGTTCATCAATATCATCACTAAACAGAGGAGCAAATAGCTGTTCCATTTGACGTCGAGTGAGTTGTAAACTAGGTTCAGCTGATGATGGGGTTTGAGGGAAGTTTAAACGGTTATGACCGGGTTCCAAGTTGTTATGCTCAGAAGCCATTTCTGTAAGCTCATCGAAATTGGCATGAATCGTTTCCATAATCTCCCTTGTACGACGATTCCAGATCCGGTAACCCTTGGAGTTTTCACAATATCCTACAAATACTCCAATGTCAGCTTTGGCTTTGAGCTTACCAAAGTCATCACGATCATTATTCGGATAACACAGGGATCCAAATACATGAAAGTGTTTGAGATTCGGTTTAAGGTTGTGGATAAGCTCATAAGGTGTTTTGTTGTGGCGCTTGGTAATCATTGAGCGATTCTGAGTGTAGCATGCAGTTGACACGGCTTCAGCCCACAAGTAATTTGGAAGTTTAGCATTAATTAACATTGTTCTTGCAGCTTCCACTAACGTACGGTTTCGTCTTTCAACAACTCCGTTTTGTTCTGGTGTACGTGCAATAGATGTTTGATGCTCAATTCCCACTTTCTCATAAAATGCTCGAAGAGTTTGATTCACAAATTCAGTTCCTTTGTCTGTTCTGATTTGTCTGACTGTGTTCCGGAGCTGAACTTGAATTTTCGTGAGAAAGGTGATGATCATCTGTGGAGCTTGATCTTTACTTCGAAGAAAATAAACCCAAGTCCATCTTGAGTAGTCATCTACAATTACCAAGATGTAGCATTTGCCATTAATCGTCTGCACGCGCATCGGGCCACACAAATCCATGTGAAGAAGATGAAGCACATGTTGTGAGCTGTGTTCTACCTTTGAAGGAAAGTGATCACGAGTGCTTTTCCCTTGTTCACAAGCTGAGCAGAGGTGATCTTTAGAATATCGGAATCTTGGGAGACCTTCAACAAGTTTGTATCGAGCAAGGTTGGTTATGGTTTGAAAGTTTAAATGTGAGAGGCGACGGTGCCATAGCCAAGATTTTGTAGATGTTGCCTTTGAAAGTAGACAGATGGGAGATGAAGCAATCATGTCTTGCATTGAGATTGTGTAAAGACTTGAATTGCGGGTGCCAGACATAAGATCGTTTCCTTGTAGATCACGAATGAAAAAAGTTTTCTCCCGAAAAGCAACTTCCAAATCTCCATCACAGAATTGACCAAAGAGATTATGACTGAGACCTTCCACATAATAAACCCTGCTAATTTCGATGTTGCCATTGATGTAATCTCCGTAGCCCATGATAGCTGCGAAGTGATCATTCCCGAATCTGACATTGCCAATGAACTTTGCAATAAAGTTTGATAACAGTTTGAGATTGCCTGTCATGTGTCGGGAACATCCGCTATCAACAATCCAAAGGATGATCTGTATCACATGCATTACACACAGACGACACAGATGGAATAGAAGTAGATGTGGAACCCGAAGAGTTAGAGGGTTCCGAAGCAGTTATATTAGAAACACACATATCAATGATTTTAGGTATCCATGTAAATCCAAGTGTATTATGTAACCATTTCTGCCATCTCCAACTAGTCTTAGCTTTGGTCTTAGTGAATGCACTAGGTGATAAGTTCTTCCTAGGAGGTGAAGGTGGTTCTGTGGGTACATCAATGATCGTAGTTGGAACACTAGAGGGTGGTTTACCTAGCACCGACTTAGAAGCATTAGTGGGCCTAGAGGTATTCCGTTTTCTATTATTCCGCTTACGATTCAAGATAGTCTTAGCAACACATTTATTATGACAACCAGAAAACATGCTTTTATGACAACCAACACAAGAGGCTTCAAACAAAACATTAAGAGTACTTAAAGATTTTGCATTCGTTACATCACTTTGTTCATTACATTTGTCGGACGCAATATCTAAAGTGGGTGCAACTTGAGTTTTATTCAAAGTCCTAGGGTGTTCTTCTACTTCAACATTCTTTATTGTTCTTTTCTTATGACGCAACTTCCTATTCTTCCTTGTATTGCTCCTAGGCTGTGAAGTGCGGGCGTTGGGAAAAGAGGCAATTATTCCTGTTTCAGTAGAGAGAAGCACATTAGTTTCTTGTGGTATGGCATTAGATGCTCTAGAGTCATTTTGAATCTGTGTAGATGCTGATACTACAGTGTTACTATTCCTATCTTGCTTAAGTTTCACCAACTATGCTTTAAGATCATGAATTTTGTGTAACAAATCTAGATTTTCAGAACGAGTGAGACCATCTCGTCGTAAGACATCTTTCATGTATGCAAGATGATCATCAAGGTCTTTTGATGCTTTAGCACGAGTCTTTTTGAGTACATCAAATATGACACCATATTCCTTTTTAACTTTTGAAATTTCTTGTTCATATTTTCAGATTTGACACTTCAAAGACACATTTTCATCATCCAGTTGCTCAATTTTTGGAGTAAGATTTTTGGTATGCAACTGGAGGAGTTTGTTTTGCCAAGCGAGTTCACGAGTGTGACAATATTTTTGACACCATTGAAGACGACGATTTGCATTTGAAAGCTCGTTAATCAATCATTCATTTTCAACTTTTAAAGACTCGATTTGTGACACAGTATCAGTATTCTCAACAATTTCAATAGAATCAACAGAATCAGCAGAGATATAATCAAATACATATGCAACAGAATGATGTAACACAACATTATGGATATCAGCACAGATAACATCTTCCAAGAGTCGATCAACATCTTTTCTCAACATTTTCTTTTTACGTTTAGTATTATAAATAGATGTTTCTGTTTTCTCGAAAACTATTTTCATCAGTCCAAGTTCCTTATGAAATTCCCTTTCCTAATACAATGCACAATTTTTCAAATTTTGAACATGGGGTAAAATTCTTTTCTGAAAAATATCTCTTTGTGCTGGCGCTTGAGGCGATTGAAAATGTTCAACTTTTATTTCAGAACGAAATTCAATCTCACGTTCTAAAAGTTTGATGTCATATAGGAAAGTGTCAAAATATCTAAGAATTTGACGACTTTCGGGTATTGATTTTAATTCACTGAGTGAAGGTAAAGGACCATTAATTTGTGCAGAATTGGGTTGGGGACCAACATTAGAAGACTCAGACATAGGTGTGATAACCCAAGGTGTGTTAGAAGTATCCTTTTGTGCGACGAAAGTGACGGCTTTTGAATAGTTAAATGGTTTGTTATAAACAACATTTTCTAATTTTGATCGACTCTCGTCTTCTGCATCTAATTCCTCTTGACGATTATATTCAACAACACTCATTATGGAATCATCAATTCTATGTTCTGCACAGTAAACTTCAGGATTTGGTTTGAGTGCTCTATTTGAAAACTTAGGTTTGTAATCAGCAAGATTCGGTCCATATCCATTTGGATTTGGTTTGAAAGTAAACTTTTGAATCGTTGTGATTGATTCACCATGTTTATAAACAACATTTCGAAACTCTTTGATTTTTTCTGTAAGTCGACAATTTCTTCAAGATAGTTATCTATTCGTTTCGTGGAATGCTTTTTGTACTCAGAGAACTATTTTTGACAAGTTAACAACTCAGCCTTGGCTTTTTGAGTTTCCAAAGTAAGAGCGTTAAGTTGTTGTTTATGATCATATTTCAGTTGTTCTATTTGAGACAACAAAGCATTCTTGGATGCGACTAGATCACGTATCTGTCGTTCTAATGATTTTTCGTTTTGGAAAGATTTAGCAAAAGCGACTTCAAAACCTTGTTCACGTTTTTCTTGAGTTTTAAAAACGTTGAGTTGTCTTTTTAAGCATTCAATATCCCTGGTTAACAGTGCATTTTTGTTTTTTAATTGCTGATTGAGTTCACAACATTGTTCCATTCGGGATCGTTGGTCATTAAGTAAGAGGTCAATATCTGGATTAGGCAAAGGTTCAACGTGTTCAATGTGAGTCTCAACATGATCATTATTCAGATCCTCAAGTATAACCACGGAGTCAACTTGATTATCAATGGTAACCAGGAGGTCATCTTGATCGTCAAATGTAACTACTGGATCTAGTTGAGTATCATCAGAATGAGATGTGGACGGCTCATGTTGAACATTCTGGGCCTCGTCGGATTCAGATGTTGACTGTGATATTAGATCAGTGATGAAAATGGTTTGATCCGGTACCTGAGACAAGTCGTCAGTGTCATACACTGGGCCTGTGTCACTCATATGGAGTTCGTGCATGTTTGCCATCAACATAACTGCTGCATTAGCCTGCAAGTCCTCCATATCATCATCAGAATATGCATTTGCCATGAAGCTCTGTTCCTTGTTGGTAAGAGTTCCACCAGCTTCATCCTTAAGAGCCAAGAGTAAAGCTTCTTTGTGATAAGTGTTGCCTCTTGTCCTCGGCTTTGGGCATGCATTAGCCAGATGACTCTTGTCATTACAGTTATAGCAACGAAGACCATTAATCCCATTCTGGGCATTACCCTGTTCAACCACTTGAGCCATTTGTTGTTGTGGAGCACCCATGTTATTCCTTCCCATTGGATTAAACCCTTGACCACCGCCCATCTGACGAACATTCCCACGATTCTGAACTTCAACACGTCCATTGTTAACAACAGCTTGATTCCTTGTGTTTGATCAGGTACGAATGCGATTGTTGGATTTGTTTGAATATCGGCCGAAGGCTCTAGCAATCATGACAAACCGTTGCTGCAATGCATCGAAAGCTTCTGTATCCTCATTAGATTCACTGTAAAGAGCTTGATCATTGTTGTTGTTGTTGTTGTATGGAACCAATTGAGTTTCTTGAGATTGGTGCTGTGACGGATCATATGGTGTTATCTTAGCAGATGGTTGAGCAGTGGGTTGTGGAGGATTTGTGAATATTGTTTGTAAAGTCGGGAATTGAGGATAACAAGCTTGAGCCCACAAAGCTAATTGTTGATTATCCGGAAGTGAAGGTGAAACAGTTTATCCACGGATAACCCTTTCTTTGTCAACTTCTTTTTGATGGGGCTTCAAATAGTCGTACAACAATCCGTATGTAGCATGATGAAGATTCTTTGCTTGACGGATGAATATGACATACTTTTCCCAATCAGGACCAAGGCTACTTAGGAACTTAGTGTTGACTGCAATTCTTGGCATAATGATGTTATGTTTTTCCAAGTCATTGATGATGTCTGAGAATCGATGATGATAAGACTCTAATGTCTCCCCTGGTTCACTCATGAAGTGTTCATAAGCCAAGTAGATTTTTGATTCCATGTCTTCTTGATTGAGTTTTGTGCCTTCCATGAGAAGATGAATATGCTCCCACATTGCTTTAGTAGTCTTTTGAGCATCAACACTTCGAAGTATCGGATTAGGTAATCCCAAAAGGATATATTGCATTGCTAGCTCATCGGCTTCAAAATGTAGAAGTTCATCAGCAGTGAGGTCAGTAAGACTTGCAATGTTAGTGACGTCACCTCTTGGTGGATTGGCATTTGGATCTCCGGGTGTAACGACAGTAGGCATCTGAAATGGACCTTCCAAGATGACCTTCTTTAAGAACTTTCCATGTGGCTTCTTTAGATCACAAAACCTAAAGAACCTAATCACCCATTGATCGTAGTTTCCGGGAGTGAGCATTGGAGGTCTATCAAGTGATCCAGCCTTATGAATGGATTGTTGGCTACTTAAAGCTTCACACATCTTTGCAAACCAAGACGGTTCCTTCATAGTATTCCTGGACGGATGTTGATTGTTAAAGTTTGTGTAAGGTTGTACTTGAAGAATAGGGGGTGGTTGAATCATTTGTGGTTGAATTGCTCCTTGAGGAAATTGTTGTTGAAATTGTTGTTGATAAACTTGTTGTTATAGATTGAATTGTTGTTGTTGTTGACTGAGTTGTTGTTGTTGTTGTTGTTGAGGATACACATGAGGAAAGTAGTTAGAGTATGGTGGTTGAGACATCTTAATAACTTTTGTTGTAAAATGGATCTTTGTAGTCGAATGAAACTTGGTTGATGAAGAGTCCTCAGGCGTAGAAACCAAGTTTAGGCAACGAAAACCTTAGGCGTAAAATACCAAACTTACGCGTAAGATGTAAGCTTACGCGTAGGATTAGCTTACACGTAGGGTTAAGTAAACCTTAGCTTATGCGTAGACTAAGAGCTTAGGAGTAGAATGCTTATGCGTAAGATTTGCTTATGCGTAAGACAAGGCTTAGGCGTAAGGAAATGCTTAGGCGAAAAGATTCTACGCGTAAGAGTTAGCTTAGGCGTAAAACTAGGGTTTTGCCCAAAAATCCTTTACACTTATCCCAGTGTAAAAGATATCCAAACTTGAAGTGTTTTCAGGCTTATCCAAGCAAGAAAACACTGAGTAAACCAAGAAAACTGAAGATCAAACCAAGGATAACTTACGCGTAAGATTAGGGTTTTCTTATGCGTAGGATTATCCAAAACTGAGTATTCTGCCCAAAGTGTTTCTAAACCAGATTTTTAGGATGAAACAGCTTCAAAATCACCAAAATAACACAAGAGTGTGAAACTTGATGATCCAAAACTTTTATACACCCTACGCGTAGAAATATCCACACGATTAAAACCAAGCTTAAAAACTATGTAATACACGTAAAGTTGCAAACTTTTTGCCAAAAACTTAAACTTTAATACTAAATAACCTTTAAAGTACAAGAATCTTGGATTTTAAAGTGTAAAAATGCAAGCTTTTGAACGTATGAAGATTGTATACCGAGACTTACGCGTAACACACAATAACGTCAAAAACAAAATCGTTTCACCCAACTATTTGGCGAATGATACCACTGTTAGGTTCCCATATTAGTAACACAAGCATCAATATAAGAAAGGAGATGAAGGAAGGATCGGTTGGACACACACACACTCTACGCGTATAATATGAGAGAAAAGTTAAGCATAAGTGAAATGTAAATGTGAACAACCAACCTTCAAGAGAAGGTTTACAAGGTTATTTATAGGAGGAAACTAGGGCAACACACCAAGTTCCCATCCTTTCATTATTGGGCTTTGGATAGGCTCATGGGCTTTCTACATGAGCCTAGCCTTGATTACTAATATAAAAGTCATAATTAAGCTAACTATTACATATTGATTACTAACACTTGATTTCTAGTTTAGGAGTGATTCCAACAAGTATATATTAACTTCATCAACGTTTATTATGTGCAACTAAACTCGCATCTTGTGTACATCATAATATCAATAATGAAATTTAAATAGGAACATCAACATCTATATCAGCTAAATATAGTTGAATCTTGAGTTATCTAACAAAATTCTAATGGATATAATGAATAATGAAAAATTCGTACATAAGTATATAATTGTATGTAATTACTTTTAAAGACATAATATTTAGCATTAAAACAAAATATTTTTTTTTTGTCAAAACCCTGTGCGAGCACAGGTATTATAACTAGTAAATAACTAAATAAATATAACAATTAGAAGGTATCACGGTCACCATATTCGTTTTTTTAAATACTCTTTCCCAATTCTTAATATTATTTTTCACCTTTATGTTCATTTGATGAGAATTAGATCATAACCCTCGCTAAATCAATTAACTATCGACCCATATCGACATATATCCCAAATATTTTACGCAATGTTGTTGGATATTTAGGGTGCGTTTGGTATTTCATTATGGGAATGAGACTATAACTATGAAAGTGATTAAAGTTGTTTGTTTATGATGAGGGGGCCTACCACTATGGTAATGAATGATATATATAATCTATACTTCATATACACCACTACTATCAAACTCATACCCATTATCATTTATAGCAGCATACCAAGTGCACCTTTAGAGAATGAATATGACAATCTGGGTCTCAATTAAAATAACAAAATGTGTATGTTAATATGATATGGGCTGTAACTTTTAAAATCCAATCGTTCCAGTCAAATTCGGTTACGAGTAATAAAAGATGTTTGTTCAGAAAGATAAGGGGTAAAACTAGGGCAAATAAAGGATATCTAATAGATTTAAGAGGACAAAAGATTTTTTACATATCAAGGAATCAATCTTCATATTTCATTTTTATTTGATCTAATGGATGAGATTAATCCCAATAATTTAAAAACCCCACTTTCATCATTTTTTTTCAAATACTAATATCTTTCAAACCGTTAATCGTTAAGCAAAAAAATATATATATATCATTGCGACGAACATTTAATTATCTTTCTATAGATAGGCACTTTGATATACTTTCGACAAAAAAAAAATTCGTATTTTTCACGTTTTTTTTAAGTTCTTTCGTTTTTTTACGTTACTGAAATTTGTATTAAAAAATCATATATGATAAAACACTAATTTAAATATCACATGTGATATTAGTGTAATATCATATATGATATGTAATATCACATGTGATATTAGTGTAATATCACATATGATATTACATATCATATATGATTTAACACTAATATCACATGTGATAGTGTTTTATCATATATGATTTTTTTCATGCAAATTTCAGTAACGTAAAAAATACGAAAAAACGTGAAAAAAATGATTTTTTTTCTTTTTTCGAAAGTATATCAAAGTGCCCGTCTATAGAAAGATAATTAAATGCTCGTCGCGAGGGTGTAAATATTTTCGCTTAACGATTAACGGTTTAAGAGATATTTAAATTATAAAAAATAGGTGAAATAATAAAATGCTTTTAATCTTAGCCATTGATTTCTTTTTAAATGGATGATGGAGATGAGTCACTTGGTATCTGAGAAAAGTTTTATATGTAAAATAACTCTAGATAAACTTATTAAATTCATGCATGTTTATTCGATATATGCACTTTGTACACATTTTTATCGCAAAATAGTCGTTATAACGCATTCCTTGTTAGATTTCTTTATGTAAATTCAACGATGTAATTTCTAAAATACCACATATTACAAATCAAACGGTTAAAAAATGTACATTTTAGGATCAACTATTTGATATGAGAAGTGATTGACACACTCTTAATTTTTATTAGGGTTTTGGTTGTACAATAGACGTGTACTTTACGAAATATACCGTTTTGGTACGTGAACTAGTTTCCGTTCCATTTTATGTTGCGTACTTTTATGTTTTGTTCCATTTTGCATGCATGTTTACAAGCAACCGGTTGGGAATGTATAAAACCGGCAAAAATGCCTATGTGGCATAATTTTTGAGTAAATTACATAGATCGTCTTTCTTGTTTGTCCCAAATTGCATTTACTGTCCTTGGTCGTTTTCGTCTGTTTTTTTAAGTGTTCATCCATTTCTTTATGTTTTCGTTCGTTTTTTTACGTTTTCGTCCGTTTTTTTAACCGTTTTCATCTGTTTCTTTACGTTTTCGCTCGTTTTTACGTTTTCATCCATTTTCTTTAACTTTTCGTCATTTTTTTACGTTTTCGACTGCTTCTTTACATTTTCGTCTTTTTTTGGTTTTCGTCTGTTTTTTTTACGTTTTTGGCCGTTTCGTTACGTTTTCATCATTCTTTTTCGTTTACGCTTGTTTTTTTTACGTTTTCGTCCGTTTCTTTTCGTTTTCGTCTTTTTTTTTACGTTTTCATCCCATTTTTTTGTTTTCGCCTGTTTTTTTTAAGTTTTCATCTGTTTCTTTACGTTTTTGTCTATTTTTTACGTTTTCGTCTGTTACTTTACGTTTTCGTCCTTACGTTTTTGTCCCTTTTTTTCAGTTTCGTATGTTTTTTTACGTAAAAAACGGATTAAAACTTAAAAAAGACACAAGAACAAAAAAGCAGACGAATACGTAAAAAATGGACGAAAACGTAAAAAATGAACGAAAACATAAAAACGTAAAGAAACAGACGGAAACGAAAAAAACAGACAAAAAGGTAAAAAACGGACGAAAACGTATAAAAACGGGTAATAACATAAGAAAACGTATAAAATGAGGTAGTTTGAAATCGCAAGAAAAATGTATAAAAAGCGACGAAAACGTATAAAAACGAACAAAAACGTATAAAAACGTAAGAAAAACGGAAGAAAACGTATAAAAACAGATAAAAACTTATACACGTACCAAAACGGTATATTTGAAAAAGTACGTAGCTATTTGCGGCCAAAACCCTATTATTTAACTTATTTTTGTTAGTGGAAATCTGACGTGGCGTGCACACGTGGCAATAGTGATTATGGTTTCGGTAAAACAAGTTTAGCCGTGCAAAATGGTACAAAACATAAAAGTAGACAACAAAAAACGGAACGGAAATTAGTTCACGTACCAAAACGATACATTTCGTAAAGTACACGTCTATTGTAAGGCCAAAACCCTTTTTATTAAAACACTCCACGGTATGCATTAAACAATAACCACTAAATATGAATTAAATGGAATGCCGAATGCGCAGTATACTCGATTCAAACATGTTAATAAAAACACCGTTTACAAAATACATCTAGATTTACGACATGCTTTGAATAAGCACGTCAAAAAAAGACTACATTAAAAATAAGCTGCGAGAGAACCAATGAAGCATTAGTCTAATGGTTGGAGCATTTATGCTTGAGTCAATTGACTTAGGTTCATGTTTCATCCTTTGCATTTGCTTCATATAGGTACCCACCTCCGCAAAACCTATGGGCACACTGAAAAGACTTTGTGGAATAAGAGCTCAGGGGTCCGAGTCTTGGCTCGTGCTTACTCTAGTTGGTGCCCCACTAAGCCAGGATAGTTGCCGGAGCTATTCTTTGTGGGATGGACAATAGCTGATGCCAAAAGACATCCAGTGTCAAGATGTTCCCGCCAATTTACACCTTTTGTGGATAAGATGCGAGAGAGGCACGTATAAAATTACATACTTTAACAAAACCGCTGATACCTTTCCATGAATTCATTTTGATGTTAGTTAGGTTATCATTAAACACACATGATTTTCTTCTATAAATATATGTAGGAAGTTACTTGTAATGGCATTCATCTATACTACTATATAAAGAGTTTAGGACTTTCCAAATAAGGAAGTCTTAAAAATTTTAAGACAAAAAACATTACTTTAAAAAGAAACATTAATAGCTTGTTACATACACACATATAAAAGTAACATCTAAAAAATTAATTGTCTTAAATTCATAAACTTGTAACATTTAAAAAATTAATTATCTTTAACCATCTTCTATAAATCTAACACATTAAACAACTTACTCAAAAAAACATATAAAAAAGAGAACAACACACTTTCATATCGCATTTCGGTTCGGTTTTGGTTTTAGCCAAAAACCGACTCTAACCGAACCTTGCACACCTCTATATAAAATCATTATCACGAAAAACATGTAATCGAAATATATTGTTCACCTAAAAACTTAGTTACTGGGTACCCGCCGCTGCAACGCGCGGGTACCCTTCTATATTGATAAACATGTTTATGAGTTTATAAATAAGGTGTTGATATGCATATCAATTTATTTGATAAATACATTATTTTGTATAAGTTATACAACACATCATATAATAATGTAATGCACAAAATGTGATGTTTGTATCAAAAGCAATGGTGTATGTATCATAACACATTCTTAATTTATTTTTTTATTTTTTATTTTTACATATCATCAAATCGCATTTGTTTCAAAAAGGTTCTCTCTCCGTCTTATATTGATTGTTCAGTTTGATTTTTTTTTTTTTTTTTAACTTTGACTTTTAATATTTTTGTTTATTTTATATAATACTTGATATAAATTATATAAATAGATTGGGTTTTACATGTATTTGTATTAATATAATTTTAATCAAGTATTATATAACACAAATAAAAGTATTTAAGGTCTAAGTTGTAAAAAAAGACTTCAAAATATCAAACTGGACAATTAATATTGGACGGAGATAGTAATATTTTAATTTCGGATAGACATGAAACAACAAGTGAACAAACTACTATGAGTGAAATGACAAATAAAGTTGTTTGCGAGTTTTATGTTTTCTTAAACTTTCTACTGTGAATGTTCCAACTTCTCAATGACATGGTTCTAGAAGAACCACGAAGGTCGGCTACAGAATTCATGCATTCTACATTGGTCCGAGTCTCTAAGCCCCACTTTGATACAAGGAGCATGGTTATAGCAAATGTAAGAAAATACTCTCAAAAGAATAGACATTCAGTAATAGAGGTCGTAATGGAAAAAAAATATATATGTTATTGGATCCAACTTTTTAGTGACAAAAAGTAGTGTTAAAATTTAATGACATTTTTTATGAACAAAATGTGTCACAAAAAGGAAAAAATATGTATTCATATTTTCTTTATGTCATTATAAATAGAATCTAAACTAATGGACTTTTGCTTACACCTTTTTAAATGTGGGAAATGCCCATAAATCTTTTTATTGGTATTTCTTTTATATTTTTTGTGACATTTTTTTATTTTATTTTTAGTGACACTTTTTAAACTTTTAATGGCACATTTTATATGACACTGGATGACTAGTTTGTTTTTAGTGATAGTTAAACCTTCAAGAAGATCGACTCTCAAAATTGTCGACTATGTTCATAAGTTTGTGTAAAAATGATGATGGGTTAAAATTTATTTACTTCAATAACGTGTAAAGAAAATGGATGTGATATTGATAGGGAAAAAAAAGGAATGCCACGTGTAACGGAACTCATGTATGGAAGAAAAGGTCGCATTACATTGTAGTGGTTTCATAAAAAGGTGTAGATTGGCGGGAACACTCTGACTCTGGGTGCCTTTTGGCATTAGTCATTGTCCACCCCACAAGGAATAACTCTGGCAACTCTCCTGGCCTAGTGGGGCACCAACTGGAGTGAGCACGAGCCAAGACTCGGACCCCTGAGCTCTTATTCCACAAAGTCTCTCCAGTGTGCCCATAGGTTTTGCGGAGATGGGTACCTATATGAAGCAAATGCCAAAGATGAAACTTGAACTTGGGTCAATTGACTCAAGCACAAATGCCCAACCATTGAACTAATGCTCCATTGGTATTACATTGTAGTCGTTATCTGATGGCAAAAAAATATTTACACGTCTGAACAATATACATCTCAACAAAAAAAAAGTATATATATTGAGCCGCAATATCTCAACAAAAATATTTCCGTAGTCAGGTTGCCTTATTCAACTATAATCGATCAGCAATAATGGCGAATTGACTAATATATATATGACTTCGTCGCAAATGACATCCAGCTCAGTTGGATAGATGCACCGGGAGCTTTCCCCATAGGCCCAGTTCGAAACTCATCAAACAAAAAAAAAAAAAGATGTTCAAATGCTAAAAAAAAAAATATGACTTCGTCTTTACACTCGGTCAAAATAGACATCCACCAATACTGCAATACACTACTACACTAGCAAAGATCGACAGAAACTATTAAATTAACACAAAAACTGATAATTAAAGCGAGATTAAAGATATTTTGGATTGAGAGATGATTTACATACTTTTATAAATGATTGGGGCATTTAAATTTAAAAAGTTTATATATTTATACTCTTACAAAATGAACATGACTAAAATTAATGTGAAGATATATATGTCAAGACCTCTAAATTTGAGTGTCCCAATTATTTATGAGAGTGTGTAAATCACCTCCTTTTATTAAAAGCATATAATTCTACTTTTTAAAACACGTACGAATTAATATTTGAGACTTTTAGTGATCTAGTTGTGTTAATGACTTATCTTTCAAAAAATATATGTCTTTTAATCATTACTAGAAGGGTATCCGCGCAATGCGGCGGCGGGTACCTGATGACTATTTTCGTCGCGAGCAAATATTTTTCATTTTACACTATATAAATCTCATACATTTTCATTTTCAATGCACACTACTTTCAATTTCTCAACACACAAACGATAACATTTCTTATTGGTTAAGTGAATCTTGATAATGGACTAATCCTGATCTCGTCAATAAAATATAACCCCCAAAATTAGTCGTTTTGCCATTACAAAGCCCAAACATAACCGTTAACCTCAAAACAATTTCAATAAAAATTAAGCTTTAACCAATCAACAAAATTCGCTTAACACTTTAAATTTGTATGATCGGCTCGAAATATATTTTAACCAACAAAGATAAAACCTACTATTGACATTAACCAACATAATTTCAAAATTAGCCCAAAATCAAATATAAAACCCACTTTGTCATATTTAATAAGTCCAATATCCAAAATTAATAACCAATTTCATATTTCAACACCAAAAACGAAATTGATAAATACAAAAGTTCGACCCTTATATTAATTAACTCACTAAATTGATAAGCAAGGCCAATTTTTCGAATGAGATAAGCAAGGCCCAGTGTCACAATTATAACCCATGAATTACCCCAATAACATTTAACTTAATACTTCTTAATCCTATATAACACCACTTCAAACAAATAACCCTTCATTATAACTCCTAATCTCACGCAGTCAGTAATTATTTCTCTTTGCAGCCACACCACAATCCACTTATCTTTCCATCTGGTAATAATCGAATCCCACAGCAGTCTATATCTTCTTACTGCTCAACGAATCATAAAGATATCCTTGCTTGACTCGGCTTCAAGATCCTTACAAGGGTCTAGGGTAGGTTTTGTTTTATTGTTCGTTTCTTGTTTCAGTTTGTAAAACCGTACCTTATACCAATCGACACAAAACCAAGATGTAATGGTTTTGATGTTTTGGTTTAGGTGAAATTTTATTTCATTCGAGCCGAAGATAAATGATGGAATGTGTAAGATCTTTAAAGATTTATAATCAGCTTTTACACATCTGAGATGAATGTATATTCTTATGTTGTTCGAATCTTGATGTTGTTTGTACGTGGGATTGATGTTGTTTCTTGAGGAGGAAGGGATTAGTATAGTGATGGATTTGGTGTTGTTGATGGGTGTCCCGTTGGCTGTGGAGGCGGAATCTGCAGTGGTGGTGCTGAGTGCCTGAGGCCCCTTATTATTCCTTCTCAAACACTCATCCTACATTCGAGTCAAGATTGTGTGTTGAGGAGAGACGTGAGGGTAGGACAGTGAGATTAACTGTTGTTTTTGGTTGAATGACGTGAGGTGATGGGTATAAGGATATGGGTTTGTTGATGTTGGTTATTGTCAGAGATGATTTTGTCGACCTGTTATACTTTTTCTGTTGCTTTTTTCTTTTTGATTTGTTCTAGACCAAGGAGACTAAACTATAGTCAGAGGTCAACACATTTTGGGTTATGGACGAAGGCAATAGTAGCATGAAATGTGGAGTGTGTGTTTTTTGTGTTTGGTGTCGAGGCTTATATGTAAGTTAGTATTCGTAACTAACATTTAAAGGGCTGTTATAATCAATGGGTTGTTATAACATATACACTTTAAGAACAATATTGATCATTTCAAGTGAAAAAACGTATTTAATTTTCATGTGTATGCAAGAAGCTATTGAAATGTGTTGTTACAAGTGAATTAAAGACATTTAATTTTCATGTATTAACTTTCACAGGTTTTATTTGACTGAATTGAAAGTATGATGTATTGTTTGTACATTATGAATAAAAATTTGCACAATTGGATTGTTTAAAACTTCTTTTTATAGAAATGTTTTTGGTCTTAAATTTTTTAAGACTTCTTGTTATAGAAAGTCCCAAACCTTTTATAAAGTAGTATAGATAATTAGGACTTTACACATTTGCATCCTTTGCTTTGAAAAAATCGTCCGATTTTTATAAAACAAAGTTTTTAGTTTTTACGGTAAGTTTTATTAAAATAAAGTTCCAAAAGACGCATATGTTGATTCTCGAAGCACTCTTGCGATTTAATAATATTTTTTGAACATTGTATTTTAATATGCATTTTTAAATTCTATTGATTTAACAATATCGTTTTCGGACGACTTTTATGGGCTAGCCGAACCGGTGGTGACTCCGGTTTCCGGTTGAACCCATTGGCCCGGTCCGTTTTTTAAAACCATATGTACCATGAGCTTGTTTACATATAAATTGCATGAAGATTTATGTGTTTTATTAGTTTGTACAATATATATAATAATATGTATTTTTCATATTAGGGGTGTTTTAAAAATAACATTTATTAGGTATTTATTGTTATAGACGTTTTTTTTCTTATGTTAAATTACTTTGCATTTTTTTTATTATTTTTTTAAAAACATGTTTAAAAAAAGTGCGTTAAAGTGTTGCAACAAATGCTATTATAGATGTACTTATTAAAATTTGCCATTATTAGCAAATGTTGAATCTCAATTTTTTAAGCCTTCCTTTTTAGGAATGTCTCAAATGCTTTATAATATAGTATAGATATGTGTAAATGTGTATAATCATATAATTAAGACTTTACACATTTGCATCATTTGCTTTGAAAAAATCGTCCAATTTTTATAAAACAAAGTTTTTAGTTTTTACGGTAAGTTTTATTAAAAAAAATTCCAAAAGGCGCATATGTTGATTCTCGAAGCACTCTTGCGATTTAATAATATTTTTTGAACATTGTATTTTAATATGCATTTTTAAACTCTATTGATTTAACAATATCGTTTTCGGACGACTTTTATGGGTTAGCCGAACCGGTGGTGACTCCGGTTTCCGGTTGAACCCGTTGGCCCGGTCCATTTTTTAAAACCATATGTACCATGAGCTTGTTTACATATAAACTGCATGAAGATTTGTGTGTTTTATTAGTTTGCACAATATGTATAATAACATGTATTTTTCATATTATGGGTGTTTTAAAAATAACATTTATTAGGTATTTATTGTTACTGACGTTTTTTTTTTCTTATATTAAATTACTTTGTATTTTTTTATTATTATTTTTAAAAACATGTTTAAAAAAAGTGCTTTAAAGTGTTGCAACAAATGCTATTATAGATGTACTTATTAAAATTTGTCATTATTAGCAAGTGTTGAATCTCAATTTTTTAAGCCTTTTTTTTTAAGAATGTCCAAAATGCTTTATAATATAGTATAGATAAATAAGTAGTATAAACTAACGGGTCAAAATTAGAAGATTTATCATATTGAATATCGGCTCTTTGTTTCAATGAAAACAATCGATATCAAAAAAGACAATTGAAAATATAAACTTATAGATGAATGAAGCAAATATAATAAGTCATTAGTCGCTGTAAGATTTGCTGCTTAATTGATAGTTTGATAGTTTGATAGTTTGATAGGGACACTTACATTAATTTTTTGATTTATCGACCAACCATAACATTGACCTCAATCATATCAAACTAAATCTTGCTTCATACTTAGGTCATCAATCCGTCATATTTTGGTAACAAATTTTACAAGTATGTTATACAGCATCAAACATAATTTTTACACCACGAAAACCTTTTATAATGAAACCTTTACCCTTCTATTTGCAAGTCCTGGTCCACACAGAATCACGTTTACCTACAGAATACACTTTAACCAAAAATAGCCGGTGCCGAGGCGTGTACCATATGATTTTTAAATTTCTTCAAATAATTGAATTGGTCATGTGTCATAAACAGAGCTACTGCAGATATGGGTGACTCGGTTCAAAGTAAGGTAACTCAATACAGGACACAAGTATTAGAAGATGCAGATGTCAATTTACAAGCTAAAGAAGTGGCGGCTACTAAATCATTGGGGTTTAAACTGGGGGTTAACTTGGAGAATCAGGACAAGTTGATTTTGGATTCGGTTATTACAGAAGGTTTACAAACAGGTATCAAATGAATTGTCTATCAATCAATGTTAGGGGTTTGGGTGGTGATAACAAAGCAGTTTGGATAAATCGGTTAAAGTCTGTTCTGGGTGTCTCTTTTATTGGGTTGCAAGAGACAATGTCTTGCAATGTAGATGCTGGTGTTGTCTCTAGATTTTGGGGTGGCCTGGGTTTTGAGTTTGAAAAAGTTGATTCGGTTGGAAATTCAGGGGGTTTACTTAGTATGTGGGATCCAAAATTTTTAAGGAAGGATAGGGTTTTGAAAGGTGATAATTTCCTATGTGTTTCGGGTTTACTTACGGATGGTTTGATGCGTCTTAATATGGTTAACGTTTATGCTCCGCAATCTAATGGGGATAAAAGAGATCTTTGGACTAAACTTTCTCAAGTTATTCAAGCGGAGCAAGGTTGGTGGATTATTCTTGGGGATTTTAACGCGGTTAGGGAGCCAGACGAAAGAAAAAATTCCTGTTTTGATCCCGTTTGTGCCAGAGATTTCAACGATTTTCTGGACAACACTGGTCTCCGTGAGTATAATTTAAAAGGTATGAAGTTTACCTATTTGGTTAATAGACAGGGAGTTTGCAAAATGAGTAGAATTGACAGGATTTTCGTTTGTGATGGTATTTTTAATAAATGGCCAAATGCTTGTGTTAGAGCTCTTAAAAGAGAACATTCGGATCATGCGCCGTTGTGTTTATCTTTGATTGATACAAATTTTGGCCCAAAACCATTTAGGTGGTTTGACTCTTGGTTAGATAGACCAGGTTGTGAAGATGTTGTTAAATCGGCTTTGTTGGGATGGAACATTGTGGAGCCGCCTGATGTTAATTTAATTAATAAATTGGGAGTGCTCCGGGCTAAATTAAGAGGGTGGATCACGGAATGTAAAAACAAAGATAAAGAAGATGAGAATCGCTTGAATGAAGAAAAAGAAGATATGGAAAGGCTTATGGAACAAAAAGAGTTGGACGAGGCGGAGTTATGGGTTTGGACGGAATGTAAAAAAAGCATCCAAGAGATAGAAAATCTTAGAACTCGTGACTTGAAACAAAAATCACGAGTGAAATGGGCGGCTCTTGGAGACGAGAACACAAGCTTTTTTCATAGTATGATCAATGGCCGTAAAGCTAGGAATGCAATTCCGGTGCTGGTGATTAGAGGCGAATGGGTGTCCAAGCCGGTTTGTAGTTAAAAGGAAGTTCTTAATTTTTTCCGAACCCACTTTCATGAGTCTACCCCGACTCGGCCGATGCTTATTTGTGATGGAATGAACAGAATTGATGATCAAGAAGGGGTGTCATTGACTGCCATGTTCTCAATGCAGGAAATTAAAGATGCAGTCTCGGGTTGTGGTTCTAACAAGGCTCCAGGGCCAGATGGTTTTAACTTCAACTTTTTAAACATTTTGGGATGTTTTTGCAGGAGATTTCTTTCGTATTTTATCCCATTTCCATGATACAGGTGTTATAAACACGGGTTGTGGTTCGGCTTTCATAACTTTGATCCCAAAGATTACTTCGCCTGTTGGTCTCAATGATTACAGACCGATTACTCTAATTGGGGCTATTAGTAAGGTTATTTCCAAAATACTTGCTAATCGTCTCAAGAAGGTGATGGGGAAATTAATATCGGATAATCATCGGCTTTTCTTGCGATCGTTTTATTCTGGACGGTCCTTTGGTGGTTAATGAGATTCTGGAGTGGTTAAAAAGAAAGAAGAAAAAGGCGTTTATTTTGAAGATTGACTTTGAGAAAGCATACGACAATGTTAATTGGCGGTTTTTATTGTCGTTGTTGGCTCAAATGGGTTTCCCCGAGATATGGTGCAAATGGATTGAAGGTGTTCTTCGTTCGGCTTATGCTTCAGTCCTTGTTAACGGCTCCCCTACGTACCAATTCAAAAGTGGAAAAGGCATTCGACAAGGTGACCCGATTTCCCCATTCTTATTCCTTATCGTCATGGAGTGTCTTTCTTGGTTGTTAAAGAAAGCTAGTAGTTTGGGCATTCTTAAAGGTATTAATGTGTCGAATGATAATATGGGTTTTAATCATCTCTTCTTTGCGGATGATGCTCTAATTATTGGTGAATGGTCCAAAGAAAACATCCAAAACACGGCTCGTATTCTGAGAATTTTCTATTTATGTTCGGGCCTTGGCATCAATATTCATAAATCTAATTTATTCGGGATTGGTACGGAAGATGGGGAGGTGGATAGTATGCTCGATGTGTTGGGTTGTAGGAGAGGGGTGTTTCCTTTTGTTTATTTGGGGATTAAAGTGGGGGCGAAGATGAATAGAATCAACAATTGGAACATGGTTTTGGATGTCATTAAAAATAGATTAGCCGGATGGAAAGCGAAGCATCTATCTATGGGTGGTCGGATGATCCTCATTAAATCTGTTTTGGAGAATTTACCCATTTACTACCTTTCTCTCTATAAAGCCCCTAAGGCAGTCATAGAGAATATTGAGGCGACTATGAGACGTTTTCTTTGGTGGTAGTGTGGAGAAAAAGATCAATTGGGTGGCTTGGAACATTATCACGACATCAAAAAAAACGGGTGGTCTTGGTTTGTCCAAATTGGAAGAAGTTAACGATGCTTTACTTCTTAAATGGACGTGGCGTTTTAAAACAGGGAGAAATTTTTTATGGAAGAAAATAGTTATCGGTTGTCACGGTCTTGGTAGATCTTGGTCTTCCCTTCCGTGTTCTACATATGCTAGCGGGTGTTGGAAACAAATTTCTAAGATAGGTGGAAAAAAGATTTGGTCAGGTAATACTCTTGAAAGTTATTTTGAAGGTATTGTGGGGGATGGTTCTTCGATTAGATTTTGGATGGATTCGTGGCTCCATGAGGATCCTCTTCGCTTATTATATCCGCACCTTTTTAGACTCGAAAATCAGAAGTGGTGTCTGATTTCGGACAGGCTTAAGGTTGAGAATAACTCCAAAATTTTGCAATGGGACTGGCGTTCGAATCCAGCCACGGCTGCTGAAATTTCGGAGCTCTTTAACCTCATGAATGTCCTGTACAATTTTGTGTGGAAGGGTGGTAAAGACACTTGGAAATGGAAAGCTAGTAAATCAGGGGAGTTTTCTGTTTCCAGCGCTAGAGCCCTTTTAGCTGCAGCCCCGTGTCCGATTAATCCGATTATGCCTTGGAAGGGATGGGTTCCGTTGAAATGTAAGATTATGGTATGGAGATCTTTATTGAACCGTTTACCGACCAAAGCTGAGTTATTCAAACGTGGGGTTATTCTGCAAAGTCAAGTTTGCGGGTTATGTGATATGGATGTTGAGACGACTACGCATCTGTTCACGGGTGCTTTTTTCTGCGGAGGTGTGGCACCGGGTGGAGGTTTGGTGTCGTTTGAGTCCTTTGATTATCTTTGATGTTGCCGATCTTTTAAAAATTACAGGTTCTCAACCTCTTTCAAGGAAAGCTAAATTCATCCTTCGTGGCATCGTTTTCGTCTCTATGTGGACCATTTGGAAGGAGCGCAATGATCGTATTTTCCAAGGCAAAAGGCGTCGTTCGATTAAAGTTGTTGAAAGTATAAAAATGACATCGTATTTCTGGTTTAAAAATAGAGCTAGTTTGAAAGGTATAGATTGGATTGCTTGGTGTAAATATCCGCTAGACATGATGTAATCTCGTTTGTGGCCCGGGGGTCTTTGCTTTGAGGACTGCTCTGGTTTTTTTTATGAAATTTACCTTTAAAAAAAAAAGCTAGTTACGTTTACCTTTATGTAGAGACTTAAGATATATAGTTGCAGAATAGGTCAATGTGTGCTGAATTAACTATTATATTGCATTATTCAGTTTTGTTGTAGCAAATAGTCAATGTAACTTTCAAAACTCGAGGGATAGCTCACACGCAAATCACTTATGCATTATTTTTAGTTTTCTATTTATATATATATATTTATAAACTAATATGATGACTCCTTTACCCTTCTATTTTTTATATATTACCTTCAATAATCAGAAGGAAAAGAGTACAAAAATACAAAAAAACAAAAAAACTAAAATAAAAAACTAATAAATTAAAAATTAAAAAAATTAAAAAATAAAAAAAACATATTGGATACACAATTATATGGAAGTCAAACAATTTAAAGAATTATAACGGGAGGTTTTGGTGTTATTATGTTAAGTATTTGAATTGACCAAATCTATGACATCCACAATGCCAACCGCATATGAAATTGTTTAAGACATTGTATACATACGTGTTATAGAGTTTATTGTAAAAAATAATCAAGGTACAGTAAAACTTCTATAATTAATAATGTTAGACAGATATATTTTATTAATTAACGAGATATTATTATCTCGATAAATTAATCATTTGTTAATTTATCTAAAATAAAGAAAGAAAAAAAAACATACTGGACACACAATTATACCCAAAGTCAAACAATTTAAAGAATTATAACGGGGTTTGATGTTATTATGTTAAGTATTTGAATTGACTAAATCTATAACATTCACGAATAGGAGTGTTAATAGGGTCGAGTTGATTGGATTCGGGTTAAAGTCGGGTTGAGACTAAAAATAATATATTTGAACCCGCCTTTACTTGAGGTCGAGTTTATTGGGTTTGGGTCAAATAGGGTCAGGTGAAAATGGATCGGGGTCGAGTCGGGTTCAGGTCTGTGCCATTTATAAAATCATATAATTTGATTTTTTTTAAGATGAAATTAATTCTTTTTTAAACTTAGTAGTTAAAATGCATATGAGATACGCCAACTAGCCTGCCTACCACGAATTGTAGAGCATACTGTTGTTTTCCAGCCTACTATATTAACCAAGTGTTGCAATGACTTTTGTCCAGGGGTGAGCATAAAAACCGAAAAACCGAATTGAAACGGAAAAAACCGAAAAAGTCGAACCGAAAAAACCGCCTCATTTGACAAACCGATGGTGGTGGTTTTGAATTTTATAAAAACCGAATGTTTGGGGCGGTTTTTGGTTTCATAAGAAAAACCGAACCGAGAAAACCGCCCCGCCCCACCTTTATGTATGTTTTATATTTATCTATATAAGAGATATGCTATTTAATTTTAAAGATTTAGGTATACATGCAACTTTATCTATTAGAGAAAAAAAAAGTAATAATGTTGTTTATTATTAATACATTCAAATATGTTATATTAATATATATTATATCTTTGTTTTCGAGCAATAGTGTTCTTTAAATGTTTTTGCGAGCGTAAAAGTGCAAAGCCGCAAAGACATGCATTTTATATTTTAGATTCATGTTTGGTTGTTTTGTACGTTTTTTCGAAGCTTTGGATTGTTGGATATTATGCTATTATTGGTATTTGTTTAAATATTTTTGCTTCAAATCTAGGAATCGTAAACACTACAGTAAAACCTCTATAAATTAATACTCGATAAATTAATAACATCGATAAAATTAATAATTTGTCCGGTCCCAACTTGGGACCAGTACAAATTTAGACCCCAATCGATAAAATAATAAGATAATAATTTTTTTGAAACCCCAGTTTATATATATTAGTCCCAACGAAACTATAAATTAATAATTACTAAAAATTTCATATATGTGTGTGTGTGTGTGTTTGAGAGAGATACACTCAAAATCCTAAGATTGTTTAGTAAAAACTGAATCCATATTCACTTGTTTTTTGTTGAACTTCAAATCTATATTGAGTTTATCTTACGATCTCCTTATTGCACTAAAGAGTTGGTGCGTTGTCTTCTCGTATTGCAACAAAAAGTGTTAATTTTATTTTCATAAAGTGTAAATGTTAATTCATAAAATGTTAATTGAAACTTGTTTTTCAAGTTTATTTCATCTCTAATGAGTATACATTGTAACTAGCTAGTATATCAGACTTGAAAATTTAATGGTCATACGTAAAACCTCTTTAAATTAATAAATTATTAATTTATCGATATAATAATATCTCGTTAAATTAATAAAATTTCTCAGTCCCAACACTATTAATTTATAGAGGTTTTACTGTATATAAGACTAAAAATAGCTTGTTTTCTAGTAAGAAAAAACCGAATAAAAACCGAAACCGAACCGTTCAATGTCAAAAACCGAAACTGAAAAAACCGACACTAAACGGTTTGTAGTTTTCAAAAACCGAAATATATGGTTCGGTTTTTGGTTTTACCATAAAACCGCCCCACCCCGCCTGATGCTCACCCCTACTTTTGTCAAATCAATTAAGAGTTCCAAAATATTAAAACCAGTAAACTAGTCAATTTTTGATTGACTGACACATTTTAGACTATGTAATGTCAAATATTTGATGATGCTAAGAAAAATTAACATCTGGTCATCAAACTAAGCATTGTTGGACACACATACAAATTCAACTCACTATCAAATTTGGTAAGCAAACTTGTGTAACCATTCCTACTAGAATGCTTAGTTTCAATAAGAGAACGTACAAATTTACCGCTCTTTATATCTCTGACATCAACAATTGAAAGAAAATGGGGCAACTTTACTACATGGATGATGGAGTTATTTGGGACTTCAATCTATATTGAGAAAGTTATAATAATAATAATAATAATAACAATAATAATAACTCGGGTTAGTAGGGTTGACCCGAACCCAAATAAGCAAAGTAATTTGAACCCGATACCCGGCCCTAGTTCGTACTTGGGTTAATCGGGTTGACCCGATTGACCCGAGTTAGATTTTAGACCTGAGTAACCTGATCCAAGTATCCTTATTCGGGTTTGGTCCGGGTCCGATCGGGTTTTATGACACCCCCATCCACGATGCCAGCAACAGATGAAATTGTTTAAGACATTTTATATATACGTGTTATAGAGTTTATTGTAAAAAATAATCAAGCTACACTAAAACCTCTATAAATTAATAATGTTGGGACATATATATTTTATTAATTTATATAGATTTTATTATATATACAAATTAATAATTTGTTAATTTCAAGATGTTTTATACATTGTCTTTAAATTTTTAAGTCCAATATGCTAATTATAATGTATGCTAGTTAGAGATGAAAAATAAATTAAGAAAAACAAGTCCCAATTAACATTTTATAAATTCAAGGCATTGAAGAAACTAATGAATCTTACAAGGTTCTAGGCATTGAAAAAAATTGTAAATTTTTTAAGTAATTATTAACTTATAGTTTCGTTGGAACCAATACATATAGGGTTTCAAAATTTATTATCTTATTATTTTATCGATTGAGTTCCAAATTTATACTGGTCTCAAGTTGGAATTGGATTAATTATTAATTTTATCGAAGGTATTAATTTATCGAATATTAATCTATAAAGGTTATAGTATAGTTTAGATAAAACTTAAAGCCATAAACAAAATAACGTGATATAATATATACTCACGCATAGCGACGAAGGTGTATAGTAACTTTAATTTGTTGGTGAATATATTATTTCTTTCTTTTTATATACATATGAGTGTGGAGCAAGTGAGAGCGAAAAGTTAGTGTATTAAATTATAGTTAATATTTAAATATTTAATAGATTTCATTGTTTTTTGTAAGTAAATGTATTTTGGTCTAAAAATATTAATCATTTTGTAAGTTTTTAAGTAATTGTGTTTTCTTTTTATATATAATTAGGTGAGTATTCGTATATAGCGATGAGATTTATAATGGCAAATAGTTATAGATGTGCTATTTTAGTTAAATGTTTCGTGTAATATTTATCCATAAAACGTAAAATAATTAAAAGCTAAATGAAAACAAAGTCTCCTTAAGGCTGCCTCCAGTAGGGGGATTCAATCCCCTTACTTTTCACTGCCACGTCAGTTTTTTCACTTCAGCGACCTTCAGGCGATTAGGTGCCCCAGTAAGGGCGACCAAGTTCATTTAAAAAAAAAAAACATTTTTAACACAAAATAAAATTTCATTAATAATTAAAACGTTACATAAATAAAAACGATACGAAATAAAAACAATAATATATTAAATATAAAAACGATACGAAATACATAAATCATAAATCTAATCTGAATGCTCCCCGCATGCAGAGTCATACGAGAGAGTACGAGAACCGGCAAATCCCTCGAAGCGAGCCAAATCTTCCTCGTCTAGCAGAGGTTTCTCCGGTAGCTCGAAGTTGGTAGTCGAAGTTGATGCACCTACACCATCGTTTTGTTCTCCGATAGCTCCAATTGATTTTGGTGCTGACGTTGTCCGTTATCTTTTGAACACACCGCCACAACTTGTCAGCAATCTCGCGATCTTTGCGGGCTTGATCTTTCAAAAATTTGTCGATCACAGCTTTTCGTTCAGGCGTAATATCGTTGCAACTCTTGTAGTTTTCTCTCATCTGTTCCTTCTCCGCCTTCGCCTGGTCAAACAATTCGATGACGCTTATAATAGCGTTTTTTCGAGCCTAATCGTCGTTATTGCATTGATTTTGAACGTACACTTGCATATCTTCAACGGAATGTGGGAGACGGCAAGCGATATTAAATCTTGTGTTGAGAAGTCTTTTGAGTTTAAATTGTGTGAAATAGATTTGTGGATTGAAGTGTGTTTGTATTGTGTATTTATAAAGGTTAATTTTTTTTAAACCGTTGCAAAAAACGGTATTTTTTTTGAAATAAAAGCTTTAAACTCGATCGTGATCGCGACCAACTGGACCTATTGTTTGGGCGATCGACTGGCTCCACAGCAGCAAGATCGATTGGAAATCGATCGCCACTTGATCTCGATCGAGTGTCGATTACTTCTATTGGGGGCAGCCTAAGAAAATGTGACCTTCATAACATGGTTGGGTCGGATTTATGTTACGATAGTAATGATTAGCTAATCTTAGAAACAACATTAAATGAGAAAGAAATCACATATTTTTTTCAAAAGATGACAGTTTTAGAAACAATATTAAGATTAAAAAAAAATACTGAAATAAAAGAAACAAGCATTTAAGTGAAGACTTAAAGACACCGGGTGAATACCCGCACTTTTATGCGGTGTATAGCGAAAAATAATTATACTGCAAACTTGTAATTTTGGTGTGACTTTGCAGATTCAATTTATAGTCATTGTGAAAAAGAAAGTTTATGGGTTAAAAATGAAAAAATATAAAGTTTGAAGATTAAATAATATATAAACTATTAAATTAGTTTTTGATGTCATCATTTTTAATTTGTGCTTTATATATAGGATAGACGTTAGTTAATAATTTCAAAAAGTATTTTTGGGTATTAACTTTATTCATTTTAATTTCTCAAGAATAATTTTTTTTTATAGATAATAGAGATAATAATAGTTTAATAATTTTTTTTAGAGTTTTTAACATATATAAGCAAAAAGTTGAGATCAATATAGATTACATATTTGACATAGATCTAATGAATTAATCTTAATCATCCATTTTTCATCAAAATTAATAAAACTATTTTTCACTCTTTTTAAAACAAACATATCTTGTTGGGATTACGTGTAATCAATATAAAGTGTCGGTCATTAGTTTATGTAATAGGTTGTCATCATTACGGGTTTATATGTATGTATTTAGTTTAAGGTCTATGTAGTAAGCCCATGAGCTTAAGACTCTTCTAGAACACCTTACATGGGGCGTTGCCCTAGCTTTGTAGTATATATACTCTTGTAAACCTCACATATGAGGTTGGTTGTTCATTTCGCAATGCTACATTTCCTTATTATGTTTATCATGAATCCTCCCATCTCTTTCTCTCTTTATACTTTATCTCACTAAATATAATGTGTTAGTTTACATATTTGGGAATCTACAAGTGGGATCAATCGCCATATGATGTTTGGTTAGAGTGTTTTGGTACAAAACGAGTCATTTTTTATTCATAACGAGTTGAGTTTTGTTCATACAAAGCTAAAAGCTTTGATTTAAGCACATATTCTTACAACTTGGAAAGTTTTAAGGATTCTATAATGTTTAGAATCTTAGTTGTTAGCATAAAGTTCGTGACTTATAGTTTAAAAATCAAGTTTTAAGTAGTTTTCTTATTCGTACGTATTATCGAACTTCCGTATAAATATTTAGAAATATTAAAGTTTTAAAATTTCTTGATATTTAAGTGTTTAAGAGTTTTTGATAAGAAGAAATTTTTTAAAAGCTTGTAGTTTGTCTTAAAATTGATTTCTTAAAAAACAGTCCATCCATCGAACTTGGAAGAGGGTTTCATCGAACTTGGTCATCGAACTTCCATAATTTCAAAGTTTCTTCACTGATTCAAGGTTACTCAGTACGTCCCTTGCTTGGATAAGCCTGTGGAACACTTCGACTAAGGAAAATCTTCTAACTTGGACAAGTTAGATAGATCTATCGAACTTCAAGTTTGAACTATCGAATTTGATATCTAATTTGAACTTAGCGAATTTGGTATCTCATTTGGCCATCGAACTTGACTTTATCAAATTTAGACACAGTTAACTTAATCTTATCGAACTTGGAACTTATTGAACCTGGAACTTCATCGAACTTGGATAAAACCAACTTCATCGAATTTGGATAAAATCAACTTTATCGAACTTGGGTTTAGCCAATTTCATCGAACTTGATTCCAATCCATAAAACTTGCACCTCAACTCACTTATCGAACATCTACAAGATCCAACATAACTACACAAGTATCATGTCTCAACCACCGTATTTCAACTATTTTCCTCAACAACACCTCAGCAACAACAACCTCTTCTCAACAACAACAATTCACTCATCAACATCAATTCAATCAGCTACAACAACCTTCACCACAACAAATTTTCCAACAACTACAACAACAATACCTTTAACAACATTTATTTCTTGGTGTCACTCCAAAGCAACCACATTGGTTTGAAGAGATTTGTGAAGCCCTCAACAGTCAACAATCAATCCATGAAGCAGGTTCTCTTGACAGACCTCCCATGTTAACACCAAGAAATTATGTTCAATGGGCAAGCAGATTCTTAAGGTTTATTGAACTAAGGAAACCAAATGAAAAACATCTCAAAAATGTTATCCTTGAAGGACCATACCCCTATCCTAGTATAACGGTTCCAGGTGATCCCACTACTACTCCACCTCATCCTGCAACTACAACTCCTATAGCTGAGACTCATCTCACCCCAGATCAAATCCTACAGGTGGAAGCAGATCAACGTGCTATGGAATAAATTTGTTTGGGAATAACGAATCCAATCTTCATTAGCATTGATTCCAAAAAGACTGCACAAGCAATGTGGGAAAACATTCATATCTTGATGGAAGGAACTGAGTTGAATCAAGAAGACATGGAATCTAAGTTGTATCACTCTTATGACACGTTCACTGTTTTATCTGGAGAATCACTTGAATCATACTATCATCAGTATATAAACATCATCAATGACTTGGATAGACATAACCTGGATCAAGGTTGATTCAAGATTGAATCGCCTCATCGTTTCTATCCAGTTGTCACAATCTTGATCTTTTGAAAAGATCTCACATGTCACCCACCAAGAGCTTGTTTGATGTTGGCTCTAGAAGGATTTCCATCTTCATTGTGAATATTTTACATATCACTCGGATGTTCTGGCAATACCACAAGGATAATGCGTAGGACTCTCAATATATATATATATTCTTACTTTTCACATTGTGTGAAACAACAATTCATCATGAATTGTGTGTCCTAATGAGATTTATTGATAATCTCTTGGCTCTAGAATCAATTATGAACTTTGGGTTTCCTGAGCGGAGACTAGGGAGAAGGCCTCCTTCTTCAATATCAACTATCCCTAAGAGAAAGTCGATAGATTATTTTCGTTCCCCATGAGAATGAAACAAGTCCTTTTAAGAGAAATTGAGTAGCTTGGGATGTTTAGTGCAGTGCATCACTGGGCCCATGACGTCTTTTCTTCAATACCGTTGTTACCTTAGTAACCACCACTAGCATATGAATTGAACCCGGTTTCTGCCCTAAGGTTGAATTATTGGAGGGATATTTCTTTTCACCCTTTTCACTTTTTATTTCCTTTTCATTCTTCACCCCTCCAGTGCTTATCGAAACTTCATTACTAGAACCTTGTTGGGTTTATTCCAGTTCTAGCTCTATCTCAGTCGGCACTCTTCCTTTATTCTCACTTTTCTCCTTTTTTCAATATACCTAAGGACTTATACACTATCTAGTGGATTGTCCCTGGGTAGATCCCTCCGGCTCTGGCGGGATCATGGGAACTAATACCTAATCTTACCATCCTTATAACTCCAATACATAAAGTAAAATGGTCGGTCTTTGTGGTACAATTCTTTCCGTCTTGAACCCAAATGAGAATCATTTAGAAAATCAATCAAGGTACTTGTGATATGAAATCAAAGAATTTGTACCTCAATAATTTTGATCTTTCATAAATGATCCCCCTCAACATGTGCGTAGGCTTTTGAAATCATTTTGCACATGGTGGAAGAAATGCTTGTTTGAGTTTTTATAAATGCTCCCCCTCAACATGTGCAACGTGCATTTTTGTGATAATTTAGCACATGGAGGAAGGAGTGTTTTGAAGCACTTTTAATGATCACAATTGCCATAGGAAAACCATTTAAAATCAATCAAGGTACATATGATAAAACATTGATGCCTTAGTACCTTGATAGTTTATTAGATTTTGAAATGCTCCCCCTTAATATGTGCATCAATTTTTTGAAAAAGTTTAGCACATATTGGAGAGCAGCCTATACTTTGAGTCGTAAAAGTTCATATTTTATCAGATTCCATATTTATATCACATTCTCTCCCCCCGATCAAAAATTTCAAATCCTTTGAGATTTTGGATCCCAAGTGATTTAAATATGTTTGAATATTTTTGAGAAAATGTGGTATGATTAAATTTATTTTGACAAGAAACATTACAGTGCTCCCCCTCAATTTGAGAGGGAGATTACAAGCCACAAAACTAAAACTACTATAGATATTGCAGAGTTATATATGTTCATATTACAACACCACACCACACATAAAAGTTCTAAAACAAATCACAGAAAGGATATGATCATTCAGTTCGCTGTAGAAGTTTGTAATGCCCTTCATGAACAATTCTGCCTACAAAACTCTCCAATCTTCGGAAGATTCTCATAGTCTTGAGCCTTTTTCCGATAGCCGATATGAAGGCCTCACTCATTTCCACATCCTTTTTAGTCCAAAATCTTGTACTCGTCCCTGGACTCATCCTGATCTTGTACTCCTGCACCTGGTAATCCAAAGCTTCTTCAATTCGACGAAGAGTAACATCACTGAACTTTTATAACTCATTCAGCCTCATGATCATATTGGCCCCGTATTTTTCAGTTGATGTGCTACGTATGTATAAGTTTTAAATTTATAAAAGACGATTTACCAATTTTACCAATAACACATACGAGCAAGTGCACTCGTCCGTTATAGCAAGATTTTGAAGGTAAGTCGGGATCGTTCGCAGGGATTTGAGTGAATCTGATTAACAAGTCTAAATCAACTAAGGCAATCCAAAAGCATATAACAACGAAAATAGATATAATAAAATTCAGATGATTAAAAAATACACTTGGTTAAACTAGTTTCTTATCCTTAATTAGTATGATTGTGTTAACCTCTTAACATGTTGGTTATGATAATTAGTTGGTGTACTAATCTATTGCTTTTACAAGTTAAACCTTCGTCAAGATTTTAGTTCATAAAAACAAGCATTAAGTTTAACCAATCAATTCAAGATCAATTCAAGTTTCATAAGTTTATTTGCACAAACTTAAACACAAAAACATCCATTTGCTTTATCAAATTTGCTTAAGAAATGGTCAATACAAAAGGCAACCGATTATAGACAAAAGGTTACAATTGATGGTCAACAACTAATCTTACAACCTTTTAGATGTTTCCAATCAATCCAACTTGATAATCAAAAAGCGTTCTTATTACAACCACACTTTAGTTTCTTTGTTTAATCAAGAATAATGGGTAAAAACAATCATCCATAGACAAAATGATTATAACTAGTTGAATAACAATAAGTTCTTTCGACCTCTATGATTACTATCAACTAGTCAAACTTGATTAACAAATGTCACTATGAAACTTTAGCACAATTGGATCTTAGAATCAACTTGAAATTGAATTAAAACATGTTAACACAATCACAAACTAATCATATGATAATCAACATCATTTAAGCAAGTATATAAAGAAACTAGCCACTCATAGCAAACATAAACATAAACTCAGAACTTTGAACATTAGAAAACATGATTAAGAGTCTTACAATGCTTGGAATAAGATTACAAATGGTAAAGTAATGATTCCCAAAGTATTGGGGTAGACTCCTTGGGATTTTGACCTCCAAATGTGGTACTTCTGGAACTCCAAACTTTCCTGGACTTCTAAGGACGAATTTGAGAGCTAAGAGCTTAGTTTGAAGAGTAGAGAGAGTTTTATTGATGTGTGTGTCTCATATGCTCACAAGAGGTCTCTATTTATACTAGTTCCAAGGCCTAGGGTATTAATTGCTGAACTTGGCCTCCTAGGAGTTAGGAAGGGACTAGAATACACCAGGGGAAGGACCTAGAATCATTTGGATACAATGGGGAAGTTTAATGATGAAGATTTGGCAGAAACAGGTCTCACAACCGGATCGGTCGCATGACCAACCGATCCGGTTGGTCTTCTAGCATTATTCCAACCGAATCGGTTGCGGGTGGCAACCGATCGGTTGGCCCGACTTAAAAAGCATAATTAGACCACAATCCAGCCGATCCGGTTGCGGGTGCAACCGATTCGGTTGGTCTTCCTGAGTGACAGAAAATCGACCTTTAGCTTTATTCTGATTTGTAGAGCTTGGTTCTTCAATCATCTTGGTCTTCTATGGTACTTGAAATACTGATTTGTGCTTGACATGCTTCACTGAAACGGGAATCTTCCTTTTATTGAACATTCTTTTACATTTCCTTCCGTTTCTCTGCACTTGGTTATAAATACTAGACAAACATCTTTTGATGCGATTAAGTACTAAAATCATACAAATATAACCAAATAACATATACAAAAGCACACATAACGCATCGAAAACATGTACAATCTGAGCGTTATCAAATTCCCCCACACTTAAACGTTGCTTGCCGTCAAGAAAATCTAGGAAAAACATCCACTGGTACAAAATTATGATTACAAAAAATATGATGCGAATCCACCAAGTACAAGTACGAGAGAAGATTCATCAATTAAGCTTTTAAGGGCGAAACTTCAAGATGTTTGACAATGTCCAATGATTTTTTTGCATGATTAACATTTCAGAACACCTCACGAAAAAGGAACGAAATATAATTCACTCAATCACTCAATTTTTAGTGGAGTAACAAGATAAATCACACTCATTGCTCAGTCTGATTAGATTATTACCATAAGCTTGTACAAGAAACAAAACTCCATCGACGTGGCGTGAGCACCAAGCAAAAACATCTAAAGAGGGCTTTTATTCGGGTTATAATGTTGAGGCTTAGGGCTAAGGGTATGGATAAGGCATGAAAATGTTAATGAAATTGGTGTTAAAATAAAAATAGAATCAAGTCTAAACCAATGTTGCTAGTTTACCAAACAATCCGCAAGCCAATAAATGATTATAGCTTTATTTTCTTTTCTTTGGATTTCCACAACTCTTCGCTTTGATTCGCCATAACAACTTTTCTTCGAACATAGCACATTGGCTATTACATTCACATTTTTTTTAATCATATGAACTCATCCTTGAAATGGCAAACACAACTAACAAGATGCGGTTACTCATAATCATTTGAACAATCTTCTTATACCAAGTGACTAGCAACCAACTATTTAGACATTGACAAGGGTTAGGCCAAGGTTTAAAGTGTAAAATCTTTTTCTATTTTCTGTATTTATTAAAAACGAAAAGGATGGCTCAGAGGGTGTAACTAGGGGTATCTAGCGCTAATGATGAGCGCTACAAATGGGTCCATGTAGATGGTTAACTAACCGATGTGGCTAGCTAATATATCATAATATGGAAAATGGAAGGCCATTTGGGTTAAATCCTAAGGTGCCTCTTTATCACATGAATTCACTTATATCGCACAAATGCGATCTCACTGCGATCTGGTAATGATCTACAAGTACAAGTTCTAGAATAAATAAAATCACCGGCACACTCATAGCAAAAGATTCAAGCATAAAAGATGTATGCTTTATACAGAACAAGCTCAAATCCTCACAATTTTAGTGGTAAGGTCTATAATTTGTGCTAGCAAATGTTATCGATCCCATAATGGATTGCAATATTAATCGGAACACATCTCAAATTTTCAAATATTACTAGTTTTACCAGTGATTTGATCCAGTTATTCTAATATATTATCCTAAAAGCGTGAAAATAGCTAGATCACAAGGGCAAACAAAATTTTAAATTTAAGCTTAAAAACTCTAATTTTCCTATTCACCCCCACACTTAAGTTAAACATTGTCCTCAATGTGAAAAAACGAACTTCAAAGTATAGAAATAGGGAAATAGAGATAAAACCAGATATTCCAATGAGTTTGTCAGCTTATGTTTCTTTATCCAAGCGTCCACTGGAGTAATCATTACTTGCATAAAATCTTATATACAAACAAAAAGAGTTTTATTAATATGTGGCACCCCCCCACACTTAAGTTCAACCAAGGGTTTAAACTTTGGGGCGTGACCACAGAAAATCAAATCTTGAAACACACGGGTTGCCTCCCGAGAAGCGCTTGTTTTATTAATGAGTCATCATCCTGACTCAAATCTTCCTGAATTTACTTGGCCACACTTGTAGCCTTGAACATCTTGAAAAGTTCGGGGACATACATGAATTCTTCACCAGTTGCATCAATATCGCTCCAGATGAACTCAGCAGATGGTTTCCAAGGAACACTTTGTGGGATTCTTCCTGGAAAAGGTGCTACAAAGGTGATGGTTTCGAATTCATTTTCAGGTGAAACTGTCTTAACTTATATTTCATTCATTTGCTCCTTATCGTTGTATAATTTGATTCGGTGCCCATTAACGATGAAACTTCCACCCTGTTTGTCATACAGTTCGACATATCCGGAAGGATATCCATGTTTAACGATATATGGGCCAAACCATCTTGGTTGTAATTTAGGAGCTTTGAATTTAAATTTCATGTTGAAAAGCAGAACTTTATCTCCGGCTTTGAATTCTTTTCGAATTCTCAGCTTTTTGTCGTGATAAGCTTTTGTTCTGGCCTTATACAGTTTGGAATTTTCATAAGCTCGGAGTCTTAATTCGTCGAGTTCGTGCAATTGCAAAAATCTCTTCTCTCCAGCTATTCTGAGATCGGTGTTACAGCTTCTAAGAGCCCTGTAAGCACGATGTTCAACTTCGAGCGGCAAATGACAAGTTTTTCCATACAGGAGTCTGTAAGGAGCTGTGCCAATAGGAGTTTTGTAAGCCATACGAAACACCCACAGAGCATCGTCAAGTTTCTTCGATCATACTGAAGGATTGTCCTTCACTGTTTTTTCGAGTATTCTTTTAAGAGCTCTGTTGGTGTTTTCAACTTGGCCACTGGTTTGTGAGTGATAAGCTGTCGCAAATCGATGATGAACCCCATATCTTTTCATGGTTTTCTCCATTTGTCGGTTACAGAAATGGGTTCCTCGATCGCTTATCAAGGCTTTGGGAATTCCATAACGAGCGAAAAGCTTTTTGAGAAAATTAACGACGACACGAGCATCGTTTGTTGGTAAAGCTTCAGCTTCTGCCCATTTGGACACATAATCTATAGCAACGAGAATGTATTCGTATTTGTGGGATTTAGGAAATGGTCCAATGAAATCAATTCCCCAAATATCGAATATTTCACACACTTGAATGCTTGTCAATGGCATTTCGTCTCTGCGTGAAAGGTTGGTGGTTCTTTGGCAAGCATCACAGTTCTGGACAAGTGTATGTGCTTCTTTGAATATTGTTGGCCAATAGAATCCAGCGTCAAAAACTTTTTCAGCTATGGTGGAAGGACCATAATGTCCCCCAGTTGGGCCATGATGACATTCATCAAGAATCTTGCGGGTTTCGGGACCAGAAACACATCTTCGGATCATTCCATCAGGGCATATTTTGAAAAGATATGGTTCTTTCAAAAAGTAGTATTTAAGTTCCGAAAAGAATTTGCTTCTTTAAGCGTGAGTTAATCCTTTTCTGAGAATTCCTCCAGCGAGATAGTTTTCAAAGTCAGCAAACCAAGGATCGTCATTTCCATCAACGGTCATGAGGGTTTCATCAGGGAAGTAATCATCGATTTCTTCTTCCTTCAACTCCTCTAGATCGGGATTTTCAAGACGTGATAAATGATCAGCGGCTAGATTCTCTGCTCCTTTCTTATCTTTGATTTTGATATCAAATTCTTGAAGTAGCAGAATCCATCGGATGAGACGTGGTTTAGCATCTTGCTTGGTGAACAGATATTTGAGTGCCGAGTGATCGGTGAACACGACTATTTTTGAGAGTACGAGGTAGGATCGGAATTTGTCGAACGCGAAAACTACGGCCAGTAATTCTTTTTCTGTGACTGTATAATTCTTCTGAGCACTATTCAGTGTCTTGCTAGCAAAATATATGGGCCGAAAGTGTTTTCCTTCTCGTTGGCCTAAGATGACTCCAACAGCAAAATCGCTTGCAGCGCACATAAGTTCGAAGGGTGGTGACCAATTAGGTGAAACCATGATCGGAGCACTAGTCAGTTGAGATTTCAACGTTTCAAATGCTTTTATGCAATCAGCATTGAAGTCAAAGATAGAATCTTTCTCAAGAAGTTTTGTCATCGAACGGGATATTTTTTAAAAATCTTTGATAAATCGGCGGTAGAAACCGGCATGTCCTAGAAAACTTCTAACGGATTTAACGTTAGTTGGTGGTGGAAATTTCATGATAATGTCGATTTTTGCTTTATCTACTTCCATGCCTGCACTGGAGATTTTGTGGCCAAGCACAATTCCTTCGGTTACCATGAAGTGACATTTTTCCCAGTTAAGGACAAGATGTGCAGCTTCGCATCTTTCGAGCATTTTATCAAGATTGGAAAGACAAGCTTCAAATGAGTTTCCGAGGACTGAAAAGTCATCCATGAAAAATTCCATGGAGGTTTCAAGCATGTCTTGGAATATGGCTATCATACACCTTTGAAAAGTCGCAGGTGCATTACAAAGACCAAAAGGCATACGTCGATATGTGTAGGTTCCAAAAGGACAAGTGAAAGTGGTCTTTTCTTGGTCATTAGGATCGATTGGAATTTGAAAGTATCCTGAAAATCTATCGAGGAAACAAAAGAATTCATTCCCTACTAGTCTTTCAAGCATTTGATCCATGAACGGGAGTGGAAAATGATCTTTTCTGGTGGCTTTGTTTAATTTACGATAGTCAATACAAACACGCCAACCAGTGACAGTTCTAGTAGGAACTAGTTCATTCCGTTCATAAGTTACAACCGTCATTCCTCCTTTCTTGGGAACATAGTGAATGGGACTCACCCAAGGACTATCCTCGATTGGGTAAATGATACCAGCATCGAGAAGTTTGATGATTTCCTTTTTGACAACTTCTTTCATGTTGGGATTGAGTCGACGTTGACGTTCTACAACAGGTTTAATCCCATCTTCGAAATTGATTTTGTGTTTGCAGAAATTGGGACTAATTCCTAGGATATCAGATGTTTTCCAAGCGAAAGCTTGTTTATGATTTTTGTGGACAGAAACTAAACTTTCTTTCTCATTGGCCTCAAGTAATGAAGATATGACTATTGAAAGAAGTGAGTTTTCCTCCAGGTAAGCATATTCAAGATGATCAGAGAGAGGTTTGAGCATGAGATCTGTTGGTGGTTCTTCAAGAGAAGATTTTTTTCTCATCTCATCATCAAAAGTTATTTCTTCAAAATTCTCTTCCTCCATTTCTTCCTCCTCCGTGTTATCTCCATCGAACTCTACTTTCATAAAATCAACAAACTCTTTGTCAAGGTCTGTTTCATTGATTTTTTCGGAAGTAGTCATGAATGGATCATATTCGTTAAGTAATGCATCCAACTCTTCGTCAGTGACTTCATCGATACATCGATGTTGAAACAAGTGTCATCACTAGAATGTGGATAGCGCATTGCTTTATCGATCAGAAAGGTGATTCGATCTTCTCCAACTCCAAGGTTGAGTTCTTTTCCTTTCACTTTGATGATTGCATCAGCGGTATTTAGGAAAGGTCTTCCTAAAATGAGTGGGACTTTACTATCTTCTTCCATCTCTAGGATTACAAAGTCCACGGGAAAAATGAATTTACCAACTTGAACGAGCATATTCTCAGCAATTCCAACAGGATATTGATAAGAATGATTTGCTAATCGAATGCTCATCTTTGTCGTTTTAAGGCTGTTGTTGCATAATTTGGAATACAGCAAATAAGGCATCAAATTGATACTTGCGCCAAGGTCGGCTAAAGCATCGCATTGAATATTATTCCCGAAAGTACATGGAATAAGAAATCTCCCAGGATCTCCGAGCTTTGGCGGGATTTTTTTTAACGATGGCTGAGCATTCTTCGTTAAGGAAGGTAGCTGATATTTGTTCTAACTTGCTCTTGTTATTAAGAAGTTCTTTCAAGAATTTCCCGTAATTGGGCATTCCGGCTAAGACATCAACGATGGGAACATTGAGTCTAACCTCTTTGATTATTTCAATGAACTTCGTATAACGCTCTTCCATTTTTTCTTTCTTAAGGCGTTGAGGATATGGAAATTTTGGTGTGTACGCCTTGACAGATGGGATGGTTTTCTTTTTGGTGGTTTGAGTTGGGTTGGTTTCCTCAGCTTCATCCTCACTATCTTGGGTGATAGGAGTATTTTCGTTAGGATTTGGTGGTGGATCGTACGAGAGACCACTTCTTGTGAAGACAACATTGATATGCTCATTTCTTGTTTGTAGTGGACAATGCGTTTTATGGATTGATGGTTTTGGGTTGGATCGGGTGTTACTTGGTAACGAACCAGATGGTCGAGAGAAACGTTGGTCAGAAAATCTGCCAAATTTTTTTCAAGATCTTGGATAGATGCTTGATGATTTTTCTGTCCCTGCTCAACTTTGGCTTTGAGATTGAAAATTTGATTTTTGATGAAATCATTCGCAGATTTTTGAGCAGTCACGAATTCACTCATAGTTTTTTCGAATTCGGATTCTTCCATCTTTTTGTCAGAGTTTTGTGGGGGTGGATTGTCAGTTCGAGGTTGAGAATCACGGTTGTTATCCCTTGGTTGGCGATCTTGCCAATTTCCAGAATTTCTACCATAATAATTACCTCGATATCCTCCTCTACGGTATCCTCCTTCACGATATCCGCCCTGGACATAATTCGCTTCTCCTTCGTTAGGTCCACCCATGGGCTTATCGTCGCACTCAGACGATGGGTGATTTCCTCCACAATTGTTGCATCCGTCTCGCATTTCCTTCATTTATTTTTTGATATCTTTGTATTGCGAGTTGATTTTTGAGGTTAAGGCTTCCATTTTCTCCATGAGTTTTGAGGTATTGGTGTTTTCGACAAAATCAACGGTTTTTCGAAGAGGTTTGGTTTTCGAATCTTTAGACCAATCGAGTTTGAGAAGTACTCGATCTTCGAGTAATTGGTGTGCATCGTTAGGAGTCTTATACAAAAAAATTCCTCCGGCATCAAGGATGCCTTGAGAGATTTCATCTAGTCCATGGTAAAAGATTTGGATAATGGTTCCTTTGGATAGTCCATGTCCATGACAACTACGAAGAAAATCTTTCATCTGAAGCCAAGCTTCAACAAGTGATTCATTGGGGTTTTGTGTGAAAGCACAAATTTCTCCTATTAATCGATCAAACATGGCAGGTGGAAAGAATCGGCTTACAAAGGATTGCCTCATCTCTTCCCAAGTGTTGATAATTCCTGGGGTCAATTCATTGTACCATACTTTAGCATCTCCGTGGTGATGATCGGAAAAGTTTGAGTTTGATGGCATTGACATCGGTGTCGCCATAACGGAACATGCCGCAAATTTCGATGAATTCGGCAATGTGCTTATGCGGATCGGCCCGCGCACGGCCATCGAATTGACGGTCTTTGATCATAGAAAGATGATGACCCTTCACGGTGAAGTTGTCACCAAGGTTAACAGCAACAATAGCACTCCCAAGGGTTGGCGCTACGGCTCGGTTGGTTCCCCACATGGGTTGATCCTCCGCCATGGGAAAAGGTAAATTGGTGAAAGGGTTGTACACGATTTTCTAAGGGTATGAAAGGTGTTCTTCTTCTTCTTTGAATCAAACGTTCGGGGTTGGTAAGAGGTAAGATTGGTTCTATTCCTGCTGCACGAGTGTTCATACAATGACCTAGAGAATCTAGGCAATATCTAAACGCACGTACAAACAAAGAAAACAGATTTTAGACATAAACGAGTAACCGGATCGATTGCGAGGAGCGACCGATCAGTTAGATCAACTTGGTTATGGTTTTGACGCAACCGGATCGGTTGGAGCTTTCTAAAAAAAAATTTAGAAATGGATCGACTGACGTAGATTCAAAACTTGCTGAAACACAATCAAATCCCCGGTAGCGGCGCCAAAAACTTGATGTGCTACGTGTGTACAAGTTTTAAATTTATAAAAGACGATTTACCAATTTTACCAATAACACATACGAGCAAGTGCACTCGTCTGTTATAGCCAGATTTTAAAGGTAAGTCGGGATCGTTCGCAGGGATTTGAGTGAATCTGATTAACAAGTCTAAATCAAATAAGGCAATCCAAAAGCATATAACAACGAAAATAGATATAATAAAATTCAGATGATTAAAAAATACACTTGGTTAAACTAGTTTCTTATCCTTAATTAGTATGATTGTGTTAACCTCTTAACATGTGGGTTATGATAATTAGTTGGTGTACTAATCTATTGCTCTTACAAGTTAAACCTTCGTCAAGATTTTAGTTCATAAAAACAAGCATTAAGTTTAACCAATCAATTCAAGATCAATTCAAGTTTCATAAGTTTATTTTCACAAACTTAAACACAAAAACATCAATTTGCATTATCAAATTTGCTTAAGAAATGGTCAATACAAAAGGTAACCGATTATAGACAAAAGGTTACAATTGATGGTCAACAACTAATCTTACAACCTTTTAGATGTTTCCAATCAATCCAACTTGATAATCAAAAAGCGTTCTTATTACAACCACACTTTAGTTTCTTTGTTTAATCAAGAATAATGGGTAAAAACAATCATCCATAGACAAAATGATTATAACTAGTTGAATAACAATAAGTTCTTTTGACCTCTATGATTACTATCAACTAGTCAAACTTGATTAACAAATGTCACTATGAAACTTTAGCACAATTGGATCTTAGAATCAACTTGAAATTGAATTAAAACATGTTAACACAATCACAAACTAATCATATGATAATCAACATCATTTAAGCAAGTATATAAAGAAACTAGCCACTCATAGCAAACATAAACATAAACTCAGAACTTTGAACATTAGAAAACATGATTAAGAGTCTTATAATGCTTGGAATAAGATTACAAATGGTGAAGTAATGATTCCCAAAGTATTGGGGTAGACTCCTTGGGATTTTGACCTCCAAATGTGGTACTTCTGGAACTCCAAACTTTCCTGGACTTCTAAGGACGAATTTGAGATCTAAGAGCTTTGTTTGATGAGTAGAGAGAGTTGTATTGAAGTGTGTGTCTCATATGCTCACAAGAGGTCTGTATTTATACTAGTTCTTAGGCCTAGGGTATTAATTGCTGAACTTGGCCTCCAAGGAGTTAGGAAGGGACTAGAATACACCAGGGGAAGGACCTAGAATCGTTTGGATATAATGGGAAAGCTTAATGATGAAGATTTGGCAGAAACAGGTCTCACAACCGGATTGGTCGCATGACCAACCGATCCGGTTGGTATTCTAGCATTACTCCAACTGAATCGGTTGCGTGGCAACCGATCTGTTGGTCCGACTTAAAAAGCATAATTAGACCACAATCCAGCCGATCCGCTTGCGGGTGCAACCGATTCGGTTGGTCTTCCCGAGTGACGGAAAATCGACCTTTAGCTTTATTCTGATTTGTAGAGCTTGGTTCTTCAATCATCTTGGTCTTCTATGGTACTTGAAATACTGATTTGTGCTTGACATGCTTCACTGAAACAGGAATCTTCCTTTTTTTGAACATTCTCTTACATTTCCTTCCGTTTCCCTGCACTTGGTTATAAATACTAGACAAACATCTTTTGATGCGATTAAGTACTAAAATCATACAAATATAACCAAATAACATCTACAAAAGCACACATAACGCTACTGAAAACATGTACAATCTGAGCGTTATCAAATTCCCCCATACTTAAACTTTGCTTGCCCTCAAGCAAATCTAGGAAAAACATCCACTGGTACAAAATTATGATTACGGAAAATATGATGCAAATCCACCAAGTACAAGTACGAGAGAAGATTCATCAATTAAGCTTTTAAGGGCGAAACTTCAAGATGTTTGACAATATCCAATGATTTTCTTGCATGATTAACATTTCAGAATACCTCACGAAAAAGGAACGAAATATAATTCACTCAATCACTCTATTTTTAGTGGAGTAACAAGATAAATCACACTCATTGCTCAGTCATGATTACATTATTACCATAAGCTTGTACAAGAAACAAAACTCCACCGACGTGGCATGAGCACCAAGAAAAAACATCTAAAGAGGGCTTTTATTCGGGTTATAATGTTAAGGCTTATGGCTAAGGGTATGGATAAGGCATGGGAATGTTAATGAAATTGGTGTTAAAATAAAAATAGAATCAAGTCTAAACCCATGTTGCTAGTTTACCAAACAATCAGCAAGCCAATAAATGATTTTACGTTTATTTTCTTTTCTTTGGATTTCCACAACTCTTCGCTTTGATTCGCCATAACAACTGTTCTTCGAACATAGCACATTGGCTAATACATTCACATTTTTTTTAATCACATGAACTCATCCTTGAAATGGCTCACACAACTAACAAGATGCGGTTACTCATAATCATTTGAACAATCTTCTTATACCAGGTGACTAGCAACCAACCGTTTAGACATTGACAAGGGTTAGGCTAAGGTTTAAAGTGTATAATCTTTTTGTATTTTCTGGATTTATCAAAAACGAAAAGGATGGCTCCGAGGGTGTAACTAGGGGTATCTAGCGCTAAAGATGAGCGCTACAAATGGGTCCATGTAGGTGGTTAACTAAACGATGTGGCTAGCTAATATATCATAATATGGAAAATGGAAGGCCATTTGGGTTAAATCCTATTATCACACGAATTCACTTATATCGCACGAATGCGATCTCACTACGATCTGGTAATGATTGACAAGTACAAGTTCTAGAATAAATAAAATCACCGTCACACTCATAGCAAAAGATTCAAGCATAAAAGATGTAAGCTTTATACAGAACAAGCTCAAATCCTCACAATTTTAGTGGTAAGGGCTATAAATTGTGCTAGCAAATGTTATCGATCCCATAATGGATTGCAATATTAATCGGAACACATCTCAAATTTTCAAATATTACCAGTTTTACCAGTGGTTTGATCCAGTTATTCTAATATATTATCCTAAAAGCGTGAAAATAACTAGATCACAAGGGTAAACAAGATTTTAAATTTAAGCATAAAAACTCTAATTTTCCTATTCACCCCCCCACACTTAAGTTAAACATTGTCCTCAATGTGAAAAAACGAACTTCAAAGTATAGAAATAGGGAAATAGAGTTAAAACCAGATATTCCAATGAGTTTGTCAGCTTTTGTTTCTTTATCCAAGCGTCCACTGGAGTAATCATTACCTGCACAAAATATTATATACAAACAAAAAGAGTTTTATTAAGATGTGGCACCCCCCACACTTAAGTTCAACCAAGGGTTTAAACTTTGGGGCCTGACCACAGAAAATCAAATCTTGAAACACACGGGTTGCCTCCCGAGAAGCGCTTGTTTTATTAAGGAGTCATCACCGACTCAAATATTCCCGATTTACTTGGCCGCATTGCACCTTGAACATCTTGAAAATTTCGGGGACATACATGAATTCTTCACCAGTTGCATCAATATCGCTCCGGATGAACTCAGCAGATGGTTTCCAAGGAACACTTTATGGGATTCTTCCTGGAAAAGGTGCTACAAAGGTGATGGTTTCGAATTCATTTTCAGGTGAAACTGTCTCAACTGATATTTCATTCATTTGCTCCTTATCGTAGTATAATTTGATTCGGTGCCCATTAACGATGAAACTTCCACCCTGTTTGTCATAAAGTTCGACATATCCAAATGGATATCCATGTTTAACGATATCCAGATGGATATCTTTGTCTTATAACTAAACCTGTTATCCATAAATTGAATACTGCAGCAAGTGTTTTCTTGTCACGAGAAGGTAGATGATCAAGATGGCATCGGAGGTTCAGAAGATAAAGATCTTCGAAGTCGTTGGGGTAACAGTTCTTGAAGTCATTCTCCTCTATTATATGTTCTTTCTAATCGGCTCTGCGAAGGACAATTTTATTCAAGTAATCGCATCCGTACATAGGAAATATCACTACACTAACTACACTCAAGATACGCATTTGTGTTCGAACAGCCCTTCGACTCTTTTCAGCACCGTGTCTACCAATTTAGAAGCGCTTTTTGTTAAACCACCAGTGTGAGATTCCATACGAAGCAGCAACGTCGTACTCATACTCCTTTTCAGCCTAAAATTGATATGGAACCATCTGCTCTAGACTAGAATCAGGATAGTTAGCAGCCTTCATTTTAGAGATCGATAGAGCAGGTCTGCTTCCCTTGTTCACGCAGATAATCCAGATCCTTGTTGAAGAAGAAGTCGGATTTGTAGGATCATAAATATATTGTGTTGTTTGATGATTCGGGTGGTCTAGGATTATGATGATACAAGAGTGCCATGTTTAGTGAGATGAAGAGAGTAGAGAGGGAGTTTCTAGTGAGAGAGATAAACAAAAATGTGAAAGGTTAGAATAGAAGCTCCACCCCTTCCAAGGATGGAAGGGGTATTTATAGTTACAACTAATACGTCCTCCTGTCGGACTGTGGATCAGGCATACAGTGGGTAAAGTGTAACACCCCCAAATTTGGCACAGCGGAAGAATTCGGGTCATGGGGTGCTACTAATTGGTACCACAACACAAAGTATAGAACAACGGTTTATATTAAGAAAATTCATAAACGAATGTATAAAGTTTACATTATTCAAAAATAGTGCGGAAATACAGGCCCATAATAAAAATAAAGCAGTCCCAAATATAACAGTGTATCATATGACCATGCCATGCCATGCCAAAAGCCTCCAAAGTAAGCTGTCGCGATAAACCTGAAAATACATGCTAAAAATGTCAACACGAGGTTGGTGAGTTCATAGGTTTGAAATAAAGTAGTAAATCAGTTTTGCTGTGCATTGAAATACGAGTAGGACATATGTATAAGTAATAGTGCTGAGCAAATAGTAAATAAAATGCAATCCACAACATGAAATCCGACCACCACGTGGTCCCGTGCACAATAGGAATCCAATCAGTTATTATCACAAACCAGCTGGAGCTAAATTGTTGGATAAATGTAATCATATGTATCCAAATACACTGGGTGCCTCTACCCAAAGATGAACTGGGTGCCTTTACCCAAAGATAAACTATGAACCCTTGATCATGATGCACACAAATTACATACACATATATGTCCAAAATGAAATAATATGAATTTAGCACAGCGTATGAAATAATGTTATTGTAATGATAATTGAAAAACTGAATAAGTTGTTTAGCGAAGCACATAAAGTTTTCAAGAATCAAGTCATTTGCAAATATTGGAATTTAGTAAACAAGCATGTATTCTCCCCCTCACCTCAGTCCGAAGCAATGCAAGAATCATAACTAACACGACTGGCATCAAGAAGTATAACACAACAGTATCGAGAGTACAGGTACAATGGTAGGGATTAGACACAACCTATTATAGATATAGATAACTCAGAATAAAACTAGCAAAGCAAATGAATTTCCGAAAGACAACGTGTCATAGTTTTCGTGGAATATTCGTATCGTTAATTTCAAAAATCCGTTATCAATATCCCAAAAAGTTTAGTTTAGCGTTTCGTGTGGTGGTAAGAAAACATAGACTCGACCTACACTCACGCCAAACGTAACTCACACCAGGACATAGCCCAAATACATTATACAGAATAGCCAATAAATGAGACCAAGACTCAAGAACACATGCCAAAGCAATAAAACATATAAGGGAAGCTAAAAAGTAATGATCAAATAGCAAATAAGTGAAAAGGTAAATAAATGGTTAAATTTTGAGCATTTATCTGATATTCCAAATAGTTTTATAAGATGTATGTTTTATAATAAGACATAGGTTTTAATGTATGAATTAAATAGAAAAATGATTTTGTATTAAATAAAATTATACTTTCGTCTTATTATCGGTCTTTGACTCAAAATAAATTTATAAGTAAATGTTTAATACGATCCATTTATTAAAATACGTTTCGATAAGCGATTAGTCTAGTTAGATAAGTTTAGATAATTCAATAGTCTGACAGTAGTAATTATTGAGCTTCTTAGTCCAAAATTAATCCATTAATTCGATGTCCAATATGAGTTGTCCGTTAGGTAACCGATATTGTCCAATATGTGATGTGTCCAATATGTTTAGTCCGATTACTTTTAGTCCAATAACTGAATATACTCGGACCGTATGATAAAGTTCGATATCTAATTATATAATCCAACACAAACTAATTTCATATAATCCAATAAGTACCAAGTGTAAAAACAAAATAAACCCCAATAACTTATTAATAAACACCAATTCAAACACACCCTGTATATCCCGCTTAATGGGTTTCAGTCCATATTCAAAACTCATCGCACTATGGTTTAACTATAACAGTCGAGCGCCATATCACAAACACAACTACGTTCACACATGAAAACGCAACACACCAAGACTAAAGTAATTACAGTCCAAAATCTGACCCATTAGCAAAATAATAACAATAGCAGACATGAATCAATTTATAGCACCCAAATACAACTACCATTTGTACGACAAGACCCGAGAAAAACAATTAACAGCAATCAAACAATAACTTTCACCACACGATTTCAATGATACTTTTCGTTTATAAAATGTTTACAATGATATTGGGTTACAAACAAATCAATTACAGATAGTGACTAAGATCGAATAGTAAGCGAATCTGGAAACATGTCGAGACCAACATCCATTACAATCGTGTTCAAACCTTGACTCGAGTACAAAACAGGCTCGACTCATAACAAACGCCATTTAACACCACACGAGTTAATTGTAAAAGAAAATGCGCTTTCATTACAGTTTTTATCCCATGTATTAATTCCACAAAAACAACAACATATTTATAACAGGCGCTAATTCAAGAAAAGATATAAAACGGGTTTCACGATTACCAAATCAAGGACAAGAGAGGAGAAAGTCGGCGAGCTGTGGTAGTGGAGACGAACAAGCGAGCCAAACATGATTAAGAAAAAAGAAAGTTATACGAGACCCTTCACTCTAATCCGAAGCAACACACGAACCTCCTTGGTGTTTTGATGATGGCGACGGCGTGAAGGAGAGATGAAGCGGCAGTGGTTGCTGGTTGTGGCGGCACCGGAGGAGTGGCCGGAAAAAGGTTAGCCGGCGGCTGGTGTTTAGGTGAGAGGTGGGAGCAGTGTTTATTTTTACCTTTAGGGTTTCGCTCAAATGATTTATAACATCACTTTTCTTTTTATACTTAAAGTAAAAAGTATAATAATACATGTGACAAGTGGATGGGAGTTAAGGGGGTGGCTGGGAAACTATTTCACAGGGACCAATTCTGTAATGTTTGTTATCTTTAATACATTGGAGGTTCGGGACTCTATTAGGCTCGATAACGATCGGTTGGAAACTCGAAATTTACGCTGTTGCGTTTAGAATAATTTTTCACGAAAAATGAGTATTTATATGTCTAGTTTTCTCGAAAGTAATATACCGATCGCATTAAAATGTTTATTAGGTCTATGGTTATGCCGGCTCGGTTAATGAATAGTTTTCACGTTTTACAATAAAGTTTTTGTTTTCAAGTTTCAAACTGGCTCAGAAAGTCCGAAATGAAAAACGAATAATATTAAATATAATTTAGTAGTAAAATAGGCTCTTGAAAATTTTCGGATGCTACATAAAGACCCGTCCATCCTCCACGGTGTTAATCTAAACTAATCTACACTACTAACTAACTAATTAACTACTAAATAACGTAAATAACGATATGTCTACGAGCTAACATATGCTAGACTATAATTAGGGTGACCGACACTTCCTTGTGGAATTTTCAATTCCTAACAATCTCCCTCTAAGGGAGGTCACCCCATGAAATACATTTTGCATCCTAGCATTCTATGTTTGTCTTTAGTTCTGAGCTCGTAGACTTCAATTCTTCAAGTTCCGCAATCTTTGTGCTTTAGTAGCGATTCAAAGTACGATTATTTTGTACTTTCAGTGGAGGTCTTTAAACTGATCCACATCTTGATGATCTTCGAGCTTTCTTTGAGATCATCAGCCACAGTAAATCTCTGGATCCCCCTTTATTGTGTTGCCATCATGTGTTGTTGTGACTTTGGACCGACATGCTCACACTTTATGGATCATGACATCTTTTCATCAGAGTAGCGAAAGCTTTACTGGTTCATGATATTTGCAGCTATCAGAGCCAGGTTATGTAGATATGCCCTTGTCATGATGTTATTCAATTAAGCGTGTATGCTGTGAGCATGCGGCTTTGGATTGACTTCTCAATTTTGATCAGCTGCAACTGTCCAAATGTACCTGCAAACAACAGTTAGCAATAAAACATACGAAAGTGTCTTTGATCACTTTCGTTGAATTGAGGTACACAGCCCACGGTTCCTCGTTGATCAGTACAAATCGCCGTGGTCGGTATAATTCGAAGAATCTCCTTGACAGGGTTTCACAGCTGTTCTAGCTGTTCTCAAACCGGAACGTCTCAAAGAAGACAACACGGAGTGCGTGAACTAGCGAATTGAGATTCATTGATTGATGAAAAATTGATTTGAAAACAATCGCGTATTGCTTAGAAGAAAGAGTTTTGCAATACGACGAAGGTTTAATAAGAAAGATCAATTTTCAATCAAAAATACTTTTTGTATTTGAAAGAGAATACACATTCGACGTGCTAGAGAAGAGAAGATATTTGCACATCGAACGGTTTTTCCAAAAGTATTTTTTTTCAATCAGAGATACTTTTTGTGTTTGAAATATGAATACAAATTCGATGTGCTAGAGAATAGAAGATTTGCACATCGAACGGTTTTTCCAAAAGTATTCGTCAATTCATTACCTGGACCAAGGTTGATTCACGAGTGAATCGCCCCATCGTTTCTATCCAGTTGTCACAAGTTTGATCTTTAGAAAAGATCTCACATGTCACCCACCAAGAGCTTGTTTGATGTTGGCTCTAGAAGGATTTCCATCTACCTCGTGAATATTTTACATATCACTCGGATGTTCTGGCAGTACCACAAGGATAATGCGTAGGACTCTCAATATATACTTACTTTCCACATTGTGTGAAACAACAAGTCTTCATTAATTTTGTGTCCTAATGAGATATTCTGGATGATCTCATGGCTCTAGACTCAATTGTGCACTTTGGTTTCCTATGCCGGAGACTAGGGAGATGGTCTCCTTTTTCAATATCAACAATCTCTAAGAGAATGTCGATAGATTATGTAGGTTCCCCGTGAGAATGAAACAAGTTCTTTTAAGAGGAACTTGAGTAGCTTGGGAAGTTAGGTGCAGTGCCTTACTGGGTCCATGACGTCTTGTCTTCAATACCAGTGTTACCTTAGTAGACACCAATAGCATATGTATTGAACCTGGTTTCTGCCCTAAGGTTGAATTGTTGGAGGGCTATTTCTTTTCACCATTTTTACATTCATTTCTTTTTCATTCTTCAACCCCTTAAGTGCTTACCGAGACTTCATAACTAGAACTTTGTTGGGTTTATTCCAGTACTAGCTCTGTCTCAGTCCGCACTCTTCCCGTATTCTCATTTTTCTCCTTTTTTTCATCATACCTAAGGACTTCTACACTATCTAGTGGATTGTCCCTGGGTAGATCCCTCCAGCTCTGGCGGGATCGTGGGAACGAATACATAACCTAACCATCTTTATAACACCATGCATAAAGTAAATTGGTCGGTCTTTTGGTATTGTTCTTTCCTTCTCGAAACCAATTGAAAAATCATTTGGAAAATCAATCAAGGTACTTGTGATATAATATCAAAGCATTTGGTACCTTAATTGATTTTGATCATTTAGAAATGCCCCCCCTCAAAATGTGAATATGATTTTGAAATTGTTTAGCACATGGAGGCAAGAGTTCTTTGAAACAATTTCTTGATCACAATTTCCTTAGAAAAAGCCTTTTGATTTTCATGGTAAATTCTCCCCCTCAAAATGTGCGTTGGTTGTTTAAAATCATTTAGCACATAGAGGAAAGAGATCTTTGAAGTATTTTCATGATCACACTGCCATATAGAAAACCATTAGAAAATCAATCAAGGTACTTATGTTAAAACATAGAAATCATTGTACCTTGAAAGTTTATTTTCTTTTGAAATGCTCCCCCTCTATATGTGCTTCGAGATTCGAAAGCATTTAGCACATATGGGAGAGCAGCCTGCACTTTTGAATCAAATCGATCATCATTTATCAGATTTCATAATTAAATCACAAATTCTCCCCCAATCAAAAATATCAAACCCTTTGAGATTTTGGATCCCAAGTGATTTAATAAGGTTTAGAAAACATGGGAGAAAATGTGGCCTTGTTTAAATATATATATATATATATTTTTTTTAAATGCTCCTCCTCAATCATGTGCATCATGTATTTGAAATCTTTTGGCACATGAAGGAAGGAGTACTTTTGAAACAAACACCCTTTAAAAACCCTTTAAAACCGATTTGAGATTTAAATCACAATCTTTCCCCCGATCAAAAAATTTCAAACCATTTGAGATTTGTGATCCCAATTGATTTAAATCATTTAGAAAAGTTTAGGGAAAGACGTGACAAGATTTAATTTTTGAAATTGACTGATAAGGACCAAATATAAATATTAAAGATTGTTAGTGTCAGGTATGATAGTTTTAAGAGATCTTTTAGTAAAATAAAACAATTTCACAATCAAACAAGAACAGAAAAATTTTCATTTTGAAAGATCTTTGAGTTTTAAAGAAAATCATACCATGACATAACATTAAATCTTTAGATCACCAGTTTATTTCGTACAAACCGGACTTTTATGAAGAAATATCGTTTGAAAATACTTAAGTTTGAAATCACTCTCCCCCTCAATCAATGACCGTAGTCGTTGATTGAGTGACTTATATTTAAAATGAAATCCGGTCGATTTCCAAAATTAGAGTTCAGTTTATTTTCAAAACAATATTTATCCATTTTCAAAACAATTTTAACAATTTTATTTGAAACATGGTATTATTCACTACTTGTCCTGCACAAAGATCTGTTAGGTGGATAAGTTGCTTATGTTGTTGTTGCTGTAGGGCAGGAACAAAACCGTCTGCTGATGCAGTGAGACCTCTGATGTTGCATTTGTCATGCCAACTCTCCATAGAGATCCAATTAAGCTCCGTTTCTTCTTTTGTCGACCCAATAAATAGTTGCCCTTTCCTTTCGGCATCCAATCATATTCTTTTGTGGGATCCGGATCGGGAACATGCTTATAAACCATCTTATCTGCATACGTTAGTCAACACAAACAGATATATGGTGGTCGACAACACCCAAACAACAATCAACTAATAAAAGTCAATCCAACATGTCAATCAGATCAAATAAGGCATGGGAATAATGTGTTCATCAAACTATAATCATCTAATCCTAACAATCACATCCTAGATTCCTAGTCCTTCAACATAGGCAATTATCTTTTTCAGTTAAGCACATAGGATGATTAGATAAGCACGTTTAGATGATATAAATTTGAAAACATTCTCCCCCTCAATCAATGACTCTTTCTATGAAAGGTTTTTGAATAAACTGAAGTCATTGATTGGGTTTTGAAAATTTATGAAAACTTGATTCTGATTGATTTTCAAGCAACTCATTTACCACCATTTTGTTAAAACAAATATTTTTCTGAAGAATTTTAAAAGGAAAAATATTTGAGTAGGAACAGCAGTCCTTCGACATACTTTCCTCATTTTGTTTTAGGATAAGTGCACGAAACATTTGAAAATTGGTTTAGCACATCACTTTCCTTATTTTGAAGAGCGGGTTGCTATCTGAAATAATAGCAAACCATAGATAAGCGCGGGTTACAGTCTGAAATAACTACAAGCCATATTTAGAGACATGTTTTGAAAAGAAATATTTAAACCTCCTGCTCGAACTTCATCTATGGTCCCGTGCCATTATTGAATGACATTTCTAAGACCGTAGATGTTATCGATACTAGAAGACATGTCTTGAGAAAACATTATTTTGTTCTTTTTCAAATTTTCTGATTTTTATGGATTTTTGTTGGTTTTATAGTTTTCTATTTTCTTTTTATTGGTTTTGTAATTTTGTATTTGGTTTTTGATAAATATTAACAGATAGAGTAGATGATATAGTTTAAAAAGATGATGATACGAGTACCGAGATAAGGATATCGAGCAGCCTCGTTGTAGAAGATAGAAGTCATCATCTCTTAAACATTCACCACCAAAGCTTCCAAGGCTCTTGAATCGAAGAGAGAAATTGAGCCATTTGAAAGTGAGACTTTGGTAGCTTCCCCCCAAACCGTAAATCTTCTTATTGAGCAGATTCTAAGCTTTCTTTCAAGCTTTCCTTAGCCAGATGCACAAAGAAGCACACCATATCATCGATCTTGCTGCTCCATATAAGAATGATCATCGTAAGTCTCCGCTTGGGGTTATATCATCAAGTAGAACAGCAAAGAATCATCCCACACTTGAATAATCTTCTCAAATTCCTTTTCCATGAAGTCCTGCGATCCATACCAAAAGTTGTCAAGAGAGCACTTCCCCAAGTAGATGAATTGATGCGTCAGTCTCTTAGACTAGAGCTCACGAACCCGAATACACATATACCCGAAGACAGAGAAACTTATACCATCGAAGTAGCAGAGTAAGTCTGATAGCCAAAGAATAACCCCGATGTATACTTATCTCTCCCCTGAAGAAAGTGTATGAATCTCAAGAACCCGAAATACCCGAGTGCCCAAAGAGAGAATAACCGATAACATTGAAGAAGCAGGCCGAATCACTGATTATCTCTGCGGATGTCAACTCCGGAATAAGTGATTATATCTCTGAATCACTGATTAAGCTCTCAAGTGAAATAGCTGAGCGTCCCCAATGTACACAATCTCTCTCCCCTGATGATTGCGATAACATCAAAATCATCACACACTTGAGTATCTTTTTTATCTTCAGAAACTAACTCTTCCATCTCTTCCCCCACATAGTTGGAATAAGAACACTAAACGCCATGAGTCAAACCTTGAGTTTCTCTGCGGTAATGACATATGTCTTCCTGGGATTTCTTCAATCACTTAGAAGTATTAAGCTCATCAAGTTTACTCGCGTTTAGATGCATGTCTCCTTCCCCCTTGCTGGTTTTGATACTTCAGAATCAACAACTCATTGTAAGCCCATATACTAGAAATTTGTTGAGAAGAACACTTGAAGTCTTTGTGAGAATCAACTTGCTGAAGTACAGTGTGAGCAAATCTAATTAGGGATTAAATCTTACATTTACTCTCCCCCAATTAGTGCTCTCCCCTAATCTGACAATCTTTCCTCTAAATGCCCGAAATAAGAAAAAGTCTTTAGATCATTAAATGCAATTCGTCTTTTAGTCTTCTAACATGCGGCAGAAAATGTAGAACAGACTGTAGACTCGACCTTCTTCTAGACTGTCCATTTGGGGAATAGATAGTTAACATCTTCATCTCACCAAAAAGCATCCCAATTAACTTACATCTTGCAAATCCCCTTAACTAAAATCCCTCCCAATCAAACAAGAACAGAAAGATGTTCATCAAGGAAATCAGCAATCAGCCCGCAACGAACACACGAAGTGGTAACACCAAACTACCAATCACATCAAACAAGAACAGAGAGATTGTTTGGAATCATCATGTTGATGTGTACATGAAGCATTAACTGGAAGCACTTTGTTGTTAAACTCATCAGTCCGTGAGACGATGTCAACTAACGGCTCTTAGAAGAAACTCCATGTAAAGATGACCCGATAAGAAGAAGCTCGGTTCTTACATGAGTTAGGATCTGTATGACCATATATTCTCAAATAGAACTCAACATGTAGAATTATCATACTTCTTCTCCCCCTCAAGAATTGCATACGGAGATGCCATACTTGATTAAACAAGTGAATATCTTTAAAATGTAGTCTCTTCACACTTCTCCCCCTCAAAGGTTGCAAATGATGTCGCCATCATCATTATAATCGAGCAAGTGGAATAAGAGAACAATCATCGGTAGTCCGGTTCACTTGATAACTGAAAGCGCATGGAAAAAGCATGAAGCATGTTGATGAGAATGGTCATAATTGAGAGGATTTCTCTTCTTCAAAAGATAAAGTGCACTGAAGCATACACTTTTTGTGAAAAATCGTAATTTCAAGTCATTTTACAAACTTTGAAAATTTCACCATTCATCTCGGGAAATTACTATTCACTGGTTACTATTTATCATTTTACTATTCATCGTTTTTGAAGTCGATTTGATATTTTGAAAGGTTATTTCAAAATTTTACTATTCACGAAACACTATTTATTCCCGGAGAAAAATCACTATTCATCATTTTTCGTAAACTAGGTTTTCGAGTATCAAATTCGCGTAACCGTAAGGGTTAAGCTGCGTATTCATGAAACATCATTGGGAACACATCATATAGACTAGAGTTAGTCTACATATCATCAGTAACATCATGTTCATATTAGTTCATGCACGGGTATGCATATTTCATAAACGAATATTTATTTATTAAATAAACGCTATCGCACGATCATTTATTTCGAATAATTGATCCGACACTTCCAACAATTGTCCTAATATATTTTTATACTCATTTTAAGAATATAAAAATTATATTATTAGTTTACCCGATGTTTTGAATTTATTTTGTATATAAATTGTTATATATAAATATTTACGACGGTTTTCGTAAATTCAACTCGATAATTATTTATTCACTCAATTCTTGCGAGAAATGTATTTTTATAATTTTTATGGCTTCGATATATTTTATTTTGTTCCATTAAAATCAATTTTTAGTTAACGCTACACTAAATACCTAATTATATTTGCAAAATACACATTATACTTACACTTAAATACCTTTAACTCATCAAAATACACCTCAGCCCCCCCCTCCCCCCCCATTAAACCCATTGCCGACCTCCCCCTTCAAGTCATCACTTTTTAGATATTTTTCTTAACTAAAATGTACACCTATTCTAATTTGCTAAGATATTTGCAATATACAAGATTTCATTTAATTTGAAACACATAGATAACACATATTCAAGGTGAAAAACAAATCAAATCCTCTCCATTTCTCTTCATTATTAGGCCAAGACAAGAAACCAAGGAGAAACATAATGTTTTTTCAAGATCAAGTGCTTAAACAAACCCTAGTATACTTCTATATAAGATTTTGAAATAAAAATCAAGAAGTAATTAGTACCTAGTTACCTTAAACCTCATCATACAACTAGTAAGCTTTTCATAACTTTTATTACTCTTTCATAATCATACTTGAGTTATTTTTATTATCCTAGTAGAAAAACATGCAAGTATTATATGATTCATACCACTTTTAATTGTTTTTAATACTTATTATAAGTTTTAATCATCCTATAATTAATCCCATGAAACTTATCATTGTTGATGAAGTTTAGGAACCATGACACCCTAATAAGGTGTATGGTAGGTTTAGAATAGATTTGGTGTTGATTTGAAGTGATTGAAACAAGATTTACGCAAGAAAAATCAAGTTAGACGATATAAAAATAGTTGCTGTCCATTTTTATAAAATCTGGAAATTTCGACAGGTCATGGACTATTTTGGTTTATATTTTCAGAAAATAGACTTTAAAACGAAACCGTGGCCGCTTGAATGGGTTAAAACGGATTTATAACGAAGAAGTTACGTTATTTTCAAGTTTAACGACGAAAACTAATTTTCTGAAAAATTCAAAGCTGTCAAGGGTTATTCGAGGGGCAAAAATGAGTTTTAAACCTTATCTAAATGAGTCAATTTGTCAAAAATATATTAGTATACTTTAACGCGAAACTAGGGATATATAAAACGTAGAAAATGGACTTATAACGACTAAGTTATACGCGTTTTAAATATGGATATCATAACTAATTTTCACAAGTATAACACTTACCTATTTTTACTAGACCAAAATGGTTATCGCAAGTGACCATGTTTGGAGCCATTTTTCATATCGATAGAATAGTTTTGAGAAAACGATGTCTTCTAGTAAAAGTGAGTTCGCCTATTCTATTTTCCAAAATGTTTAACCGTTTGTCAAACGAAGTTATAACGAATAATATACGATCACTCAAACTTTTCCGAAAATTACTCATAAACTATATTTTCTTAATTTATCACTTGACGACTATCATAGGATGTTGTTTCAACGTAAATACCTGTAAAGTATTTTATAACTTGACAATATGACACAAACGTATATTTCGACGATACACTTCATTTACAAAAATGTTCAAGTGGTATGGATATCATATGAGTTTGCATGCACAACATTATTTCATGACTTATATTAGATCATATCATTCATAATAGGTCACGGTTAGAAGGTTGTGCCTCATTTCAGTGTATCCACTTTTGTCATCATAATCATTGCATCAGGTGAGTCATAGCCCCTACTCTTTTAATACTTTTATTAAACTCTTTGGGGGAGATACATGCTACAACGTTTATCATGATCATAATTGTTTCAAAACCGAATGTTGTACCATATCTATTGTTCTTGATTGTGTGCTATTGTTCTTCGTCGAATTATGTGCTATATCAGTTGACTACTGATACATTGAGTCATGTACTATTGATTATGTGTTATGGTTCTACGTCGAGTTATGTGCTATATCAGTTGACTACAGATACGTCGAGTCGTGTACTATTGTTCTACGTCGAATTATGTGCTATATCAATTGACTATTGATACATTAAGTTATGTACTATTGTGAACTCATTTGACGATGTGTGCTTGAACATAAACTATAACATTTTGTGCAATGGGTTGTAAACACACAAGTTGCAAGTTTTGTATAGGCGGGACTTGGAACTGAGTGGATTTGCAATGCCTTTGCTGCATGAACGTTCTTTAAAAGTTTTTCATGACAACACAAACTCTATGAACTCACTCAACCTTTGTGTTGACACTTTTATCATGTTTTATCTCAGGTATCTAAGGCATACACTTCATGGCATGCATGTGAACTTATCATAGAGTCGTAGTGACGACGCGTCTCACATGGGATTTATGCACTATAAAAACATTGTTTGGCTTGTATCAAACTTATTTCCGTATATGTTGACTATCATTTGGGACCTAGACTTTGTAAACTCTGGATATTTTACTTAATCAAATGATGTATTTTCAAAACGAAACTTTAGGTGGTTCAATATAACTGTAACTGTGATGCTATGGCAGTCACGCCCCAGGTATTCCATTCCGCTGCAAAACAGGTATTTTGGGGGTGTGACACTTTTCTTTTCTTTAGAGAACGAGGCTTGAACTGTTGTGTTCAAAAGTCATAAGCAAGAAGATTTCTCTTCTTTCGAAGATAATGCGCACTGAAGCGTATACATTTCTTTTCTTTAGAGCATGAGGTTTGAACTGTTGTATTCAAACGTCATAATCTCTCTCTTTTCAATCTATCTTGGCAAACTTGTTATCAATCCCATTATCATTCAGTAGGATCTTTGTCGTGACAGCTAATGGAGAAAATCCAGTATGATGAATTTGACCCTGAAGTAAACTAACCCAAACTCGTGACTTAAACTTGCACATATGTAACAAAGAGCTGTGCCGAGAGTTCATCCTCCATTGAATCTATAAGTACTCTATACTCTTCATCCAACCAACCATCAAGTATAAGACGTACATCACCTCTTGAAAACCCACAATTGAATGTGACACTGAGCACCACAACGTAACTCCTTAAAGTGATAGTTATTTTGTGGTGGTAAGAGCCCAATTCCCCCAAGTGGTAAAAGAAAAGGAAAAATTCACCCAACAATAACTAGATTTCCAAGTCTTCATTTTTGATAATAAGCTCGAACAAGGATCTTGAAGAATCTTCATCCAACCATCCCCGATACCTTCAGATACTAAGTACACTCGCCCGTGATATTTCACTTCAACCTCAAATAAATAATAGTGAATTAACCCTGTTGTCACATCTTCTGGTTAAAAGCTCAAATCTAGCCTCCTTTGACGTTTTAAGTGAACTATGATAATGGTTTTCATCCCGACGATGGTTAGAAGCACATAACCCCGTAAAACCATGTAATAACCAAACTGCCATGGCGAATATAAGTACACCTTTTTATCCCTTCTTCGAGGTGGAAACTGTAGCACCAGCATCAAATAAGACCTCAAAATACACTTTCCTTTCTCCAGGATGGTTCCATCATCACGGGATTTTACAATTCTATGGTTTAAACCGAGAAATAGTTTCTTTCGCGGGATTTTACAAGACCAAGAATAAACCGTAAGATAGATCCGGAAATGCACTTTACTATTACCAGGATGTTTCCATTGTCACGGGATTTTACAAGTCTATGATTCAAACCAAGAAATAGATTCTTTCGCGAGATTTTACAAAATCAAGACAAAACCGTAAACAATGTCAGCTTGAATGTGTTATAACAACTTTGGTTTTGGTGAATATCAGTTTTAGGATAACATGCAGCGGTTCATCAACAAATCATCTTCATCATCAACAATTCTTTACCCATATGTAGATAACTTCACAAACCATACTAAGTGGAGTAGTATACACTACTTTCCCCTGAAGGTTGACCGTAAAACATTAAAGTACACGTTTCTCCCCCATGATGGTTTCAAACATTCGGAAACATCATAACGTGTACGACCATTTGTACGAGAAGTTCTTGTCATAAGCAAACATTTTGAAAACTCATGACTAACGCTGAAGGTTCTTGAAAGATTTTGCTTAGACTGTGAAGTATCATTGACATTATGTGACGTCGAATATCTCATGGGAATTGCTGATCACATCAATAATCCTTTTCTCAAATATTAAGCTCAAGCCGTGAATTTGTATCCCTCCGTGAAAATTTGTGAAGCACCAAAATATCACTCATAATCAATACATTTAAATGTATCCCAAATTTATGAAAACTAAAATTCGAATTGCTATTTCATTGTAAGTCCAGCGTGTGATCCATCAACCCACTTAATATGACCACTACATATATGTGGTATCAAGTCCATATAAAGCCCAAATATGTCAGATCCAAAGAACATGGTACACCGGCCCAATAGAAAGTGATAAGTTATACCCGGTATTATATTACAATCCGATCCACACTTTTTTTACTAAACCGGTTATAAACATAACCCTAAATATCACTCACTTGCATAATAACCATTTAACCTAAACACACTGAGAATATCCATCTCCCATTTACACTCTCTCTCCAAAAAGAACAGATCTGGTAAATTTCATCACCAAAAACGCATGTAACTCATATCTAATCTCATTAATAATCAAACTGATAATCAAATCTCATCATCAATCGAGCCATTCTCAAAACATCCGGGCTCCTCATATCTAACAAATCAATCCGAATTACATAACACAATCCGTACCTAATTACTACGTTTGCTTCACCATTGGCATCAAGAAATGATCTTCAAGATCCATTGGGGTCTCGGGTAGGTTTTATTGCATGTGTTTTCTCGTCTTAAACGAACCAAGGATAAGAATCTAACCAAATAGTTATGATTCTTTCCTTATGTTTCAGATAATTAATGAAGGGAAGCTTTAAAAAGTAGATCGATGATGATTTATTTTTTGTGATACGGAACTTTAAAGTCTGATGATCTTTGAATAACATGAAAAAGACCTGAGATTCATTTAATTTTTTAGTTAGTATGAGTCTTGAATTGATTGAGTGTTGAAGAGTGATGGCGAGGGTAATGGTTTGAGTCAAGATGTAGGTTTAGTCGGTTTTGGTTTTGGATCTCACGGACTGATGATGGATTCCTGACGTCGTGATGAGTCTTGGTAATTTGGTATTGTTTTGTTGTGGTCGAGGTCATGATGAGATAGTGGTTACTTCGTTGTTAATCACTCATTCTTGTAAAATTTTCATTCGGTTTGGACTTGTGATGAGATAAATCTGAAGTCACAAAAGAGAGTCGATTGGTATTATGGTTTAAGGTCGAGGTCAAATAGTCATTTCTTCTTCTACCTTTCTGTGTGGCTTATGAGTAAAAGGTTAAGAAAACCTACGCATAACCCATGACTTACGCGTAACATGAAAACCTTATGCGTAACTTAGTTACTCATAACCATTTTGTTCATTTTTCTTATGCGTAGGCTGATTAGTATAGGCGTAATATTTCTTATGCATAAGCTTAGGCTTATGCGTAAACAGCTTACGCGTAACAGTCCTTACGCATAACTTTCCAAGTTATGCGTAAATATAGCTGAAGATGGGTTATGCGTAACATCCTTTCATACGCGTATTCCATACGCGTAGAAATATCCTTAGGCGTAAGATTAGGGTTTTGACCCTTTGACTTTTTGTTCCGGCGATTTTTCGACCACTTTTCTGACCATCTTCATACATAACCCAGAAAATATCATAAAAGATGCATCTTTTTTGACCCATTTTGACCTTGAAACATGACCATTTGACCACAAAAACCATCACGAGTTTGGTACAAAAACTAGTCACAAAAGGATGTTACCCAGAAAAAGCATAAAAATGCTTCATTTTTGACCTGTTTGACTGCATAAACTGACCATATGGACCACGATATTTCACGGATATTGGTAACAAAAAAAAGTGTCTAAAAAGATTTCTGTTTGGACCAAGAAAGACTCGAAACAGATACTTCACAATAATAGACCACAGGACGATTATTTTTTTTACCAATAAGAGATACATACAAACAAACCAAAATGGATACATACAACCATGTATAAAACTGTTTTCAGAAAGCAAGTAGGAAAAAAATAATTTTCCGACCATGATACAAAAAAAAAGAAGTTTTAACTTGATTCAAAACCACACAAAATCATCAAAACACAATAACCTTGGCTCTGGTACCATTTGTAGGATCATAAATACATTGTGTTGTTTGATGATTCGGGTTGTCTAGGATTATGATGATACAAGAGTGCCATGTTTAGTGAGATGAAGAGAGTAGAGAGGGAGTTTCTAGTGAGAGAGATAAAAAAAATGTGAAAGGTTAGATTAGAAGCTCCACCCCTTCCAAGGATGGAAGGGGTATTTATAGTTACAACTAATACGTCCTTTTGTCAGACTATGGATCAGGCATACAGTGGGTAAAAACCCGTCCTTCCTCCACGGTGTTACTCTAAACTAATCTACGCTACTAACTAATTAACTACTAAATAACGTAAATAACGATATGTCTACGAGCTAACATATGCTAGACTATAATTGGGGTGACCGACACTTCCTTATGGAATTTTCAATTCCTAACAGGATTAAATGGTTACTTGACCAGGTGGACCTCCTAGTGGAAGTGGTTTGTTGACATTGAACTTGAGCATATTATCGTGCACTTGATCTGTCAACAGCTTATAACACTCCTCCATTTGGTACTGCAAGTGAGCCACGTCCAGATGAAAGACATTTACAATATCATAGGCTGGGCCTTCCAGATCTTTTGGTGTGATCTTTGAGATCCCTTGCCTCTCACAGTACCATTTAATGAAGCTTCCTATATCCCCGGTTATGTTCAGCAGTGATTCCTCTCGTGGAGCAACATGGTTGGCAACAATGGCATTTGCCCAGTTGTGGTCCGAAGTGATCAGATCGGATGCAGGAATAGTACAGGTAGGTTCTGGAGTTGCCGGTCGTTCTTCCTTCCATCAATCCTGAGTCATTGCTTTGGTAGGAGCAAACCAAGATGACTTAGAACTTTCAACATCATCTTTCCCCATGAATGTTTTCCACCAGTTGTCGGTACGAGTCACCTTAGGAATATGTCTAGTGGAAACATCCTCTTCATCTGAATTCGACTCCTGACTGAGAATCTATTCCTCATTCATTTCGAGATCTTCAGGAATTGTAGAGAAAGTTGGAGTGAATCTAGAGTCAAGTGTTGTCTAGGCAGCATGGGCTGAAGTTTTGGCTGACTTGTGAGAACCTTGGCCAACTGAGGAACCTGGTTGACCTGATGATGGTGGAGTAGGAGGTGGTGGATTAGTCTTTGTAGAATCGAAACTACTAGAAGTTCCACCAGTTCCTGAAGAACCAGCACCACCGGAAGGTGGAGGAGGAGGTGGAGGTGAAGGAGCCCCAGATGGAGGTTTTGGCAAGTCATATCTCTTCTTCTTCTTTTCCTTACATTCCCCGATATCTTTCAAATACTAAACATAGTTTTCACGGTCTATGGACTTCTGAAGAGCTTCGTATAACTGCATATGGTCTTCATGCTCCTTGTGTTCATCAGTCTCATACATACGTTGTTGAAGAATCTCTTTCATGTCTGATGTAGGGAGATCTCTGAACCTTGTGTACAAAGGAGCTTTCATTGCCCATTCGACCACATCTTTAACTTGATCTTCTATAGCATTAATCACCTCATGATCGAAGTTAAGACATTCCAGCTTTGACAAGTGAAGCTCGTGATGTTTAACTTTGTTCGATAGGTTTTGCTGTTCAAGGACTTTAAGACGTTTCAGAGCTCCTTCCAGTTTCAGCTCTATATTGGTGCTTGTAGGTGGTGGTAGTTGGAGTGCGGTTTTAGAAATGGTTGTTGTAGTAGCTTCGGTTGTTACGAGAGGTGGTAGTGCTGTTGATGGTGTAGCTACTGAGGGTGTTGGTGTGGGAACTGTCATATAGGTGGAATAGTAGATGTATCCTCTTGAATGGTGACAGAAAACATGGATACAACTTCCTTTTCTTCGTTTGTCTTCTCAGCATCAGCATCAGACAATTTATCTTCAAGGAATTGGTCCCCAAAGTTGAAGTCTTGATCAAGGTTTTGATATGACAATAGGGTTCCGGTAGAATTGTTTGTTTCATCCAGGTGCTCTTGATCATCAGTTCTTTACTTGAGATTTTCCTAGAGAATTGGATAAGACTGTTTCACAAACTCTTCTATCGCTATCCCACTATCTTGAACACCAGTCTCCGTTTCCTTGTTCCTTAAGTCAGACCCTTCAATGGTACCATTTTCTGTAAGAGTCTCTGTCTGGAATTCAGGTTCATTCACATCAACATTACCACCCTCGTTCTCCTGAGTGTTTGACTTTGTGTCACTAGAGTCGTCATTGAGTTCAGGATTTGGAGAACGTTCCCCTTCAGCTCCAGTTGGCTCCTTAGTAGATGATGGTTCTGTGATTCGTTTCTAGAGTACATATTTGGTAGTGGTCCTGGAAGCTGGAGAAGAAATATTCAACAGCGTTTCAGAAACCTGCTCAACATCCTAAACAACTTTTCCCTTTCCATTTCCATCAAATTTTGGAAGGGAGTGACGTAACCAGGAGTCTGGTTCATCATTGGTCACACCCTTCCTTGGTCGTCTAGCCGACTCCTCTTCTTCCCGTAAACTGGCATCAATGCCCTTTTGAAGGTTGATGTCATCTACATCCTTAAGAGGAGGCCCGATCCTTTGTTTCTTGGACCCTCTTACTTTACCCACTCCACCCTTTCTCTTCTTCTAGCTTGGGGTAGAGGAATCACCGGTAGTAGATTTTTCTTGTCCTTTCTTAGGAAGGGTGGCATATATTGCTTTGGATGACTTTGATGATGTTTTAGTTAATTTTGTTGGTGTTGGATTAGGTGATTTACAGATAATAGACTTGGTTGCTTTGTCCACATAATCTTGGAAGTACTCGGCATTGAGAATATCATCCGTAATGAGAGCATCTGGAACCGCCTTGCCAAAAATCTCCTGATTCGATCCTTTAGTAACGAATTTTAGATTTCCAAGAATATGCTCAGATGTGGAAAGATGAAGAGCACATACGCTCCTTGGATTGAACTGATGCTTGGACTGAAGGTGTTTGATGATAAATTTGGAAAACCTGATGCAAGGAATCACCCGCTTGTGCACCGATTTCTTGCCCTTGACGATTTGTGATATCTTAACTTTGTCAGCGATGAAGGTGTGAATAGATTGCGTGAACTCTTCCTAGATTCGTTCAAAGATAGTCAATGTTGGCCTAATTTACCACTCTCCACCAGATTTGAAGAATTGGAGCCCTTGGTCTTTCGAACCCAGATGTTTTACCAGTGAGGCATAGATTTAGAATGGTGGTGATTGCCCTCCATGGTTGAAACATTTCATTATTAATGACTGCATAAATATTGTTGATGACAGACGGATATCCCAAGTCAGTGATGAACTTGATCAATTCATTGGTGGTTGGTGGAGGAGTGAAAGGGTGAGTTGGATCTTCTGGTGTGATTTAAAGGGCTTCACGGATTGTGTCCTTGGTGAGTTCATACCATGTATCATCAAGTTGACAGCTGTACACTGCTTTGATCTTATCCCATTTGACCGTGTCCCAAAACTGCTGAATGTAGATTGACGAGATTGTGGAGCGTAACGTAAGAGCACCGAAGAAGTTTGTGTTCTTCAGTATGTCCACTGCAATTTTGTAGATAGGGTTAGGTTGAGTTTTGTCCACGTATATGAAGTAGTTTCTTGTCCAACAAAACACAGTTAAGATACTATGGTCAAGTCACAACATAGAATAGTATATCAAATTGCACCCAAGCATACTTTAATCACAACGCAGACAAGCAAATATTTGACAAAACGCATCCAAGAATCTTGACCAAATCGCAACCAAGAATATTATTTCCATGAAAACATATACAAGCATTCTATCATCAAAACTTACCTTAGAACCAAAGCATTAAATCGCAGCCAAGAACAATTATTACAACTCGCAACCAAGAACGTTATTACAAACACAGAAACGCATTCAAGCATACTCATATCAAATCTCGGGGCAAGAACCAAATACTAACAAATCAACCAACTTATGTCCAAAACATAATTAATCAAACAGAAATCTTATAACAACAATTAAACCATAACGGAAACAAAAAAAAAACTTCAACATACAGAATCGGGGCAAATGATTCAAAGGGACTTAATTTACTATCAATAACAAGAAACTACAACTAATTTAAAACCTAAACCCAGCGATCAAAAACAAAGAAGATGACAAACCTATATAGCGAGAGGGGATCAAAACGAAATCAACCTAAACAATGCAATTATATCAATGATTAGACATATGATGAAATACTAGTTATCATCTTAATGAAACAAACCCTTAATATAGTTTATACCTAGATTGGAGTCACAAAGGATCAAATCGCAGAGTGGAATGAGAGAAAAAAATTATGCGTGAGGTTTGACTAAGATTTTGAAAAAGTTTGACTGGACAAAATGCACTCCTTTTTATACTCCCTCACACAATTTTAAGAAATTGGCAGAATTAGTCCCTGTGATTGATAAATCGCAAAAGTTTTCTCTTAAAGGCATGTTTGGTCCTTCAAACTTGACAACTCACAATGTCATAGTCACTATCTTTCATTCATGTTCAAATTTAGCCCCTCACTATTCCAAAGGAGTACATATAACATGTTACATTCAGATTGAATCCTTACTCATCATTTAGATATACTTTAAATGAGAATAATAAGTGACATGTACATAATTATACGAATATCCAGGAAACATTTAGTAGATAGCAATTAAGGTCCTAAATATAACACATAATCATAACATGAGACCATATCATAATAAATGCAAGATTGATACCCCATTAGGTATGAAAGTCGGGAAAGAATTCAATAAGTTGAGGCAACTTGACTGATAATCATAAATTTTGAACATTACTCTCCCCCAATCAATGACTCGATTTTAATTAAGCGTGAGAAGTCATTGATTGAATATGAAAACTTTATGCACCCTTGATTCCCTTAAGACCACTTTTAGCAGTAATATGATACCCAAATGCATTATTGATAAATAATTAATATAAAAGGATTTGTATAGGCATGTTTTGAGAAACACAACTAAACTTCTGCTCGACCTTCATCTAAAGACCCGTGTCATTATTGAATGACATTTCTAGGACCGTAGATGTTATCGATACCAGAAGACATGCTTTAAAAACTATTTTTGGAATTTTCAGAATTTTCAAAATTTTTTATGGGTTTTTGTTGGTTTTATAATTTTATATTTTAGTTTTTGATTTGAAAAATATTTACAAAGAATAAGATATTTAAAATGTGTAAAAACTATATAGAGTATACTAGAATTGTAAATACTCATAAATGAGGTGAGTTAAAGAACGAGTCCTGTGCAGAAGTGATCAGGAATCATAATACATGCTTATCAATTCTGACATTCTGGAGCTCCTGAACCAGGAGGCTTCTGTTCTTTAGGCACCCAGACCATGAGTCTTTTCTTGATAGAATTGATCAATGTACCTGAAAATGAGTGAGAATACATGCACTAAGAACACCAGTATGTATGCATTTATGTTGATCCCAGTTGAGCAAACGATCTTCTATAGAAACTGACTTAAACAATAACCTATTAAACACTATGCGGAATATAATGTTTAATCTTAAGAGAAATAATAGTAAACACTAAACACCTTAATATTGTTATTAATACGAATACTCTGAATAGTATTAGGGTTTTACAACCTTGAAGTGTATCGACCTTAGATATATCAAAACACACGTATATCTAATCTAAACCTAGGACCTCCTTCTATAGGCTAAGGAGTCCTTTACAAGATACAATACGTAACCTACAAGATAAATATCTTTTCCATATTTATCTAATACAAATATTAAACCGACTTATCTAACTAGCAGTGTTTACAAAACATCAACAGTGGTTACAGAATACTACTAGCAGTGGTTTAACTCAGCAGTGGATTCAACTCTTCTAGCCGTGGTTTCTTTTACTCTAGCAGTGGTTCCATACTTAGAATAATTCCTGATCAGTGGAACCTAAAACCCAACAATCCTCCCCTAAACTTGATATTTACACTCAAAATCATCAAGTTTCTTTTAATGCTCATACAGTCTTTACTTGGAGGATGTATCCAAACACTTTACCAGAATGTAACAACATTTTAATCTTTCTTTTCAGTTTCTGACTCAGATGTGTAATCCACAGCTTTAGACCTATCAGCCTTCCTCTTCAGTCTTCTTTGAGGTTTAGCCATGATTGTCAAAGGTCCTTGTATATCTACAATCTTTTCAATCTTTTTAAACAGTTGATTAATCATAGGATTAGTGGGCTTAGTCCCCTGTGGAGCAAGTTTAGCTTCAAGCATTTTCCTGGCAACATTCTTTGATAATGGATAATCCTTATCAATGAACATAAAGAACTTCTGTTTAGTAGGTTGTACAACATGAACTCTGCAAGATTGATACAACATCCAATCAACCACCTCACAGTCTGTCCAAAATTCATCATCTGGGTTAGGCTGACACAAATTCCTAATAGAAGTCCACACAAAATTAGCTAATACTCTAGTTGGCCCATACTTCCCATGTCTAAAATCCAATATCTTTCATAGTTGCTCCAGATCAACCACTTTCAAACCAGACAACAATTGACCAAAATTATAGTAAGTGCTCTTCCATCCATCAGCCTTTGTAATTTCAATCATCTCTTTCTCATTTGCTGTGATGATCTGTAGATCTTTAATGGAATGAATAGCTCTTATAGGAGTAGGATTAATAGGCTTAGGTTTGTCACACTCCAAAAGATACTGTTTCACTCTCTCTTGTTTTTCCATATTATCATCCACTTTCTGCTTCTCAGAACTAGATTCCTCATGAACACCGACTCTTCTCTTTTGTTTATTCCTTAACCATTCAGCTTCTTTCTCAGAGTTCATAGGAAGAAAGTCCTCTTCAACACTTCTTTTACATCTCTTATAAATTTCTTCAACTCTCTCAAATGTACACTTTCTCAAATTTTCACCAATGTGCATGTCCATGTGTCTAATGACTTTCATCATTTGATTTCTCATCTCAGTCTTAGTGGGAGGTTTCTTCCTTTTAGCTTGAGTTTTCTCCTGCCTTATCTTTCTTTCCCTCTTAGCTAAAACCTTGGACCTTGTAGCAGCATCTAATAACATCCATTCAAGAGTAGTATATTCAGTTCTTATCTGTTCAGAAGCTTCAAGAAAAGGTTGTTCATTGTTCCAATCTTCAATCAGCTTCATAGTAGCTAAATTGGCTTCCTCTTCCTCTTGTTTTGTTTTCTCTTCAGCTGCCTCTTCTTCAGCTTGTAATCTCTTAGAAAACTCATTATCATAGTCAATCTGCTCTTGCCTATTCTTGAATTTCAAAATTGGCTCAGCAATGACTTTCCCCTTTCCAATGTCTGGTAAAACCACCTTAGTCTTCACTGATTCACCAATTTTCAAACTCTTACCCAAGGGTTTAGGCCCAGTTGGTTTTAGGATGATAGGTATAGATGCAATAGTAGGTGCAGGGTTGGATAAGGTTTTGCTTAAGTGAAGCAGGGTACCAGTAGCCTCCTTATCCATTTCTTTAGATTTGGGTGGTGATATAACAGTGGTTGTGACTATGGTAGATGTGGTTGTTACAGCAGTGGGTATATTTAAAGTAGTAGTGGATAAGTTTACCTCAGATGAAGTTGCAGCAGTGGTTTCAATTGAACTAGCAGTGGTTGCAGCAACACCAGCAGTGGTTGTTGCCTGCACAACTTCCTTCTCCATATCTTCCACTAAAGCTTTCAAAGCATCATTTATCACTGCTTGATTTCCTTCCTTTTTGATCACCATATAATTATCACCATGATCTGCAATATCCAAATCCAATTCATCATCCAAGTTGTCATCCTCCCCTGAATCCTTGCTCTTACTCCTCCCCTGTTTGGATGCATCCTCCAAACTATGAACACCTGAGGAGCTAGCCTTCTTTTGCACCTTTCTGAATCTCTTTAAAGCAACAATCCCTGGCCTTCTAACTCTCTCCAAAACAGATACCCTGTGTTGCAGTCTTCTGATATGTCTTCCCTGAAACACTGCAAGCTCCTGAAGACCAGTGATAGTTTCCTCCATTTTGGTACACTTAACTGTTAATTCATTCCATTGTTCAAGAATATCCTCCCCACTTTGACCTGTGTCAACTGGTCCGAGAGGTGGTTCATTGGAAAAGTCATCATGTACTTGTTCAGGATCCGACAATTCAATTTCATGTTCCAAAGTACCCTCATCACTTCGAGCTGTGTGACCTGCTCTGAGAGGTGAATCCTTGGGTGTAGAAAACATAGCATCAGACCTAGCTGGATCATCTATGCACCCTAAATTAGCCAGTTGGCTAGGGATTCCTCCACCTGTGTTAAGCTCAAGAGAACTCTCCCCATTAGGAGTTGCCAGTAGTTGGGTCTTAATTATGTTTTCTCTGTCCTGTCCAGCATCTAAGCCTGAAACAGTAGAGAAAGCCCGTCCACTCATGTTACCTCCACTACATGTGACAACCTCATTAACTACACCACTAACACCAGCCTGAGGTAGCTTGGTGCCCTTCCTTCTCCTCCTAGTAAATAGAATCCTATGGGGTTCAGAAGTTGAAGTTAAAGGTTCAGAAGTGGGTTCAGGTGTGATAGCAAGGGTTGCAATTGTGATGGCAGGGGTTTCAGTATCAGTGGATTGGGAAGGTTATGGTTCAGGTACATCATCATACTCAGGAATATCTGCCAATGGTATCACATTAGGAAACAATGGGGTAACTTTTCCTGAAAAAGTTGGATTTTGGTGCCTCATGTGTGCAAATACCTTAGGAACCATATGATGAACCTCATAATTCCTATTATGACCAATAGGTTCTTCAATCTGACTATCCACAATCAATTGAACAAACCTATGATACAAGTAATACTTACCCTTGTCCCTAATATTCTTCAAAAATCCATCAAAAATCATCCTAGACCAATTGAATTCCTTCCCTTCAAAAAGACAGATAATGGCAGTTGGAATTTTGGAGGGAAACTCATCAAATCCTGTGGTCTTATTGCTCACACAAATCAGCAAAGTGTGAATCAAAAACTTCCACTGAGGGGAAAACATACCTTTAAGAAATTTAATTTTATCTTCCCTTCTTCCATAACCCAACCTTTCTAAACCTTCAAAAATGTCATCATTAGAAAGATTAACTACTCCAGCAGCATCCTCTAGCTTCAAGACACCTCTAATTACATCCTCATTAACCAAAATCTCATTTTCATCCACCACAGTCCGAAGAACCTCTAACCCATCTCTATCCTGTATCTCAGCATTCCACCAAAATTGATGTACATATGCTTTAAGAATTGTGGGTGCTACTGTTAACGCAAAGTGGGTTGATTGTTCTTGATTAAGTATGCAACTAGGTTATGGGTTTTGGAATACAACGTCGACATTGTGATTAGGAATAGGATACGATGTGGGATTGTGAATTAAGCAGTTGGGAGTGGTTAGGGTTTGTGTAAGCGCCAATTGGAGGTGATTTGAAGATCAATTAAATGATTTGGCAGTGATTTAGAGGAATAAATACGTTATCACCAAAGTTACAAAAGAGCCCCTCAAGTATCCATCATCAGCAAAAATGCACTAGCAGTGGATTGAGTACCACTAGCAGTGGTTTGAAATAGTCTAGCAGTGGATACATCACCCACACTCCAATCTTTTGACTAAGACTGCAGCAACAAAATCTAAGCCAAAAATAGTGATATTAAGCATTAATATGAAGGATTACAAAAGATTCACACATTTTATTTTCTATTTATTTATTATTTTTTTAAATAATAAACAGCCACAGCAACAGCTCCAAAAAGCTTCAAAATATACAAAAGCTCCTTCATACCTGCACAACACAAAATTGAAGCATTGTTAAGGTTAGCAGTGGTTAGAATAACAAGAAGTGGTTTCAAAATTCATACTAGCAGTGGCTAGAACAATACTAAACACCCAGTCAAATGGTCAACTCCAAGTCATTAATCCGGCCACCAAAGTCAAAGACTTCATTTACTCCTCAACAACTCACACCTTCCACACATTTACTTACTGGTATCTCACTTAACTCTATTAAAGAGTAAATCATGCACATACCACACACATTCCCATAAACCTTCTTACTAAAATCACTTCAAACCAATTCACCATGAGCAAGTCAAACCCTATTGATCTCTCATCAGACACTAAAAGCTCTTCCTCAGACAGTGTTTGGGATGCTTTAGTTGCATCAGGTAGGGTTGACTAGGAAGATTCATCAAGGAAAAGATCTCACACAGTCATGAGCACAAACCCTTCACTTGCTGGACCTTCTTCCATTCAACCAAGGCCTCAAAATGCCATCAAGAAAGGATCCAGTTCTGAGTTGAGTTCTTTGCCAAGCTATGTGTCTCCCTATGAAGACACAGATGATGAATATTCTTCCAGAGCAGTGTTTGTGCCTCCCCTTGCATCAATACCACCACCAGAACCTATATCAGCTACACCTTTTTAAGCAATCCTTCCACCACCAGTTGGTCCATCATCTTCATCACCACCCATCAGAGAGAGGGTGATAGGACTTGCATGCCCCAAAGTTCAGAAGGAGATGCCAGAGTGGGACATTGCAAGGAAGCCTTAGGTGGTGTTGGTGAATGTTGTGAAGCTTGTGTCCTTAGATGGTTGTTTTAGAATGTTGTCTTTTGATGTACTCTGCTGGTAGTTTGTATTCCATGGTTGTAACATCTGCATCTCTGTATGAAATTCTTATCTTATGAATAATAGAACCATGTTTTCCTTTTAAGCCCATTGCATCTTACTGGTTGTGAATTATTTCTTTGATCTGCCAAATAGTTAGTGGAAACACAAAGAAACAAGCAGTGGATAGAACAAAACACGCAATACTAAGATTAACTAATAACAGTACATAACTTTTACAAAACACATTTGAGATTTAGAGATTTATCATTCCAATACTGACTACAAGGTACTGAAACCTCCCAACATCAAAAGCTTTGGTGAGAAGATCAGCAACATTGAAATCAATATGGATTTTTACCATTTGAATTAGCTTTTTCTCATTATAATCTCTAATAAAATGATGCCTTATCTCAATATGTTGAGTTCTAGAATGCAAAATAGGATTTTTAATTATGCATATTGTACTGTTATTATCAATGTAAATCTTAGTATGCATAAAATTGTACCCAAAGTCCAACAATTGATTCTGAATCCAAAGAACTTGACCACAACAACTAGCAGCAGCCACATACTCAGCTTCAGTGGTGGAATTGGCCACAATTGTTTGCTTTTTACACTGCCATGAAATTAGCCTGCTTCCCAAAAACTGACATCCCCCAGTAGTAGACTTTATATCCAAACTAGCTCCCGCATAATCACTGTCTGTATAGGCCACCAAATCAAATGTTGAATCTTTAGAATACCAAAGGCCCAATTTAGGATGGCCCTTAAGATATCTAAAAATTCTCTTCACAACATTCATGTGTGTTGTGTTGGGTGTGACTTGAAATCTTTCACACACACACATACTGAGAACATAATATCGGGCCTAGATACAGTGAGATACATCAAAGATTCAGTCATAGATCTATACAGCTTCAAATCAACTTTGGGACTTCCATCATCTGGTAGCAGTGGTTTCTGAGTCTCCACTGGTGTACTAGCACTCTTTACATCCTGAAACCCAAACTTCTTCATAACATCTGCCACATACTTGTCTTGACTAATGAAAATACCATCAGTCCTTTGTTGAACCTGTAGCCCCAAAAAGAAAGTGAGTTCACCCATAGAACTCATCTGAAACTTATCATGCATAAGTTTCTCAAAGTCTTTGCACAGCTCCTTATTGGTTGAGCCAAAGATGATGTCATCAACATAAACCTGAACCAGCAATATATCATCCTTGAGCTTCCTTATGAACAAATTCTTATCAATCAGTCCCCTTTTGAAACCATTGTCCATCAAATAAGTAGAAAGGCATTCATACCATGCCCTTGGAGCTTGATGCAAACCATACATAGCCTTTTTCACCCTGTAGACCTTATCAGGATGATCAGGATCTTCAAAACCAGGAGGTTGACATACATATACCTCCTCATCAATAGTACCATACAAAAAGGTACTTTTAACATCCATTTGATACACAACAAAGTTTTTGAACGAAGCATATGCCAAAAACAGTCTTATAGCTTCAATTCTGGCAATAGGTGCAAATAATTCATCATAATCCAATCCTTTAGTTTGAGTGTATCCTTGAGCAACCAACCTTGATTTATTCCGTACCACTATATCCCTTTCATCCCTTTTGTTTCTGAACACCCATTTAGTTCCAATATCCCTTTTTCCATTTGGAAGGTCAACCAATGTCCATACCTCTTGAAGCTTAAACTGCAATAGCTCCTCTTGCATTGATTCAACCCACCCTTCTTCTGATAAAGCTTCTTCAACTCTCTTAGGCTCCTTTTGAGACAGAAAACAAGCAAACAAAAAATTTTTCAGGTCTTTATGACTATTTCTTTTGTGAAGTGATCTGGCAAAGAAACCTTGTTCAGGAAAGGTTTTATTTTTCAAAGCTCTGCTTCTTGTTTGAACTGGAGTATTCAGATCTCCAAGAATTTGCTCTTTGGGATGATTCTTATGCACTATGGTGGTAGGAATTGGACTTTCTGTAATGACAGTTTCCAAATTAGTAACATCTGCATCATTGAAATAGTCATCCAGATTCTCATCATCAGTTGGAGTATCCCTTTCTTCTAAATCAGGCATGTCTGGATCAGTTGGATACTCATCTTCACCAAATAGTGGCTTGGCAATGGGTCCAAAGAAAGTACTGCCATCTAAGTTTGCCGCAGGGGATTCACTTGTACTAGCAGTGGTAGACTTTGGCTTAGTAGTGCTTTCATTATGCTTAGCAATGCTTTCAGAAGTTTTCTTCTGCTTTTCAATTTCTTCTACCAATACTGAGTTTTCTTTCTCTTTAAGATGATCTCCCTTATTTCCTAAATCTGCAACATCATCATCTTCTGTGGGACTCTACTTTTCAATGATGGGTTTGATAGGACTAGCTTTCCACTTCTCCATCAAATAGAACTCTTTTGAAGATTCATCTCCTTTAGGATCTGCTTCTGCATCAGAATTCTTCTGTGTACCTGCATCAACATTTGTGGATGTACCTGCATTGATAGGCTCATAATTCATTGACTTGGTTAGCATATCAATATTAAACAGCCAATCTGGTCCTTTGGTCTCAACACTAGGAGATTCTTCATTGAACCTAACATGAAGGTTCTCTTCAACAATTTTGGTCCTCCTATTGTATACTCTAAAGGCTTTGCTATTGAAAGAATAGCCTAAACAATATCCATCATCTGCTTTCTCCTCAAAATTGCCTAGATGGTCTATGGTATTCAAGATAGTAACAGGACACCCAAAAGGTTTTAGGAAATCTATCATAGGCTTCCTATTGTGCTATTGTTCATATGGGGTCTTGTTATGAGGCTTAACTACCTTACTTCTATTCTGCACATAACATGCAGTGCCTACAGCTTCAGCCTAAAAGGAAGTTGGTAACTTAGATTCATATAACATAGTTCTTGAAGCCTCAATTAGTGTCCTATTCTTTCTCTCAGCTACTCCATTTTGTTGAGGTGTCCTAGCAACACTATACTGTCTCTCAATACCCTTAGCCATACAGAACTAATTCATAACATCATTCTTAAATTCAGTTCCATTATCACATCTGATTACTTTGACCTTATGGTTTACTTGATTTTCTATCTTAGTAATGAAACTCTTGAGTATCTCACTAGTTTCACACTTAGCAGCTAAAAAGTATACCTAAGAAAATCTACTATAATCATCAGTAATCACTAGGCAATACTGCTTATGGTTCAAACTTCTAACAAAAGTAGGGCCAAATAAGTCCATATGAAGCATAAACAGTGGTTGAGTTATGGTGTTAACTTTCTTGGTCTTACAAGAGGCTCTATGTTGTTTTCCTTTCTGACAGGCCACACAAAGTTCTTTACATTCAAAAACCTTAGAAGGTAACCGTCTCACTAAGTTGCCCTTTACCAGTTTATTGATTGTTTTGAAATTAAGATGACCTAGCCTTCTATGCCACAATTTTGACTCATCTACAGATGCCTTAGCAAACAAACAGGCTAAGGACCTATTAGGAATTACATCTTTCATGTTAAAGCAGTATATGTTTTCTTTCCTAGGCACCCTGAGCTGTACAAACTTTTCATCAGGAATTTTAAAATCAGGAGATAACACCACACATTCAGTTTAAGCAAATAATACCCAATTTTTCTTGTCACACATTTGAGAAACACTGAATAGATTATACTTCAGTCCTTGTACCAGATAAACCTTCTCAAAGTCTAGCTTTCCTGTTTTGATTGTTCCTCTGCCAACAATCTTGCCTCCTTTTGGATTATTGCCAAATGCCACATAGCCACCATCATAAGCTTCAAAATCATCAAGGTTGCTCCCATCCCAAGTCATGTGCCCAGAGCAACCACTATCAAATATTCCTTTATCTTGTAGCTCTTCTTGTAGATTGCCCTGCACATGAGTTAAACAAATTAGTTCCTTTTATGGACCCAAGCCAATACTGACTTGGGTCTGCCCTGTGCATCAACATAATCAAATTTCTTTAGGTCCACTGATGCACTACTGGCATGGTGTAAAACCTTGGTCTTAGGTTTCCATTGCCAGCTTGCTAAGGCCTTAACAACATAGAAATGGCTTCCAACCACTGTGTCAGTAATCACCTTTGGTACAGTTAAAACATATTTTGCTTCATTGGTGATATTCTGCTTAGCGGTGGACAGATTTTGCTTAGCAGTGGTTACAGTTTTCTTAGCAGTGGTTGGAACCCATTTGGGTGCAGTAGTGATTATTGACTTTGTTGCACCATTTATCATTAGCACTGCACTTGGAACCATGTTTCTTTTTGAATGAGGGATTGTTTTCTTTGAAAAGTTTTGGTGATTTACCCTCCTCCAATGATTCCAGACCTGTGGTTGGTTTTTTAACAGTTTCTCTGTAGATGCTCAAAACTACCACATTTAAAACAAGCTTTCTTCACACATTGAAACTCATCTCCTAATCTGTTTGAAATTAAGCCATTGAAGTTTCTTTGATTGCCCCTAGGTATGTATCTTTTCATCTGTTCCCTAGGTACCTCATTGATTTCAACAACTTTCTTAGTGATCTGAGCTCCAAATCTAGGCATACCTGAATTAACTTGTTTTGAGTCAACGGTTTTAACATTTTCTTTCTTTTCAGGCTTTGTTGACTCAGAATTTTCTATCTCACTATCTGACTCCCAATCTTCAATGATTGGTTCATCAGATGATCTATCAGACTCTACCTTGGGTGACTCACACTTGTTTTTCTCACCTACAGGTTTGTTAAAGGTAAACTCATCTCTGAAAGACAATTCAGTACCAGATGGTGCATGCTTCATAAGACTGGGTGGTGGCACATCATTGTATCCTAGGCCATAACCCATTTCGAATAATTTTTGTACAATTGGCTTATTTACTAAATCAGAAGCATATTGTGTTTTAGCAACCCTAACAACATGTTTTTCTTTTTCTTCTAGGGCCTCTTGTTTTACACTTTCTGCTTCTTCAAGTGTCTGTTTAAGCATCTTAATTTCTCTATCTTTAAGATCAATTTCTCCACCTCGTATGTTTATCTTATCTACATACTCAAACTCACATTTGATACAAAACTTAAGTTTCTATTCTACATTTTCAAGACCAACCTTATAACCTAAGTTATCTAATGCAAGTCTATCAACCTCTTTTCTTAAACTCACATTAATAGCTTTAAGAGATTCTAAGTTATCTTGACAGAATTCAAAAGAACAAGTAGAACTTTTAGAATCATTAGATACCTTAGAATCTGAACCAAAAGATGAAGCATAAGCCATAAGAGCAAAGTTATGCTCTTTAGAAGCTTCACTAGCAAGGAAGGCAGCATTGGGTCCTTCATCAATTTGATCACTCCAGTCATAATCACCAATACCATCCTGAGCAACCAATGCTGAAGAAGAAACAGGCTCTTCAGTAGCCTTCTTGTTCCCTTAATCCTCTTAGGAGCTCGACATTCCCTAGCAAAATGCCCCTTCTTCTTGCAGTTAAAGCACTCCATCTTGCTTTTGTCAAATCCAGCTTTTCTTTGACCATCATATTTGACCTGTCTACCAGTCCTCCTCAAGAACTTCCTAGCCTGCAGTGTTAACATTGCCATTTGCCACTAAAGATTGATTTCATCAAGATCATCAGGATCAATTTGATCCAGATCCTGATTTAGTACAGTAACACTGGTTGTGAGATCAGCCAAGAATGCACAAATAGCACCATCACTAACACTATCACTAACAGTAGTATTATTAGCAATAGCAGTGGATACTTCATAAGCAGCAGTGGAAACTTCCTGAGAATTCCAATGCCCTGTAGACACAAAAGCAATATTCTGTGTAGATGAGGATGAGTCAGCTATGTTCTTTTTAGACTCATAAACTTTCAAGTTGTTGTAGAGATTGTCCAAAGTCGTCTTCTTAAAGTCATCTTTGTTCCTCCACAGAACAGTATGCACAGCCTATTCAGGTGACAAACTTCTGATGAACTTGAGATTTATATCTTCTTGAGCAACTTTGTAGTCCACCAATTTTAATTGACTGATCAGTTTCTGCAGTCTGTTATAAGTGCCATCAAGTTCCCCACTGAGTGCAGTGAAGTTTTCAAGCTGATGCTTGAGCATGTTTTTCCTGGATTTCTTAGTAGCTTCATTACCAAAGAAATCTTGTTTCAATGGCATCCATTAATTCCTTAGCTGTCTCATACTGTTCAAAGTCCAATGCATACTCATTAGGTATTCCCATACTGAGAATACTATGAGCTTTAATCTCCAGCTTTCTTTTAGCCTTGTCAACCTCACTAACAATACTAATAGCCTTACCATCATCGGGCTTTTTAGGAAGAGAATCACCATTCTCAACAACATCCTAGATAGTATAGTCAATCATGCGAATGTATTGCCTCAATCGCATCCTCCATACTTGATACTCACCCTGCTTCAGCATGGGTACCTTTGATGCAGTAACCATATGAGTTTCATCAGAAATCTTGAACTTCTTGAATAAAATAGATCTGAGTTAAAAACGACTTCATATTGATTATAGTTTCTGGATCACAAGCTCTGATACCACTTGCTGATCCCAGTTGAGCAAACGATCTTCTATAAAAACTGACTTAAACAATAACCTATTAAACACTATGCGAAATATAATGTTTAATCTTAAGAATATTAATAGTAAACACTAAACACCTCAATATTATTATTAATACGAATACTCTGAATAGTATTAGGGTTTTACAACCTTGAAGTGTATCGACCTTAGATATATCAAAACACACGTATATCTAATCTAAACCTAGGACCTCCTTTTATAGGCTAAGGAGTCCTTTACAAGATACAATACATAACCTACAAGATAAATATCTTTTCCATATTTATCTAATACAAATATTAAACCGACTTATCTAACTAGCAGTGTTTACAAAACATCAACAGTGGTTACATAATACTACTACCAGTGGTTTAACTCAGCAGTGGATTCAACTCTTCTAGCCGTGGTTTCTTTTACTCTAGCAGTGGTTCCATACTTAGAATAATTCCTGATCAGTGGAGCCTAACACCCAACAATTTATATGGGTTAGCTATAACAGTATACAGACTTTTGGGAATTTCACAATCAACCTTAGTGTTGCCATTGGTGGTTAAAATACTGGTAGGAATCCATGTGAGTCCAACATTCTTAAAAATTCTACCTATTGGTATCCACTTAAGGAAGGATTTCCAAGGAAAAAGATATGAATGTTGATCCAATACAAGAAAAATACCCAATTATTGACTGGGAAGTTTACACAGATGATTTTGAGAAATTCTGGAAGATAATTAGAGTTGGAGATAGATCTGAGGTGTACAAATTTTTTGAAGACATGCTCAAAGTGTTTTACAGAGAAGATTTTATTAAGCTATGGGAGTTAGTCAAGGCAACCTAACAGAGATTTCAGATGATAAGGAGAAAGAATTATGGGTTGAATTGAAGAGACTTTTTGAGCATGATCCAAATGACAGTTTATGAAATTTTCAAGCACATGATTTGCGAAGAACATGGAAGTTCACCATGTATCTACAAAAGATGAAGTTAATGTTTTCATGTGGTTGAAAAGGAATATCTTTTGAGAGCTGGTATTCTCACTGTGATAATGGCTGTTAAACTCGGAGTTGATGAAGAAACTAACATGGCAAATGAATTACTAAGAAAGATTTATCAGCAGGCTGAAGAAAAGATGAAAAGAAGATAAGTGCTTGGAACAATCCCCACAAGATCAAGGTTGAAGATTTAATTCGAGAAACTTTCTGATTTGGAGATAAATCACATGTTTAGGGGAGGGTTGTTGGGAATTAAAACACTTAACAGTTTGTACTGCAGATTACACTAATAGTACTGCCAGAAGACTTTGTACTGCCAAAGTTTGCTGAATGAAGATTTGTACTGCCAGTGATGGAAGACTTGTAAAGAGATATGTATAGAAGATATTTAGGATATATCTTATATAGCTAGACTTATATGAATATTCTACATGTTTAGAATATTGATAATTATCTTGTAAAGGACTCATTGTGCCTATAAAAGGAGAACTTAGCTTAAGTTGTTAGATACATTTTTGCATATGTTTGCTTCAAGGTTATAAACCCTAGTGATAGTCAGATCACTCGTATTATTTGATTAATAATATTGAAGCGTTTGATGATAACTGTTATATTGTCTCATACATTGTTAATATTCTTCTAAGTGTCAAATAGTAGATTCTGCATACTATTTGGTATATACTCAAAGTGTTCTAGCACAAGGATCAAGTGTTTAGATCCTCAAAAGGGATTCACAAGGTTTTTAGTCGAATAAAGAAGAAAAAATTCAAAGTTGTTTTTACTTTTTGTAACTTTCTGCAGTGATGTTTTCATAAGGCGATAGCTCATTCGTTAACCATTGGATCGGGCTGGAAATATTATTGAAGGTTCTTCATACATCAAAGTACATTCTCACTGGAGGGATCTTCAATCTAAGCTCTTAATTGTAAGGTACTAATTTTAGGGTTTTTGGTATGTAATCAAACCTTCAAATTTGTTTTACTTGGAATAATTCATCATTAAGGTTAACTGATGTGTTTATTGTGTTTTATCAAGTTATAAACCCTAGTGGAGTTTAGGTTTTATCTTTTATTGTTGTTGTCATATGGTTTTTATACAGAATTAGGGTTTGTTGGTTGGTCTTTGGATTTATGTCATGATTTTTGGTCTTGGTCATCAAAACCCTAATCATTAGGATGTCCATTATGTGAAATTGTTGTGATTTACTCATAGTTGGAGTTACAAGCAACTGTTAGGAGTAGACCTTCACATGGAGATTGAGAAGCTGCTTATAATCATACATTTTATGGAGGAGTACGCTTATTTTACTGAGGTTACTGTTCAAATGAATAAATTACTGCCAAGTACAACTTTTTTATTGTAAAAATAATCTGAGTGGAAACTGAGGTTACTGGAACAAATTGTTACGTTCTTGGTTTTGGAGTAAGGCTACTTTGCTGTTAAACTGAAGTTACTGCTTCCTCAACTGCTACACTTCACGTTCCTACTACCATGGACGAGAGAAGGATATTGGTTAGTACTGCTACTCGAAAGTTTTCCATTAGTACTGATATGATTTTATACTTATTACTACTCGACACGATTTTTAGTACGGCTCATTTCATAGTTAATACTGCTACTTATAAGTTTGTACTGTTCGATGGATTTTTAGTACTATTGGCTTCATGATTCATACCGCCACATGTTTGTACTGCTGGTCCTTCAAATTCGTGTTTGGACTTCTGGTTATGAAATGATATTAGTACTGCTTGTTAGTTGTTTGTGGTGTTAATAAAGGTTTAAGCTACTGAGTTTAGAGTGTTGATCTGTTCGCTTCGAGGGTTTCCATTCGTTTGGTTACACTTTATTTGGTCATTACTATTGAAAAGCAGATTATGTGCAAAGGTTTTAAGGTTTGAGTTTGGATTATTACTACTAATTAGTATTGTTTGATTTTGGAAAGTACTTGTTTTTGGTGCTCAGTTTGACTAAAGGATAACGATCAGGTTGTGTATTTGATTGTTCAATTATGATAACAGGTTGTTTAAGATTATTCATGATACGACCTGGTTTTGGACAGATTTATGCGACATGTTTGGTTTTGGACAGCATTAAGTTTGATTGGTCCGAGGTATGGAGATATTAGATATACACATACAGAAGGATAAGTTTGGTTTTTAGTTTTAAATTTTCGTAAACATTTTAAAGGCTCGTATTTCTTAGAATATTTGATTACAAAGACGATTGATTATTGCCTATTTGAAGTTGAAGTGGAGTTTCACAGGTTTGTGTTCTTATCATATTTTTAATTGGCTTACAACGTTTAAAGGTAACTTGTTCGTGCTTAATTTGTTGTGACGACGACTTGTCAAATCTAGCAATAGGTCTTTGCTATCACTTAAAGGAGTTACATTGTAGTGTTTAGTGTCTCATTGAAGATGAGGATTTTGTCAAGATATTGGATAAAAAAAAGTGTGGATTGGCAGGGACACCTCAACCATGTGTACCATATTGGTACCCATCAACCCTAACCAGAAAAGGTTTGGTGCCTATGAAATACCTCCACCCAATACCCAACCATGCTGCGGAACAAATTCGAACTCGTGTCCTTTGTTGGATCAAGACATCACATGGCGGGGCCCAGGCTTCTAAGGTAGCTGGTGTCCAACTGTGCTAGGCATCTGGTTTAATATTTTGTCAAGAGATTGCGGTCTACTTTTATGGTGTTCGTATAAGTTCCAAGTCATATGGATAGTGCAAGACATGAGACATAAGTTTAAGTTGTTCTACTTCAGTATCAAGTTTGTAATACTTAGTTTTCTTCATCAGTGATCATTACATCAAGATTTCAGAATTGAAGATTCAAGAAATGGTTAACATATGGGTTTCAGAGGAAGCTTAATGTTAAAATGTTTAACCATTTACATGCACCATTTGAGAGGAAGGTTTTAACAACTGTAAGTCGTTATTAATACTGATTGTTTAAGTATCTATTGACTTTGATTCATTAATAGTGCAAAAAACTTCATGGTGGGTAATTCGAGACATTAGAAGGCTGAATTGGAAGTGTGATATTGGTTCGTGGTTGTCAAGATCAAAGTTGCATCTACTTAGCGTCTCCTAGTGGATAATGACAAAAAGGGGAAGAAGTATTTATGTGTTTTTACAACTTGAAGATCCTTGGTGGTACATGTTATTTAAGTTCATGAGGTAGGCTTAATGGGAAGATTGTTTCATTCATAGAAGATTAAAGATGAAGGTTTTGTAATTATCAACTAGGGGCAGATTGTTGGGATTATATTTGAGTTGATAAACACAAAACAATAAGTGAATAATAAAGACAATGCAAAACATAAGGGACTTGAAGACAAAGAAGATTTTACTTACTAGTCTTTTGTAAACCTAATTCTCTAGTTGATAAAGAGATACAAGTTATTAGGTTTAAGGGTGTCAAGATGTAAACACCAAGAAAAAAGTGTGTGTGTGTGTGTGTGTGTATGTGTGTGTGTGTGTGTGTTTGTGTGTGTCTAGGGCGTAAAGTTTATATAAAATGCCTAGACTAGGTTGTGATGTTGTTTAGCCTCAAGGCAATCAAGGTTTTCCTTGATCCCTGTTACTATTAAGTAACCGTACTACACTTGATCAAGTAGTATTGGGGCTTATCGTGTTTGTAGTTTTGTTATGGAGATGACGATGACGATAAAAACCTTTATACAATAACATTGTTCTTTGAGTATTCCGCTGTGCATGTTATTCTTTGTTATTGTTATCCCTAGTTGAGATCTAACCAATCTCGAGCTCTAAAAAATCTTCACAACATTGCTCAATGATGACTCAACTGCGGATTATGGTTTATTTGGCAATATGGTTTGTGCTCAACCTCCGCTTGTTGAAGACGAAGAGCTAGTGGATGGACCCACCGTGGAATTTTCTCAGAAATTCAAGCGTGATCAACACATCAAGAATAACAAAGAGGGAACTTCAACGAATGAATAACGATGCTTTCAACCTTCTAAAAGACGAATCAGGAAGTGCAGCAGAGCTCAAATATCACTTAGAGAACATCGCCCGTGCACTGTAAAATGATATAAGCTGGTTGAATCTCGAATTCAACATCGACCAACGAACTCCGTACTACACTGATTTGACAAAACCACTACCAAAGGATAGAAAAAGTGATAAGGATTTAAAACATACATTTGAGGGGGTTATTTAAGCCTTAAATCGTTATATTTTATATTCGTTACTGCTTAAAATCGTTCCTTTTCACATTTTAGGTCATTTGGAAGGAAAATGCTGGAATGAAGCATTTTTGCACGAAAAGGAACAAAAATATGAAGAAAACGGCTAAGTCATGAAAACAAGGCTGAAAACGTCTTCAGGACGGCGTCCCAACCTCAAGGGCAACGGCGCCGGGTTCAAACATGGTCCAAACTCTCTTAAGCAATGACTCAGTTCACTTTTTGGATCTTAACAAGTGATGGCTTCACTTGTATCTCAAAATACCCGTCACGCAATCTTTCTACACCAGACGGCCAGAACTTTATCAAGACGGCATCCACTATATATCCAGACGGTGTCACTATCTTCTACCCGACGCCGTCCTAGTGATGACTTGGCAAAGACGAAACCCTAATGGCAGCGATCAGATGGCATCACCAGTAAAAGGCGACATCATCGCAATTGTAAAATCTATATATAGATCTTGAATCTTATGTTTTTTGTGTGCTATTTTGGAGAGCAAACCCTAAAATGTTTGTAGTCTGGCTTGGACAGTTCTTAGGGGTTCTAAACCCTCATTATTAATCAAATATAAGTTTGTTTATCCATTATATCACCATGTTTGATATTTATGTGATTGTTTGCTTATGTTCTTGCTTCTCTATCATGTCTAACTAGATTAAGTAGTGTTTGCTTAGATCCAATGAAACCTAGTTATTAAATATTTTTAGGTTCTCTCTTGTTTAATTGGTTGTCCCCGCTCGATTAAAGAAAACTGCTTCTTCTTTCATTGTTGTGAGCTTGAACGTCCTAAATAGCGATTCTTAGCCCTAGAGTGCACTAGTAGGCTCCCGTTGTATTTATTTTGTGAGTTGCGGCTTGTAGATACTAGGATATCCGGGGGAGATACTTTGGTAGTTGGCGATTCCAGGTGTTCTAGAGGAGACTTATATACTCATAGAATTAGGGAATTTGGCACCGCCCTATGACTAAAACATGCAATACAACGCACCTTTCTCTCTTTTATTTTACCTTTCTCCATCATTACTTTGATACTTTCGAAGAACATTGGGGACAATGTTTAGTTGAAGTGTAGGGAGGAAGAATAAAACAGGAACTTAGAAACTATTCACTCACTTGATATTTGCCTTGTCCTTAGTAATTTATGTAATAAACTATGAGAAATATTTGTTAGGGTAATTTTAGCACCAAAGTTTTAATTTTTTTATGACACTTACGAGTAAAACTTTAGTCTATCATGGATTGGAGTTATATGACTAGCAAAAAAACCCTAAATAACTCAAATTCCACCCCAAAAATGTGAGGCTCTCCCCTAGATCTTTAGGAATGAATCATTCATCTTTAATGATTATGACTGTACCAGTGGTACAAAAGATTCTAGAACTTGTTTTTGTGATGCATTCCGAGATCGTTAGTAAGAATACATTCGTGTAGCTACGTTTAACTAAATGATAAGAGGCATTAGGATAACCGCTGTTTGAAACCTGTAATTTAATTACATCGACCACATTGGTTGAGTAATTTTTCTCACACCTTTGCGATGTACTCATCTTTAATACACGATACCCTTAGTTAACCCCTCCGAGCCTATTTTTCGCGGTTCTTGTAATTTTCCGGTTTCTGGAATATCACTTAAGTAATGTTTTATGGAGTAACGAGAAGGAACGTTAAATTCAATTTCCTTTTGTCTACGTAATTAATTACTCCAAGTGTTTTAATCTTTTCAATTCGGGGAAATAGTATTTGAGAAATAAAAATTCAAGTGTAGGGATGCTCCTATAAATCCCTCTACGTTGATGTATTATTAGAGAATTGTCGGGTAAGGAAAAAAATGAAAAAAAGAGAAACATCAAGAAAAAGAAAAAAAACAGAAAAAGAAAGAGAAAAATATATGGACTATCATCCTACATCTATCATTTATGTTTTATGTTTATGTTTTGATTTTGTTCCAAGCTATTAGTTAGTGTTAGTGAGTAGAGTCTTGGCTTAGCAACGCTACGTTTTACATGTATCTAACTTAAATTTTTGACTTGCCACCACTAAAAATTCCCCATATCCAACAAAACCCTTTTATTCCCTACCCAAAGCCTAACATTATAACCCTTTGTAAAGACCTCTTTGATAATTATTCCTAGGTGCTTACGCCAAAGCGGTGGAGGTTTGATCTAATCTCAAGATTATGGTAATCTATGTGCTATGGCAGGTTGATTGGTGCTGAAAACAGTCAAGTTATCTCACACAAGCTAGCCACTTGTGAATGGCTAACCGTAAGAAACTCAAAACAGTTCAAACACCAAATGCAATTTAGATCAAAGGAATATAGTGGATTCCTGGGTCGTTAAGTCCCACGGAGGATGAATTGGTGTTAAACAACTTCAGATGTCGAATAATCACTAAGGATAGTGATCAGTAAGGATTTTGAGATATTTATACCTAAAGAAAAGATTTATAAATTACAGCGACTTAAATGTAAATTAAAAGAAATTAAAAAGTTAAAATATATTAAATAAACGCTATCACTATTTTTACAATGATGTTTTTGTGATTTATAAAATAAAATGACTTAAATAAACTATTTAAACTAAAAAGTAAACTCAAATTATCTAAAAACTAGATTTAAAATGAAAACGTAAGTTATGTATAAAAATTACGCGAGTGCGCAAGCAAAAACGTAAAATTTATGAAATAAAAGTCCTACAAGTGTAAAAACAATTTTATTACGTACTATATGACAAAAGAAAATTTTAGAAAAAAGATTTATATTTTTTAGACTTTTATATTTTTTATTATGAATTAAATAAGATTTTACACTAGTTAAATGATTAAAAATACTAAACTTTTTTATAAAAATATGAAAAATTCACAGAAACTACTTTGAACAATGCTGAATCTAGGAAAATTAAAAAACTTGGTGGTTGTTTTGTGAAATAAGCTCAAAATAAGCTAAAGAAGTGCTTAAAGCAAAACTGACTAAATGCCCTTATATATTAAATGTTGTAAAATAAAACCAAGACAAGTCCCAAGTGGCATGGCTATACAGTACATCTAATCACTCTCATAAGGGGAGGTCTCGGTTCGACCCCTCTCCCTTTTGCAAAATATTTTTATTTTTGGAATTTTCTTTTACAAACTTATTAAACACAAAGAGATAAGCACTTTTTACAACTACCACTTTTTATGAAGTCCACTAATAAGCTCAGAATGCGCTTATTTTTCCAACAAGAGGCAAAGAGATTGAATAAGCACAAGCTTAAGCTATAATTCTAATAAGCTAGAGAATAAGTAAAAGATGAAATGAAAATAAGCTAGATATCTGTAAATAAGCTAAAATGGCTACTGAAAAAGTTCAATTACTTGGAAATAAGCACTGAAACAAGCTTGAAATAAGCACAAGCTTCTTGTTGCACAAGAAATTCTTTTTGATCACTAGGCACTTTCAAGCTAATTTTTAAGCAGTTTAATAAGCTAAGAAATGAAAATGAAAGATGGAATTAACAAGCTAACCAACCGAGTTATCTAAAAACTAATTTACAAAGATTGGCTTATTCTAATAAGCTTGTGGGAAGCTTATGAAAAACTTGTGAACACTGACCAATTAATGTACTAGATGAAATGGGATAATCAAAAAGCTCTTAGTAGACCTATCAAATAAGCTAGAAATTGAAAAGCTAAACTTGAAACTTTGAGAGAGCTAGGTGAGCTTCTCAAAAAGCTAAATTACTTAAGCTAGGGATCACTAACAAGCTCTTTGAGAGCTTGTGAACTAGAGTATCAGATCTGTGAACAGGGCATATTTTCAGAAAAGCACTCAAAAGAAGCTATGAAATAAGGACTTAATAAGCTGATTATGAATGAGCTAATATTTTTATAATTTACTTAAGCAGCTATATTTTATTATCCTAGAAGCTTATAAACTAAATCTTAATATTAAACACTCAATAAAATTCTAAGTTTTATTCAAAAACTGCATTTCATGAAATTTTGACTTTTTATATTTATGAAGCAGTTTGACTAATTTGAACTTTTGATTGATCTTAAGGACTGAATATGATGTAATAAGCTACTATAAGACTTACTTAAGCTATATAAACAACTTTTACACTAATATGCATGATTTTAGCTTGTAAATACTAGACAGGTAACTATTAAAAGATAGGATTTGGAACTTTGACTTTTAATGGAACAAGGACTGAATTTTAACACTTGATCGAGCTATTAGGACTTATTGTGACTTAGTACAATAATAAACAACAGCACAAATGGCCTCTATCACAGATAAACATGCAAATCCAATCAATCCTATACTTGACTGTTTTAAAGAGTTTAACACTAAAACAAGTTTTTAAAGCAATTGACTTATTGATTAACTGAAATTAACCATATTGAGACAGATAGACTAGAATTAACATGCCTTAAACACATAAACTATGAAATGCAAAGTTCAAATAAATGGCTTACAAATGGCTTTTATGCTCAAAACGAGAATTGAGAACCGAGGACACATCCTATTGCTTCCCAAGAAGCACTAAACCAACATCAATCCAAAATCAGCTCTGCTCCATCTTTCTTGTACCATCTCCATGATTTTTTTATTTATGACTGAATTTTTTTTGTATTTTTTAGTATTTTTAAGTTTCAATGATAAACACTGAATTAATGTTTCTAAAAGCTTTCAACAGCTTTATAAGGAGCTTAAGTGATCCTAACAGTCCAAAACAACAACTACTTAACAACATTCCAACATTTTTGAGAATTTGAGCACTTGAAAATTTGAACAACTGAAATAAGACTTGGAACTTGAAATTACTTATTGATAAAGATTATAAATACACTGAGATGACTTAAAAAAATACTTGAAAGCTTAGAATTACACTTGAAATGGAAAATTAACTAAAACGACCTAAACTAAACTAAATTATACTACTTGGTCTTCTCCTCTGCTTCTTTTCCCATTTATATTGATCTATTTTATTCCTTGTCGACATCTGATCAGTTCCCACCTATTTCCAACCTTTGGATCACTTGAAATCATCAGAACCACCCAAGTGGCATTTTGGCAGGAAAAGTCTAAATAGCGTGTTTATGCATTAAATGAGGTTTTGGGAGGTTGTGGAGGTGGAGAGAGTTGGTAAACAGTGTAGGGAACAGTGTAAAGGTGGAGGTGAGGTGGAGAAACCATGGCGGTTTCTGGTTTTAGGATAGCAGGTGAGAAGGAGAAGGAGGAACAGTGTAGGCGGTTTTATCTGTTTAAAATTGGTAGGGTTATGATATTGGGCCAGCAGTATATTGGTTTGTGTTTTGGGTTTGATTTGGATTGGATTAATAATACAAAGGACCAATTGTGCAATTCGGCCAAACATGAGGGACTGAACATACCCACTTTCCAAAGCTAAAACAAGGGTTAAACTTGCCAAGTTTTATTAGTACAAGGACCTCAATTGATAATTTCCATTTTCACCCTTCCAGGGACTAAATCTGCCAAACTTTGAAACTTGAGGGACCAAATATGTAATTTTCAAACTTCCTTTGAGGACCAAACCTGCTAATAAAACAATTACACAAGGACCAAAAGTTGTATTTTATTTTTATTTAAAACTTTAAAGGACCTTTTATGTAAATTTGGATATTTGAGGGACTGAAAATGTAAATTCCAAAAGTTTATCAAAATTGTTCCAAATTGTAAGTTCATGCATAGTACAAGGGTAATTTGTGAAATTTCCAAGTTTTGAATACCCAGGGACTATTTTTGCCAATTTTGTAACTTGAGGGGTAAAAATTGCCATTTTGTGTAAACTTTTATCCAGGGATGTTTTGTAAATATTTTTGACTTCCCAAGGACTTAAGTTGACTTTTTTATCATTTAAAACATTTAGGGACTAGTTTTGCCAATTTGTGTAACTCCAAGGACTGAAAACGACAATTGTTGTGAAATTGATCATTTTTCACTTGTTTTTCAATCTTTTGTACCTGAATCACATAAAAACACATTTTTATGAATTTGTAACATTTGTTTGGTTATTTGTGTGTTTTTGGTTGTTTTGTGGGTTTATACTAAGTAAAATATATGTGTAATTAGACACATATCACAGGTAGAGAGTGTTTATTTTCCATTTCTATTCATGTTATATTTCATATACACCCGAGATGTGAAAGAATCCAAACACCAACTGTAAGGTGCTAGCGTATAATTTATGTGCTTGTTTTGACTATTGTGGCACTTGTTTTTTATGTAGATTATTTTAAACCAATTCTAAATGACCCTTAACTCATAAATTTATTAGCCAAAAGCACATTTTCTTGAAGACAAGCAAATCCCAAGTGTAGGGATATTTGATAAGAATTTAAAACATACGTTTTTAGGGTGTCGTTTAAGCACTAAATCTTTACATTTTATATCCGTTACTGCTTAAAATCGTACTTTTTCACATTTTAGGTCATATGGAAGCAAAATGCTAGAATGAAGCATTTTTGGACGAAAAGGAGCAAAAATATGAAGAAAACGGCTAAGTCAAGGAAACAAGGCTGAAAAAGTCTTCAAGACGGCGTCCCAACCTCAAGGGCGACGACGTCGGGTTCAAACATGGTTCAAACTCTCTCAAACGACGGCTAAGTTCACTTTTTGGATCCTAACAAGTGACGGCGTCACTTGTATCTCAACATGCTCGTCAAACAATCTTTCTAAACCTGATGGCCAGAACTTTATCAAGACGGCGTCCACTATCTATCCGGACGGTGTCACAGTCTTCAACCTGACACCGTCCCAGTGATGACTTGGCAAAGAGAAAACCCTAATGGTGGCGATCAGACGACGTCACCAGCAAAAGGCGACGCCATCGCAATTGTAAAATCAATATATAGACCTCGAATTTCTGTATCTTGTGTGCTATTTTGGAGTGTAAACCCTAAAACGTTTATATTTCGACTTGGACAGTTCTTAGGGGTTCTAAACCGTCATTATTAATCAAAGATAAGTTTGTTTATCCATTATATCACCATGTTTGATCTTTATATGATTGTTTGCTTGTATTCTTGCTTCTCTATCATGTGTAACTAAATTAATTAGTGTTTTCTTAGATCCAATGAAACCTAGTTATTAATTATTATTAGGTTGTCTCTTGTTTAATTGGTTGTCACGCTAGATTAAGGAAAACTGGCTTCTTCTTTCGTTATTGTGAGCTTGAATGTCCTAAATAGCGATTATTAGCCCTAAAGTGCACTAGTAGGCTCCTTTTGTATTTATTGCGTGAGTTGCGGCTTATAGATACTAAGATATTTGGGGGAGATATTTCGGTACTTGGCGATCCTGGGTGTTCTAGAGGAGACTTATACACTCATAAAATTAGGGAATTTGGCACCTCCCTATGACTAAAACATGGAATACAACGTACCAATTAAACAAGGATGTGACAATTCAACCGACCAATAAAAGATTACTAGAGAGTAAGCAAATATAAGTAAACGTGCTTTTAATTATCATAAGAACTCTTCCTACAATCCATAGCTTTAGTTTAATTACTTTTAATTTAATTTGCTAAATAGTAAGACGGCGTCCACTATCTATCCGGACAGAGTCATGGTCTTCTACCCGACGCCGTCCCAGTGATGACTTGGCAAAGACAAAACCCTAATGGTGGCGATTAGACAGCGTCACCAGTAAAAGGCGCCGTCATTGCAATTGTAAAATCAATATATAGACCTCGAATTTCTGTATTTTGTGTGCTATTTTGGAGAGCAAACCCTAAAATGTTTGTATTCCGACTTGGACAGTTCTTAGGGGTTCTAAATCCTCATTATTAATCAAAGATAAGTTTGTTTATCCATTATGTCACCATGTTTGATCTTTATATGATTGTTTGCTTGTATTCTTGCTTCTCTATCATGTGTAACTAAATTAATTAGTGTTTGGTTAGATCCAATGAAACCTAGTTATTAATTATTGTTAGGTTGTCTCTTGTTTAATTGGTTGTCACACTAGATTAAGGAAAATTGGCTTCTTCTTTCAATGTTTTGTGCTTGAACGTCCTAAATAGTGATTATTAGCCCTAGAGTGCACTAGTATGTTCCCTTTGTATTTATTGCGTGAGTTGCGGCTTTTATATACTAGGATATTCGGGGGAGATACTTCGGTACTTGGCGATTTCAGGTGTTCTAGAGGAGACTCATACACTCAGAGAATTTGGGAATTTGGCACCGCCCTATGACTAAAACATGGAATACAACGCACCAATTAAACAAGGATGTGACAATTCAACCGACCAATAAAAGATAACTAGATAATAAGCAAATCCAAGTAAACGTGCTTTTAATTATCATAAGAACTCTTCCTACAATCCATAGCTTTGGTTTAATTAATTAGTTTAATTACTTTTAATTTCATTTGTTAAATAGTTTAATTGGTAAAAGATAAACCCCCACTCTTCAAATCCGAGATTTTAATTGCTTTCTAAAAAATACAAAAAGACTAAAAAGAATAACCCTCACCCATGACTTTTCGTCATACATCTCGACTAGCATCTCTATTCCCCTAGAGAATGATCAACCCCCTGGGCTTACCCATACTACACTACAATGATTAGGTACACTTCCTAGTGGGTTTTAAAGCCTCCTCGCGGAAAGGAAGTCTTTCAACCCTTAACCACGCATCAAAAAGCTGATCAAACCAAGATCCCATACCGCTTCTTCTTCAATAATCATTTGGAATTTCTTCAGAATGGACACAAGACTGAATTGAAATACACTAAATTTCTTCGTGAGCACAATCAGCCATTGAGGAATCCGTTACTCATTTCTTCGTGAGCAGGGTAGTGCCGTACAACAACGACGCCCAGCTCGGCATTGATAATTGGCCAGAACGTCGAAAACTCTTTTAACGAAGCAAGTTAGTGGAAAATCGAAGAATGTAGTCAAGAGCAACCTCATGATTGTCTCCGTCACACAGATAAAAGCAGAAGAGAAGTTCGACTATACATTCATGGAGAAAGTTGTGGTCAAGAGACAAGATGAAATAGTATGCGAATTTTCAGAAGCTGATTTCCTCGAATTAACTTTAAATGACATTGAAAACATGTTCCTGATTAAAGTTCAAGGAAAGGTGTGTCATTTCTCAACCTATCTCCAGTATGAATTTGTCACGTCATTTCCAATCTTTATCTAAAACATCATCATACATAACAGAGTTGAGGATCTACAACTGGGAGTCGAAAGCTACCAGAAGAAACTCAACTTGACAAAACCAAGTCTCCAATTCACAGAAATCAATCAAGAATCACAATACATACTGAAGAAACAATCGGCCTTCGGATTTATCTATAGGAGTGACAATTTCATCAATTTTTTATGGGATTGAAGAAATTTACAAGTTTTATGATGCTACTTTGAAGAAAGTTAGAGTGGTTTGGATATTCGCCTTTAAGATCAAAAATTATATCCAGACAAGAGTAAGAAATGGAATGCTGCAGATTCACGGGATGTAAGAAAATTCATTAACAAGATTGATCGGACACTTAAACACAGAGATCCGATGCGCAGGTTGGAAAGTTACGTGGGAGGACGACCGAAAGTTTTCACTGCACAACTTTAAACGTCCAAAATGATTTGTGAAGTGCTAATTTGTAATATATAGACTATGTTGAACATTATTCGTAGATTATGATAATATGTAATAACTAAAAAATTAGAATTAGTAGCTAGTCTAGAACTATATTCATAATATGTAGGTACTTAAAGGCTTGTGCACACATCTCAGTGCATGAACCGCTTTCTAAAGAAAGGATCATGTGGTTCTCTTCAATGCCTCAATCCCAATATAAGGAGCGAAAGCTTCTTACTTTTGAGCATAATTTAATCAAAAATTTTCAAACAAATTTTCAAAAGTTTCTCAGAATTCTGTTCGAAAGACAAAGTATTCCCTCAAATGTTTAAAAGTTAAAAATTCATTTCACAAATTGAGGGGGTGTACTTAAAACTCTTTGTCCTAAACTATAATGTTCTTGTGAAATGACTTCCAAATGATTTTACAACCTCAAAAAGCATATTTTAATCAAAGTTTTCAAAAACAACAAGTATATGCTATTTTTGAGGGGGAGAAAATATGTGATCAAAATATGTTGTTGATTGGATGGAATCTCTTAAGAGAATTGACGAACTTTAAATGTCAGTAATTGAAAAGACTTGTTGATACGCGTACAACGCGCGTTCGGTGTCAAAGGGACTTCTTTTTCATCGAGCAAGTTTTTCAACACCCTAGGCAGGGAACCTAATCGTTGTAGTGTAGTATTAGGGTAAGCCTCGGGAATTGATATCGTTCTCTAGGGGAATAGGAATGCTAGTGAGAAATTACTACGCTAAGGTTGGGGTTAAGAAATATTATTTTTTATCTTTTTTTTGTTTTTTAAGAAAATTGAATGGTACGAATCTAGGGGTTTGGATCTGGGCGGTTGGTATTTCTACCGATTACTCTACTTATCTAATTATCTAATCTAAGGTGAGTGTAGTCTATGTCTATTGTTGTGTGCTCTTATGATGATTAAAAATGTGCTTACTTAGATGTTATTACTACCTAGTTATCTCCTATTGATGGTTGAATTGTCACTTCCTTATTCTTAACGCGTTGTGTTTCTAAGGTCGTAGGGTATGCGTTTATCCCTAACTCTTTGAAGCTACCTTAGGTTAATGAATACAAAATCTATAGGATTCATAAACTTAACACTAAGGTTATCTTTGGATATTTAGCCTACAATTCCACTAGTAACTATAAGCTAAGGTTCAACAAAGACTAATCAAGCATTAATAACACAACGAATGACCTATCGCCATACTAGGTCAATCACAATTAAGATAAGAGACAACCAATCAATATTTAATAACTAGGTTTCATATTATCTAAGCAAACACACAAGTAAATTAGCCAGACATGGAGAACATGCAAGCATACACACAAACAATTGAAGACATGATTAAATCAATGAAGTAAAACACGTATCTTGTTGTAAAATAGGGTATGGAACCCTAAGATTTTGCCCAAGACAGCCTTGGTTCGGTTTAGGTTTTTACTCCACAAAACTACCTCTCTAAAAACTAAAAAATTCGGATTCTATATATAGTGTTACAAAATGCGACACGCCGTCGGGTCGCCGCCATTAGGGTTTTGTCTTGGCCACGTCAACTTTGTGACGGCGTCACCTTATGCTTGTGATGCCGTCAGCTTCAACCTGTGACGCCGTCTGGATCCAAATCTAGGCCGTTTGAGTTGCGACCCCCTACTCTTTTAAACCTGATGCCGTCACTTGTAAATTAGCAATTTGGCTACTGAGTCGTCTCAAGATGTGTCGCGACGGCGTCGCATTTAAGCCGTGATGCCGTCCCCTTCAATTTCAGCAACTTGAGTGTCTCGATTCTTGACTTTTGCCATTTTCTCCGTATATTCGCGCCTTTTCATCCGAATAAGTGTCATTCCAGCAATTTGCCTTCAAGAGACCTAAAAAGTGAAAAAGAACGAAATTAAGTAGTAACGGATACAAAAGTGATCAATTAAGGGCTTAAATGACCCCTCAAAAGTGTACCTTTTAAGTCCTTATCAAATATCCCTAGACTTGATATTTGCTTGTCCTCAAGCAAATGTGCTTTTGGTCAATTAATTTATAAGTTAGGGGTCATGAAGCATTAGTTTATAACAATTCACAACACATATAAGCCCCGCAAAAGTCATAACAAGCACGGAAATTACATACTATCACCTCACAAGTGGTGTTTGGATACTCTCATCTCTCGGGTGTATATGAAATATATCAAATTGGAAATGGAAGATAAACACTCATTAACCGGTCCTAGTACATAGATTACCATAGGCTTGAGATTAGATCAAACCTCCATCGCTTTGGCATAAGCACCTAGGAAAAACTATCCAAGAGGTCTTTTAAAGGGTTGTAACGTTAGGCTTATGGTAGAGAAACAACGGGTTTGGTGGGATATGCGATTTAGTGGTGGCAAGTCAAAAATCTTTATGTTACAAGCATGAGAAGAATGGCGTTGCTAAGCCAAGACTCGACACTCTAAACTCTAGATAAATTGAAACAAATGAACATAAAATTAAATATAGATGTAGGATGGTAGCCCGTATGTTTTTTCATTTTTTTTAACACTCTATTTTTTTTTCTTTCCTCTTTTTTCTATTTTTTTCGATTTTTTTTTCTTTTTTTCATACACTTTTACTCTACCATCCTCTACGATAACATCACAATGATAGGGATTTATAGGCACATCCCTACACTTGAGTTTTTATTACTCTAACACTAATTTGACCCGAATTGAAAAGATAAAAAAACTTGGAGTACATTATTACGCAAATAAATGGAATTTGAATTTAACGTTCCCTTCCTGTCATTTCATAAAATTTAACTTTTCTCATGTGTCCCAATTGTCCCAAAACTGTGTACAAAGGATATGAATCGACTTAGCAACTTATGCAAGCAACTAGATAATTGAACTAAGGGTTTAGTATGATAACAATAATGCACTAAAAGTGAGTGCATACAAGGTAGGATAAGGTGATTTGGGTGTACATTTGGGGATGGATTGTAAACAATGCTCTTCATTGATATTCCGGAAAACCGAAACATCACGAGAACCGCGAAAAGGATAGGCTCTGAGGGGTTAACTAGGGGTATCGTGTACTAAAGATGAGTACAACGCAATGGTGTGGGGGAATTACTCAACCGATGTGGAAGAAGTAATTATATTACGGGTATCAAACAAGGGTTACCCTAATGCCTCTTATCATTTAGTTATTTATAACTACACAAGTGTAGTCTTACTAGCGATCTCGGAATGCATCACAAAACAAGTTCTAGAATCTATTATACTACCGGTTCACACTCGAAGCATTAAAGTGGAATGCTTTAATTCCTACAAACCTAAGGGCGATCCTCACATTTTGGGTGGAATTTAAGTGGTAAAGGGTTTTTGTGCTAGTCATATAACTTCCTATCCATGAGACGCTTTATTAAGACTAATGGCCCACTCCTACATGTCATGAAAAATTTTAAATTTGGTGCCAAAATTACCCCAACCGATATTTCTCATGGTTTATTATACAAATGCAATTGGGCAAGGCAAATAGTCAAGAATAAGCATAGTTTCAAAGTTCCCGTTTTATTTTCCCTCCCTACACTTAAACAAGCAAACAATTAAGCATGGATTGCCTCCCACGAAGAGCTTTTCTTTATTTATGAGTCTTGTAGCTAGACTCGAAGTCGTGCCCCTACGTGGTCTCGTTTTTCATTCTCAATGAGAATTCTATCATACTGAAAAAATTTTCCTCGACTCTATACCTAGGCCCTAGGGTCAAGCAATCCTCATAATAAAGTCTCATTTTCTCCCACATGAAGTTCAAACCTTTTTCAACATCGTCTTCACTTTTTTCCTCAAAAGCTCTAATGTTGTCTCGTTCAAAAAGGGATAAAGGGCCATATCCATTCGTCTTCCAAGGCATTCTATAAGTGATCTCATGATTTCCTTCCTTAAACCTAATTGTTCCTTCAAACTTGTTATGGCTCATTTTAGACATTTCAACAAATGGTTTTCCTAGCACTACTTTGGATAAGCTATAGTCAATGACACATCTGATGTCTTCTAGGACCACAAAATCAACTAGGTAGGTAAAATTTCCTATAAAGACGTGTACATATTTGACTCTTCCCACAAAGTTGCAAACCCCACCTGGATACTTAGGGTCCCTCCTAATCTTAAGTCGCTCATTCATAATGTCATTGTAAATAGCTAATGACATCACATTAATGGGAGATTCTGTATCTATGTAAGCATGCTCGACATTCCTATATCCGATCATACAAGGGATTTTGAGGTTCCAAGGATTTTCTCTCCTAATCTTTGGACATATCCTAATGATGGGTGATCGGGGATTAACGATTATGTATTGATGGTAAGCAACCTCTTCCTTAGTGGGGTAAAGATTGAAATAAGCACTATCCTCCTCATTCACGTTTTTATCCAGTAAGCCATTTTCCGAATTATTCTTGATCATGGAGCCAACTACAGAGGCGCTGACCACTTTCTCAAGAGCTTCCCTAATTGTGCTATCAAATACCTTTTGCAAATCTTGAAGGTCGGTGTTTCTACTCATATAACGGCTTCGACGGTTGTGTTGGTCATTGGGTTGGGTTTTGAGTGAAAGTGATTTATTTGGTGGTGGGTTGTTGAATGGTGGTTGATTATCACCTTCTATGATGAAAAGTGATGGGATTACTAACAAAGGTCACAAAGAAGGGGGATAGACTACGAGGAAGCTAAAAATGGGAAAAAAAAAAGCTTACTTGATAGGAATCAAGTAAGGAAATCTAAACGAGGTGGACTCCTAACTAGCTATTCTATTCCCTGACAGCGGCGCCAAAAACTTGATACGCGTACAACGCGCGTTCGGGGTCAAAGGAACTTCCTTTTTATCGAGCAAGTTTTTCAACACCCTAGGCAGAACCTAATCGTTGTAGTGTAGTATTAGGGTAAGCCTCGGGAATCGATATCGTTCTCTAGGGGAATAGGAATGCTAGTGAGAGATTACTACGCTAAGGTTGGGGTTGAGGAAGATTATTTTTTATCTTTTTTATGTTTTTTTAGAAAATTGAAAGGTACGAATCTCGGGGTTTGGATTTGGGGGGTTGGTATTTCTACTGATTACTCTACTTATCTAATTATCTAATCTAAGGTGAGTGTAGTCTATGTCTATTGTTGTGTGCTCTTATGACGATTAAAAATGTGTTTACTTAGATGTTATTACTCCCTAGTTATCTCCTATTAATGGTTGAATTGTCACGTCCTTATTCTTAACGCGTTGTGTTTCTAAGGTCATAGGGTATGCGTTTATCCCTAACTCTTTGAAGCTACCTAAGGTTAATGACTACGAAATCTCTAGGATTCATAAACTTAACACTAAGGTTATCTTTGGATATTTAGCCTACAATTCCACTAGTAATTATAAGCTAAGGTTCAATAAAGACAAATTAAGCATTAAGAACACAACGAATGACCTATCGCAATACTAGGTCAATGACAATTATGATAAGAGACAACCAATCAATATTCAATAACTAGGTTTCATATTATCTAAGCAAACACACAAGGAAATTAGCCGGACATGGAGAACATGCAAGCATACACACAAACAATTGAAGACATGATTAAATCAATGAAGTAAAACACTTATCTTGTTGTAAAATAGGGTATGGAACCCTTAGATACTGCCCAAAACAGCCTTGGTTCGGTTTAGGTTTTTACTCTACAAAACTACCTCTCTAAAAACTGAAAAATTCGGATTCTATATATAGTGTTACAAAATGCGACGGCATCACTCTTTAATTGTGACGCCGTCGGGTCGCCGCCATTAGGGTTTTGTCTTGGCCACGTCAACTCTGTGACGGCATCACCTTATGCTTGTGACGCCGTCGGCTTCAATCTCTGACGCCGTCTGGATCCAAATCTAGGCCCTGAGTTGCGACGCCCTACTCTTTTAAACCTGATGCCGTCACTTGTAAATTAGCAATTTGGCTACTGAGTCGTCTCATGATGTGTCGCGACGGCGTCGCATTTAAGCCGTGACGCCGTCCCCTTCAATTTCTGCAGCTTGAGTGTCTCGATTCTTGACTTTGGCCATTTTCTCCGTATATCCTTTTCGTCCGAATAAGTGTAACGGATACAAAAGTGAATATGAACGAAAGTAAGTAGTAACGGATACAAAAGTAATCAATTAAGGGCTTAAATGACCCCTCAAAAGTGTACCTTTTAAATCCTTATCACTTGTCCTGGATGGGTAATGTAAATGTGTCTCGCAAAGGACTTGTCTGAGTAGAATGTATCGATTCGAGAAACTGTTGGTAGACATGAACTTTGATGGGTCTAACCTCCTTTTCAATGAGTGTTAACAACTTCAAGTTAGTTTTTAGAGTTAGTTGTCACCTAAACAACTGACAATGGATCTCTTTAACTAAGCAACATAACTTAACCTTCTAGCCACTCAAGTCCTCTCAAAAGAATTTGTTTCATTCTCACGGGGAACCCTACATAATCTATCGACCTCTCACTCTGAAATGTGTTGATATTGAAACAGGAGACACCGCTCCAGTCTCCGACTACTAAAACAAAACGCACAAATTGAGTCTAGAGCCACGAGATTCGTCAAAAGATCTCTTAGGAACACTTAATATTCTACACTTTTTTTTTAACATTCAGAACACAAGATGTAAATTTTTTAGTCCTACGCAGATCCTAGCAATCTACTAGAACATTTATGAGAGGATTTACGCATGTGATCCTCAGTGATTGAATGGAAACTCCTGTCATTGTCAACATCAAACAGCCCTGACAGCAGGTCACTTCGATAATCCCTTGTGGGTTACGCTTAGTGTTCGCGGTGGTTCCAAATGGTCTATAGTCCTGGAGTGATACCTTGGTGTACTCCAATAACTCACAACGAAAGTGTCAAGATATTAAGTACGAGGACATGACAGTGACCATCCGGTCTGAGATTAGTCAAAGAATGCGCCAGCGATCTAGGATGTACCTGTATAAAATATCCAATCACTTACGTCGGGAACTTTATTGCTAACTATTTTCATGCAGGTATTCATGAAGGCCCCGAGTTCCATCAAAGACCACTACCACTACCATTATCATCAACATCTACTTCTACATGCTCATACCAAGAAAGATCTACATAAAAGCAAAGTTCTGAAAGATTCAACGTCAAAGTCCAAGAATCTACGAAGTTAAAAGACAAAAATCAATGTTAAAGATTCAAAGTTAAAGATTCAAAGTCATCAGAAACAAAGACGTTGATGAAGTAAAAAGGAAAAACCAACCTAAGATCATAAGAACAAGGACAAAGAACAAAGAAAGTTAAGACTAAAGACATCATCAACTAAGAAAGTCAAAGAACAAAAGACGTCAGACAACCTACGTAATGAAGACCATGATGACCAACCCTTAGGGGGACATTGTTGGGATTACATGTAATCAATATAAAGCGTCGGTCATTAGTTTATGTAATAGATTGTCATAATTAGGGGCTTATATATATGTATTTAATTTAATGTCTATTTAGTAAGCCCATGGGCCTTAAGACTCTTCTAGAACACCTTACATGGGGCGTTGCCCTAGCTTCTGGAGTATATATACTCTTGTAAACCTCACATATGAGGTTGGTTGATTCAATTTGCAATACCACATTTCCTTATTATGTTTATCATGAATCCTCCCATCTCTTTCTCTCTCTATAATTTCTCTCACTAGATATATTGTGTTAGTATACATATTTGGGAACCTACATATCTTACAAACGGTAAATCTTCAAGCTACGAAAATAAACCATCGTGACGAGAATTAAATTATCTTTTTATAGATATGCACTTCTATATACTTTCGACGAAAAATCACATGTGATTTCTAGAAATCACATGTGATTTATAAAAATAACATGTGATTTTAACGAACACATGTGATTTTTTTGGCGAAAATTTTGAAAAAAAACAAAATAGTCAAAAATATATAGAAGTGCATATCTATAGAAAGATAATTTAATTTTGAGGAAATTTCTTAAACGAACACTTTCTGCGTTAGATTTCGAAAATGAACCTCGCCTATATATTTTTTGAAAATGAACTGTTGGAATCACTCCTAAACCTTTATTCAAGTGTTAGTTACTCATATGTAATAGGTAGCTTAATATGGCCTTTATGTTTGTTTAAGGTCTAGCTTATGTAGAAGGCCCATAAGCTTAGGCCCATGTCCAATAAGGAAAAGGGAAGGAGTGGGAGTGTTGCCCTAGCTCCTTGCCTATAAATACTGTGGAAAACTAGAAGGGGGGTTGAATAGTTTTACCAATTAAAACTTCTTTTTAATCTATTTAGATAGACTTATGTCAATCTATTTGAATGTGTGTGTTGGATGTTGATAAAAAAGCATGTAGAGGTAAGTAATGAAAAGATAAGAGTAAGAAGCACAAAACCACAACGCAAGTATTTATAGTGGTTCGGATACAAGGTCACCTTCCTTGCCCTACTCCACTCCCCGAGTCACCTACTCGAGAGTTCGTAATCACTACACCAATCTCCTTATGGCGGAGAAGCCTTCACAACGTCGCCTACTCTTTTTCCGGTACTAGGCTAACCACCGAGTTCTTTCACTCCAAGGTGAACCACACCTACACAACGTCGCCTACCCTTTATAAGGTACTAGGCTAAGTACCTAGTTCTTTCACACCTTAGGTGAACTACACCTTTACAACGTCGCCTACCCTTTATTAGGTACTAGGCTAAGCACCTAGTTCCATTGCAATGGAGGAACTACTACCACACTACACCAACGACTAATCCCAAAGGAGATCTACTCCTTTACAACATCAACAAGGATATCAATATCCTTGGATCTAATACTAGTCTATCTTGTACATCGAAACACACCAAATCGAATGTACATCTAAGGCACCTTTCACTAATGCCTTTGACTAGATCTACAAGACACCTTTCACTAATGTCTTGTGTCTTCACTTCTAAGCATCTTTCACTAATGCTTCTTTGTCTTGACTTCTAAGCACCTTTCACTAATGCTTCTTTGTCTTGACTTCTAAGCACCTACCACAAGTGCTTTATCCTATAGACGATAGATACCCTTCACTAATATCTTCGTCTTGACTCTTGAGACATCTTTCACTAATGTCTTCAACACTACACTTCTTTGAAGAAAGAAAGGAATCATCAATAAGAAGACTTCAGTAGCCTTGATGATGAGGAAGCATGGAAACTCATGGACTTGAGCTTGCTCGACTTCAAAGGTGGTGATCTTGCCTTTAAGAGGAACCTAAAAGATCACACAAAAACAAAACTACAAACATAAATCTCTTGGATCTAAGGTTAGTGAGATTTAACTCAGGGGAGAAAGTATATTGAAAGGGGGTGAGAAACAATGAGGAAATGGCTCACTATTTATAGAGGAAAAACCTCTACTGTTCCCCGGATCCCACGGATCCCTACCACAAGGGATCCGGCTAGCATAAAGATAGGGATCCGTGGTCAGCCTCTTTGCCCATGGGTATTTTTGGTTATGGGTCATGGGTCATGGGTTATGGGTTGATCCATGGTTTTCTTTCTAGATACAATGAACTTCGTTAAGTGGTATATATAAAACCATGGGTTATGGGTCAAAACCATTTGCTAGTATTTACCCTTTTAGTTTATACTTGTATTTACTCATTTTAGCATACACTTAGTTTTTACCTATTTTAGTATACTTAGTTTAAGTATATGTTTAACCCAATATGTAAACACTAGTTGTTGTACATATGTATCTAAAAAAACACTTATACTTGTTTTAGTGTTTTATGTGAAAATGTAAGTGTGTTAGAAAACTATTAACTCAAACTATTTACGTACTCTATTTGTTTCGTTAAAATGATTTTACGTTTGTTATCGACAAAACATTAGAAGATCGTAAAATATAAATAAACGTTTTTACGGCTTATTTGTATTAACAATCTCCCCCTTTTGTTGATGACAAAACATAAAATTATTTTAAGGAAAAGCTAAAATTGTAAAAGTTTGAATTTGTAGTTTTTACTTTCTTCTCCCCCTTTTTGTCGAAACAAAAGTGTTTGAAGGAAGGCAACACATTGTTTTTAAGAAAAACATGTGAAAGAAAAAGTAAAAAGAGATAGAGAGCAAATAACGGAAAGGATCTCGTTCTTTACTCCCCTTGACGAGTCCATCCATAAGTAAGGGCGCCAAGAAAGTAATACTAATCTAGTTTGTTTGCAAATAAGTTTGCAAAAGATATCGTCTACGAGATGAATGTGCTCCCCCTTGATGATTGCAATTTTTGCAAAGGGATGTCACGAAATGTAAACCTAGTATTGCAAGTAATTTGCAATGTATTGCTTTGACATAAAGCTCCCCCTAGCTTTAAGGTGTCAAAGTCTTCATATGTAAATTGAATAACTACAAAACAAAGGTTAGAAATCAAGAATAATTCACAATTTCCTGCAAATGTGTTTCAAGTTAGTAGAAAGAAAGCTTTCTGTCTCACGGATCCCGCGGTTCCCTCCTAGTAGGGATCCGTCTAGGCAATTCTGAGGGATCCGTTTTTAGCTGTTAAATTTCAGCAAATGTGATATAACAAGTAATGTTATCACAAAAATGAATACAAGGTAATCATATTCTCAGAAAAATAACAAGTAGCATGTAATTTCCATTTAATAAAGCTAGAGTTATGATATACATGACTCTAAAAACTAAGAAGATAAGAAAATACATTACTAGAAATTTCTAGACCAACTATCGCTTGATGCTAGGACACCACTAAAAATCTTCTAGCTCAAGTTTTTTTTAGGTTTGATCTCGTCGAAACGTTGGTCTTCTCGTACTTCATGTATCAAACTTTCAACATGTTGACAGTGATGGCAATCTTTGTCGTGGCTAGGTAGTGGTGGTGGAAGAAATGAGATGGCTTGATGCGAAGGATCAAGTGAAGCGGCATGGAGCTTCAAAGCGATGGAGGAATTGGTGGATGTGCATTTGAGAATGACTCAACCAAGAATGATGGTGGTGGTAGAGAAGTGTCAACTTCCATATGGTCGGGTGGTTGACTTTGATGATTTGTCATAATCAAAATGGGATTATATGATGGAAACGCCGAGAAGGAAGGCGGAGCAAGTGTTGACTCAACACCTTGATTTTGAACCATTATTCCTCCTAATGAGGAGAATGTTGTCGGGGGAAGCGGATGAGACGGCCTAGGAGGCAAGTCCTCTAAATTGTAGAGGTGTGGTGATGATAGTGGGGATGTAAATGAAATAGCTCTAGGAATCAATGGTGATGGTTTGGTGGAGATGATATTGTTTGGCATAGGAGGTATGGTGGTGTTTGGCATAGGTAGTTTTTTGGGTACTATCCTTTTAGGAATTGGTTTGATTGGATGATGAAGAATTCTATCATTTGTTGGTTTGATGGGAGATGATTCGGTTGAAGAAATTTCGTGTATAACGTGAGCTCTTTTAATGGGTGGTTCTTTGGTGGATAAGTTACTACTTGGGGTTTTCCTCATGATGGGATGATTTCAAGAGGTTGCAAGACCTGAAGTTTAAGATGAGAGTGATGACTATGGAGGTCCTAACAAGGTGGTTTATAAACTAAGAGATTTGGCAAGTGCATTTAAGCTTTAAGCCACTAGGATTGATTGGAATGTGATGATTGACATGCACAAGAGTCAACTTTAGAGGTTGCTCGATCTAGGAACTCATTTAAGATGAGATGGAGTGTTTGAGTTAGGAAGATGAGTTGAAATGATTGTTTTAGCAAGATTTGACCTATGCTGTCATCCGGATCCCACTGGTTCCCTCCTCGGAGGGATCCGCTCTAGGCTAATCCTAGGGATCCAGATCTCTCGCCAGCAACTATGAAAGAGTGGAAATGATGTTTCTAAGATCTAAGACCTATATCATCTTGAGTGTTTTAGTCCTCCTAAGTGTTTTAAATGAAGGGATGCTTGAGTACTTGAAAGTAATGGGTGATGTAGCTAATGATTATCATTTATGAAAGGGTTTGGAACTTTCAAGAGTACCAATGGATGAGCAAGGATGACACTAACGATTTAGAGTGTCAATTGAAGCTAAATGATCCTAGAGATCAGGTTGTGTCTTAGGATAGTGTATTGGAAAATATCCTAGAAGCTTTGAGATGAGAAAACTAGATTTTGATCAACTTTGATCAACTTGGAGGTGAGGATGATTTATGATCAATTTTGCCATAATTGAAAGATTTCTAAGACTAGATGTGAGGGATCAAGTAGAAAATGAGGTGTGAGTTTAAGAGCGGAAGAGTAATGGATTAAAACGAAACGGTAGATCTACAAGCGTTTTTAGATTGTGACCTTGGTGAGTTATGTATGAATGGGAAAGATTAACCTATCTTGATAAGGACTTAATTTGCCTTAAGACACTATGTTTAGCTTAGTGTGAGTTGTTCTAAGAATGTGTTTGAAATACAATACTTGTAATTGCATTTTAGATGGATCCCTTGTTCCTAAGAGTAGGGATCCGTCTAGTGTAATTTTGGGATCCACCCATCCTGTGAGGACCTTTACTAAAGGTATGCAATGATCTTGACAATGCATTATATCTCAAGGATAGTCTAAAGAAAGTTCTAAATACTAAGATATCAAATGTTTTATTTCATGAAGGAAATTGGATTTCATTGATAAAGCACGAGTACAAGAGATTTGATCCTATTTTGGAATACTATTGGTTTCCTTGAGTGTTTTCACTAGGTGGATCATTATGTGATTGATGAGTGTTGGTGGAATCAAGAATGAAGAAAATCTTCATGAGAGATATGTTTAGCGGTTCCATCATCTTATTCACAAGAATGCATAAAGCGGACTTTGAAATTGAGGATGGAAGTGCATAACATTATGATAGAAGCGTGTCAAGAACATTCCATAAGGGATGAGTTTATTCTTGGAGCCTTGAAGATTTGCATTAAGCCTTGAAAGAAGTAGCGAGATTGTATGGTTGTTGTGTTAGCAAACATTACAACATGTGAGCACAACAAGCGGGAAGGATTTCTCGATTTCTCCTAAGACTCCAAACATTTTCACGTAGGATGAGTGCAAGAGGCTTGTACTCTTCTCGTATATCCCTTGTAAAGATAATGTTTGGACCGGAGTAATATGGTCGAGGTTTGCATATTATGCGATTTAAATCTTCCTGGGAGGGTATGTGTGAACAATATGGACTATTTTCTTCACGAAAGTTGAAGAGAGAATCAAGAGACCAATCTTCGGTGAAGGCACATTGTCCATGATTTGGAATCCGGAGGATGTGAGCAAAATGCTCAAGGGTTAGAGTGAACTTTTGGTTTTTGATGTAAAACCAAAGAGATAGAAGCGATCCTCTTACTGAACGATTTCGACTTGGCGGAAGAATTCCATTATGAACCTTGGACATATCTTTTCGTTGATTTCAAGAAGGCATTCTAGTCCTATGGCTCGGAAGGAGGTATTGATACCTTCTTCGAATTGTAGAGAGGTGTCTACAATACGTCCTTCATGGAAGTGATGGTTTTCGAGATTATTGAACTCACGGACATGATTGCGAGGCGTGTTGGGTTGAGAGAGATGTTCGGAGTGTAGACGCTAGTGAGTGAAAAATCAAACTCATATTCACGCGTCATAGTTGAACCCATAGAAATGACAAGTTAATAAAAGGAGATGTTTGTGGTCAACTTATGATAATCTAATGTTTTTACTAGATTTTTATTAACAATGGTTTTAACAAGAAATACACTTAACTCACTTATGGTTTTGACATACATGTAGAGTATTACTCTTAGAAGAAAAGAGGGTTTTGATTTGCATGAAAATTTGTTTTCGATAGGGGACGGATCCCACGGTTCCTTTTCAAAAGGATCCGGCTAGTATAACTTTCCAGGGATCGTGGATGCAGTAATGTTGAAGCAGATTTTATAGTTTTTATACCACGAAAATATGTTTTATCCTACATTTTCCTTTAGCATGCATACATGACTTCTAATGTATCACAAAAGAAATGAAACATATAAATCAAAAGAAATAATAAACACACTATAACAACAACAAAAAAACAACCTAGATAATCTAGATCATTAATAATATTGCATTTCAATGCTAAGGATGATACAAAGGATTGGGTAAATGAGCCCAATATAGATTAACAACACAAACTAAATGTCTCCGTATGTGAACTTCATCATGGGGAACACAAGTGCGATGAGTGTTATGGACGATGAGCACGAACTTAGTCGCGATGTAAACCATGTTGATGACGGATCTTCTTGGTTTCGGTTGAGATGGAATGAGTAGGGAGATGAGGTTTTTAAGTGAGAGGAATTTTTTGAAATTGGATGATTTGAAAAAGGTGAGGATTTGATAGATAGGTCGACCGTGGGAGTTTTTATAGGGAAGGAGGAATTTTGAAATTAGGTGTTATGTTTTATTATTAGATTTAAAAGAAACAAAACATAAGTTTTATATACCACGATTTTTAGACGAGAAATAAAAACATTATGTGAGAAAAAGGCTTCCTAATGAAGCTTCATGTAAAACATGTATAAGCACAAAAGATAATCATATAAATACCTAAATAGGTATACTTAATTATCAAGCAAAGTAAAAAGAAAATCATACCTCTAGCGTGCTTAGGAATGTCTTTACAAATGACACAACAAATGTCACTTAGACGATTCCCGCTCCTTTAAGATACCTTCTTAAGGAAGGTATTCTTGTTACCAGCGACTCCTAAAGCTTGGTGGGTATGAGCTTTGACTAATCAACATGACAAAGAGGATTAGTGCAATTAAAATAAATAGAAAAATGTTGATATCAAATCAACATCCAAACATATAGTTTTAAAGACATGGTGTTTGTTTTATTAGGACCTTCTTTGTAGTTTTCAATTAACCATGGATCGTATCAAGTTTTTAAAATACAATATACTTCAACAAACTTGGTAACAAACTCGATGCCAATTGTAGAAAACTAGAAGGGGGGTTGAATAGTTTTACCAATTAAAACTTCTTTTTAATCTATTTAGATAGACTTATGTCAATCTATTTGAATGTGTGTGTTGGATGTTGATAAACAAGCATGTAGAGGTAAGTAATGAAAAGATAAGAGTAAGAAGCACAAAACCACAACGCAAGTATTTATAGTGGTTCGGCTACAAGGTCACCTTCCTTGCCCTACTCCACTCCCCGAGTCACCTACTCGAGAGTTCGTAATCACTACACCAATCTCATTATGAGAGACCTTCACAGCGTCGCCTATTCTTTTCGGCACTAGGCTAACCATCGAAGTTCTTTCACTCCAAGGTGAACCACACCTACACAACGTTGCCTACCCTTTATAAGGTACTAGGCTAAGTACCTAGTTCTTTCACACCTTAGGTGAACTACACCTTTACAGCGTCGCCTACCCTTTATTAGGTACTAGGCTAAGCACCTAGTTCCATTGCAATGGAGGAACTACTACCACACTACACCAACGACTAATCCCAAAGGAGATCTACTCCTTTACAACATCAACAAGGATATCAATATCCTTGGATCTAATACTAGTCTATCTTGTACATCGAAACACACCAATCGAATGTACATCTAAGGCACCTTTCACTAATGCCTTTGACTAGATCTACAAGACACCTTTCACTAATGTCTTGTGTCTTCACATCTAAGCATCTTTCACTAATGCTTCTTTGTCTTGACTTCTAAGCACCTTTCACTAATGCTTCTTTGTCTTGACTTCTAAGCACCTACCACAAGTGCTTTATCCTATAGACGATAGATACCCTTCACTAATATCTTCGTCTTGACTCTTGAGACATCTTTCACTAATGTCTTCAACACTACACTTATTTGAAGAAAGAAAGTAATCATCAACAAGAAGACTTCGGATAGCCTTGATGATGAGGAAGCATGGCAACTCATGGACTTGAGCTTGCTCGACTTCAAAGGTGGTGATCTTGCCTTTAAGAGGAACCTAAAAGATCACACAAAAACAAAACTACAAACATAGATCTCTTGGATCTAAGGTTAGTGAGATTTAACTCAAGGGAGAAAGTATATTGAAAGGGGGTGAGAAACAATGAAGAAATGGCTCACTATTTATAGAGGAAAACCTCTCTTGTTCCCAGGATCCCTCGGATCCCTACCACAAGGGATCCGGCTAGCACAAAGCTAGGGATCCGTGGTCCGCTCCTCTTTGCCCATGGGTATTTTTGGTTATGGGTCATGGGTCATGGGTTATGGGTTGATCCATGGTTTTCTTTCTAGATACAATGAACTTGGTTAAGTGGGATATATAAAATCATGGGTTATGGGTCAAAACCATTTGCTAGTATTTACCCTTTTAGTATATACTTGTATTTACTCATTTTAGCATACACTTAGTTTTTACCCATTTTAGTATACTTAGTTTAAGTATATGTTTAACCCAATATGTAAACACTAGTTGTTGTACATATGTATCTAAAAAAACACTTATACTTGTTTTAGTGTTTTATGTGAAAATGTAAGTGTGTTAGAAAACTATTAACTCAAACTATTTACGTACTCTATTTGTTTCGTTAAAATGATTTTACGTTTGTTATCGACAAAACATTAGAAGATCGTAAAATATAAATAAACGTTTTTACGGCTTATTTGTATTAACAAATACTTTTGTATAACCCTCACTTGAGGGTTGGTTGTTCAATATTATCTTTCATTCACTCCTTACGCATAACCGGCTACATTCATACGCGTGTGTTTGTTTGGATATTGTTCAATCGCCTCTCTATATCTTTCTAGTAAGCTTGTGTTGTAAATCTAGTGACCTAACAGTGGTATCAATCGCCAAATAGTTGGGTTAACACTTTCGTTTTTGAAGTTTTCGTTTCGGTCTTACGCGTAAACGTGGTTAACACTTTGGTTCGCTTAAAAACTCGTTTTTTACACTTTTAATCCAAGATTCTTGTACTTTCAACGTTTTAAGGTGTTAAAATACTTGGTTTTGGCAAAAAGTTTCAACCTTTACGCGTGGATCTAAGTTTTTAAGCTTGTTTTTTGTTCGTAGGGTGTCTTTCACGCCGAACCCGCTTAGTTGTTTTGGTTCATCAAGTTTCACACTTTTGTGTTATTTTGGTGATATTGAAGCTATTCCATAACAAAAATCTGGTTTAGAAACAAATTTGGGCACAATCATTATTACGAGTAATCTTACCGTATTAAAACCCTAATATTACTGCGTAAGTTATTCCTTGGTTTGATCTTAAGTTTTGTTTTTAAGTGGTTTACTCCGTGTTTTCTTGCTTGGATAAGCACGAAAAATCGTCGACTTTGGATATCTTTTGCACCGTGATAGTGTAAAAAGATCATTTGAAGCAAAACCTAAACTTACCTAAGCATAAAGCTTACCCGTAGAAATCCTACGCATAAGATTCATCTTACGCCTAAGCCTAGTCTTACGCATAAGGTATTCCTACGCCTAACTTTCTACGCCTAACTTTGTGTCTCGCGATAACTTTAGTGCCTTTACCCTACTACCGTAAGCTAAATCTACGCGTAACTCTTGATTGTTACTGGCGTAACTTTGGTGTTTTCCGCATAAGTTCTACTTGGTTTCTTGTGATTTCTACCCCTAAGGACACTTCATCAACAAAGGTTCATTCGACTACAAAGATCCATTTTACCAACACAAGTTTTTCAACATGTCACAACCACCATACTCTAACTATTTCCCTTACACTTATTCTCAACGTCAACAACAACTAACTCCATAACATCAACAATGGAATCAACAACAAGCAATTTATCAACAACAATTTAATCAACAACATACTCCACAACTTGGTGCAATTCCACCACCTCAAATGGTTCAACCACCACCAAGTCTTCAAGTTCAACCCTACACAAATGAATTCAATCAACATCCATCCAGGAACACTATGAAGGAACCCACTTGGTTTGCAAAGATGTGTGAAGCTTTAAGCGGCCAACAATCAATTCATGAGGCTGGATCCCTTGATAGACCTCCAATGCTCACTCCAGGAAACTACGATCAATGGGTGATAAGGTTCTTTAGGATTTTTTATCTGAAGAAGCCACATGGAAAGTTCTTAAAGAAGGTTATCTTGGAAGGTCCATTTCAGATGCCTACCGTCATTGTACCCGCCGATCCAAATGCTAATCCACCAAGAGATGAACAATCCAACATTGCTACTATTCCCGACCTGAATGCAGAGGAACTTCTACACTATGAAGCCGATGAACTTGCAATGCAATATATCCTCTTAGGATTACCTAACCCAATTCTTTGAAGTGTTGATGCTCAAAAGACTGCAAAGGAAATGTGGGATCATATTCATCTTCTTATGGAAGGATTCTACTTTTCAATCGAGGATTTGGAATCCAAAATTTACTTGGCTTATGAACACTTCATGATTGAACTCCGAGAGACACTAGAGTCTTATCATCATCGTTTTTCCGACATCATCAATGATTTGGATAAACACAACATCATCATGCCAAGAATTGCTTTGAATACTAAGTTCCTGAGTAGTCTTGGTCCGAATGGGAGAAGTATGTCATTTTTCTCCTCCGTTTAAGAATATGCATCATTCTACATATGGATTGTTGTACGACATTTGAAGCCTCATGAAAAGGAAGTTGATAGGGAAAGGATTCTCTGTGCTCAAATTGCTCCACCGACACATCCGGAAATCAACAACTTGCCTTATATGCTCAAAAGCAGGTTATTCTCCTCAACCAAAGAACTCAACCAATCTGCACAATCACACCATATGATCCTTCCGCCACTCAATCTCAACAAACTCAATTGGTTCCATACAACAACAACAATGCTCAAGCACTTGTTAGCGAAGCTAATGAGGAATCGATCCGCTCGGCATTGCAACAAGGATTTGCTATGATTGCTAATGCCTTTAACCGTTATACCAACAAATCCAACAACCGATTCGCTCCTCATCTAACGAAGGAATCAAGTCATAGAACAATGGACGAGTTGAAGTTCGAATTGTGGTTATGGTCGCCGATGGGGTGGTCAAGGGTTTAATGTCCGGGTAGAAATAACAATAGAGCTCAAGTGGTGGAACAGGTAAATGCTCAAACTGGGTTAAATGGTCTTCGATGCTACAACTGCAATGAGAAGGGACACGCTTAAATGCATGCCCAAAGCCGGGACAAGGGGGGTCTATCACAAAGAGGCTCTTCTTTGGCTCTTAAGGATGAAGCGTGGAACTCTCACGCACAAAGAACAGAGCTTTATCAAATGCCGACTGTGATGATGATATGGAGGATTTGCAGCCAATGCAACAAGTTATGTTGATGGCTAATATGCATGAGTTACACATAAGTGACACGTGCCCAAGGTGCGACACGATGGCTTGTCTCGTGCAACCCAACAAACCATATTCATCTCGATCTACTATCTCCGCCAACATCCGAATCCTAAGGCAAGGCTAGAATGTTCAAAATGAGTCGTCCACATCTCATTCCGACGATTTTCAACTAGACCCCATAGTTATATTTGACGATCAAGATGACCAAACGGTTTCCTTGATAATCAAATTGACTCCGTGGTTATACTTGAGGATCTCAGTAATGATCATGTTGTGACTCACGCTGAACACTCCATTTACTTTTGCCTCATCCAGATTTTGCTCGTTTAATACAAGACCAACAAACCATAGTGGAAGAATATCGTGCAATTAATCAAGACTTGAAAAGTAAAATGCATCTGATTAACCAAGGATTTTGAATGTTTACAAAAGCAACTCAACTTTTTCAAAACTCAAGAAAAACGGGAAAAAGGTTTTGAAGCAGCCTTTGCAAAATCTCATCAAAACGAACAATATTTAGAGAGACAGATATCGTATCTAGCCGCTTCAAGAATGCTTTGTTTATCTCAAATAGAACAATCAAACATGAACATAAAAAGCAAATTAACGCCTCTACCTTGGAAAATCAAAAGCTAATGTCGAAGTTGTTAACTTGTCAAAAACAGCCTTCTCTGATAAAAAGCATTCAACTAAAACGAGATGATCATCTTGAAGAAATCATCACTTGCAAAACAAACTTAAAGAGTTTAAAGGCTGTTGTTTACAAACATGGTGAGTCGGTCACAGCCTATTGAAAAGTTTACTTTAAAACCCTAATCCAAATGGATATGGACCTAATCTCGTTGATTTAAACCTAAGCTTTCAACCAAAGCATTCAAACCAAATCCTCAAGTTTCAAAGGCGTAATATAAAATTGATAATTACTGTTATGAGTGTTGTTGAATATCATCGCCAAGAGGAATTAGATCTTGCGTAAGAAGAGTCGATCAAAATTAGAAAATGTTGTTTACAACAAACCTTTAATTATAAAAGCGGTACTTTCACACACCAACGGATTCTTCTAACACACCAAGGATTATCATAAAAACGCCTGAGTCTTCTAATGTTAATCCCAAACAGGATTATGCACAAACTTATGGTCCTTTACCTTCCATCACTGAAGTAAACTCAAAACCTGAAAATCGCAAAATTCTTCGATATTTTGACCTTTTCATGGCCGACCTCAAAACTTTACAACATGAGATAGAATATAATTCTGAAATCAAAGTTCAACACTTTCAATAGCTCTACGCGAGAACAAAGAGACATTTTTCCGAAAAATCTTTTACCAAATGTTAAAAATTTGAAAAGTTGTGCATTGTCTTGGGAAAAGGACTTTCATAAGGAACTTGGAATGATGAAGGTCGCTGAAAAGCAAACATCTATTTCTAATACTAAACGTAAAAAGAAAATTTTGAGAAAAGATGTTGATCGACTCTTGGAAGATGTCATCTCGTGCCGATGTCTATAATGTTGTGCTATTGAATTCTTTGTCATATGCATTTGATTATATCTCTCACGCCATATCTTGTTGATTACGGTAAATATTGAGAACACCGATAATGTGCTTCAGATCGAGTCCTTAAAAGTTGAAAATAAACGATTGTCAAACTAACTTTCAAATGCAATACGTCGTTTTAATTGGTGTCAAAAGATATTCACGATCAACAACTTGCTTTTCAACACAAAATCGCTGAGTTCAGCCATGACAAAACTTCGATCCAAAATTGAGCAATTGGATGATCAAAACGTGTCTTTAAGTGTCAAATCTCAAAATATGAACAAGAACTTGTAAAAGTTAAAAGGAATATGGTGTCATATTTGATTTACTCAAAAAGACTCGTGATGAAGCATCAAATGAACTTGATCATTATCTTGCACACACTAAAGAAGTTATGCATTTTTTTGGAAATATTCTGGGTCCAAAATCAAGATCTAATTCACACTATCTTCAAGTTAAGAGAAATGTTAGGAAAGTATGAACAACTTCCTACTACCAATGTGATTAAGAGAATAGGACCAGAACACTTAGTAATCGTGAACCTAGAATCCCTACTGCCAAATCACAAGTTGCTAACGTGCTTCCTTCTAATCGAAACAGAATAGTTGCTTTTTCCAAACGCCCAGACTTCACGCCTAGAGCACTACATCAAGAATAGGAAGTTGCACCAAGAAAAGATCAATAAAGAATGCTAAAGTAGAAGAACACCCTAGGACTATGAATAAGACTCACGCTGCTTCCACTATAGATATTGCGTGTGGCAAATGTAATAGAAATAGTGATGTAACGAATGCTAAACCATTAAGCACTTTGATATTCACCGATGCACCTTGTGTTATTTGTCGTAAAAGTATGAATTCGGATTGTCATGATAAATGTGTTGCTAAAGCTATCATCTCTCGTTTAAGGAATCCTAAGAACCGGAATACCTCTAGGCCAATTAATCTTTCTAAGTCTCAAGCTTGGTAGACCGCCTCTTTAGATTCTAAGAAACGCATTGCCGCCCCTCAGAGCTCCAGCCACCTCCTAGGAATGTAGTACCACCTAGTGCATTCACTAAGACTAAAGCAAATACTAGTTGGAGATGGCATAAATGGATATATAACACACTAGGATTTAAATGGATACCTAAAGCTACTGATATGTGTATGTCTACTACTCAAGCCCTAACCCTCTAACATTTCGGTTCCACATCTACTTCTATTCCATCCGGTCGCCCGTGTGTAATGCGTGATACAATCATTCTCTGGATTGTTGATAGCGGATGTTCCCCGACATGACAAGAAACCTTAAACCGTCATCAAACTTTATTGCAAAGTTCATTGGCCCGCCAGTTCGGGAATGATCACCGCAGCCTATCATGGGCTATGGAGACTATATCAATGGGAACATCAAAAAAGGTGGTTTATTATATGGAAGGCCCGTCACAACTGCTTTCAAGAGTACAGTGATGGAGATTTGGAGGTTGCTTTCTGGAGAAACTTGTTTCATTAAACGGATCTACAAGGAAACGACCTTATGTCCGCTCGCGTAAATTCCAAGTTCTTTACACTATCTCTATGCAAGACATGGTTGCTTCTTCTCCCATCTGCTTACTTTCAAAGGCAACATCAACAAAATCCTCGCTATGGCAACCGCCGCTCTCACATCTAAACTTTCAAACCATCACCAACCTTGCTCGACACAAACTAGTTGAAGGACTCCCACAATTTCGGTATTCTAAAGATCACCTTTGCTCATCTTGTGAACAAGGGAAAAGCACTCATGCTCATTTTCCTTCAAAGGTGGAACACGCTCAAGATGTGCTTCATCTTCTTCACATGGATTTGTGTGGCCCGATGCGCGTGCAAACAATTAATGGCAAACGCTACATCTTAGTAATTGTTGATGACTATTCACGCTGGACTTGGGTCTACTTTCTTCAAAGCAAAGACCAAGCTCCACAAATGATCATCACCTTCTCACCAGAAAATACAAGTTCACTTCTAAAACACCGGCCGTCCACAAATCGTATCAGACGTGAGGCACCAATTTGTTAACCAAACTCTTCGTGAATTTTATGAGAAAGTGGGAATTCAAAGACGCTCGACATCTATTGCACGCATAACTTAACAAAACGGAGTTGTTGAAAGACGAAATCGAACGTTAGTGGAAGCTGCAAGAACAATGTTAATCAATGCTAAAATTCCAGATTACTTATAGGCGTAAGTAGATTCATCATGCTATACTCAAAACCAGTCTATGATTACAATACGCCACAACAAAACACCTTTCGAGCTTGTCCACAAAAAACCAATCTCAAACACTTTCATGTATTTGGATCTCTTTGCTATCCTAATAATGATCGTGATGACTTTGGAAAGCTCAAAGCCAAAGCTGACATTGGAGTCTTTATAGGATATAGTGATAATTCAAAGGTTTCCGATCGAATCGTCGAACAAAGGAGGTTATGGAAACAATTCATGCTCATTTTGATGAACTCACGGAAATAGCTTCGAGTATAACAACTTGAACCCGGTCACAACCGCTAAACTTCCCCAAACCCCATCATCACCAAACAAGCCCCCAGCTCACTGCCAACAAATGGAAAGACTATTTACTCGCTTATTCAAAGTGACGATATTGATGAACGTGCTCAATGTGTATCCGATGTTTCCACCGCTCAACCTCGATAATACCTTATACCGACACACCGCTATAACAACTATCGTTGAAGCACCACCAGCTTGACTCCAACACAACAGCTTGAACAAACCGCTTCCAACAATGATGAACCGACCGTGATGATGTTCTCAATGATGTAACCCCACCTGCAGATTTTGATCCAAATGCGTTCTTTAACCTGTTTGCTAATGAGACTACTGCACCTGATGTTGCAGAATCCTCAACAAGCCATTTGAATCCTCAAAATCTGCACAATGTATACCAACATCAACCCTCCACACATAGATGGACAAAAGACCATCCTCTATAAAATATTATTGGCAACCCGAATCAACCGCCGTTATTTAGAAAACGTCTTTCACCACGACGGTGAACATTGCATTTATGCACTCACCGTCCGCCAATCAACCTAAAACATCAAAGACGCAATGACAAAGGACAACTGGATTGAATCCATGCAGGAAGAACTCAACCAATTTAAACGCCTTGAAGTACGGGAACTGGTTGAAAGACCGACGGGTCTTCGCCATTGGTCTTAAATGGATTTGGAAAACAAATTGATGTGAAGGAAACGTTATCCAAACAAGTCCGCTTTGGTGGCTAAGGGTTATAGGACAGGAAGAGGGTATTGACTTTGAAGAATCATTTGCTCCGTTGCTCGCCTTGAGGTCTGTTAGGATTTTTCTCGGGCATTTGCGGCTCACATGAACATCACGGTCTTTCAGATGGATGTCAAAACTGCTTTTCTCAATGGACAATTGAAAGAAACGGTTTATGTCGGTCACCGTAAGGATTCATTGATCCAGAGTTCCCTAATCATGTCTACAAACTGAAGAAAGCTCTCTACGGTCTCAAACAAGCCCCTCGGGCATGGTATGATAAGCTATCATCTTTCCTCATTGCCAATAATTTCACCAAAGGTTCGGTCGACCCAACTCTTTTCATACAATATCACGGGGAACATATTTTAATTGTTCAAATTTATGTGGATGACATCATTTTTGGGTCAACTCATAAAAAGTACTCAATCGCTTTTGCAAAACTAATGAAGAAACATTTTGAAATGTCCATGACGGGTGAACTTACGTTCTTTCTTGGACTACAAGTTCATCAATCACCCCGTGGTATTTTCTTGAGTCAGTCCAAATATGCCCTTGAATTGTTAAACAAATTTGGAATGAAAACTTGTGACACTTATGCCACACCAATGACTCATACCAAGAAGATAGACTCGATTTACATGGGAAATTAGTTGACCCTACCAAATACCGAAGTATTATTGGGTCTCTCATGTATCTAACAGCTAGCAGACCTGATATTGTCTTTGCCGTATATCTTTGATCTCGTTATCAGTCGCGACCAACTGAAACCCACCTCTTTGAGGCTAAAAGAATCCTCCGATACATCAAGGGAACCATTAATTTGGGAATCTGGTATCCGAAGGATTCTGGTTTTGAACTAATCGCTATTTCAGACGCTGACCACGCAGGATGCTTAGATTCACGGAAAAGTACTTCAGGAGCGTTACAATTTCTTGGTGACAAACTGGTGTCTTGGCAATCGAAGAAGCAGGATTGTACATCGCTGTCCTCAACCAAAGCATAATATGTAGCCATGTCGGCATGTTGTGCTCAAGTCATTTGGATGAGAACACAACTCAAAGACTATGGTTACGTATTAGACAGAATCCCGATGTATCGACAATCGGTGCCATTGCGATCTCGCAACTCGCTTCAGATTCAAATCAAAGCACATCGATCTTCGCTATCATTTCATCAAGGACCACGTGGAATAGGGTATAGTTGAATTATACTTCGTGGGTACTGAATACCAATTGGCAGATCTGCTCACCAAAGCCTTGCCTCCCGCTAGGTTTAATGAGTTGGTCCACCGAATTGGTATGAGGTGTTTGACTCAAGAGGAATTGGATGACCTCCTAAAACAGTCTTAAAAACCTGTCAAACACCAAAATCTCTTTTGTAAATAAATTTTTCAAAAACAAAATACAAAAATATAAAACCTGACAAAACAACAAAAATATTCTTCTATCTATTTTTTTTCTTTCAACATGGCAAGTACATTTCTTCCGTCAACACTCTACTCTTTTAAAATTCAGTATTTTTCCGATCAAGTGTTGAGGGGGAGAAAATAAATACTAAACTGTTTCAATAACTTCAGTATACTTGCATGTTACTCTATTCTGGTTGTTTCTTGAATTAATGGTGGTAAACTTTTCTGGTTAAGCTGACACTCCTCGAACCAAAATTTATAACCTTTCATCATTTTCTAAAGTCGAGGGGGAGTGTTGTCAAAGTCATTTCCTAAAATCTTTTGTTTGGTAACCAAATTGGAAGTTAAAAGGCTTTAAATGAAAATGGAAAAGGTGGAGGGACCAAAACTGCCAAAAGGTTAAAGTCATTTTTAATAAAAACTCTTACACCTAACTTCTAACATCACATTTATTACTCATAACCTATATAATCCAACGCACGAAAATCGTCCAAGAAATCTGTGTGTTTGATCATCAAAGTGTAAGTGTTTTCATGATCTTAACGTTATTACAAGCAAAGGTTTTGAATCTTATGCAAATCCAACGGCTAAAACGTTAGTTATGTGTGATTATGTGTTCTACGCATATGCGTATGAACACACAATCATTAGTGTGTGTTTGTGGTTAAAAAGAATGTGTCAAAACGTGTCTTTAACATCAATGATACTAGTTTTATCCTCAAAATCCACCCAGAAACACGAATTGATTGGTTTTCAAAATTAGGGTTTATGCGTGGTTTTGGGTATTTTCAAATGTGAATGTTTTTGGTCGAAAAGATTGTTGGGTGATGTTATCATGATGAATTAATTTTATCTAAGCTCTATAACAACCCAGAAACACTAATTAATGATCAATTAGTAACTAGGGTTTAATGTTCTTGGGTTTGGGTACTTTTGATTCACTGCGAATTAGGTGTTAAAACTTGGTCATTTCACTCTCACAACATCTTAGACTTACCAGAAACACTTTGGTGCATATCCTATGGCTAGATTTCATACGCGTAAATTTTAAACTTTAGGGTTTTTGGCTAAGCTTAAGGTTTTCTACGCCTAACTGTTTGAATGAGTTTCATGCCATAATCTGTTTTATAAATAACTATACATGTTAAGATTGATGATATGATGATTTTATTTCAGGCTTGCTACGCATAAAACTCAGAATCAAGGTCCTTGTTACTCTACGCATAAGGATCACCTTACGCGTAGAAAGTTATGCGTAAGAGAAATTTTACGCGTAACTATTACGCGTAAGGTTTTACAATGGGACTACGCACATCGTGAAGGATATAGCGAACAAAGTGACTCTACGCATAAGGTCTACTCTTACGAGTAAGCCTTACGCGTAAAGTTTTATCATACGCCTACGCGTAAGCTCTACGCATAAGGTTACTCTGTTCCTACGCGTAACATTTCTTACGCGTAAGGCAGATTCCTACGCGTAAGCTTGTGCCTACGTATATAACCCCTGTTTACGCATAAGCCTTGATCAAACCTTCGTTTTGAATTGTTACGCGTGCATACTTGTAAATAAATGAATCATAACGTCACGAATCCAATAATGTCACTAATAAACTTAAACGTTTGATATGTTGTGAACTATAAGTGATAACATAAACTTTAAAACTTAAAGTTAACTAACTCACTAAACGCTTCACCACGGCGTCATTAGACAATTGGACAAACAAGTGACTCAGGACTCGTAACAATCATTAACACTATACATTCAATAATTAGACAATAAAACCTTCGTTGACTAACATTATGTCTTTCGATATGTTGGTTCTTTTGGCTAATGTTATTTCTGATCACGACATGGCTGCTCAAATGAATGTGGATGCACCAGAAGTTCTCACTATTGCCGATATCTTCCCTAATGGCTATCCAAGAAAGATTGTAAAGAACAATCTCATAGTTGACTTTGAAACCTCACATCCTCGAATCTTCTTGCTTGATTGCTGTGGATATTCTTAGGAATCATCCGTACCAGAACATGCTCTCACACTCTGCTACAGTACCGGAGATCTACATACAACAATTCTGGAACTCAATGCAAAGGATCAAAGGTCAAAGTGCGGTGACAGTGACGTTAAATCACAAACAAATCACCATCACACATGCAGACTTACGGGCCGTTCTTCTTATTCCTGATATCGAGCCAACCGACTTCTATGCCACACCTACTGAAGAGACAGTTCTGCAATTCCTGATGGATATTGGCTATGATGAAGCTTCAGGAATTATCACTAAGCATTCTCATGTGGAGCTTAAGAACATTCCTCAACCGTGGAGAACCCTCTATGTTAATACAAATAAGCCGTAAAAACGTTTATTTATATTTTACGATCTTCTAATGTTTTGTCGATAACAAACGTAAAATCATATTAACGAAACAAATAAAATACGTAAATGGTTTGAACTAATAGTTTTTAACATATTCATATTTTCACATAAAACACTAAAACAAGTATAAATGGTTTTATGATTTAGATATATATATGTACAACAACTAATGTTTACATATTGGGTTAGCATATACTTAAACTAAGTATACTAAAATGGGTAAAAACAAGTATATACTAAAATGGGTAAAAACAAGTATATACTCAGGTAAAAACTAGCAAATGGTATTGACCCATAACCCAATGGTTTTATATATACCACTTAACCAAGTTCATTGTATCTAGAAAGAAAACCATGGATCAACCCATAACCCATGACCCATGACCCATAACCAAAAATACCCATGGGCAAAGAGGAGCGGACCACGGATCCCTAGCGTTGTGCTAGCCGGATCCCTTGTAGTAGGGATCCGTGGGATCCAGGAAACATAAGAGAATTTCCTCTATAAATAGAGAGCCATTTCTTCCTCTCTAGGTGTGCTTTTACACACATACTTCCCCAAAGTATTCTAACCTTCTAACCTCAGATCTATGTGATCTATGTAGTTTGTCTTTTGTATTTGTGTGATCTACTATGTTCCTCTTAAAGGAGAGATCACCACCTCTTGAAGACATGCAAGCTCAAAGTCCATGAGTTGCCATGCTTCGTCATCATCAAGACTACTAAGGTTCTCTTGTTGATAGATCTACCTTTCTCCATAGATGTTGGGTTGAAGGCATTAGTGAAGAATGCCGAAAGTGTCAAGATGAAAGAATTATTGAAAGGTGCTCATCATCCATGTCAAAGCATTAGTGAAGAATGCTAAAGGTGTCATGACAAAGGCATTAGTGAAAGGTGCCAAGCGTTGTGTCAAAGGCATTAGTGAAGGATGCCGAAGAACCAAATCAAGTGGCATTTGGGAAGAATGCCTAGGTCGTATAATCGATGAGGTGCATCGTTATACATATAAGCTTTTGTTTATTTACAAGGATGGTGATATCCTTGATGGTGTTGTAATAAGGAGTAGATCTCCTTAAGATTAGGTGTTGTGTCGTGAAGGGTAGTAGTTCCTCCATAGTAATGGAACTAGGTGCTTAGCCTAGTACCTAATAAAGGGTAGGCGCGTTGTGATAGGATTAGTTCTCCTAAGGTGTGAAAGAACTCGGTGGTTAGCCTAGCACAGTATAAAGGGTAGGCGACGTTGTGTTAGGTGTGGTTCGCCTTGGTGTGAAAGAACTCGGTATTTAGCTTTGTACCGGAAAAAGGTTAAGCGACGTTGTGAAGGCTTCTCCGCCATAAGGAGTTGGTGTAGTGCTTACGAACTCTCGAGTAGGTGACTCGGGGAGTGGAGTAGGGCAAGGAAGGTGTCCTTGTAGCCGAACCACTATAAATACTTGTGTCGTGGTGATGTGCTTCTTACTCTTTGTCTTTCATTACACGTTTATATATCTATCTATCAACGTCCAACATAAACAACCAAATAGATTGACATAAGTCGATCTAAATATTTAAAAGGAAGTTTTAAATTGGTAAAACTAATCAACCCCTCCCCTTCTAGTTTTCCACAATTGGCATCAGAGCTTCGTTACCAAGTTTTTTTAGTATATTGTACTTTGAAAACTTGATACGATCCGTGTATGTTTGAAAACTACAAAGGAGGAAATTTCTTAAAACAAAAAGTCATGTTTTTAGAAATCATCATATGTTGGATAGTGATAGATTATTCTAACATTTTACTTTGAGAAGTCTTCATACTAGGATTTGGGTATCTTAGAAGATCATGAAGAATTTCGCGTCTATGGTTTCTAAAACCATAAAAAGGGAATATAGCAAAGGATTGGGGTATCTTAGAAGATCATGAAGTATTTCGCGTCTATGGTTTCTAAAACCATAAAAAGGGGATATAGCAAAGGTATGTTTTCTTAGTTATAATTTTTTGTCAAAAACGTGCTAAATTGCTTGTAGACTAAATGGTGATATATGCTTCTATCTTATAATAAGCATAATATGAAAAGTGTTTTAGTGATTTTTTTTCTTTGAAGTCGTGTTGTTAGATATCTTGTTTATCAAGCTTGAATAAAGGTAAAAATGGATAAATTAACTTCACTAAAAATTCTACAAAGACTAAACCTTTTCGTCGGGTCAAAACGTACATTTTTGTAATTCTGTATCAGATCTGCGGATCCCTAGGTTACACTTTGGACGGATCCTCAAGGAAAGGATCCGTGGTACGAAGACAGATTTTTGTTGAATTTCAAAATTCATAACTTTTTAACCGTAAGTCGTTAGAAGTCGTGCCACCTATCGTTTTAAAGGTATTTGGGTCTACTTTCATTTAAAAATGATTTCATAAACTGATTCAAAACAATAATTTACAGAATCATTGATTTATAATAGAAAGTCATTTTTCGGTCATAACTTTTGCACAAACTTTTGATATAATTAGAGACGAATGTTTTCGCTTTTGAATAACAATGTGTCCTCTATTGAAATTAAGGTTTTGATCATATTTATAAATATAAAAGAAACTAATCAAGCTTGGTATACATGTTTATATTTAACACAAAGCGATGAAAAGAACTTTCGTATGCTATTTGAAGGAGTGTTTGGGATAACATCTAGTTGTGTCGAAAATGTTAGTTTAGATACTTAGATAAGTCATATAGGTTGAAAAATGTTTAAAACATATAACACACTAAATGGATTTTTGATTGAGTTTGTCATGTGTGCAACATAAATGTTTTATGTGCTTATATGATTTCTTTTGTTCTTGTATCGTTTTCTAAAAACAACAAGAATGTACATCGGATCATAACCTACACTTGTGTTGATGATGTACTCTCCCATTTTCCTTTTCATGATCGCTCTCCAAGCTTCATAGTAGGATTGACAACTTGATTATTTCATCCGATATACTCAAGTAAATTATTTTGCAACGCAAATATAATTGTTCATATCCGAAAGTCCAAACTCAAAGCTTTCCAACAACATATGTTGAACTAGCTCTTCCAACCATTTTTTGTTGTTTACCATATGGACAACTTTTAAACTTATTTTTAACATGACGCCTTTGTCACCTTAGTTGTCTCAAGTAAAATATTAAACGAAGCAAAGTATCATCATTGTTACTCTTCGATAGGCCATTGTAGGAATATAAATTTTCCTAACTTGAGAATGAATACTGGAGAACTTATTGCACTAGAAACTCAATTTGACCTAACGGTTGAATTGCTTCCTTGATAGAAGTTGGGTACGTAGAATAACCCATAAAAATGGTCGTGTTTATCCGTAATTGAGCACCGCTAGTAACAGTCTCATATTCATTCTCTCACTTGGGAAATTTATACTCCTATGTTTTCCTAAAGTAAGTTTACAATGGCAATACTTTGCATTGTCTTAGGATTACTAATCAAACAAGTTGTAAAATTAATTTTCCTTTAGTTAATCACAACCACTTGCCTCATCAAGCGATTATCTTGCTTTGATTGAGAAGAGCTACATGACTTCATGGACGAAGTTCATTATATGCTAATCACCATCCGTAATGACTATAGATAGTTCATTGCTTCCGTTGGCCAAAACAACCCTATTGTCTTAAACACCATCATCTACTCTGCACGCCATTGTTAATACAAACGATTTACTAATCTAGATCGTAAATCTAGTTTGAGCTTCTTGAATAGCGGTTGTTAAGGTTGATAAACCTATGTGTTACTTGTGAGCTAGATCTCATTTAAATTGCTTATGTGCTATTTCTACATGCTCTTAGTATGTTTTACTTGTATACATGTATGCTTACTGTAGAGATCATTAAGCTTCTAAGTTCGGTACTAAGAACAAACGCTCACTATTAAGTAAAATTGTCCCTGATGCCGGATCCCTAGTTTGTAACTATCCGGATCCCTCAAGTGAAGGATCCGTGGGATCAGGGCAAATAGAAGTGGAGTTTCAATCCTTTACACCTCAAACCATGTTCCTAGACTACTTCACACTAGCTGAACTTAATACCTTAGGATCTCTTAAGTCCTTCTCAAGCTTAGTAAGCTTCACACTCACTCATAGCTCATTAAGGATCACACTCAAAGTGCTTTTCGATCTATCATTTCACCTAAACTCATTACTCTTCCGCTCTCTAGATCACTCATTATTTCTCACATGATACCTCACATCTAGACTTAGAAATCTTTCAATTATGTCAAAATTGATCATAATCATCCTTACCTCAAAATTGGTCGAAATGGACCAAATTCTAGTTCTTCCACCTTAAAACCTTTAGGATCTTCTCTAAGACATTATCCTAAGTCACTATCTGATCACTAGGATCATTTAGCTCCATTTGACACTCTCAAGATTTTAATGTCATCTTTGTTCATTGGTACTCACAAAAGTTCCAATTTCTTCCATATAAGGCAATCATTAGCTACATCACTCATTGCCCTTGAAAATTTAAGTACCCTTCCATGAAAGACACTTAGGAGAACTGAAAAAGGTATAGGCTTTAGACCTTTCAAACATCACTTCTATCCTGTCCTAGCTGCTGAGAGCCGGATCCCTAGGATTAGCCTAGACGGATCCCCCATTGGTGGGAACCGTAGGATCCGGGTGACAGATTTATGTCAACTCTTGCTCGAACAATCATTTCAAACTCATCTTGCTAACTTGAACACTCCACCTCATCCTAATTAAATCCCTAGATCAGCAAAACTCTGAAGTTGACTCTTGTGCATGCTAATCATCACATTCCAAAGGATATTAGAGACTTAAGTCTTGAATGCACTTGCTAAATCCTTCCCTTTATAAGTCATCTTGTTAGAATCCCTTAGTCATCAAACACAACATAATTCTCAGCATTTAGAAACCTTTTCCTTAATCATTTCATCATGAGGAAAGCTTCTAGTGCTAACTCATCCACCCAAGAACCACCCAAGAAACTTGATCGTGTTGTACACGAAATTTCCTCAACCGAATCATCTCCGGTTAAACCCACAAATGCTAGGATTTCCCATCCACCGAATCATCACCCGTAAGAGATAATAGTGCTAGAATCCCACCTCAACAAACCGAATCAACAATTGCCAAGAGAACCGCAAGAATTAGCATTAAACCCTTTAGGTTAGAAAAGGGATCATCGAGCTCTAAACCAAACGTACATAGTTCTAGAAAATGTCTAAACCTTCATTCCTAGAGCATGGATTACACTCCTTCACCGAGCCTCTCTCTCACCCAAATCTCTATTCATTAGAGCATTCACCACCGAGAACTTCCCATTCACTAACCTTATCGTTAAATAGGGAACCACCTACATCACCAACTAATCCATCGTTGGAAACAAGGAACCACCAAGGACTTGATCATATGGAAAAATTTCCATTACCACCACCCTCATTCCTAGTAGAACCTCATCCTACATTACTCAATGTACCTCCACCATCATTTGTAGAACCTCCTCAAAACATCCAAGTCATGTATCGATCATTTTCTTAGTTTTTAGAGTCATGTATATCATATCTCTAGCTTTATGAAAATACATACTACTTGCTATTTTTCTGAGTATATGATTACGTTGTATTCATATCTCACTTTTGTGATAACATTATTTGTTATACCACCATTTGCTCAATTTATTCATCAGCCAGACGGATCCCTCTTATTTGCCTAGACGGATCCCTACTAGGAGGGAACCGTAGGATCCGTGAGACAGAAAACTATTTTTCTACTAACTTGGATCACATATGCAGGAAATTGTGCATTATACTTGTTTTCTAACCTTTGTTTTGTAGTTATTTAATCTACCCTTGAAGCCTTTGACACCCTAAAGCTAGGGGAGCTTTGTGTCAAAACAATACATTGCAAATTACTTGCAATATTAGGATTACATTTCTCGACATCCCTTTGCAAAATTGCAATCATCAAGGGGGAGCACATTCGTCACTTAGACGAAATCTTTTGCAAACTTAGTTGCAAACAAACTAGATTAGTATCACTTACTTGACGCCCTTACATAGGGATGGACTCGTCAAGGGGGAGTAAAGACGAGATCCTCTCCCGTTACTTGCTCTCTATCTCTTTTTATTTTCTTTCACATGTTTTTCTTAAAAATGATGTGTTGCTTTCCTTCAAACACTTTTTGTTTCGACAAAAAGGCGGAGAAGAAAGTAAAAACTACAAATTCAAACTTTTACGAATTTTAGCTTTTCCTTAAAATAATTTTATGTTTTGTCATCAACAAAAGGGGAGATTGTTAATACAAATAAGCCGTAAAAACGTTTATTTATATTTTACGATCTTCTAATGTTTTGTCGATAACAAACGTAAAATCATATTAACGAAACAAATAAAATACGTAAATGGTTTGAACTAATAGTTTTTAACATATTCACATTTTCACATAAAACACTAAAACAAGTATAAATGGTTTTATGATTTAGATATATATATGTACAACAACCAGTGTTTACATATTGGGTTAGCATATACTTAAACTAAGTATACTAAAATGGGTAAAAACAAGTATATACTAAAATGGGTAAAAACAAGTATATACTAAGGTAAAAACTAGCAAATGGTATTGACCCATAACCCATGGTTTTATATATACCACTTAACCAAGTTCATTGTATCTAGAAAGAAAACCATGGATCAACCCATAACCCATGACCCATGACCCATAACCAAAAATACCCATGGGCAAAGAGGGGCGGACCACGGATCCCTAGCGTTGTGCTAGCCGGATCCCTTGTGGTAGGGATCCGTGGGATCCGGGAAACAGAAGAGAATTTCCTCTATAAATAGAGAGCCATTTCTTCCTCTCTAGGTGCGCTTTTACACACATACTTCCCCAAAGTATTCTAACCTTCTAACCTCAGATCTAAGTGATCTATGTAGTTTGTCTTTTGTATTTGTATGATCTACTAGGTTCCTCTTTAAGGAGAGATCACCACCTCTTGAAGACGTGCAAGCTCAAAGTCCATGAGTTGCCATGCTTCGTCATCATCAAGACTACTAAGGTTCTCTTGTTGATAGATCTACCTTTCTCCATAGATGTTGGGTTGAAGGCATTAGTGAAGAATGCCGAAAGTGTCAAGATGAAAGCATTAGTGAAAGGTGCTCATCATCCATGTCAAAGCATTAGTGAAGAATGCTAAAGGTGTCAAGACGAAGGCATTAGTGAAAGGTGCCAAGCGTTGTGTCAAAGGCATTAGTGAAGGATGCCGAAGAACCAAATCAAGTGGCATTTGGGAAGAATGCCTAGGTCGTATAATCGATGAGGTGCATCGTTATACATATAAGCTTTTGTTTATTTACAAGGATGGTGATATCCTTGATGGTGTTGTAATAAGGAGTAGATCTCCTTAAGATTAGGTGTTGTGTCGTGAAGGGTAGTAGTTCCTCCATAGTAATGGAACTAGGTGCTTAGCCTAGTACCTAATAAAGGGTAGGCGACGTTGTGATAGGATTAGTTCTCCTAAGGTGTGAAAGAACTCGGTGGTTAGCCTAGCACCGTATAAAGGGTAGGCGACATTGTGTTAGGTGTGGTTCGCCTTGGTGTGAAAGAACTCGGTATTTAGCTTTGTACCGAAAAAAGGTTAAGCGACATTGTGAAGGCTTCTCCGCCATAAGGAGTTGGTGTAGTGCTTACGAACTCTCGAGTAGGTGACTCGGGGAGTGGAGTAGGGCAAGGAAGGTGTCCTTGTAGCCGAACCACTATAAATACTTGTGTCGTGGTGATGTGCTTCTTACTCTTTGTCTTTCATTACACGTTTATATATCTATCTATCAACGTCCAACATAAACAACCAAATAGATTGACATAAGTCGATCTAAATATTTAAAAGGAAGTTTTAAATTGGTAAAACTATTCAACCCCCCCCTTCTAGTTTTCCACACTCTACATCATCATCACCAAGTCAGTCTCTAGTCGTGACAGTGGCTATGAGCATCCCAAGCTCATGGAGCTGCAAATATTTTGGTCATTAATCAACAAGAAGGACATCGAAATTGAAGCACTATTATGGGAAGACATGATGTCATTTCACAAGAAACTTGGCTCAAAGATTCCCTATATCAGATACACAAAGCTGTTGATCCAGAGAGCACTTGGACTTCATCCTGATATTCCTAAGAGGCTCAATGACCCTGACAATCACGACATGTTGACTGAACCCATCCTATCGGTCGAATCAGGAATCGTCAACAAAGAAACAGGGTGTTGTGTTACCTGATCACCTTCTGACAAATGAAATCAAAAAGCTTGAAACATACAAAAGGTATCTTGTAGCGGTAAGAGAAGGCAAAGTTGGTCATCTCGATGAGAAGTCTTCTGGAACACCTATACGGAGAACCAGAAGAGGCAGTGGAGGAAGTGCTGCAAGTACTGAAAGTCAGAGGATAATCCCCAAGAGGAATCCTCCACGAAAAAGGATTGTTCCCTCTAAGGAAGCTACTCCTACTCCCATTCCTGAATCTAAGCCTGAACCGCAAGAAAGCTTGTGGACGAAAGCTCGAAGATACACAATTAGGCGAAGAGATTTTCTACTCTGAATCTGCAACCGAAGAACCTCCTTGCAGACTAAACCTCCAAGTCCACCGGCTGACAAAGAAAAGGAAGAATCATGTACTTGTGCCTTATGAAGAAAGCTCAGATGAAGAAGAAGAGCAACTGGATATTTCATACAGGAAGAAGTTCAAATTCCTTAGACTCCAACACGTGGCTAAATAATTTGCAAAAGATCAAATGGGTGGCCCCGGAGGGTCAAGTGGTGCAGCTAAACCTTCACCAGATCACTGATCGCGGTTAATCAACCCGATAAGGGATCTGGTGCCACCACTTTAGAGCAACAACAAAAGCCCGTAGAAGAAACTATTGAGCATGAATTTGAGGAACCTGTTAAAGAAAAGTCTGAGAAAGATGAGGGTGACAAAGAAAAGACTAAGACAGAAAAGACTGAAGAGAAAGAAAAGTCGAAGATGATAAATGATTATGATAAGTTTACTAGACAGTCCTGCCGCTCAGAGGATAAAACCTATGCACCTCCAAAGGATCCAGAGTCTCCTCATGTCTCTTCATCATCAGATTCGTCTTCTCATTCTTCACAACCACCATCAAAAAGATCAACCAAATCAACATCCAAATCAGTAAAGAAGCCACCTCGATCTTGGATTTCTCATACTCATAAAAGAATTGTGAATGCGGTCAAACAGGTTAGAAAGAAAGACATGCTTTACAAAAAGCTAAATTTTATTGCTGACCATTTAACGTACCTTCATGACGAGAATGACAAGAGAATAGCAGAAAGGGAGTACATGCAGCAGCTGAAACAAGATCTGCAAGGGGAATTGAACAATATGATCGAAGGATACTCTCACAAGTTATTAATGGAGGTCGTTAGCCCGACAAAGGAAATGTATACCAGACAACTTTATCCAAATCTCTTGCATCTAGCCAAGCAAGCCATGAAATCAACTCCGATGAATTTGAGCATCAATCCAGTTGAAACTACAATCTTCTCAGATGATGAATTGGTGAACCGGCTAGTAGCGCAAATGTCGAAACGCTCTGCAACGTTTGCCTCACACGAAGCTAAACTGTTTGAAGCTCTACTGGAATACCAACTCAGGTCCTCATTCCGAGAAGAAGCTGTAAGGCCCAAACGTTCAAGAGATGATGAAGACAAAGATCAGGATAAGGATAAAGAGCACAAACGCACAAAGAAGTCTGGTGATTCATCCTCCATTCAGTACTCAATGCCACCTCCACCCCAAAGGACTCCAGCTCAACAAAGTTCTCCTCCTCGCTCTTCTGCAGATAAACCTCAGGATTCCGAGACACCACCCCAGACTCAGAAAACCGGTGACCACTTTGAGTATACGGGTGGTGACGATGAAGAATTCCATGAGCCCCAACAACAACCCGCCTCTCCGAGGCAAAGTACAGAAACCGAACCCTCATCTAGGCCTAAGAAACAGAAGAAGAAAGCGCCCAAGGGGACGTCCTATCCTGGCTAGATGAAGATAACACAGAGGAATTTGAATGGTTCTCTACTCTTGTTAATTCCACTCCCTCCCCTGCTGAAGGTCAAGATCGGTAGACGGTAATACATTGGAGCATGCAAAGATCTGCAAGAAAAATTCGAGTAAAGAAGATGACGAAATCCGAGTTGCGGCGAATCAAGAATGAAGCTTTTCAACTGTGGAAAGATAGCTCAGAAAGTGCCATCGAGGTCGAATATCACCTTGACAATATTGCTCGAGCTATGTCTAATAACATGGATTGGCTCAACCCAGAAGCAAACATCGACTTTACTGAAGCGGGACAACCCTCCATATTACACCGACTGGTCTAAACCACTACCAACGATCGGCCAACTAGATCAGCCTAGGATCCCATTCAGATATTTCTTCAACAAAGACTTGGAGTTTCTTCTTCTCGGTGGCGATGGTTCAAGGAAATACGCTACATCCCTGACACTTCCATTCCCGCACCCGAATACTCAAACTGCATAGCTATCGAGGAAAGAGCTAATCACTTGTTCTCCAACAGAGTTGAAGCATACGACCGAGATGCAATGTATGGGATTCATCATTGGGAACGCGAAGAATCTACTACAGGCTGCCAGTACGAAGTCTCAACATGCAGTGTTCAGTACTAAAAACATCGTTGCCATCAAACACGTTGATCTTTCGTCTAAATGGGACTACACGTATCTTAAGAATATTGTGGTCAAGAGACAAGACGAAAGGGATTATGCATTCTCTGAAGCTGACTTTGAGAATTTGTCTATCAACGACATCGAAGACATGTATCTTGCCAAAGTACAGGGTCGTATGAGACAATTCTCCACTGAAGTACAACGTGAATTCATCAAGTCAGTGCTCATCTTCATCAGATGCATAGTTATCAAAGAACGTGCAGAAGATCTCCAACTGGCAGTTGAATCTTATCAAACCCGTGTAAACTTCACTCCACCACAACTTGATCTTCCGACATCAACCAGACTCTCACAACTTACACTCATCAGCAAACCATTCGGCGTCGTTTACCGCAGTGAACTTCAAAGAAATTGCTTGATGGCGTGCAGAGATCTTCACAAGTTTGGAGATCACACTTTGAAGTTGGTTAGGGATGGATTGGCTTATCGGTTGAAGGATATACATTAGAAGATTGGGTCTCCTAAGCGATGGAATTCTCCGGATCGAAGGGATGTGAAGAGGATCATCACGATGATTGATGAACGGTTGTATCGAAGGGATCAGTTCAGAAGATTGGAAAGCTATGTTGGTGGTCGACCCAGGATTAACATCACCGGCTTTTAACGCCCGATTCACATTCCTGGCGACATCTCTGGACTACCTGGTACCCCTTGAACTGCTTCTTTCATTATAAATTTGGATGTATGATTCATTATGTCTATGGCTTGTGCACACATTACAGTGTACAACCCGTACTTGTAAATAAAGGACCCTGTGGTACGCTTCAGTGCCACAATCCTTATAAAAGGAGTGAAAGCTTCTTACTTTTGAGTAAAACCTATCAAACCTTTCACTTTTCAAGGTTTTGCTCAAAAGAACAAGTACTTTCCCTTATGATTTTCAAAACCTCAACCATTTATATCACTCGCTGAGGGGGAGTACTTGACTTAAAACTTTGTTCACAAACTGTTCACAGTGGTCATTCTTCCCGCAACACTCGAAATGGTCATATTTATTCTCAACTTTTCAAAAATAACATTTTATATGCCATTTTTGAGGGGAGAAAAATACGTGATAAGAAATATGCTGTGTTTTGCTATATGAACTCTCGTGTGAAAAGACTTTAACCCAAGAATTGACGAGATCTTTACTGTCAGTAACTCGAAAAGACTTGTCCGGGACGGGTAATAATTTCAAGCTAGTTCGCTAGTGATGTAAACGTGTCTCGCAAAGGACTTGTCCGAGTAGAATGTACCATTCGAGAAACTCTTGGTAGACATGAACCTTGACGGGTTTGACAACCTTTCGAGATTTTCCACACCTTCAAGATAGTTATTAGAGCTAGTTGTCACCTAAAAGTTGACAATGCAACTCTTTAACTATGCCACGTAACCGTGTCTCGCGGGGGAATGTCTATCTTGAGTCGATCAATTCAAAAGTGCGCGCTCTTTCCTCACTGTGCAGATTTCTGTCTAAACTCTAAAGCACATGTGGAGGGGGAGTATTTATGCTAAAAGATAAAACTCTCACTGTGGTTCAAACATGTTTTCATTTACAAACCCTTTGAGAGATTTTCTTGAAAATGGTTTTATGGCAATGGACTTATAAGGTGATTAAGGTTAGGAATAACCGTCCTATGATCCGCCAGAGCCGGAGGGATCTACCCAAGGACACTACCAATAGTTAGAATTTAGAAGTCCTTAGGTATGATTGTAAAAAGGATAGAATGAGAATCGGAGAAAGAAGGAGTTGAAGAATTAAAAAGAAATGCAAAGAAAAGGGTGAAAAGAAATAGCCCTCCAGATTATTCAACTTAGGACAGACACCGGGTTCAATTAATATGCTACTGGTTGTCACTAGATGACACCGGTATTGAAGATTAAAAGTCGTCATGGACCCAGTGACGCTTGCACTAAACCTTCTTAACCACTCAAGTTTCTCTCAACAGAAGCTTGTTTCATTCTCACAGGGAACCCCACGTAAACTATCGGCTTTCTCTTAGAGATTGCTGGTATTGAAGAAAGAGACCCTCTCCCTAGTCTCCTCTCAGGAAAACCAAAATGCACTATTGAGTCTAGAGCCACGAGATTCATCAAAAGATCTCTTAGGTACACTTGACATTTCATCACTTGACATTCAACAATAAGAATTTCGGTGGTACATTATCGAGTCCTTCACAGATCCTAGCAATCTGTCGAGAACATTTATGAGAGGTTCACATTTGTGATCCTCAGTGATTGAATGGAAACTCCTGCCAGGGTCAACATCAAACAGCCCTGACAGCAGGTCGCTTCGGAACTCCCCGTGGATTGCGCTTAGTGGTCTCAAACGGTCTGATCGTGAGGTGATGCTTGGTGTACCTCGGCGACTCATCTGAATCGTAGGTGTACTTCGGTACATCGTGTTATCTCACTTGTGGGACTCAGATTCAGAAAGCGGCCTCTGTAAGAATTAGAGTTGTGTTTTCACACTATGTTGTTAACACTCTCGAAGTTCAAACTTGTAAGTGCCGAATCAGCTTATTACCGTTTTTATGTTTTCTTCTTATGGAAGCTCGGAGGAATGATCGTCGCGAATTCTTCTCATGCTCACACCAACATCATCACTAATGGAAGTTCTATCCAAAAGCAACACAACAGTCCGAATGATTCTTCGTCAAATCAAAGAATCTACAAAGTTAAAGACTTAAAGAACTTCATCATTACTGAATTCCAACGTCAAAGAGCGTGTGAGCATGTTGAAGAATGACGTGGAGACACCGAGCGTGAAGCCTGAGGCGGACTTGATGCTGAGATAACCACATACTATCACTTTCATCACAAAGAACAATGATCAAAGAACAAAGTTAAAGATGGCGTCAAAGCATAACTTTTCAAAGAAAACTATCTCTCTACACTGGGGAGATTGTTTGAATCAAGGCAATTCTTCTCACAAGAAAGAAGAATGTCAGAAGACGTCAAAGCTACTATTACATCAACGCCTTCACCGTTTTTCATCACCAACACTTGAGGGGGAGATTGTTGGAATAACTCATAAACCTTTATTCAAGTGTTAGTTACTCATATGTAATAGGTAGCTTAATATGACCTTTATGTTTGTTTAAGGTCTAGCTTATGTAGAAGGCCCATAAGCTTAGGCCCATGTCTAATAAGGAAAAGGGAAGGAGTGGGAGTGTTGCCCTAGCTCCTTGCCTATAAATACTTTTGTATAACCCTCACTTGAGGGTTGGTTGTTCAATATTATCTTTCATTCACTCCTTACGCATAACCGGCTACATTCATACGCGTGTGTTTGTTTGGATATTGTTCAATCGCCTCTCTATATCTTTCTAGTAAGCTTGTGTTGTAAATCTAGTGACCTAACATGAACTTTTGAATGTTATACGTTAGATTTCTACCGAAATATGTTTTAAACCGTACACGTGTATAACCAATTTCCTGGGCGTGAGTTTGGGTGTGATACAAACCAGTAAGAATTGAGGGCGTGTTCTGGGCGTGACCTGGGCGAGAGGTTGAGCTGGGCGTGGCCAGGGCGTGGAGCTTGGGAGTGGCAGGTGGAGCTTGGGCGTGGCAGGGTGGAGCTGGGCGTGGCGCTTGGGCGTGGGCAAACAACAAGAACAAGAAGAAGAAGAACATGAACATGGTGGTGGTGTGACGTCATGATATGTTTTGTGAAGAAGGCAGGCTAGGTAGGAAGAAGAAGAACATGAACATGGTAGTGGTGTGACGTCATGATATGTTTTGTGAAGAAGGCAGGCTAGGTAGGTGTTTTTTACATAGTCAAAGAGTGTGTGCTTGTTGTGTTTTGTTTTCATGCATTAAAAAAAGACACAATATAATTCATTCATTTGAGACTGTTAAATGTAGTACTACTCGTGATGTTACTTTTTCATACACAAATGATGGAGAGATGTTTAATCATTTTTTTCATTCTATCCACCTTCTCCACCTTCTTACATTTGAAGTTAGAGAGAGAGGGTGTAGATGGTTCTTCTTCTTTTTCTCTGACTCTGACTTTTTATAAAAATGGTATGTGGGGCAATGGAAAACGAAAATGACATGTTTTGGTCATTTTGGTAAAGTATGAGAAAAAAGTTCAATTTGGTAATATCAATGTGTATATAGTTCATTTTGGTGATTTACTTTTTAATTTTCGTTGCGATGATATGATTTTTTTCGCTTAACGATTAACGGTTTGCGAGATATTTAATTTTGAAAAAAAGGGTGAAAGTTTATTTTATTTTTTTGATAAAAAAGTAAATAGACATAATTGGTTCATTAGATATTTGACAAATATGATATCTATATTGATCTTTTTTCTATAGACAAATGATCTGCTCCAACGTAGAAGCAACAAGCATCGTGTGCCAAGTCCATGTTTAAAGGTTGACACTAATAAGTATCGCTATGTGATCAGATCATTTCAAATAAATTACAATTAACTAACAGAATTAGATAGCGGAATATTACCCTATTTTTTTGATAATTTTAATGATGTGTTTCTTTAATTAGGAGTTGCGTTAGGGTATCTTTGACACACAAGATTATTGTAAGATTATGCTTATTGTTTGTTAAAAATAAATTACTTAAAACATAATTTGTTTAGCAGACAGAACTTAAAAATAATTATTAAAAAAAATATATATTATATCCTCCTACTCAATGTGCCTACTTATATTCCTATCAATACAATTATATGACATGTGTGATGCACTAATTCTCTCTCTTAGTTTGATTCATTGATATTTCCACTTGTCTTAATCTCATGAGTATGAGAATATGTAGGAACAAAAAGTAGGTAACGAATATCAATTTTCTAAAAAATATATATCATAATATCTAAAAATCATATGCTACTTCATGTAACTTTTAAAGATAATCTCTTTTTTATAATCTCCCACTCCATCTCTAATTCTCTATCTACAGCTCAATCTTATGTTTTAGCAACATATACTTTTGGCAAACATACACGTGCTGGATGAACATAAGAGAAAAAGCTCGGAAAAGAAGATTCCTTTTGGGAAATGACAAAAAGCCCACACCACCCAAAGCGGGAAAGTACCAAATTGTTCCTTCATCGGAGTTAAGTCCCGAAGGATATTTCACATAACCCAAAAAAAGTGACTGCAACCCAACGGGTTTTTTTCTTTTTTTACTATAAATATCCCTCAAATCTTTTTTTTTTTCACAACTTGCTTTTGCTTCTTTACATCTCCTAAAATAATATACACTTTCATAATTCACTTCAAATTTCATCTCAAATGGAGACAAATAAATTCTCTCAAGATTTAAGGACACCCAATTCATCTCGACGATCTCGTCATAAAAATTACCCTACACCGTCATCCCGAACCACGCATCAAATTTTTGGCGCCGCTGCCAGGGAATAGAATATCTAGTTTGTTTTCTATCTCAATTAGGTTCACTCACTTGATTCCTATCAAGTAAGCTTTTTTATTTTTATTAGCTTTCTTCTAGTCTATCTCCCTTCTTTGTGATTTTGTTCATAGATCCCATCACCCTCCATGATTTGCATCTTTTTTTGTAAGAACTTTACACTACCTTCTCTGGTTCCCATTATGAAGAATGCGATCATCACTTTGGTAATCACCTAGAGCATAATGAAATAAATTGGCACCATAATAGTCCTTGGTTATGGGTCGAGATAGAGGAAGATCCCTCTCAAAGTTTTGACCCTAGGTGTAGAATTGAGAAAGATAGTCCCTTCAATATGTAATTCCCTTGTAAAATAGGATTTGAAAGTTTTGATGCTTACTTGAATTCCGTCTTACCTTAAACTTAATCTCATGAAATTTATACAATAAAATTAAGGAAAACGAGTTAGCCTATCAATGGAATAATGCTATTAATGCAGTTACTCATTTGCACGTGTTTGTTGGAAGTTTTGCTTATTTGGTTGAGTTCATGGTCTTAGAGGAATTACGAGAGTTCATTGATGGAAACCTCACTCAAGTGATATTTGAAAAACCCTTTAAGAGAATGACTATGTTGAATGAATGAATGGTTGATGGTCTAATTACAGTCACTGATGGAGTTGAGGATTTTGTCTACAAATGCCCTGTACACATCCTAGTTTTAAATACAAGGATATCGAAGCATGTAATCGAATGGCTCCTATTTCATTACTTAGTGAAAGTCATAACCAAAATGGACTTAGGCATTCTTATGAGAAAAATAATAGATGTTATAAAAAATGCCTAGAGTTAGGAGATGATTATAAGAAAGATTAAAGAACATTGGATTAGCTTAGATATGGGCACGTGAGCGTGCATGAGATGACGTAGTATGGTTTCGAGTCTAGCTACAAGACTCGCAAATAAAGAAAAGTGCATCTTGGGAGGCGACCCATGCTAATTTTTCTAAATTTTGTTTTTCATTTTTATTTGTGTGTTTTATATGTATTTTTCATTATTGTTTAATTCTCATGCTTTCATTATTTTGTGAAAATGCTTTATTTTGTTTTTAACTTCGTCTTAATCACATATAAAGGTATTTTACAAAAAGATAAGTGTAGGGAAGATCATACATGTTTTTAAGAACTAATATGAACATGAGATTAATAATATTTGAAATTGTATATATATATATATTTATATATATATATATATATATATATATATATATATATATATATATAGAGTCCGGTTCTAGAGAAAAGTGTAATTAGAGAGAAAAATGAGAAAAAAAGTTATAGGGTAAATTTTGAAAACAGTTGCAAGTTCAGGGTAAAAAAAGAAAAAGTACAAATAAAAAGAAGGAACCGTATTTTATTTTACCAGATACAGTGTGACAACCCGTACTTTCAGGTCATTTCTCGACACAATTTATGCCTCACTATTTCAACATTTATAGTAAACTTGGTTTACTTGTTTCAAATTCGCGTAACCTTTATGGTTTAGCGGCGAATTCATGATCATAACATCACGTATATTTCATATGGACTAAGATTAGTCTACATTTCATTCACATCATTTGCATCACATTAATTCATTCATGACATTTCATTTCACATTTACCGCGTAATTTTTATATTTAATAAACGTTATCGCGTGAGTTATTATTTTAAATATTTAATCCGTTACTTTCAAAAATGATCCCGACATATTTTTATACTTACATTTAGTTTATAAAAACTATATTTTGAGTTTAACAAGTGTTTTGAATTTATTTCGTATATAAATCGTTGAATTTATATTATTACGACGTTTTTCTTAAAAACTACTCGATAATTATTTTATCACTCAAATTTCACAAGGAATGTATTTTTACAATTTTATTATCTCATTACATTCTACTTTGGTCTATTAAAAATCTCTTTTACATAAAAACTACCATTTACCTTTACTTGCACATTTAACTACACATTACTTACACTTTTCTTAAAAATTGTTACAAGTATACATTTTATACATTATATAGAATAAAGAAAGAAAAAAAAATAATCTTTGAGAAACACTTGCCCCAAAATCCGCCCTAGGGGATTGCATTAATAGTTTGGTTGAAAATTTTACTTACTTATCTAATTATATACTCCAACTCATTCATTCACTCATTCATCCAATAATTCACCAAGTCAAGTAAAAACATTTCTTCTCTCTTTGTTCTCTCATCAAAACCGGTTCTACCATAGGAGTAGCAAGGGATCAAAATTTTTCAAGCTCAAGTGTTTATACAATCTAGTTAATACTCTTTATTAGGTTTTGAAATAAAACCAAAGTATTTAGGATTAACCTTGTTACTTGCACCTCATCATATTCACTTGTAAGCATGTTTATTTTATTTTTCATGTTTCCTTTTCATTACATATGTATCTTTTCATTTTTGGAGCAACATGCAAGACATATGTGATTTATACCATTCTTTACATGATTTTTAGATATATATATATATAAGGTCATCCTATAATTATCCCCTTGGTATACTTTGGTCTTGATGATGTCTAGGAACCCATGACACCCTAAGAAGGTGTATGGTAGGATTAGATTAGTTTTGGAGTTGATTTGAAGGGATTGGAATAAGTTTAGTACGAGAAAAACTATTTTCGATAAGTTATAAATATGTTCTGTCCTTGTTTTGAGTTTCTGGAAAATCCGACAGTGGGCACAAATTTTTGGCCTTGATATTTAGAAAATATACTTTAAAAGCGAATCCGTGCAGCTTGAACGGAATAAAACGGAGTTATAACGAGAAAGTTATGGATTTTACAAGTTTGACGACGAAAATTATTATTTTCAGAAATTTCAGCAACATGTTTTTATCTTATACGGGTCAAAAACGAGCCTTAAGCTTCACAAATTATTTCGACTTGCCAAAAATATATTAGTATACTTCGATACGAAGCTAAGGCGTATTATATCGAGAAAACGGTTTGAAACGACAAAGATATGCACTTTCTCATAAACTTGCCGTAACTAATTTTCTGCACACAATTAGCCAAAACCACCATCTTTAACCCTTATTATCTTTATGTTCGAGACCTTATGGACGAAAACTCCTGAACTGAAACTTTTAGATATCGATACAAACTTTCCAAAATAGTCGAGTTCGTTCTCTAAGCGTGCGACGATACACTATTTTACGACTATTTTTCCGGAGCCATTTTTGTTGATTTCATGATAATTCCGACGACATTGTTTTGCGGCGAAAAGTGGAAATTTCACCAAAATCATTATTAAACCATTGTAGGATGACATTTTGACGTAAAAACTTGAAAAGTGATTTTGATTGGTCAAGACGTCAAACGAGTATTTTTCGACGATAAGTAATATTTTCAAAACTCGCAAATGGTATAAATAACATACGAAATGCATGCATAACATTACATTGCAACTCATGACATATCATAACATTCATAATAGGTCAAGATTTGCGTATCACATTACATCTCGGTGTACTCACTTTTGTCTTCGCATCATTCCACCAAGTGAGTTCGTAGCCCCTACTTTTACTTGCTTTCATAACTGTTTTGGGGGAGATACATGCTCGACTATTTTATTACATTCATGACTATTTGCAAACTATATGTTTATCCGAACTAAATGTTTAGTCATGCGAAGTAACATTATTGCCATACTTAGAATTTCTATATCATATATTCAATGGTCTAACGGACTTGGTATATTCATTGGTCTAATGGTCTTGGTATATTCATTGAGCTAATGGTCTTGGTATATTCATTGGTCTAACGGTCTTGGTATATTCATTGGTCTAATGGTCTTGGTATATTCATTGAGCTAATGGTCTTGGTATATTCATTGGTCTTATGGTCTTGGTATATTCATTGAGCTAATGGTCTTGGTATATTCATTGGTCTAATGGTCTTGGTATATTCATTGAGCTAATGGTCTTGGTATATTCATTGAGCTAATGGTCTTGGTAATATCATGAACTAATGGTCTTGGAACGATTTGAACATACACTATATACATTTTGGCAATGGGTTGTGAATACACAGGTTGCAAGTTTTGTATGGGCGGGACTTGGAACGGAGTGGATTTACAATGCCTTTGCTGCATAAACGATTTCGATACATTGAGCCATGCACTAATATGTGAATTCATTTGCGATTTGTTTGAACATAAACTATGCATACTTTGGCAGTGGGTTGTGAACACACAGGTTGCAAGTTTTGTATGGGCGGGACTTGGAACTGAGTGGATTTACAATGCCTTTGCTACATAATCGATTTTGATAGGCTTTACATTTCAACTCAAACTCTATGAACTCACTCAACCTTTGTGTTGACACTTTTAGCATGTTTTATCTCAGGTATCTAAGGCATACACTTCATGGCATGCATTTGGACACCTCATGGAGTCGTGGTGACGACGCGTCTCACTTGGGTTTTACATACTTTAAAACATCGTTTGAATTGTAACAACTTATTTCCGCACAAGTTGATTTTCATTTGGGACCTACTTTGTAAACTCCGATTGTTTTATTAAATCAAACGATGTATTTTCCAAACGACACTTTAGGTCGTTCAATATAACTGTGATTGTGATGCTATGACAGTCAATCCCAGGAATTCCATTCCGCTGCAAAGCAGGTAATTTGGGGGTGTGACAGATTGGCATCAGAGCTTCGATTATAGAGAACTAGGTTGCATCATTGACCCTAGACTATAACTACATCATCATAGCATCTCATCATTTCATCATAGGTGCATGTTCACTGCATGCGATTTATACGTACATTTTTTCGAGTTATTTACTTTCATTTCAAATCGATTGTCACATTGATGCCTTCAAATACCCATCCCATCATACTCTCATCACTTTGACATGGAGAATGCCCTGTCATTCCCTATCACAATTTTAACACCGGTTGACTTAACACCAAACATCATATAAGTCGATTAGTCCAAGCATTGCATAGTTACTCCTAAATTATACATAGCCCGATCACCTATGTCTAATTCAGGAAGAATCATGCAATGAAGGGAGTAGTAGGCTTATATGTGTAAGCAATTCCGTAATCGAGCCAAATTTTCAAAAGATTTCTTCAAACCACTTGTTTCCAGTTTGATCAGCGTGACAGTTCTTGTTTGATGAGTTGCAAAGATCGAGCTAGAAACAAGTTGTTACCTAAACCGATTTAGCCTAATCGTATGACAGTTCTTGTTTGATGAGTTGTGGGATTAAGTAAAAATCGGTTACCAAAAAGTCTTTTGAGGGTTTTGCTCGAGAATGGGAAGGCTTGCCTCATCAAACCCTAAACCCGAGAGACTAACACGAACTGAATTCAGGGGTGAATTCTTTTTGGATGGGCGAATGTGACAACCCGTACTTTCAGGTCATTTCTCGACACAATTTATGCCTCACTAGTTCAACATTTATAGTAAACTTGGTTTACTTGTTTCAAATTCGCGTAACCTTTATGGTTTAGCGGCGAATTCATGATCATAACATCACGTATATTTCATATGGACTAAGATTAGTCTACATTTCATTCACATCATTTGCATCACATTAATTCATTCATGACATTTCATTACATTCATAATAGGTCAAGATTTGCGTATCACATTACATCTCGATGTACTCACTTTTGTCTTCGCATCATTCCACCAAGTGAGTTCGTAGCCCCTACTTTTACTTGCTTTCATAACTGTTTTGGGGGAGATACATGCTCGACTATTTTATTACATTCATGACTATTTGCAAACTATATGTTTATCCGAACTAAATGTTTAGTCATGCGAAGTAACATTATTGCCATACTTAGAATTTCTATATCATATATTCAATGGTCTAACGGACTTGGTATATTCATTGGTCTAATGGTCTTGGTATATTCATTGAGCTAATGGTCTTGGTATATTCATTGGTCTAATGGTCTTGGTATATTCATTGGTCTAATGGTCTTGGTATATTCATTGAGCTAATGGTCTTGGTATATTCATTGGTCTAATGGTCTTGGTATATTCATTGAGCTAATGGTCTTGGTATATTCATTGGTCTAATGGTCTTGGTATATTCATTGAGCTAATGGTCTTGGTATATTCATTGAGCTAATGGTCTTGGTAATATCATGAACTAATGGTCTTGGAACGATTTGAACATACACTATATACATTTTGGCAATGGGTTGTGAATACACAGGTTGCAAGTTTTGTATGGGCGGGACTTGGAACTGAGTGGATTTACAATGCCTTTGTTACATAAACGATTTTGGGGCCGATACATTGAGCCATGCACTATTTTGTGAATTCATTTGACGATTTCTGTTTGAACATAAACTATGCATACTTTGGCAGTGGGTTGTGAACACAGGTTGCAAGTTTTGTATGGGCGGGACTTGGAACTGAGTGGATTTACAATGCCTTTGCTGCATAATCGATTTTGATAGGCTTTACATTTCAACTCAAACTCTATGAACTCACTCAACCTTTGTGTTGACACTTTTTAAGCATGTTTTATCTCAGGTATCTAAGGCATACACTTCATGGCATGCATTTGGACACCTCATGGAGTCGTGGTGACGACGCGTCTCACTTGGGTTTTACATACTATAAAACATCGTTTGAATTGTAACAACTTATTTCCGCACAAGTTGATTTTCATTTGGGATATCTTTGTAAACTCTGATTGTTTTATTAAATCAAACGATGTATTTTCCAAACGACACTTTAGGTCGTTCAATATAACTGTGATTGTGATGCTATGACAGTCAATCCCCAGGAATTCCATTCCGCTGCAAAACAGGTAATTTGGGGGTGTGACATACAGACACACCCTTATTCACACTCTCACACACACACACACACACACACATCACCGCCACCACCACCATCATCGCCATCGTCACCACCACTGTCACCGCCATCACCATCACCACCGCCACCTTCACCGTCACACCACCACCAATAAAAAAAACATACTCTGATCAATAAACACATGCTCCGATCAATAAACCCTAATAAGCTATCAAAATCAAACAAAAATTAGATAAAAAACTCGTGGATGAACTAATTTGCATTTCGATCTTCAGAAAAATAACATAAATGAAGTTTAGGAATCATAAGTGAACCAAATCCAATCATCAGAAGAAAAAAAACAACAGTAAGTGTTTACAAGTTTTAAATTTTTATGTTATTTTAGTACATCTTTGTGTAAATTATAAAATAATTGTTGTTATTGTTGAATGAAATGACATATTAAGTCATCTGTATGTATAAAAGTTATAATTTGGTGCATCTGTATTAATAATATGTTACAACATTTGTTTTTTCTGAATAAGTGCATCACAATTCATGTTATTGCATCTTTTAGTATGATAATAGAATCATGATATAAGTTAGGGAACCTATTTGTTTGATTAGTGCATTTAAAATAAGCGTTAGCGCATCTGTTAGTACGATTAGGGCATCAAGCGACTTGTTACAAACATTTGTTTGTATAATTAGTACATAAGAAAATGAGTTACGACATCTCTTTTTATGGTAAGAGCATCAGGTTAAGTTAGGGCATGTTCTTGTTTTCTTAATGCATTAAAAATTTGTATTACAACATCTGTTAGTATCATAAGTGCATCAGGAATAGTTGTTACAACATCTATTAGTAAGATTAGGGCATCAAATGACTTGTTACGACATCTCTTTGTGTTATTATTGCATCAAAAATATGTTTAATGCATCGTTGAACATATTAGAGCATCATTGAATATGTTTAGGGCACCAATGATTATGATTAGTGCATCGTCATACATATTAAGGCATCAATGTGTATGTTTAGTGCATCGTTGGTCATAGTAGGTATTCCGTTTGTATGTTTAGTGTATCGTCATACATATTAAGGCATCAATGTGTATGTCTAGTGCATCCGTTTGTATGTTTAGTGCATCCTCAGTCATAGTAGGTCATAGTATGTTTAGTGCATCGATGAACATATTAGGGCATCAACGAGTATGATTAGTGCATTGTCATACATATTAGGGCATCAATGAGTATGATTAGTGCATCGTTGTACATAATAAGGCATCAATATGTAAGTTTAGTGCATCCATTTACATCGTTGGACATATTAATTCGTTTATAATCTTTTACATATCCTCGTTCAGAATTCTTGCATCTTATTAGACCAGTACTACCCCTTATGGTATTGAACATCATTGTTTTTGTTCATTTCTTTGATGCAAGATCAGGTAGTTTTTTTTTGCTTTTATCTTCTTCTTTAGTTAATATCTAATAACAAGCAAATTAACTGATATGGTGTTTGTTTGTAGGTTATGGCTTTTGAAACAAATGGGTATCAAAATCTGAGCATCTCTCTTCTGCCCAGACCAACACAAGTGTATTTAAAAATGCCGAGAATGGCCAATGTGACATTATGTATATGATTCCTGAGAAGGCGTGTAATGTTCCCACAAGGTAAAGATTGCTAACCTTGTGAGCAGTTTGTTCAATCATTGATCAAGGTCAAACACCAAAATCTTATATTGAAAGGTTATAAGGTGCAAAAACCATGGATTATCTTCAGGGGCGTCTTTTTTAGGCTTAGTTTGTTTCTTTGGAAATTGTGCTTGTCTTATTTGCTTCTCATAAAATCTTTTTAATATTGCATGCACATGTTTGTCATGTACCTGTTACTTACATGTGTTTGCTGCTTTTTTGTGGTAGCTATGTACTTAAGCCGCCTTTGGACACATTTGCATATACTTTGGCTGTGTCTATGCTGTTGTTGATACACATATCTCAAAGTTTATGAAACTAGCGGGGTGGGGGTTGGGTATAGGTCAAATGGGTACTTTTAGGTATGGGTCAAAATGGGTTTGGTTGATCCTCAGTTCTTGTCCATAGCTCCCAGATGTTTTAAATAATTACTGTGTCAGTTATGATTATTAAAATTATAGTATTCCAATAGTAATACATTTTTTCTATAATGATTTATTGCCTACTGCAAATCTGTGGGTGATGGCCCTCTATTAGCTTTACTTCAGTTATTGTAATGATATGATATGTTATTTCGAATAAAAAATAATAAGTGATATGCTACTCTGAGTTGTTTCTACTCTCAATGCAGCTTCTGTTCGAAGTTACTTGACACAGGAATTTGTCTAGTGGCAGTTGATGAAGCACACTACATCTCGGAGTGGGGTCATGATTTTTGGTAGGTTTTCTGGTGTTTATGTTTTGTCTTCAGTTCCCTTTTGCTTATAGATCATTTGGGTTGTGCACAATAAAATATAATGGCTTTTATTGCTACATAATCTTTTGTATATTAAATACTAATGTATTGGTTATTCACTTCTAAGATGTAACTTGATGAATAGCTTTGCTTGACCTTTATATGCTCGAGCTTAGGACATCCCATTCCCACATATCTTAGATCTTAAGGAAGCTAGGGCAACAAATGCTATTCTTGAAAATGCAGAGGTGTGACATTAATTTTTGGTTCCAGTTTTGTTATATATAAACTGTCAGGTAATAAGCGTTAGTGCATTTGTTTGTTTGGTTAGTGCATTCATGTGGGGCGGGATATGCAGATCAATTAAGGTTTAAGAAAACTGAGTTACGTTGTAGGTAGACGTAACCTACAACACTTTTTTGCCTACAACCACTTTTTTGCCATATATATGGTTTGCGTAAATAGTTATTGTGTATGACTATGAAACTATATTACAAAATGTTTAATAATTAGGCGACTTTGGAGGATGTAAGACCTAAAATTCATTTTGGGCACCTTTCAATTCATTTGTGATAGTGATGATACACCTGAATATTTTAGTGCATCAGCATGTATATTTAGTGCATCAACTAATTTAATTATCACAATTCTTTTTGTGTTCTACATTTATGACACAGTGTGAAAGATAAAGTATTTGTTTATCGCTTTCTCCTGAAAGAACAATAAGTATTTACTATATATAGTCTTCTCCTTAAGAAGGGTGTGTCTAGTGGGTTGGCTAATGGGTCAAAATAGCCCATTTTAGTGCAGGTCGATGTGACTTAGCTTGGACTGATCCAGTAACACTTCATTGACCATTGCTATATTTTTGATAAAAAAATAATGAAATAAGCATAACAGAAAACAACATTAGTACAATATTAATCTTGACTTAAGAATATTCCAATAGTAAACGGATTCTAAAAGTTGTATGCAAGCTGGTGCAGTGACTATTTATATAATATCTGATAATTTATTTGAAGATATCTCATGGTGTGTACAAATTATATTGGTGGAGATGCTGATATTCATATGATAGTTTGAATTTCAGCATCCTTATTAGTTAGGTTGATGGCGGGTTTGTCAAATATAGGTGCTACTGATCTTGATCGATATCAGTAGTCAATTCGAGTCTAAAAAATGGTAGCCTTGCTCTTTTTACTTGTGCACATTGTGGTGAAATCGCTCGAATTTCATTAAGCTTCCTCTTTCTTTCAACTTAATGAATACTCACCCTTGCAGTGACCTACTTGTGAAAATGCTTATAGAATGTAGCTAGTGGCGGATCCAAGATCTTTTAACACATTATTCATTATTATAGAACGTAGCTACTAGGATAACATTTATATTTTGTAGAATGTAGATAATAGTGAAAATGCTTACAGAACGATTAGTGAATCTATGAGTATGATTAGTACATCGAAAAGGTAGATATTAGGGCATCTATGATTATGATTAATGCATCGAAAAGGTAGATATTAGTGCTAATAACAATGATTTGTAACGTGTTAGACCATGCATTGTTGCTGCTAAAGCTGTTGAGATGAACGTATTATGGATACTCGTATGAGGAATCTGACTCAACACACAGTAGATTAATAAAAAGCAATTTCTAAACACTCCCATATGTCCAACAATCGGGATGAAATTCAGAAATATAAGGATGAGTAAGTGCCTGTGTGTAATTTTAATCTAAATTTTACATTTGTGTATGCTCTCTTCAAATTACATACCCTCTTCATATCTTTTTCCTCACATTGCTGCTTACCCAGTAAGTTATGGAGGACTACATGTGAGGAGAAAAGAGATTTAAAGCTCTTAGAAGTTTTTAATTCAGATTTAATGAATGATATGCCATTCATAGATAATTACAGTTATGACCTTGTATCGGAGTATTTTTCTTTTGTTGACCTTATATGTTAGAGATGGCAAAATGAGCAAGTAGGGTGGGATGGTAACAGGTCAGAATAGGCATTTTGTGTACGGGTTGGCTGGAAGGATTTTTGGTTAGCATTTTTAATTTAAAAAAAAATTAGTGGGTGAAGTATGATTATAAATATTACATTTTTTTCTTGTTAACTAACTTATGATAACTGTGTTATTTTGAATAAAATGATTCAGAAGGTTTTAGGCACTTAAGTATAACAACTATGGGTCCATTTGTTTAGTGCATCATCATGTATGTTTAGTGCATCAACGTGTATTTTTAGTGCATCCATGTGTTTCATGTAATTAGGGATTTTAATATGTGAAAGACTGAGTTCAGGTTGAACCTGATTATCATAATTATTTGTTAGAGGTGTTTGGTTAAGGTTACCTCAAATATTTTTTAATAGTTTATGTTTGTATGAATATTCTGCTAATATACAATTCCCTGGTTCAGACTTAAGGGCGTGAATCTATTGCTGCCAAGCTTACACCAAAGACGCGCAGATCGTGGGAATACACTGGGTTACGTTGATATTTTGTCAGGTAATTATTTATTGTTTTTCATTTAGATATTGGCTCGTATTTCAGGTACAACATTTTACTATAAAGGTAATCTCATACACGTTGCTTCAGATGAACTAATTTATAGATAAGTTGGAATCAATTACAGTTGTAAATTTTCAATTGAATTTGTATAAATTTACTGCATTTTTTTGCAAAATAAGCATATCCAAACACTATTTACTGAGATACTTGTCTCTAAGTAGTTTATAAGTAGTTACTTTTAAGCATAAGCAGAAAATCTAAGTAAACCCAAACACCCCTAATCATTTATGATGGGTTTTAGGTTTCATTTTATGGTAAAGGCGTAATTTTAGTTTTATCGCAAATAAGCAATTTGAAATATGCATTTCCATCCAGCTTACTGAAAACATCATTTCAGGCTAAATTTGCAGAAATTACAGTAGATACTACATTTTTTATGTCTGATCTTTCAAGTATAATCTATTAAATTCATAAACTAATTTTCTCTCACTTTTGTTTTATGTTTAATGGTTATCTGTTGTTTTTGCAGGTTATTACCCGAACTATATTCACAAAACGCGTGAAACGTGAATGTATGGCTTGTAGCACTGGCTTTATTAATGTGGTTTGACATATCTTATGGTCACTCACACGAGTCATGTGCATTTTATAAAGTATGGCATATCGGGAGGTACTTTAGTGCATCCGTTTGAGGTACTCTAGTGCATCAGTTTAAGGCACTTTAGTGCACCCATTTGAGGTACTTAGTGCATCATTGGACATATGAAAGCCATTGTTGGAGATAACAGGTATGCAATGGTTTTCATACACGTACATTTTTGTACTCGACAATGATCAATTTTTTGTTGTTGGCACTGCAGATTCATATAGTGGCAAAAACTGCAATCATGAACCATAAGCTATGGGTTGAGAACGTTGATCTTTTAGTTGCTGGTGTCTTTGACATGTTTGAAGAAGGCTACCATAAAATGGTGAGATAAAATCTATGTGTCAACTGAGTTTATAATAAGATCCATGGCCATTTTGACCTAACATATTTGCTATGGTGCGTCAGGGAACTACTATTAGGGATCGGATTCAATAACAGTTGAAAAAGGAAATGTTGGGGAACTCACGTATGAAAAAGGTGATTCTGATGATGAAGAGGAGGGTGAGTATTATTACAACACCGAGGAAGCAGTGTACTCTGATGGAGGAGAAGCTTAGCAATCTCGCAGTGACATATGTTGTTATATTCATGAACGTGTAGCCTTGATTACGATATATGTAAAGGGCTTGACTCAGTAGGTAATGACTTGGTATTGATGGTGTAGTTTTTGGTACAAGTTTGAAATTTGTTTATGTTTAGGTAATAAATATATTGTGAAGTTTCCGCATGGGCCATGTTTTGAATGTATGAAGTTTTTTGCCCATAAACTGTTGGCTTATGTAGTTACTTATAATTATATAGACAAAGTTACATGATACACCTATCTTTGTAGCATAATTTTTTCTATGGGTTTGTTAATCTTATTGCCATTATATAATTCTTCTCTCTCTAAACATAATCCTAATTAGTCTTTCGGAGTTGAAAACAGATATGGTATCTTTATTGAGCAAAATATCATAAACAAACCACACACTGTACATAGGTTATTGTTTGTTGTGTTTTGTGTTGCTCATTTTCAATTTTGGTTTAACGTATTTCTCATGGTGTTGCCACAACTTCCATCTTTTGTGGCCAAGCCCTGTACGACAGAGTAAAGGTTTTTGTTGCAGACTTGCCAGCAGACATCCGACACTTTGTTCCTTCTAGAAACCACAAGCCATGATGGCAGTACAACGCTCGCTAAGATATCAGCCATTAGGGATGGCTGAACAAACATGTTAGATTGATTGGGCAACATGTTAGCAATGTGTGATCTAGATGTGGTGTTGGGTTCACCCAGATATACTTATGCAGTTTATGCATTAAGTACACTTTTGGCAACTTTTGCGGAATTACCCATCTGCTTTTGAACTGATTTATTTAATCTTACCAGATTAACTCATTAGAGTTAAACCATAAAAAATGGTATCCAGATATAAGTAAAATGAATTAATACTATATGACATGCTCCAATTTCTTAGTCATGAATTTATTTTTTGCAAAATGCAAGAAAAATCATAGTAGCCTTTACTTATAATTGTTTGCACAGTTGACAACAATACAACAATACTTTTCTTTGATATTACATGTAACTCTATAACATCCAACACTATCTATTGTCTTACTGAAGCAAGAACTTACGGGTGAGGCAAGAAAAGCATAAATCTTCATATTCATTAATCTCCTAACTCCTTGTGAGCTAAAAATTGTAAATCTTGAGGTGGTCCAGAGGTTCTTGGGTAGAAACCTTTTTTATTCTTTACAGATTTTGCAAGTTCAACAAAATATTACTCTTCCATCAAGATACTGCACAAAAGTGAAATTTAGTTACTAAACAAAACACTAACAAACATAAAACGGGAACCAAAGGCAAAGAAAAACCTTATCATCCATGTTTCATAGAGCACTTATGGCATCATCTTGATTTGTATACTAGACGAGTGCATACCCTTTTGATTTCTTGGAGGTTTCGTCCTTAACAAGCTTAACTATATGGAAAACAAGATGGCATATAGTTAAAGATAGCAAGAAGTGTTAAATTGTCTATGCGACGAGTGAAGTTGTGACGATGGAAATAGGTTATTGTCAAAAAATATTGTAGGTATAAAAAAAGGTTGCATACCTTCAGCCACTTGGCCAAAATTTGAAATTTTTTCCTTTAGGGAGTATTTGCTGGTAGAGTAGGATAAATCTGCAATTCAAAACACTCGAATTATCTCAAGCTTATAATACCTAAATTAGACTAACCAACAGCTGATGAAAAGAAAATTCATAGAGTTTGCAACAAAACAAGATTAATCTAACCCTATTGATATAAAGTTTAGTAATAGCTTGACACAAGTTGTAGCATGTCAGCGAGTTTACTATTCTCCTATTTTTTCCCTTTCGGCCAGTCTTCTATGTAAAATAGCAACATGTTATCAAAGGTGCACCATTCTATCGTGACCTTTTTTCAAAACATCATTTTGTAAAATACTATATTAATTAAAACATCATAAGCAGCCTAATCCAACATTTAAAGTATTAATATGCAAGTCATATTTACTTCAGCTTGTTTTTTATGAGATGAATATAGAGTTTTGTGGTTTAAGCATTAGACCTAATGGGTGAGCTTATATTACTGATTGTAGCTAGGAAATAACTATCAGGACCAAACATAAATATAGTTTTAGCGGCCAAACATTGTCAGCCGAAGACTTTAGGTGTAGTGAGTTTATTTAAATTTTAATCAATATTGCAATCATAAGAGCTAACAAATACTATTTGTTGATAACTAAACTTTGCTATCTATTCTGCTCCTCCTCTTGGAGACCATACCGTTTTCTTCTATTGGCTCGGCATCATTGTTTTTTTCTCATGTGTCGTATGCTTTCTTTGTCATTTGTGTTGTTGCATTCATAGGAAATGGTCTAAATTGAGGAGCTTGTGGAACATACCTGAAATTTATAAAAATAATAGTTAGTTTAGTTATAAATACATCACAATGTCAAATTAGTGCATCGTAGCTATAAAATTTCATTGAGACATTTTATCAAACACCTTGTGTGCTGCCTTCTTAAACATGATTTCTATCTATTTTTGCTCAACTTTTTTTTTCAGATTTAGAAATAAATTCTGGAATATAATATATTTAGACCAACAATAACAAAAAAGAACTGGACAAATTATTCAAAATAGGATCAATAAACTCATATACATCCAAACAAAGATTAATATGATCATAGTAATCGATGGTAACAGTAAAAAAATCACTTAAAAAAACTTACTTTCAAACTTGAATGATGAATCTGATTATATATTGGGTGCATAATGGTGGAGAACGGTGGGGAATGGTGGTGAACGGTCGGGAACGGTGGTGAACGATGGGGAATGATGGGGAGCGATTGTGAAGGCTGGTGGATGTGAATGGTGGTGAGAAACTGAAAGTCGTTAATAGAGAAAGAAGAAAAAAAGAAGAAAAAGAAAAAATGAAAAAAATAGGCATTATATATGAAAGGCGCAAATATACAAAACTATCCCTTAAAGAGTGAATGAAAATACAATTAGGTCCCTGTAGTTTGGTGTGAAAAAAAGGAGGGGAAGAGTGGTTGATCCAATGGTTGAGATTACTTTTCTCACTTTTCTCTTGAGATCAACTTTTTAAATGATCCAATCTATATATATATATATATATATATATATATATATATATATATATGTATATATATATATATGTATATATATATATATATATATATATATATATATATATATATATATATATATATATATATATATATATATATATATATATATATATATATATATATATATATATATATATATATATATATGTGTGTGTGTTTGTTTGTTAGAGTTGAATGCTTGTATCGAGTCACAATGGATGTTTTCGAATATTCTAGGTCTTTAAAGGAGTAGTTTTTCCAGAATTATTTTCCAGAAAATGACTCTGACTCATTCTATCAGGACAACCTGATAGCGTCGGAAGTAATACTTGACGGTGTCAGGCAATGTAGAAATAGTTTTCAGATTTTCATTTTCTGTCTAATCTGTAATTTTTGGAAATTTCTAGAATTCTTAATTTTCCAAATATTTGGAAACATCTATTTTACAAGTATTATATCTTACTTGCTTTCTAGTGTAGTTTAGTTTTATATAGTTTTTACCGCTGATTTTACGTGAGGTTTCATCTCTGTTTTCTTAGAATTGGCAGGTTATATTGGACAAGAAGATGAAGTGCAAGATGGAAGCAACACTTATTACTTACTCATTCTTCTTGGAGGACGATTTAACCGCGATTTTACACATATCCTACCGAGCTAATCAGGGGAGTATTAGTCTCTCTCTCTTTTATTTTACCTTTCTCTATCATTACTTTGATACTTTGGGAAACATTGGGGACGATATTCAGTTTAAGTGTAGGGAGGAACAATAAAACAGGAACTTAGAAACTATTCACTCACTTGAATTTTGCCTTTTCATTAGTAATTTGTGTAATAAAATATGAGAAATATTTTTTAGGATAATTTTAGCACCAAATGTTTAATTTTTTTTATGACACTTACAAGTAAAACTTTAGTCTTAATAAAACATCTCATGGATAGGAGTTATATGACTAGCATAAAAACCGTATACCACTCAAATTCCACCCAAAAAATGTGAGGTTCTCCCCTAGATCTTTAGGAATAAATAATTCATCTTTAATGCTTATGAGTGTACCGATAGTACAATAGATTCTAGAACTTATTATTGTGATGCATTCCGATATCGCTAGTGAGACTACATTCGTGTAGCTAGGCTTAACTAAATGATGAGAGACATTATGATAACCCCTGTTTGAAACCTGTAATTTAATTACATCGACCACATTGGTTGAGTAATTTTTCTCACACCTTTGCGATGTACTCATCTTTAGTACACGATACCCTTAGTTAACCCCTCCGATCATATCTTTTCGCGGTTCTCGTGATGTTCCGGTTTCCGGAATATCACTGAAGAGCATTGTTTATAATCCACCCCCAAATGTTACACCCTAATCGCCTTAGCCCACCTTGTATGCACTCATATTTAGTGCATTTTTGTAACTATTGTTTAACTCTTAGTTCAACTATCTAGTTACTTGCATGGTTGCTAAGTCGAGTCATAACCTTTGTACACAATTTTGGGATGATTGGGACTCATAGTTTAAGTAGTACTTTATGGAGTAATGGGAAGGAACGTTAAATTCAAATTCCCTTTCTCTACATAATTAATTACTGCAAGTGTTTTAATCTTTTCAATTCGGGTCAATAATATTAGAGAAATAAAAACTCAAGTGTAGGGATGCTCCTATAAATCCTCTATGTGGATGTATTATTAGAGGATGGTCGGGTAAGAAAAAAAAATGAAAAAGAAAGAGAAAAATCAAGAAAAAGAAAAAAAATAGAAAAAGAAAGAGAAAAATATATGGACTATCATCCTACATCTATCATTTATGTTTGTAAGATATTGGTTTTCACATACACATCAAACCATAACACAAGGTTGGCGTATAAGTGGAATTCTAGAGAGAGAAAGTTAGAGGTTTAGGGAACTTTAGTGAGAGAAAGAAAATTCTTATTATGAACTCCAACTCTCTACCTTGGAAGGTAGAGAGTATTTATAGTCTTATAATAAAACGCCACACAACGGGCTGTGGATCAGGCATACAGTGGGTAAAGACCCGTCCGTCCTCCACGGTGTTACAAAACTAAATACTACTTAACTTAACTGAACTACGTCTACGAGCTTTCTAACGATTACATATACTTGAGGTGACCGACTCTTTAATACCTAGAATTTCTAATTCCTAACAATCTCCCCCTAAAGGAGGTCACCTCAAACATATACTAAAATTACATAGAATACAAACAGATATTACATTAACAATTGTTCTTGCATTCTTGATGTAGTACTTTGCCCAAACGTAGTCATTGATTCCAATCATTGCATGTTTGGTTAATCCAAGTGGAGGTCTTTTACTGATCCACGTGATAATAATTTTAAGCTAGCTTTTGAGATCATCAGCTAACAAAAATCTCTGAGACATCCATTGTGGTGTTTGTATTATGTGATGTTGTGACTTTCGGATCGACATGCTCACATTCCGATCATGATATCTTCTCTCATCAAAGTAGCGGAAGCTTTCATTGATTCATGATATTGGAAGCCAGAAGAGCGTAAGCATGGAGTGAAAATATCAGAGTCATTGATGCACTAATCATGATTTCTTTTGAGATGAATGTGATAAATGAGCATGCGGCTACGGATTGACCGCTTCATTCTCGGATCACCGCAAACGTAGGAGGGTACTCGCATACAACAGCTAGCAATAAAATAGCATTTAAAGTGTCTTTGATCACTTTCGTTGAATTGAGGTACACGCCCACGGTTCCCGTTGATCGTCGCATCTTAAGTACGCCTGCATGTGATCGGTGTATATTCAAGAATTTCCTTGACAGGTTTCAGCAGCCTTTCTAGCCGCTCAAACCGAACGTCTCAAAGAAGACAACACGGAGTGAGTGAACCAAATGAATAAAATTCATCGATTGATGAAAAGATATTTGAAAACAATCGTATTGCTCAATAGAAATTGTTTTTGCAATACAACGAAGGTTTTAATGAACATCAATTATCAATCATAAAACATCTTTTGATTTGAAATATCCGCACACCGTTGATTTGCTAAATAAAGAGTTTTAAGCACAAAGACCGGTTTTTCAAAGGTATCCGTCAATCCATAACCTGAACCGTGATTGATTCAAAAGATTGAATCGCCCTATTGTTTCGCTCATTGTCACATGGTTGATCTATTTGATAGATCTCACATGCCACCTACCAAGAGCTTGTTTGATGTTGGCTCCTGAAGGCTTTCCATCTTCATTGTGAATATGTTAGCATATCACTCGATGTTCGCAATACCACAAGGATAATGCGTAAGACTCAAGATAAAATCTCTCTTTCCACATTGTGTGAAACAGAGTCTTCAATGAGAGTGTCCTAATGAGATTTATAGATGATCTCGTGGCTCTAGACTCAATTGTGAATATTTGGTTCCTGTATCCGAGACTAGGAGAGGGTCTCCTTCTTCAATATCAACAATCTCTAAGAGAAAGTCGATAGATTATGTCGGTTCCCGTGAGAATGAAACAAGTCCTTTTAAGAGGAACTTGAGTGGTTTGGGAAGTTGTAAGTGAGCGCCACCGGGTCCATGACGCCTTGTCTTCAATACCGATGTTACCATCAAGAGCATATGAATTGTACCCGGTTTCCGCCTCTATGGTTGAATAAATGGAGGGCTATTTCTTTTCACCCTTTTCTCATTCAATTCTTTTTCATTCTTCAACCCCCTTCAGTGCTTACCGAGACTTCATAGCAAGAACCTTGTTGGGTTTATTCTAGATACTTACTCGCTCTCACCAAGCACTCTTCCCATATCTCATTTTTCTCCTTTATCATCATACCTAAGAACTCTACACTAACTAGTGGATAGTCCCTGGGTAGATCCCTCCCGTTCTCGGCGGATCATGGGAACAAATACCTAACCTTATCATCCTTATATCACCGTACATAAAGTAAAGTTGATCGGTCTATTTGGTATTGTTCATCTGCCATTTGGAACCAATTGAAAACCATTTGAAAATCAATCCAGATACTTGTGATATATTATCAAAGCATTTTGTACCTGAATTGTTTTTGATATTTTAGAATAAGAGCTCCCCCTCAACATGTGCATCAAGTGTTTGAAATCGTTTTGCACACTGAGGCAAGAGAAAGAATTAACTTCTTTGAATTCCATTTTCTAAAAGATATCAACATCACTTCCCTAATCAAATCAAGAAGATTAAGCAATTTTTTGGGGAAGGATGAGGTTTTCAAAGTTATGATCCTCCCTCAATATGTGCCTCGAGGTTTGAAAAGAGTTTTGCACATACTAGAGGGAACCCGCACATTGAGATAAATGATCACGTTTCAAATCATTGTGGTTTAAGATAGATGCTCCCCTCAACATGTGCATGGAAAATTTGAAATCGTTTGGCACATGTGGGAAGGAGAGCTTGTACAACCTTATAAAACCATTTACCGAATTATCAGTTTAAATCCAATTTAAATCACACATTCTCCCCGATCACAATTATCAAATCATTTGAGATTTGTGATCTCTTATAGATTTACATTGATTTTGAAAGCTTTTAAGGAGAATTGTGACTTGATTATGAAAGCGTTTTAACCGATAAGGATCGGTTTTTAAGACTTTAAACTCCATTGATAAAACATGCATGAATATCTTTTGAAAACAATTGAATGACAAATAACTTTTTAATTTAATTGAAATCATTCTCTCCCTCAAACAATGACATAGGTTGTTGTTTGAGAGATAGATATTTTGACAAATAAGTCCAAATGATTATCAAAAATAGAGTCCGAGTTATTTTTCAAAAAGCATTAGTTTTCAAGACAGATAAATGTTTAAAGAATCGAGCATGGAATTTTGAAAAACATGATAAATTATGGCTCGTTATTTCTTTGAAAAGCTGTTATCACTGTTATTCCTAAATGACAATAAACCGGTGTTTCTCTTTCTCCCATATTATATATATATATATTTTTAATTCGAACAATATCTAAAGTCCCGTGTCATTCTTTGAATGATAACACAAAGACCGTAGATATATAATCGAATCGAGAAAACATGACAAATAATTTTTTTTTTAAAGATTTTTCAAATTTTTCAGATTTTTATGGATTTTGAAAGTTTTATAATTTTCTATTTTGTTTTTCGAATAAATATTTACAAGAGATAGATGAAGGAAACCTTTACTCCTCTTCCTTCCTCAAGGCTTGAGTGTTTTCGTTAAAGGCTTTTCAAGCCTAGTCGCGGGAAGTATGAACTCAAACGCTCTCTTGGAAGAGCTTTGGTGAAGATGTCCGCTAACCGTATTCAGACCTTACAAAATAGAGTTCCACCACACCTTTTCCACTTGTTCCCGATGAAATGATGTCGAATGTCGATATGCTTTGCTCTTGAGTGTTGAACGTTGTTGCATGAGAGAGCAATAGTACTTTTATTATCACAAGGAGTAGGATTTTGTTGAATTCAAAGCCATAGTCCGATAATTGAGATCTCATCCATAAGATTTGAGCACAACAAGATGACATGGCTATGTATTCACTTGTCAGAGGAAATAGAAGTACTCATTTGCTTCTTTGAAGACCAGCTCACAAGCTTATCACCCAAAAACTTAGCCCTCCGTAGGTACTTCGACGAGTATCTTGACACCCCGCATGATTAGACTGTCGCATAGGATGTTAGAGACATACCGGTGTCCTTCGGGTACCAAAGACCCATATTGATGGTTCCTTTGGAGATACCGAAAAGACCCGCTTAACCGCTTCAAGGTGCTTTTTGGTAGGCTTAGCCTGGTATCTAGCACACATGCAAACAAATAACAAGATGTCCGGTCTACTAGCGGTGAAGGAGGTACATCGTGGATCCAATCATACTACGATATTTCGTTTGGTCAATCAAGATCCCCGAGTGGTCCTCATCTAGTTTGGTTCGATCAATCATGGGAGTGTCAACAGGTCACTTGAATCAAATCCAAATTTCTTTAAGATCTCAGTTGCATATTTAGATTGATTTATGAAAATGCCTCCTGGACTTTGTGAAATTTGTAATCCCAAGAAAATGACATTTGTCCCATCATTGACATTTGAAATTTTGAACTCATTTCATTTGAAAAATGGTCACACTCATTGGGGTCATGAGGCAAAAGATGATATCATCAACATAAATTTGAACGTGAATTAAATGTTTGCCTGACTTCCTGGTGACCAATGTTGGATCAATCGCCTTTTTAAATCCGGTAGATAGAAGGAACTTTGATAGCGTATCATACCATGCCCTGGAGCTTGCTTTAAACCGTAAAGAGCCTTCTTCAGACGATAAACGTGAGTTGGATGCTCTTGATTCAAAATCCTTCCGGGTTAAGTTACCGACGTGAGACGACTTCTTTAAGATCTCCGCTCGAAATGCCGCCTTTACATCCATCCGATAGACTACCATGTTCTTACTAGCAGCCTTTAGCCAAAAGATTCTAATTGCCTCGATTCGAAAGCAATCGGAGCAAAAGATTCTTCAAAGTCAATACCCTCCTCTTGACGGTATCCTTTAGCAACTAATCGAGCCTTGTTCTTCAACACATCACCATGCTCATCAAGTTTCACTTTGAAGATCCATTTCAGAAAAATGATCATAGCACACTCTGAGCAGTACTAACTCCCATACATCAAGTCGATCAAACTCATGAATTTCATCTTGTATAGCATTGAACCAAATTGCCTTCTCATGGCGCTTTTAACATCCTTTGGTTCGATCTTTGAGAGTACGGAGTTGAAGAAGCACCATAAGGCATCGGTTTCAAGTTGTTTCCGTGGATACCGGAAGAGAGGGATTTCCAATGATGTTGTCTAATGGATGATCGTGAGTCCATTTTCCGAGGTGTTCATGTGGTAGTTGTTGAGGGACTGAAGTAGCAGAGTCGATGTCTCCTGAAGAAGTTGGTTCTGATGAAGATTCGTGAGCAAATACGTTTTCAAATGGAGCATCCTCAGGAGTAGCAAAGGGATTAACTTCATCATTGATGCGAAAGCAGATCCATGATGTACATTTGAAGAATGATGATTTGTTGATGAGATCAAGGATCAGCCAGCGCTTCTTGACTTAATGATATTGAGAGATCAAGGATTGACTTCATTCACGTGAATATGAGCAACCTCTGTAGGAATCGATACCTCATTAGTACTTGGCTCATAAAGTTCATCAAACATAGGATCAAACAATTTCTTTAAATCATCTTCAGATGGAGTTACATATGGAGTTTCGGAGAAAATTAGGTACAAGGGATGAACTAATGGGACTATTTTGAAGTGCGGTCCCGAATCGGATTGTCCAGAGCCGTTTGACCGGTCACCATCAAACGTAACGTGAATTGTTTCCATGATATTTTGGGTTCTTTGTTGTAGATTCGTATCCCTTTTGTTTGGTGTACCCAACAAATACTCCAATGTCTGATTTAGCTCTAAGTTTGCCTAAGTCTTGACCCTCATTAGTTGGATAACACAATGCACCAAACACACCAAGGAAAGAGAGATTAGGTTTTCTGTTGTGGACAAGTTCATATGGAGTTTTTCCATGAACGATGTGAATCGTGGAACGATTTTGTGTGTAGCATGCAAAGGGCAATAGCTTCAGCCCAGAGAAACATTGGAACCTTTGAGTAAATCAACATTGTTCTAGCGGCTTCTACAAGAGTTCGATTTCATCTTTCAACTACACCGCTTCGTTGAGGAGTTCGTGGAACACTTCTTTGATGGTTGATTCCAATGCTTTCATAAAATTCACTAAGTTTTTTGTTAACAAACTCGCCCATTGTCGTCCTGGGATAATTCGACGGCTTTGTTAAGTCGGACCAGAGTGCTTGATGAGTTTGATGATGATATCGGAGTTTCATCCTTTGTCCTTAAGAACTTGACCTGTGTGAATCTAGAGTAATCATCAACCACAACTAACACATATTTCTTCCCAAAGATATTCTCAGACTCTCATTGGTCCACATAAATCCATATGAATTGTATGAAGAACTTCATGGAGAGTTAGTAGGTTTGGGTTTATGGGCATACTCTTACTTTTTCCCAATTGACATGTGAACAAAGATGATCCTTTTCATACTTTAGTCTAGGTAAACCTACAACTAAGTCCTTTCTGTAGAGATCATTGATGGTGCCGGTTCAGTGATTGAGACGACGATGCCATAACCATGACTTTGTTTTAGAAGCCTTTGAAAACAAGCAAATTGGAGAAGACTTCATCATATCATCGATAGAGATGGTGTATAGATTTGACCCACGTGAACCTCTTAAAAGTTCCTTACCATCAAGTTCTAACGAAGTGTGTTTTTCAAGGCTACTTCTAGATCGAATCACAGAATTGACCAACGAGAACAAGTTATGACCAAGACCTTCTACATAGTAAACGGAGATAACACTTTTCACCAACAACATAATCTCCATAACCCATAATAGCACCAAATGATCATTCCCTGAATCTAATCGTCCGATGAATTTGCTCACAAAGTTCATGAGCCGCGACCGGTGTGCCTCCAGTCATATGCTTTGAATACCGAGTCCGTGTACCACGTAACGATTTGAACGACCAAGCAGCTTGAACACGACAAGAATGGATAATCGATAATTGGGATCCCCATGCAAGAATGGGTTCCATTTGGTTAGTAACAATGGTTGGAACACCCACATCATAAATAGAAGCATTCATATCAGAAATTAAGGCAATGGAATCATTATGAATAGATGCAATTAGTGTTTGTTTTAGCCCTATTCAAAGTGTGCTCACTTCTTAAGGGAATAGTTCTACCAATAGGCATCCATTTTCTAGTGGGCATTTTCCGATTAGTCTTATGACCAAAGGTATCCATACCGATAGCCTATCTTACTAAATGTTCTTCCCGCTGGTTTCCATTCTAACTTTCTTTCGCTTTTGCCTTTTAGCCTTCTTAGCATGATTTTAGCATTAACCATATTAACGGACAATTAACATCATTAGGAAAACATTAACACCACGCTCATGATTAGAAAATGTAATTCAAGCATATCAATACAAGGTTTGCAAATAGTATCATAATTGAATTAATTACAAGATGCGCCCTATGGCTAATACTAGAATCAACACGATTCGCTTTATTCAACTCAAACTTAAAGTTCCTAGGTTGGTCTTCTACTCTCTTCTAATGCACATTCTTAGCGCAGGTCCTATCCTTCCTTGTATTGTCTTGAGACTTTGACCTGCTTGCTTTAATGTCACCGATTACTCAGTAGAGGAATGGGAACATTAGTTGGTTTTGCTACTCTTTGCATCTCCTATTTAGATATTCGGATCCTATTACATGCAGCACACCAAGGTTCACTTTCTTAACACTAGAAGTGCTGGATTTGTACTTCTAGAAGGCACACTAGAGTTAGAGTTCTTTTCTTAGCATTGACATATCCGAATCAACTGGTACTTAAAGGCACACTAAGGTTCACATTCAAAACATTGGGCATTGAGTGAATATCATACTTGGCACTAGGCATAGAACATGGAATCAAAGGATTAACTCTCTCACCTAAGGACTTTGGGCATATTGTGATTAAGCATTCTAGAATTTCTTGAGATCGTTTGGCATATAAACATGCATGCCCAATTGCATTATCAAGTGGTTTCTCTAATTTATCCTCTTCAAGAATCTCACGTAGACATTCTAGACAATCCTTAAGGGATGAGAAATATGTTTGAATAACAAGTTTGTTATTCCTAGATGGAGGGGACATATTTCATCATACAAAGCATATTTATTACAAGAGTGAACCTTTGATACACCATTCTCCCTATTGGTTATTGGCATTTTCCCTTTACGACTCTTCTCGATTCTCAATTTCCTTTTGCAATGAAGCTATTTGTTCGTTATTTTTGTTACGAGTGACCTTTATTGATTCAAATAACTCATTGAAATGACGCTTAACCTTTTCATTTTCTTCTAGAAAACTTTCGTTTTCCTTTTGTAATGCATTTACCAAGTTTTGAAGATGAAACGCTTGAGAATTCTGAGAATCTAAAGGAGGAGGCATTTGGGAGCCTCTCATATTGTTCTTTTGACCCTTTAATTGAGAGATTTGGGCTTTCAACTTTTCTGATCGTGTTGCAATGAGCTTGAATCTGTTCATCACGTTTGTTAATTTGAAAATCTGATCAAACTCGGAGCATCCGAGGATGTCTTGATATTTGAAGTTTTGACATTTTCTTTAAGATGTTGATATTTTAGTTGTAAATTAAAATGCTCAACCTCTAGTTTAGACAAATGTTTAACCAAATTGTCGTGATCATCCAGTTCAATTTTCTTAGATAGTTTAGAATTAGTTTTTTCAAGCTCAATGACACGATCATGGGAGACTTTCAGGGCAACAGATAATTCATGAAATTAGGAAGCATTAATGGAACAATTTGTAGCAGTGAAAAACACATCTTGAGCAACACATTCGTAAATCATATTCTCATTCAAAGTATGCAAGTTCTTCCTTTCAATCTCATTATATTTTAATGCTGCTCGCCATAATCACTAACCTCAACTATCATTGCATCAAATTCTTTTTCCATTTCTTTAATGTCTGAATTCATTCCCCTTTTAAGACTCTCAAAGTGATCTTTTAGTTGTTTAAAGAAAGGCATGACTTCAGTTAAATAACATTCTTTAGTTTGCTCAAAACCTCTTTCTCCTTCAGCTATACCAAATGGGTGTGATCCTTTTCTTGCAAGTTTTCTCAAAATCAACAAATAGTTGAAAAATAACATATTGACTCATTAAGGTCTTGCTTTTAGTGGCAATTGTTCTAGGAACAAGATGCATTGGTATATTAGGAGGATACATACGCTTCTAGGCATTTTCCTAAAGGGGGTTGGTTTCAACAATATTTTCAAACTTTTCGCTTATCTAAATCCATTTTCCGTAACACTTGTTCGAGTTAACAATGTCCGAGGCTTAAACTTGCTTTAAGGCAATCCACTCTCCTTTTGTAATCATGGGGTGTGATGATTACTTTCTTTTTTTTACATTTTGGATCAGCTAGTTTCTTGTTTAACTTTTCCCTAGTGATTTCATCTGATTTTTATCTTCCTTAGTGCACTCAACGCATAAACTAGGTTTCTCTCTAGGTTTAAGGATTTCCATGCCATCATAAAGAACCTTATGAGCATTTCTAGCCTTTTTAATGACCTCTAGATTTGGTTCCTCAATAAGGGAATGTTATGCTTATCGCTAAGACTCTATGCTTAGTGATCATGTGAGCACCAATGGTGTTCCCTTGTATGTACAACTTGTTTTCAAGTTTGTTTTTCAAAGTTTTCAGATTAGAAAAATCTTTCAAGAGTTTTGATTCCTCTGCATTAAATTCTTGCTTAAGCATTTTCACATTTTCTTGAAGTTCTTGTTTTTGCTTAGCAATTTTAGAAAGCTTTTCTTGCAAGGAATTTAACTCTTGTTTTAATACTTCTTCTCTAAAATTACATTTTCTAATGATTGTAACGACTTGGTCATCCATTTCCTCGCGAGTGAATTGTCAACTCAAATTTTGCACGTTGTTCATAAATAGCAACACGTTCTTTATAGGCATTTAGTTCTAAACTACGAATCATCGAGGCACATGCAGTTGAATTCATCAAAAACATAATCATTATTGACTGCCGAAGATGTATCACTTGGTACAACTTCACTTTCACTTTGTTTCACATATTGATCATATGGGACAACATTGATACTATCCATATTTTCAATATTTGATTCAATAGTTTCAGTTGATTGTACTTTGTCATGTATCTTTTGCACATCAAAGATCATCATATAGTTTTAATACCTGAGATGAGTTTGTCTTTGGATGGGCCAGCTTGTGGTGAAGATGAGACCTTGGGAGAAACCATTAGAGAAATGCTAGCCATAAAAATTGTGTGTGCAGTAGGTCCATCATCCACATCCGAGTCGTATGCATCACAATCAGCGACTTGAAAGGCATTCTGATGATTGTGGCCTATCTCCTCAATTGGTCGCCATCCATCCGCATAATAGGTCTTGGCATTGCCCTCAAAGAAGAAACAACAACCCTCTTCATCCAAAGCAACACCATTATCCTCGAGCTTGTATTTTCAAGCAAAGATCTTATCTCTCAAGTAATCAAAGATTCTCCAGGGCGTTGGTGATGTGCGTCCTTGCAATGTGTCCTTCACCTCCACAATTGTAACATTTGATTGGCTTTGCTTGACCCTGATTTCCATTCCTTCCTCTATTTTGATTTGCAGGATAACCTCTACCAGCTCCACCTCTTGCTTGTTCGTCATATTTTATTTGAACCGGTACCATAACCTTCCCATCTGACATAAAGGGCTTGATTATGTGGGTTGGAAGCAGCTCGATTGTTGTGTGTGTGGAGAGAGTTCATGTTTTGACTAATCGTAAGAGCCAGTTGATTAATGATGTTTCACGGTGCATCAAAGACGCCTTTGTTTGAACATAGGATCGTGAATGAGTTTGTGATTACCATTACCCATGGGTATGACTTGTGATGCTTTGGTTGTGATTTCGATGTTTGAGTAAAATGCGCTTGAATCATTTGATGAGCTTGTTTCACCCTGGTTGGTTTTGAACTGATTAAGAATCATTTTTTCCAACATAGCATGTCTCTCATTTTGGAGAAGAAAGGCATACAGTTGCTCATAGTTTGTATTCTTCAATCCTTTAGTGAGCATCACAGAGGTGACAAACTTGTGCCATTCGGGATTCATGTTGTTCACAAATTTTGAGTTCACCTGAATGTTAGGCATAGTCATTCTGATGTTCCTCATATCATTAACAAGCTTGTGAAATCTCACATAGTACTCATAAACACTCTCATCTGGTTTCATCTTGAAGTGTTCAAATTCATCATAGAGTTGTGATTCTCTCCTTCCATAGTTAATTCGAACTCCAGAGAAAGCATCTTGACATTATCCACACCTACCTTGGCTTCGTGTTGTGATTGATCGGTTGTAGATATCTTTTGGAAGACCTTGAAGTACGATGTTAGAAGCCCCGATATCGATCATAATCTCTTTTTCTCCTTATCATCAAGCTCATCATATGTCTTTGGTCTCATTCAATTCCATAGATCATTGTTCCATCTTCAGTTGTATCAATTAAGTCTCTAGTTGTCTCAACCCGATATGGTCCTTCATCAATGGATTTGAGAATGTTGACTCCGTTTTCCTTTCCAAGACAAGACAATTAATCCGATTCTATTGAGCCCAAGAGTCGATGATTTCGTCGAGCTATGTCAAGCATGGGTGGACTAGTATCCGAACCAAATGCTTGAACATCCCTCGAAGAATGTGGAGATGATTGTAGAAACGTTGGTAGACATGATGACAAATTAAACGGGATTTTATAACTCTATGATTAAACCGCGAAATAGATTCTTTCACGGGATTTTACTAAATCAAGAGAAAACCGTAAAAAAAAAATCACCCAAGTCAATTATGAACCAATCACTAATTCGCTATTCCACCAAGTCGCTAAAGTCCCAAGTCGCTAAACAAAATATAAAGTCGCTAAATAGCAACTCGCTAAGCCTCTAGTCGCTAGCAAAATTTTGGCAAAAGAATTCGCTAAGATAAAGTCGCTAAAGAATCAAGTCGCTAAATAGCAAGTCGCTACTTACCAAGTCGCTAACAACTGGGAAAGTCATACCCGTGAGGAGTATAAATCCACTACTTGTACCTGTTAGTCGCTAAGTCTAAGTCGCTAATCCCACAAATCGCAACTCGCTACAAAAATGTAAAGCAAGTCGCTAGCAAGAAAAGTAATACACGTGAAATCAAGTCGCTAGCAAAACCTGACACACAACCTCACATATTTCACAGATATAGAAAGGATCAACCCAACGGCTCTTTGATACCAATTGTAAGATATTGGTTTCACTATTACATTATCAAACCATAAACACAAGGTTGCATGATAAGTGGAATTCTAGAGAGAGAAAGTTAGAGGTTTAGGGAACTTTATTAAGAGAAAGAAAATTCTTATTATGAGCTCCAACTCTCTACCTTGGAAGGTAGAGATTATTTATAGTCTTACAATAAAATGCCACACAACGGGCTGTGGATCGTGCATACAAGTGGGTGAGACTCGCCCGTCCTCCACGGTGTTACAAAACTAAATACTACTTAACTTAACTGAACTACGTCTACGAGCTTTCTAACGATTACATATACTTGAGGTGACCGACTCTTTAATACCTGGAATTTCTAATTCCTAACATTAATCAGTTATTCCGTAGTTGACATCCACAGAGAAGATCAGTGATTCAACCAGTTACTTTGATGTCGTTGTCTCTACTCTGGTTAGGTACTTGTGTACATTATGGGTGATTGTTATATGGAAGATATCCGTATGCACTAGGTAAAATGAAGATGTTGATGTATTGTTCTCCAATAGACAATCGCCAATCTCGAAGAGTAATGTGTACATCGACGACAATGTGTTCATGATCAGACTTCATCAGCTATTCCGGATTTGATAAACCAATGAGACGCATCAATGTTTCAATTTGTTACTTTGGTGTTCTCGTGTTCTTCTGGGTGTCAGAGCTTCATTCAATGGGACTGCTTATTCATTTCTACTCTTGGGGAAATGGTCTTATTCTTAGTTTGTCGTGTTTGAGGAAGCTACCAAAGATTCACTTTTGAAGGCTCAAGTTCTACGAATTTATCAAGAGCCTCAATGCTTTGGTGGTGAAACTTTAAGAGATGATGACTTCTATCTTCTACTTAAGTGTGAACGATTTCCTTATCTTGGTACTCAGATCATCATCTTCTTAAACTATTTCTTTATCTTCTAAATATTTTCAAAAAAGCAAAATACAAAAATATAAAACCAACAAAAACAAAATAGAAAAATATAAAAATCAACAAAAGCCCATAAAAATCTAAAATTCAAAAAATACCAAAATATGTTTTCTCAAGACATGTCTTCTGATATCGATAACATCTACGGTCTTAGAAATGTCATTCAATATACCGGACTTTAGATGAAGTTCGGTCAGGAGGTGTAAATATTTCTTTCTAAACATGTCTCAAATTATGGCTTGCAGTTGTTTCAGATTGTAACCCGTGCTTAAAACTATGGTTTGCTATTATTTCTGATAGCAACCCGCTCTTCTAGAAAGGAAAGTGTTGCACTAAACCAATTTTTCAAATATGTCGTGCACTTATCCTAAAACAAAACAAGGAAAGCATGTCGTCAAAAGATCGTGTTCTACACATGTTTTTTGCCTAAAATTCTTCGTAAAAATATTTGTTGTATTCAAAAAAAATTGGTGAAAATGAGTTGCTTTAAAACAATCGATTCGTGAGTTTTTATAAATTTAAACTCAATCAATGACTTTTAAACTTTTCAAAAAATGAGTCATTGATTGAGGGGGAGAATGTTTTCAAATTTATATCATCTATCGGACTTATCTAATTATCCTAATGCTTACCTGATAAATGATGTTAACCTACGTTGAAGGACTAGGTGCCTAAGATAAGATTGTTAGGATTAGATAATTATAGTTTGATGAACACATTATTCCCATACTTTATATGAATTGATTGATATGCTGAATTGACTTTTATTAGTCGATTGTTGTTTGGGTGATGTCAACCACCATATATCTCAGAGTGTGTTCACTAACGCATGTGATTGGTATATAAGAATGTTCCCATCCGATCCCACAATTTAAGATGATTGATGCCAGGAAAGGGTAACTATATCTTGTTGACAAATGAAGAAACATAGCTTAATTGACTTCTATGGAGAGTTGGCATGGAAAATGCAACGTGAAGAGGTCTCACTGCATCAAGCAGATGGTTTTCATCGCTAATGAAGAAACAGAGCGTAATTTGACCTCGCTGGCATTAAAATGCAACGTAGAAGTCTCACTGACAAGATACAGCTTTTTCTTCCAAACTCCCCATGCAACAACAACAAAAGCGCTCAACTACCTAACGTATCTTTTTAAGCAGATACCATTTTAAAACAATTTTGAAAAATTTGAGTAAATTGTTTGAAATGGAAAATATTATTTTGAAAATAAATCGATCAAAAGTTTTGAAATCAACTGGACTTTATTTTGTCAAATCTTTAGTGATTTCAAATTAAATATTTTCAAACGATATTTCATCAAAAAGTCCGTTTTGTACGATAATAAGTGGTGATCTAAATATTTAATGTTATGTCATGGTATGATTTTTCTTTTGAATCAAGGTCTTTCAAAATGAAATTTTTTCTGTTCTTGTTTGATTGTGAAACTGTTTTATTTTACATAAAGATCTCTTAAACAACCATATACCCTACACTAACAATCTTTTAATGTCTTAAAATGGTTCTATTCACATTTTTCAAAATCAAATTTTGCCATGCTCTTCCCCAAAAATTTTCTAAATGATTTAAATCTTTTGGGATCACAAATCTCAAATGGTTTGAAATTTTTGATCGGGGGAGAGATCGTGATTTAAATCTCTTATCTGTTTAAATGGAATTGGTTTTAGTCCTTTAAAGGCACTTGTTAGGATCCAAATATTATTGTGTTGATGATTCGGGTGGTCTTGGATGATCAAAATACATGTTTAACATTTTAGAGAGAGAAAGTAGA
>OU343219.1:87258148-87276033 GCA_910596185.1 Chrysanthemum makinoi | reverse complement strand
TTCTTCAAACATGTCAAAGACACCAACAACTAAATGATCAACGTTTCAACCCATAGCTTATGGTTCATGATTGCAGTTTTGCCACTATATGAATCAAGCATACAACAAAAAATTGATCATTGTCAGTACAAAATGTATCGCGGTATGAAACCATTGCATACCTGTTATCTCCAACAATGGCTTTCATATGTCCAATGATGCACTAAGTACCTCAAATGGGTGCACTAAAGTGCCTTAAACTGATGCACTAGAGTACCTCAAACGGATGCACTAAAGTCCCTCCCGATATGCCATATACTTTATAAAATGCACATGACTCGTGTGAGTGACCATAAGATATGTCAAACCACATTAATAAAGCCAGTGCTACAAGACATACATTCACGTTTCATGCGTTTTGTGAATATAGTTCGGGTAATAACCTGCAAAAACAACAGATAACCATTAAACATAAAACAAAAGTGAGAGAAAATTAGTTTACGAATTTAATAGATTATATTTGAAAGATCAGACATAAAAAATGTAGTATCTACTGTAATTTCTGCAAATTTAGCCTGAAATGATGTTTTCAGTAAGCTGGATGGAAATGCATATTTCAAATTGCTTATTTGCGATAAAACTAAAATTATGCCTTTACCATAAAATGAAACATAAAACCCATCATAAATGATTAGGGGTGTTTGGGTTTACTTAGATTTTCTGCTTATGCTTAAAAGTAACTACTTATAAACTACTTAGAGACAAGTATCTCAGTAAATAGTGTTTGGATATGCTTATTTTGCAAAAAAATGCAGTAAATTATACAAATTCAATTGAAAATTTACAACTGTAATTGATTCCAACTTATCTATAACTTAGTTCATCTGAAGCAACGTGTATGAGATTACCTTTATAGTAAAATGCTGTACCTGAAATACGAGCCAATATCTAAATGAAAAAAAATAAATAATTACCTGACAAAATATCAACGTAACCCAGTGTATTCCCACGATCTGCGCGTGCTGGTGTAAGCTTGGCAGCAATAGATTCACGCCCTTAAGTCTGAACCAGGGAATTGTATATTAGCAGAATATACATACAAACATAAACTATTAAAAAATATTTGAGGTAACCTTAACCAAACACCTCTAACAAATAATTATGATAATCAGGTTCAACCTGAACTCGGTCTTTCACATATTAAAGGCCCTAATTACATGAAACACATGGATGCACTAAAAATACACGTTGATGCACTAAACATACATGATGATGCACTAAACAAATGGACCCATAGTTGTTGTTATACTTAAGTGCCTAAAACCTTCTGAATCATTTTATTCAAAATAACACAGTTATCATAAGTTAGTTAACAAGAAAAAAATGTAATATTTATAATCATATTTCACCCACTAATTTTTTTTTAAATTAAAAATGCTAACCAAAAATCCTTCCAGCCAACCCGTACGCAAAATGCATATTCTGACCCATTACCATCCCACCCTACTTGCTCATTTTGCCATATCTAACATATAAGGTCAACAAAAGAAAAATACTCCGATACAAGGTCATAACTGTAATTATCTATGAATGGCATATCATTCATTAAATCTGAATTAAAAACTTCTAAGAGCTTTAAATCTCTTTTCTCCTCACATGTAGTCCTCCATAACTTACTGGGTAAGCAGCAATGTGAGGAAAAAGATATGAAGAGGGCATGTAATTTGAAGAGAGCATACACAAATGTAAAATTTAGATTAAAATTACACAATAGGCACTTACTCTTCCTTATATTTCTGAATTTCATCCCGATTGTTGGACATATGGGAGTGTTTAGAGATTGCTTTTTTATTAATCTACTCAGGTGTTGGTGCTGCAGATTCCTCATACTAGTATCCATAATACGTTCATCTCAACAGCTTTAGCAGCAACAATGCATGGTCTAACACGTTACAAATCATTGTTATTAGCACTAATATCTACCTTTTCGATGCACTAATCATAATCATAGATGCCCTAATATCTACCTTTTCGATGCACTAATCATACTAATAGATTCACTAATCGTTCTGTAAGCATTTTCACTATTATCTACATTCTACAAAATATAAATGTTATCCTAGTAGCTACGTTCTATAATAATGAATAATGTGTTAAAAGATCTTGGATCCGCCACTAGCTACATTCTATAAGCATTTTCACAAGTAGTTCACTGCAAGGGTGAGTATTCATTAAGTTGAAAGAAAGAGGAAGCTTAATGAAATTCGAGCGATTTCACCACAATGTGCACAAGTAAAAAGAGCAAGGCTACCATTTTTTAGACGCGAATTGACTACTGATATCGATCAAGATCAGTAGCACCTATATTTCACAAACCCGCCATCAACCTAACTAATAAGGATGCTGAAATTCAAACTATCATATGAATATCAGCATCTCCACCAATATAATTTGTACACACCATGAGATATCTTCAAATAAATTATCAGATATTATATAAATAGTCACTGCACCAGCTTGCATACAACTTTTAGAATCCGTTTACTATTGGAATATTCTTAAGTCAAGATTAATATTGTACTAATGTTGTTTTCTGTTATGTTTATTTCATTATTTTTTTATCAAAAATATAGCAATGGTCAATGAAGTGTTACTGGATCAGTCCAAGCTAAGTCACATCGACCTGCACTAAAATGGGCTATTTTGACCCATTAGCCAACCACCGCATAACACCCTTCTTAAGGAGAAGACTATATATAGTAAATACTTATTGTTCTTTTAGGAGAAAGCGATAAACAAATACTTTATCTTTCACACTGTGTCATAAATGTAGAACACAAAAAGAGTTGTGATAATTAAATTAGTTGATGCACTAAATATACATGCTGATGCACTAAAATATTCAGGTGTATCATCACTATCACAAATGAATAGAAAGGTGCCCAAAATGAATTTTGGGTCTTACATCCTCCAAAGTCGCCTAATTATTAAACATTTTGTAATATAGTTTCATAGTCATACACATTAACTATTTACGCAAACCATATATATGGCAAAAAAGTGGTTGTAGGCAAAAAAGTGTTGTAGGTTACCTCTACCTACAACGTAACTCAGTTTTCTTAAACCTTAATTTATCTGCATATCCCGCCCCACATGAATGCACTAACCAAACAAACAAATGCACTAACGCTTATTACCTGACAGTTTATATGTAACAAAACTGGAACCAAAAATTAATGTCACACCTCTGCATTTTCAAGAATAGCATTTGTTGCCACAGCCTTAAGATCTAAGATATGTGGGAATGGGATGTCCTAAGCTCGAGCATATAAAGGTCAAGCAAAGCTATTCATCAAGTTACATCTTAGAAGTGAAGAACCAATACATTAGTATTTAATATACAAAAGATTATGTAGCAATAAAAGCCATTATATTTTATTGTGCATTCCAAAATGATCTATAAGCAAAAGGGAATGAAGACAAAACATAAACACCAGAAAACCTACCAAAATCATGACCCAACTCCGAGATGTAGTGTGCTTCATCAACTGCCACTAGACAAATTCCTATGTCAAGTAACTTCGAACAGAAGCTGCATTGAGAGTAGAAACAACTCATAGTAGCATATCACTTATTATTTTTTATTCGAAATAACATATCATATCATTACAATAACTGAAGTAAAGCTAATAGAGTGCCAACACCCACAGAGTTGCAGTAGGCAATAAATCATTATAGAAAAAATGTATTACTATTGGAATACTATAATTTTAATAATCATAACTGACACAGTGATTATTTAAAACATCTGGGAGTTATGGACTAGAACTGAGGATCAACCAAACCCATTTTGACCCATACCTAAAAGTACCCATTTGACCTATACCCAACCCCCACCCCGCTAGTTTCATAAACTTTGAGATACGTGTATCAACAACAGCATAGACACAGCCAAAGTATATGCAAAAGTGTCCAAAGGCGGCTTTAGTACATAGCTACCACAAAAAAGCAACAAACACATGTAAGTAGCAGGTACATGACAAACATGTGCATGCAATATTAAAACGATTTTATGAGAAGCAAATAAGACAAGCACAATTTCAAAAGAAACAAACTAAGCCTAAAAAAGAGGCCCCTGAAGATAATCCATGGTTTTTGCACCTTATAACCTTTCAATATAAGATTTTGGTGTTTGACCTTGATCAATGATTGAACAAACTGCTCACAAGGTTAGCAATCTTTACCTTGTGGGAACATTACACGCCTTCTCAGGAGTCATATACATAATGTCATATTGGCCATTCTCGGCATTTTTAAATACACTTGGGTTGGTCTGGGCAGAAGAGAGATGCTCAGATTTTGATACCCATTTGTTTCAAAAGCCATAACCTACAAACAAACACCATATCAGTTAACATTTGCTTGTTATTAGATATTAACTAAAGAAGAAGATAAAAGCAAAAAAAAACTACCTGATCTTGCATCAAAGAAATGAACAAAAACAATGATGTTCAATACCATAAGGGATAGTACTGGTCTAATAAGATGCAAGAATTCTGAACGAGGATATGTAAAAGATTATGAACGAATTAATATGTCCAACTATGTAAATGGATGCACTAAACTTACATATTGATGCCTTATTATGTACAACGATGCACTAACCATACTCATTGATGCCCTAATATGTATGACAATGCACTAATCATACTCATTGATGCCCTAATATGTTCATCGATGCACTAAACATACTATGACCTACTATGACTAAGGATGCACTAAATATACAAACGGATGCAGTAGACATACACATTGATGCCTTAATATGTATGACGATACACTAAACATACAAACGGAATACCTACTATGACCAACGATGCACTAAACATCCACATTGATGCCTTAATATGTATGACGATGCACTAATCATAATCACTGGTGCCCTAAACATATTCAATGATGCTCTAATATGTTCAACGATTCACTAAACATATTTTTGATGCAATAATAACACAAAGAGATGCCATAACAAGTCATTTGATGCCCTAATCTTACTAATAGATGTTGTAACAACTATTCCTGATGCACTTATGATACTAACAGATGTTGTAATACAAATTTTTAATGCATTAAGAAAACAAGAACATGCCCTAACTTAACCTGATGCTCTTACCATAAAAAGAGATGTCATAACTCATTTTCTTATGTACTAATTATACAAACAAATGTTGTAACAAGTCGCTTGATGCCCTAATCGTACTAACAGATGCGCTAACACTTATTTTAAATCCACTAATCAAACAAATAGGTTCCCTAACTTATATCATGATTCTCTTATCATACTAAAAGATGCAATAACATGAATTGTGATGCACTTATTCAGAAAAAACAAATGTTGTAACATATTATTAATAATGGATGCACCAAATTGTTACTTTTATACATACAGATGACTTAATATGTCATTTCATTCAACAATAACAACAATTATTTTATAATTTACACAAAGATGTACTAAAATAACATAAAAATTTAAAACCCAGTAAACACTTACTGTTATTTTTTTTCTGATGATTGGATTTGGTTCACTTATGATTCCTAAACTTCATTTATGTTATTTTTTCCGAAGATCAAATTAGTTCATCCACGAGTTTTTATCCGATTTTGTTTGATTTTGATAGCTTATTAGGGTTATTGATCGGAGCATGTGTTTATTGATCGATATGTTTTTTATTGGTGGTGGTGTGACGGTGAAGGTGGCGGTGGTGATGGTGATGGCGGTGACAGTGGTGGTGACGATGGCGATGATGGTGGTGGTGGCGGTGATGTGTGTGTGTGTGAATAAGGGTGTGTTTGTATCTGGTAAAATAAAATACGGTTCCTTCTTTTTATTTTTAATTTTTCTTTTTTTACCCTGAACTTGCAACTGTTTTCAAAATCTACCCTATAACTTTTTTTCTCACTTTTCTCTCTAATTACACTTTTCTCTAGAACCGGACTCTATGTATATATATATATATATATATATGTATATAAATATATATCTATGTATATATATATATGTATATATATATATATATATATATATATATATATATATATATATATATATATATATATATATATATATATATATATATATATATCTATATATATATATATATATATATATATATAGGCTCCGGTTCCATTGAGAAGGTTTTTATTTTGAGAAGATTGAGAAATCTTCGTTTGAGCAAATTGATTCATGTTTTTATTTGATTCACAAGTAAACATCATTTTATGGTGAATCGAATCTATAAATCATAAATTTGATCTACAAATCATTATAAAATCGAGTTATGATGATCATTCATTAAATTTGTACATATGATTCGAGATTCTACATATATCGCTAAAATCGGTCGATTTTTAACATTGATTCAAATTTACACATTTTAAATTTTAGTCACATTAAAATGAGTTTTACGCTTGAAAACATGAACGGTTAAAACTCTATCGCTTTTTGAAAACCTTCTCAATCTTTCAAAATAAAACCTTCAATCGTCTGGATTCTATATATGTATATATATATGTATGTAGTATACATATATATATATACATATATATATATATATATATATATATATATATATATATATATATATATATATATATATATATATATATAGACATATATACATACACAAATATATATATAAAGCCCGCCCAATGGGCGGGCATGACTTATAATTATTTGTTTGTTGTTTTTTGATATCTGAAATATATTTTTTAAAATTGTCAAACAATATTATAAAACAATTGTTTCTTTGGTTTTTAGTTGTTGGTTTTTTTACCCAATGAGCTGGCATGACTTATAAGCCCTCCCGGGCATATGAGCTCGCCCGTAGCGCGGGCATAACTTATAAATATCGTTGACATATTTTTCTATAACGAAAAAAGGTTAGCAAAAAATGGTTTGAAAGTGTACATGCCTCACTGGCTATTGTAACTTGCCATTGTGAACATTTCAATGTTAGATCTCTTGTATGTCCAAGGTGACATTAGTCCAATACTTGTTAGCGTAATAGTCTATATTCATATGAGATCTCCAAACAGATCCGCCCATATATTAAAGTATGGTGTGGATGGTTAACTTGAAGAAGAAGTTGTTCCATTTTTCTAGTTGTCTTCTTTTCTTGTTTTATAAGCTGCAATAAAGTTTATAACTTTTCATACGTAACATGGGAAAAAGATTTAAAAAAAATCAAATCATCAAGAATAAAATTAAAAATTAAAAATTCTATGTAGCCAAATCATTACAAAATTTACAGTATAATTAAATTTACGATATGTAGTCAGGAATATTGTGCATCATATTATCTTTACAAATTACCAATTAAAAGAACAACAAATAGATAAAGCAAATAATCAAACTGAGTAACTAAAAGAGGCATTGAACAATGATTACAAAGACACTCATACCTTAAATTGAGATAGTCAATCCCTGAATATCACCAAGAATCTCCTTTAACAAAAACAATCCACTTACTTTGATTATTTTCCCAATAACAATTTGTGCACTTAAACTAAAAGCCCTAATATCAATTTCAAACAAAATAAAGAAATTAAATATTAAAAATCATACCTTTAGGAAATTAAGAGAGTTCTTGTTCTTACATTAATAACTTATAACAATTATATTCAGAATCACTGCAATAACAACTATGTTGTAACAAATATTGTTCAATTTAACTTAGAACCGCCCAGTTATTAAAGAAGACGCGTAAAAAATGGCTGAAAAAGTGTTTAAGGAATATACAAAGTATATGTTTTTTCTTCAAATGCAATATAAAGCTTTTTTATACACGTGTGACATTAAATTTGTGTATTTGTCATATCTATTACAACATAGAATCTTCAAACCCTTCATGCTTTTGACCTTTGAGACAGCATAAGTTGCCCATGAGAGAACCAATAAATTGCATTTCCATAAGATTGATCATAGCTCACCATATATGCACCAATTTTTAAGAATGCCAAAGAACTCAAAAATATAATAAAGTTAAAGTGAGCAATCCGAAACTTAGCCATAAACATATCAATTTTTTTTATTGAAATGCATTAAGAGCGAAAAGAAATAAACGGTTATCGAATATGAGTGAAAAAAGTAATTATAGGTCACTCCGTCCATTTTGACACCCATTTATCCGTGTTAACCCATTAACTAATCGATTAAGAGAAGTAGTACCTCGAGAGAATTCGATTAAGTGAACTTGAATTACTAATCGACAATATGGAAGTCATCCCAATAGTATGTTTTTAAATTAAACACTTTGATTATATGTTTTCCCTATTGAATAAATTTACATCGAAGGCGAGTTCCAATTGCAAACACTTACATGTGAGAAATGAAGCTTACATCTCGACACATAACTCAAAGTAATCATTCATCCATGAAGAAAAAAGGCTGATGATCATTGTTGTTTGAACCAACCCGCTAGCGACCAAATACTTCAGTTTCCTATAACAATAAAAAAATATTTCTAATCATAATCTAATTCTATAGAATTATAGCTTGGTAGCTCTGTTAGTACAAAAACACTTTTGGACACGGAAAACTTATGTTGTTTTGTTCTTTCATGACTAACTTCATATTATAGCCATTTTTTAAAACTTGGTTAAATCTTCATAAGTGACAAATGCTTTTAAGCAAAATATATCTCTTAATAGAAAAAGGTATATCAAGTAGAAAATAGTTGGATGTAAAGAATACAATTATAATTGTGCAAGATGCCATGTATGGTCTATGTCATATAAATATAAGATGGGAAAAGGAGCCTTGATTCAAAATTATGTCTGCAACACGCTTAAAAGTTAGTTTAAGAAAGGATGGTCAACACTCCACTTTTACATAAGCATAATTGTATAGTTACAATGTCTCCTAATAGTTCATCCATTAACAATTTTAACTGTAGTAATATTTAAAGAATCGTTCATAAAAATTATGCATATCAAGTGCTATCATATTAGTTTAGCTACTACATTAGCATATTCATGGTCCAACTAAGTTTCATTATGGTACAGGTGTTGGTCTTTGCTTACATCCTTTTCTGTTGGTCTTGGTTGCTCCAACTTGGAGTTCTAAAGTACTTAAGTGCATAATTAAATTTCAGTCATCCAAACCGAGTCAAAATGGTTATGGTGTCAAAATAAAACAAAGAATTGATACACCTTAAACAAAATAAAAAATACTCATTACTACTAAAATTGATAACTTTACATATAAACATAAAACAATATTGTTTGGATTACATGAAAATAATGCAATCAGTGAGTTATTACTATAACCTGTACACAAAAAACATTTACTAATAGAGACACCAATTGAAAAAGATGATATGACGTCAATATTGATAGTATGAATTGTCGAAGCTAAACTGCATATAATTTTTGCTCTACTTTCACTTAAATGACTATATGGAGAGACCGGAAAACTCAAGTCAATGAGTCCCTATAATTAATTCCAAACAGGCCTATGAGCAGTTTGATACGCAATCCTAAACTGCCCATAAAAAGAGAGATTCTTCCAAGCAAATTGGTGCAAATTTCCTAATTCTGAAGGAATGACACCTAATAGCTTATTGTCATCCAAGTATAAACTTGTCAGTGAGCTTAATCTAAAATCCGTTTCACGGCTACTTCTAGTTCGTCTTCCAACACACCCTAAAAGATTAATATCAATACTTTATGATAAGTTGAGAACTCCAATTTGTGCACATTGGTATTATGCTTCAAATTCTATTTAAGAAGCATTAGTAAATTACCTTGTAAACGGGGCCAAAACCACCTTCTCCGATCTTATTTGAGTCACTGAAGTTTTCAATGGCCTTTTCTACTTTATATAGGCTAAAAAGTTAAATATCCCCAAGATTTTTCATCTGAACTTTTGTATTCTTTTTATCAAGGGTATATTCTAAGTCTCCTGTAGATTATAATGTTCAATTTCTAAATGTATAAATTATAAAATCATACTTTGATCATGTTAAATTTCAAGAAAAAAAAGTGGCTCATTGGTTTTACCTTGGTTTTTTTTGATTGTATGACCTTTTGACCAGAAATGATAATAGTTAGTAAGTATTAACACTTATCTAAAACATCAAGATATCGCAATGCAAACTAATAGTGGTATATATGTTTACCTACTAACTCAGAGGCATGCATTTTTATGTAAGATCTTCATCATATTCTTGGACATCGATCACCTCACCAAACCAAAGCAAACATCCACTTCCTCCATTTCTTATATCTCTTCAGTAGATGGCCTTGCCCTCCCCTCCATCACCTATCCTTTTGTTCTCCAAAACAGGCTCTTCAAACACATTTGGATATACTGCATTCCATCACAAGTTCACAACCCATTAACAAACCATATAAAGTACGTATTAAACAAAATTCATATATTTTGAAGCTTGATAGTCTCGGATCTACCAACTCTATAAAGTCCATTGTTTCAAGTGCATGACTAAGTAGTAGCCGAGCCTGAAAGACATTGAATATCTTATTGTAAGTTCAAGTTCAGAACTTTGAAAGATATTGAATATATTATGCTACTCCCTTGAACTTGTTACTGCTCAAATTCAAACTCCTTAACCTTATGCATTCTTCTACTTTCTGCAATCTTGTTTCAGTGCTGATGGTGTCAAAACTAAAACATGAGAAATATACCATAACTCAGACACAAATTTTGCATACTACAAAGATAAAAACCAACTTCACAGTTTATACTCTGTAATCATTATTAATTATCACTCGCATCAACTAAGATTGGTATCCAAAAAAGGTCTAACCTACACAAAACGTAATTGCTTTCATTACACAAGTTAACAATTGTTCAAAAATATAAGTAGAGACATGGAGGAATAAAGCAGTATGATGGAGTATGTCCTTTTTAGCAAAAGAAGATATACGCATTTTGTTTTTAATATTTTTATTGTACCGAATAATGATCCGGGACTTGGTGAGGTTTTCTTAGGAGGAGCCCTTAAAGTCATCATTCCAGGATCGTGTCATTTACCAATTGTATCTAGTTTATATGAGCCAACAGTTGAAGAACCAAATTTCACTTGATCAGACTTGCTAACTTGTTCTTCTTGACCACCATCAAAGTCATTGAATTGGGAACCAGTCAAAGAATCATCATCAGACTTTGTTAAAAATGTCAAAGAGTGAGTTTTTTCTAAATTAACAAAGAAAGTATAACAATGTATTGTGACGATGAATTATGATCATACAGTAGTGTAGTGATAGGATGACCAGTAAGATGATTACCCATGTGTACATCGCATGATCACAGATGATACCTATGCATGAATCAAGTCAAAAGAAAAGCCCATACTCGTAACAAACGTATTCTTTTTTCGGGTCCTATCTTATGACCAGTAAGATTTATAAGATATCTAACCTCGTTTATGTGTACATCTGAAACATAATTAATAAAAAGTGGTTGCATATTACCTCAAACTCCTTTCCTTCATGATATAGATCACCATGTGATGTCAGTTTTGGCTTGGCATGGTATTTGAAAAATGCATCATGAAGTACCTGCCCCATAAATAATAGAAAGAGTTAAAACCCATAGGAGAAAACAGTAAGACTCACAATGTTCAACGATATTTAAGAGAGCGTATGAAGGAACTGATAACTTTAGCTCTCCCACAAATTTAAGTTACCATACCTGATAGTCATGCCTAGAGCTTCTTCTAGTTCATGTGACAAGGTTCTTGGTTTCATCTCTCTAAGCTAACATCAATCATAAGATATGTTAATAAAAAAACCAATCATATAGGGAAGAACAAAAAGCTATTAGGGTACAGACCTCCGATAAATCAGTAGATATAGGGTACCCTCTGATATCTACACATGTATAGGAGGCTCTATGTATACATTGAATTTGAACCTGGTCACAGCCGCACAGGATTTTGCCTCAAGAGACATTTAGCTAACAAACCTGAAAATACTATTCCAAGGACTATGGTCTATAGTTATGGTTTTTCAACACCCAATACATTAGTCATGGACTCATGGTCTATTAATAAACAGTTGCAAATTTGAAAATTGTGGGTTTCCTTATCAGCTAAACACTTGTGGCCTACCTTTGGTGACCAAAGGCAGCCTCTTAAATTTACAGTTGCAGTAAATAAACAGTGGCAAATTTGGTTTGGTACATATCAGATGCATCCGATTCTTACCGTGCCTAGCCTTAACACATAAAAAATTGATAACCTGCCGCTCTTGTACAGCATAATTCTTTCACATATGCAAAGCTAAAATAACAGCTAAGATAAACATATCAATGAAAAAAGCATGATGAAGATGAAAATATGCAGCTGCTACATGCCTTAACAAATTGTCTTGACCAATTTTGTCCAATTGGCCCATTATTTGTTTTTTTCAAGGGAGAAATAGCATAATCCTATTTTCATGATTACACACTTTCGTACCAAATCCTAACCAAAATTTTCCAACGGATGACAGTAACACAATCTTCTCTAAAACCAAAAATATAATAGCCCAAATTCAAATCACCACCTATTTCAGTGGTCCAAACCAATGAAAGTAGTACCAGCATATACCCTATATTTATTAACCTTTGACGAAAAAAGCATCCCACAGCGGAGAAACTTTAACAGATCCTAAGCTTTTGCAGCCTCAATGGCAGCCGGAGGTGCATCACCACCTGTGGTTGGCCTGTGTATGACAGATAGACGGTTAAAAAAACGCTTCGAGTTACAGGAGAAATAAAGATAGTGTGATTAAAGACGACGCCATTGGCGATCATCAAGACCCCAGATTTGCTTCTGATCCCACCAATGTTTACCTTGTGTTGCACAATATTTAGCATTTACAGATGATTGACAACCATCGATATGAAAGTTCTTGTAGCTAGGCCATTGGCTCTCTCAAGGTCGTGTCAAATTGTAACTAATCTGGAATATAATTGGACTTCAATATCCATACCTTGCAGCAACATGTAAAACTCCTTGGTTTGTTCCATAATAAATCCAAAAGTATAACAGTGTGGATAAGTTTTAATGAATATAAGAAAACAAAAAGTTTTGTTACTGAAACTCACTTTGCATATTGTAGTAACTTTAATGTTGTGTGAATGCCGGCAAATAACATTGACATATATAAGAAAACATTGCAAAAAAGAGAATTATATAAATTGCAAGAACACTTACAACCTACACAGGTTATATAAATTGCAATAGGGTATCACAGTTCATGAATTTATAAATATTTGAAACTTTAAAAATAAAATTGGCATTGTGAATAAATGATCCATGTCAAGCCTTGCTAACATTTATCACTTCACACCACATCACATATAACTACAGGATAGACATTTTTACAGAATGATTTAAGTGTACTTACCTTTTTTTTCTGCTTGTTAATGTCAACCGATAAACAAAATAAACAAAACAAAGCATGCATCCAACCTGCAAAATTACAACAACATAAACGTTTTAGAGGATATGGGATTAGGGCTGTATTGAATTCAAGAGTGAATAACTTTTTAAGCCTCATTCAATTAAGAAGAAAAAGCGTAGTGTTACAGAATATTTACCTTTAGCCATGCAAGATTAGGTGTTATCACACGTTCATGTTCTTCCAGTTGCCGCCATGTTACATATCAAATACAAAAGTTATACAACTTATCAAAAGTTATTCAACATTTATGAATATAATAAATCATTAAAGAGACCAAATAAAAATCATGAATCATTATGAACCTGAGAGAGAATACACATGTTGTTAACACAAAGAAATAGCTAAACCTCTTCATGAATTGGGAATGAATTCAGTGATATAAAACGTACCTCTTTTCACCATTAGGGTTTTGAGGAAAAGAGAGTATTTTTTTCCCCTGTATGTGATCGGTTAAAAGGATATATCCTTAAATTATATTTAAGGAAAAGATATCTATAATAATCGTAAGTTTTAAAAAGAGATAATTAGTATAGGATTCCAATTTAATTATAGGCATTTATATATTATAGTATGCAACATAATTATCAAAATAACTTGTTGCCTAAGTGGTAAACACACAAGTTATTTATCCAAATAACCAAGGTTTAATCCTTGCAAAGCCACTTTTTTATAAATCAATTTTCAAAAATATTTAATAAAATTCCAAAAATTACAAAATAAATAATAAAATTATGATTTAAATTTAATTGCTGCTAAAATCCGAAATTTAACAATTAATTGCTTAGGTGGCATGAAAATGATTATGTGGCATTGAGGTGGCATTGAGGTGGCATTGAGTTGGCATTGAGGTGGCATTAATGCCAAATGCCTCCTGTTATATATAATATAGAGATATATATATATATATATACCAAGATTAGTTATTAACTGTAAACCATTAAATAAAGTGTCAGAATGGATTAGGTATCCTGTACCCAATAAAAGAGATTTATTAAAAAGGTTCTACGATTAAAAATATTTAAAATTTGATATAAACGTTTTGGCAAATAAATTTTTAAAAGAAGATAAATATAAAAAAAGGTTTTAATACCATTATTCGTCACTATGAATGGAATGTTATGCCATTTGATAAAAAATGCCCCTTATTAATTTCAAAGTGTTATGAATGATATAATAAATCCTATAAGTAATTTTGCTATAGTTTATATTGATGATATATTAATATTTTCAAAAGATATAGATCAGCATTTTAAACATTTAAACATATTTTATACTATAATATATAATAATGGTTTAGCTGTTTCTCCTACAAAAATAAGCTTATTTCAAACAAAGATAAGATTTTTACGTCATGATATAATTCATGGTACTATAAAGCCTATAGATAGAAGTTTAGAATTTTCTAACAAATTTCCTGATGAAATTAAAGATAAAAAACAATTACAAAGATTTTTAGGATGTCTAAATTATATTCATGATTTTTTTATAGATTTAGGAATTATATGTAAACCTCTATATAACAGATGAAAAAGAATCCTAAACCATGGACTGAAGAACATACTAATATTGTTAGGCATATTAAAGAAAAAATTAAATATCTACCTTGCTTAAATTTACCACACCTGTCAGTCTTATATAGAAACAGATAGTGATTTAGGATATGGAGGAATATTAAAACAAAAATTAAAAATAATAAATCGAACAATTAGTTAGATATTTTCGAGTTCTTGGAATGATACACGAAAAATTATTCTACTTCTGTAAAAAAGAAATTTTAAGTATTGTTTTAAATATTAAAAAATTTGAAGATGATTATATATGAAACCTTTTCTATTAAGAATTGATTGTCAATCTGCAAAATATATTTTAGAAAAGGATATTAAAAATATTATTTCAAAACAAGTTTTTGCTAGATGGCAAGCTATTCTAAGTAACTTTGATTTTGAAATCGAATTTATCTGAGGAGAAACAATTTTTACCGCATTTATCTAGAGAATTCTTACAGGGACTATGAATTCAGATAAAAGAGTTATTATACCAAGACAAAGAATTCCTTCTCCCTCATCTCCATCTAAAGAACTTCCATCTATTAATAGATTTACTCCATTATCATCATATTCTTTTGTTTTAGGAGCTAAACCCAGACCACCTTATTCTGCCTTAGCACAACTCTCTCATATACATCAGAAATCAAATACTTTTCCTCCACCAAGATCTCCATCATCAGTTTCAAATACTTCAAAATTTTCCGATAACATAGTATTCCATATAAATCCTAATAAACAAGTGATTAAGATTTTAGAACCATATGAAGAAGAAAAATTAAATCAGAATTTTCTATCTCTCATTGATTATCTATATCCTAGAGGTGCTCATTTCTATACATCTGAATATCAAACAAGAGAATACTATAAAGCAGTTCTTATTGACAATAATTCTATTGAAGTCAAGCATAATCCCGATACTGAAATACCAAATCAAATCAGTTTTAGCAAAGTTAAAATTAAACAAGTTTTATCACCAAAAGATTGGGGTAAGGACCTTTTACCCACAAAACCTTATCATGTTTTCTGATTACCCAGTCTATAACTATTATGATTAAGAAGCCGGTTTAAAAGCTTTTCTATTAAGAGGTCATAAACATTCTTGGTTTTTTCATTTTGCTAAAGAATTTTCCAATAAATATCCAAGATGGTTTATTAAATGGTTTAATATTATGGGAAGTATTCCTGAAATTTTCCCGAAAAGTGTTCTTTTAAGTTTCAACAAATATAAAAAGATTTTTAGTCAAGAAAGTGCTCCTCCTTGTGAGTATACTTTATAATTTTCAGCGCTATTTCAAATACCTTGGATTTTATCCTTTACCTATAAAAAACAAGAAGCAGAAGGTACATCTCCACCCTTGCTATACAGATAATTTAGTGTCAAATGGTGGAAAAAGATTAATGAAGATCAAGCCGATGTTAAAGGAAGCATTCTATACCATGAAAGTATTTCAAAAAGTTCTCCTAGCCCTTATAGTCCAAGTTCAAGTTCAAGTACAACAGATGCAGAGATAATAAGAAGAATTCAAAAATGTTCATCTCCACAAGAAATACAAAAGATTATTGATGAAATCACGAGGTCTCCAACTCCAAGTGAAGATATTTTCCAAGATTCTCAAGACCCATACGAAGATTTTGATCTAAATTAAATATTATATAAAAAATGTAAAAGTATTATTCTATATTCTAGATGATAAGATTAGATTCAATAATTAAAAGGGTTGATGGCCGAAAAAAAAAAAAAAAAAAAAAGGTGAATAATTAAAGGATTGATGGCCGACAAAGAAAAAGGAAAGGAAGAAAAGACAAAAGAAAAGTAGCAATAATAGAAAAGGAACGGATATAATTCAAGAGGCTATAATTGAAGACAGCTCATGTTTACCGTCAGTTGCCAGTTTCCTACAGAAGAGTTACCCAATATTTCAACTATAAAAGAAGACTACATTCTCATTCTTAATCAGAGTTCAATATATGAAGAAAAAACCCTCAGTTATATTATCAACTACCCAATATTCAAAGTCTTTAGATTTTCAAATTTGTATCTCTCCAGTACCTATTGTTCACCAGTCCTGAATTATCTTTCTATTGATCAAGATTTAATAAAAGGTATTATTCTATAATTCCTCGACTATGTCAAAAATTCTGGTTATTTTTGAAATTATTTTATTATACAATTTCTTAGCAATTTTATATATATTTGAAGTGATTTTAAAATTAATCTTATATATTCAATCATATTCTATCTAAATTAAATAATGTCTTGTAACTAACGATCTTGTACGTAACGATCATATATTCTATCTAAATTAAATATTGTTAGATTAAGCATCTATCTTGTAACTAACGATTCTAAAAGTAAATGGTATCAGAGCCATGTTTTATCGAAGAGGTAATAGACTGGATTATTTATAATATGAATATTTTTGTTTAGATTGTGTTAAATCGAAAAGAATAAATAATATATTAAATGAATTATATGCCTGCGTTGGTAAGCCCTGTCGGTCGATCGGTTGGAATTAGTCGCAGTTGTTGTAAAGACGACCGTATTACACGCATGACATGGGGTGTTCCCAGAGAGTACATATATTCATTAATATAATATTTAACTCTAGAAATTTAACAAAATAGAAAAAATTCATTCATTATGAATAAATTATCAAGGTATTACTAAATCGAAATATGGTTCCTCTTTCGATGTGAAGATAATAATGATCGTTCTAATTCTTTAGAAGTTAACATAGCTAATATAGAAAACAGTTTACAAAATTGGAGAATACCTAGATTAGATATTAAAACTATATATAAAATTGGATATAACAGATGATAACATATCTAAAATAGAACAACAATTTAACAATATGGAAATAAATAAAATAAAATACAATCCAT
>OU343219.1:87099687-87258048 GCA_910596185.1 Chrysanthemum makinoi | reverse complement strand
TTTTAATTGCTTGCAAATTTCCAAATGAGATTCTTGGTCTTTAATTAAGGTCAGGAGCTCAATTTCTCTAATGACAAAAAACTCATCTTGTTCAGCGTGAGTCTGACATGATCATTATTTAGATACTCAAATATAACCATGGAGTCAACTTGATTATCAATATTAACCATAAGGTTATCTTGATCTTCAAATATAACTACGGGATCTATTTGAAAATCATCGAAATGAGATGTAGATGGCTCATGTTGAACACTCTGATCCTTGTTGGATGGAGAAGTTGGCGGAGATATCAGATCATGAATGAGTGTATTTTGTTCCGGTACTTGAGACAAGTCGTCAGTGTCATACACTGGGCCTGTGTCACTCATGTGTAGAGTTTGCATTTGTGCCATCAACATCACTGCTGCATTAGCCTGCAAGTCCTCCATATCATCATCAGAATCTGCATCTGCCATAAAGCTCTGTTCCTTGTTGGTAAGAGTTCCACCAGCTTCATCCTTGAGAGCCAAGAGCAATGCCTCTTTATGATAAGCACTGCCTCTTGTCCTCGACGTAGGGCATGCATTAGCCAGATGACCCTTCTCATTATAGTTATAACAACGAAGACCATTAACCCCATTCACGAGGCATTCCCTTGTTCAACCAGCCCGAGCTCTTTGTTGTTGCGGAGCATCCATGTTATTCCTTCCCTTAGCATTAAACCCTTGACCACCTCCCATCGACAACCATAACCACGATTCGAACTTCCGCGCGTCCATTGTTCAGCGGCCTGATTCCTTGTGTTTAATGAGGAACGAATGCGATTGTTGGATTTGTTTGTATATCGGCCGAAGGCTTTAGCAATCATAACAAATCCTTGTTGCAATTCATCAAAGCCGGAGTCCTCATCAACTTCAACTGTAAAAGTACTTGAGCATTGTTGTTGTTGTATGGAACCAATTGAGTTTGTTGAGGTTGTTGCTATGACGGATCATATGGTGTGATGGTTTGATTGGTTGAGGAGCGGGTTGAGGAGCTGTTTGAGGAGGAAAACTAGTTTGAGCCTACAAAGCAAGTTGTTGATTTTTCGAAAGTGTGTGGGCCCAGGAGTCGGATAGCCCTTTCTTTGTCAACTTCTTTTGGTGAGGCTTCAAATAGTCGTACAACAATCCGTATGTAGCATGATGAAGATTTTTACCTTGACGGAGAAAAATGACATACTTCTCCCATTAGGGACCAAGACTACTTAGAAACTTAGTATTGGCCGGCAATTAGTGGCATGATGATGTTGTGTTTGTCCAAATCATTAATGATATCTGAAAAACAATGATGATATGACTCTAATGTCTCTCCTGGTTCAATCATGAAGTGTTCATAAGCCAAGCAGATTTTGGATTCCATGTCTTCTTGATTGAGTTCTGTGCCTTCCATGAGAAGATGAATATGTTCCCATTGCTTTTCTGTCTTTTGAGCATCAGCACTTCGAAGGATCGGATTGGGTAATCCCAAAAGGATGTATTACATTGCTAGTTCATCGGCTTCAAAATGTAGAAGTTCATCGTGAGTGAGTGGAGATAGTTTCAATGTTGGTATGACATCTCTTGGTGGATTGGCATTAGGATCAGCGGGTGTGACAACAGAGAGCATCTGAAATGGACCTTCCATAATGACCTTCTTTAAGAACTTTCCATGTGGCTTTTTAGATCACAAAACCTAAAGAACCTTATCACCCATTGATCATAATTCCTGGGAGTGAGCATTGGAGGTCTATCAAGTGAGCCGGCTTCATGAATTGATTGTTGGCTACTTAAGGCTTCACACATCTTGCCAAACCATGTCGGTTCCTTCATAGTACTCCTGGATGGATGTTGATTGTAAAAGTTTGTGTAAGGTTGTACTTGAAGACTAGGTGGTGGTTGAACCATTTGTGGTGGAATTGCTCCTAGTTGTGGAGTATGTTGTTGATTAAATTGTTGTTGATAAATTTGTTTTTGTTGATTAAATTGTTGATGTTGTGGACTTAGTTGTTGTTGTTGTTGATTATAAGTGCAAGGAAAATAGCAAGAGTATGGTGGTTGTGACATGTTGAAAACTTGGGTTGTTAAATGGATCTTTGTAGTTGAATGAAACGTTGTTGATGAAGTATCCTTAGGCGTAGAAAAAAACCAAGTTTAGGCAAAGTAACACTTAGGCGTAAAAACACCAAACTACTGGCGTAAAAGCAATAGTTACAGTAGGATTAGCTTACGCGCAAGAATTGAGAAACACTAAGATTAAATTAGCAGAAAGTTGGCGTAGAAAACTTATGCGTAAGATTAGCTTATGCGTAAGACAAGGCTTAGTGAAGACGGCGTAAGCAGAAAGTAAAAGAGTTCTACGGCGTAAGATTGAGCTTACGCAGTAAAATTAGGGTTTTGCCCAAAAATCCTTTACACTATCACGGTAGAGATATCCAAAGTCGAAGTGTTTTCAGGGCTTATCAAAGCAAGAAAACAACTGATAAACCGCTCTGGCGAAGATCGATCCGTGATGAGTTACAGCGTAAGAATAGGGTTTTCTTCGCTGCGTAGAAGCAACCAAAATTGATTTTCTGCCCAAAGATGTTTCTAAGCAAGATTTTTGTGATGAAACGGCTTCAATATCACCAAAATAACACAAAAGTGTGAAACTTGATGATCAAAAACTTCAAAACACCTTACGCGTAAGATGAACAGCGTATAAAATAAAGCTTAAAACTAAGGAAAACACGTAAAGTTCAAACTTTTGCTTAAAACTGAAATTTTAACACTTAAAAACGATGAAAGTACAAGAATCTTGGATTGAAAAGTGTAAAAATGAGTTTTTAAACGTGACCAAGTTTTTGAACCGTGATTTCTGGCGTAGAACCAAACAACTTCAAAACAAATAAACTTTTCACCCAACTATTTGGCGAATGATACCTGCATTAGGTTCCCATATTAGTAACACAAGCATAAATATGTAAGAAAGGAAGATGAGATGATCGGTTGAACTAAACAAGACACTTATGCGTATGAAATGAGAAAGGTTAAGCGTATGAAGTGAAATGAATTGAACAACCAACCCTCAAGTGAGGGTTATACAAGAGTATTTATAGGGCAAGGAGCTAGGGCAACACTTCTAGACTCCTTCCCTTCTTATGGGCTTGGGCCAAGGCTTATGGGCCTTCTACATAAGCCTTAGCTTAATAACAAACATAAAGGCCATAATAAGCTAACTATTACATATGAATCACTAACACTTGAATTAAGGTTTAGGAGTGATTCCAACACGTCTCGCACATTCGCCTTAGTAAATGGGAGTCCTACTCCAGAATTCTCGTTGGAACGAGGTCTCCGTCAAGGAGATCCTCTTTCTCCCTTCCTTTTCATCCTTGTAATGGATGGGCTACATTTAACTTTGGAAGAAGATATGCGTTCTAAACGCATCAAAGGAGTCATTGTCGGAAATCCAAGCATTAACTTGTCTCATTTTTTCTTCACGGATGATGTTATTATTCTTTCAAAATGGGATACGCATGATCTTCAACAAATAACGAGCTCTCTTAATTCCTTTTATCATGCATCAGGTCTTAGAATCAACATTTTTAAATCCAATCTTTTTGGTATAGGGGTTACTGAGGAAGATCTCCATGCTATGGCAAGTGTTACAGGTTGTCAAGCTAGCTCCTTTCCTATTACTTATCTTGGTCTCCCAATTGGTAAGACTGTGCATTTCTTATCGAGTTGGAACACTTTGATTGATAAATTTAAATCCAAATTATCGAAATGGAAAGCTTCTTTACTATCTATCGGAGGTCGATACACTTTAATTAAATATGTTCTTGGAAGCTTAGGTATTTACTACCTATCCATGTGCAAAGCTCCAGAAACCATCATCGACAAACTTGAAAAATCTTGTGCTAGATTCTTCTGGGGTAGATTAGACGAGAATAATAAGATGGCATGGGTTCGATGGGAAAATGTTCTAGCTTCTCTCAATCAAGGTGGTTTGGGTATAGGTAGTTTGAAGGCATTCAATCTAGCATTATTACAAAAAACGGAGATGGAGACTCACTACCAATCCAGACCTTTTATGGGTCAAGCTAATTAAAGCTATCCATGGTTCTGAAGCGGGATTTGATGGTAAAGGTCATGCTACTTCAGGAGTTTGGTCTTCTATCGTTGGTTATACGAACTACGTTCATTCTCACAATCTTCTTCCTAAAGACTCGTTGAAATGTCAACCTCGAAATGGTACTTCTAGTCGTTTTTGGAAAGATCTTTGGTTTGGCGAGGAACCTTTAAGCTCTAGATATAACCGCCTGTTCCGTCTAAACGTTACTGAGAATTGTTTACTCAGTGAGCGATATTGCGAAGGATCCTGGAATTGGCCTTTGGATTAGACCCATTACTACGTTGTCTTGTGAATCTATGTTGAATCCCTCTGGTTGAGCTTCTTTGAATTCACCCTCTCATCTTCTCCTGATTCGTAGAAATGGCACATTAGGAGTGACGGTTCCTTTACGGTAGCTTCTATATGAACTCATATCGACCACTCTTTGCTCCCATCGTTAGCTTCTTCAACAACATGGATCGCTTGCCTTCCTAGAAAGGTAAACATTTTCCTTTGGAGATTCAACCTAGATAGGCTCTGTTAGGAATTGGAAATTCCATGTTAAAGTGTCGGTCACCCCAATTATGGTCTAGCATAGTTTATCTCGTAGACTTGTAGTTATTTACGTTGTTTAGTAGTTTATTTGTTAGTTAGTAGCATGGTTTAGCGTAGTGTAACACCATGGAGGAATGACGGGTCTTTACCCACTGTATGCCTGATCCATAGTCCGATAGGAGGACGTTGTGTCGGTAAGTATAAATACCCCTTCCATCCATGGAAGGGGTGGAGCTTTTCTTTCAATCTAACCTTTTATTTGTTAACCAAGTCTCTAGCAAAAAACTCCCTCTCATCTCTTTCTCTCTAACTATGGCAAACATGTATTTTCATCATCCAAGACCACCCGAATCATCAACACAATAAATATAAGATCCTAACAATTGGTATCAAGAGCCAAGGTTATTGTGTTGTGTTGATTTATTGTGGTCTTTTGTACCTTGTCAAAAACTGTTTTTACATCTTTTTATGGTCGGAAAAATTGTGTTTCCGTTTACTTTGGTAAAACAGCTTCTAACTGATTCTTATGTGTCTTCTTGGTTTAAAATGTCATATCTTTGGTCATCGTTGGTCACTTTTATGTCAAATTCTGTATTTGGTTTAAAATGTATCCTCATCTTTGTCATAAAATTCTGTATTGTTAGTTAAGGATATGTATACTCATTTTTATGATGTGGTCAAAACTGGTCAATCTCTTGTTGTCAAATGTCAAAAAGATGTATTTTTCTTGATAGTTTTCTGGGTTTACTATGAAGATGGTCAGAAAAGTGGCCGGAAAAAATTAAAATGGTCAAGTTTTTCTTGTTAGCAAGTAGTCAAGCTGTCTCTATATAGCGAGTTGTGTCAAAAACACTTTTGAGTGTCTTTGTCTTAGAAGCGACTTGTTAACTGAAAATATGCGGCGACTTGACATAAGGAAAGGTAGCAACTTGTGTTTGACAAAACCTTTTAGCGACTTGACATTTTTTAATGTCAAGCGAGTTGTTAACTGTAAGATGTAGCGACTTGTATCATGAAAAATAGTGTAGCGAATTGACCTGGCGACTTGTTATTTAACAAGTAGCGATTTGGTTCACTACATGATATTAGCGACTTGTCTAAACCAACTAGCGATTTGGACTAGAGATTTGACTGAAGCATCTTGACAGAAATGATGAAGAAGAATTGACAATAAGACCTTGACTCAAATCTAAATATTCACAACCAATCAAAAGACCACACAACCAACACATGACCAGGTCGCTACCAAATACCAAGACTCACAACTCCATTTCATCTATCAAAACTCGAAACAAATACAAAATGACCGATCTCAGTTTTTTTTCTCTTTCGTGGTTAACAAAGATGCATCTAGACACTTAAAGGTCTATCCACCTAGAGAATCACACATCATAGATCTTGACTCAAACAAATAAACTCATCCAAGATCTCAGTTTCATCCTTTCATTATATAATCGAGACCTTTTATTCAGATCCATTACTTAACAAAGGAAAACATCATTGATCTAAATGCCTTTTACAATATCCAAAAAATATTGAAGAAAGAACAAAACCATTTAGGGTTTCATCCTTTCCTCATTTTCGGTTGAATGGAAAACTAAACGGTATTAATGAATAACCTACGTTGATTCATTCATTAAGTTTGAAATTGTAGCCATATCTCACCTCAAGCCATCCATGTGGCGAGGTCATCTTTAAGAACTATACTAAATAAGATTGGCCAATGGTGTTTAGAGAAGATGTTGAAGCTGCGTTGTTGAAAGAAGATGAAAGGGTGGCGCACTTTTGGAGTTTAGGGTTTGGTGTAACTTTGGTTTGTCTGCATATTGTGTGAAACATTTAGGGTTTGATTTGTGATATACGGTTTTATATAACCCGAGTAATTAGGGTAGATGCTTTTGGACCGGGCCTGAGGATTGATGATGATCTTGGATTAAGTTAAACCGGACTTGGAAGTGGGCCTCGTGAAATTGTTGCTAATTTGAGTGGAAATAGACTTAATGATAATTTGAGTGGAAGTGGATTGTACGATATGTGTTTTTGCAAAATATTTGTTTGAAAATGTTTCGTCTAGCATTTAAGATGCATGGAAGGTCTTCATGTGACATTGATAATGGACTTGATGATCTTGACATAAACTATAAATGACTTCACGTGACATGCTAATCAAAGAAATTATATTTCAGTTGAAGAAATTACACGCATCTTGGTATACTCCGTTTTCTTAGCATGTCACGTGATCAACTTAGTCACGAGGAATATTAGCTTGTCACGTGATCGATCTTGGTATCATGAAACATACGATTAAATCATCCTAATATTGTAATCGTAGGGTAGTGGTGTAACGGGATACGACTGGGCCTGGAATTGGACAATATTGTATTTGGGCTTTACAAATTTGAAGGTGAAACTAATTTCATGGACCGAAGAAATTATGAGCCGAATATTGTGACCGGGTTGTGAATGTGTTTGTATATGTAATGACTTGGATTTGGATGATGGACTGATGGGCTTCTCAAAATTGGATCATTTATATGTGATGCGATTTTACGAGACTTGGATGTTATGTGATTTGTTGAAGCAAGTTGATGATCATGAGATTTGTATTACGAGATTTGATGTTGATAGTTGTTGTGGTGTGCGGGTTGAAACTTTGGTGCATGCATTTTCACGGAAAATATTATGTCACGGCTTGAATTGATGGTTGAAAAAAAATGACTACAGGGTTGTGTATATTTGCTATTTCCTACTTGGACTTGAAGTGAGGTTTTTCGGGCGCGATTACTTATTTTCGTCTTCTTTCTTTCTACCCTTCCACGAAGATGACTTGTCTGGGCATTTATAGAGTGTGATCAAGACTTGGCTATTTAGTTACGTTTGTGATTCTTTCTCGCTTAACTCACAACATAACTATCACTTCGGTGTCTCACGCAGTTGAGGATACGTCAAGAGGTTTTGTACATTGGGTACACCGTTTCTTCTTCACAAGGATTAGTACAAGTTTAAGTAACAAATCTGGGGAATTTCTCTTCATGGTCAAGTTTGACATATTGGGTTTACTTCTCCATGTGGTCGCAGCAACAGCCGACAGAATGCGTGAATGATGTGTTTACCAAAGTGTTTATTGGCTGGTTGATGATATTGTTGATGTTGGATAATGAATTGTTGATGAACCGCTGCATGTTCTCCTCAAACAGATATTCACTGAAACCAAAGTTGTCATTACACATTCAAGCTGACATTGTTTACGGTTCTGTCTTGATTTTGTAAAATCCCGCGAAAGAACCTATTTCTCGGTTTAAATCATAGACTTGTAAAATCCCGTAACAATGGAAACATCCTGGTATTAGTAAAGTTCATTTCCGGATCTATCCTATGGTTTATTCTTGGTTTTGTAAAATCTCGTGAAAGAAACTATTTCTCGGTTTAAACCATAGAATTGTAAAATCCCGTGATGATGGAACCATCCTGGAGAAAGGAAAGTGTATTTCAAGGTCTTATCTGATGCTGGTGCTACAGTTTCTAGTTCAAAGAAAGGATAAAAGGGTGTACTTCATGAATTGGATGTGTGTTTGGATATTCGTCATGGCAGTTTGGTTATTACATGGTTTTACGGGATTTTGTGCTTTTAACCATGGTCGGGATGAAAACCATTATCATAGTTCACTTAAAACGTCAAAGGAGGCTTGATTTGAGCTTTTAACCAGAAGATGTGACAACGGAGTTAATTCACTATTATTTATTTGAGGTTGAAGTGAATTATCACAGGCGAGTGTACTTAGTATCTGAAGGTATCGGGGATGGATGGATGAAGATTCTTCATGATCCTTGTTCGAGCTTATTATCTAAAACGAAGACTTGGAAATCTAGTTATTGTTGGGTGTCTTTTACCTTTTCTTTTACCACTTGGGGGAATTGGGCTTTTACCACCTCAAAATAACTATCACTTTAAGGAGTTACGTTGTAGTGCTCAGTGTCACATTCAATTGTGGATTTTCAAGAGGTGATGTACGTCTTATACTTGATGGTTGGTTGGATGAAGAGTATAGAGTACTTAGAGATTCAATGGAGGATGAAGTCTCGACACCGCTCTTTGTTACATTTGTGCAAGTTTAAGTCACGAGTTCGGGTTAGTTTACTTCAGGGTCAAATTCATTATATTAGGTTTTCTCCATCAGCTGTCACGACAAAGAGCCTACTGAATGATAATGGTAATGATTACATGTTTTGCCAAGAGATGATGAAAAGAGAGAGACTAATGACGTATGAATACAACAGTTCATGCCTCGTACTCTAAAGAAAAGAAAAGTGTACATTTCAGTGCGCTTTATCTTCTGAAGAAGAGAAATCTTCTTATGACGTATGAACACAACAGTTCATGCCTCATACCATAAAGAAAAGAAAAGTGTAGGCTTCAGTGCGCTTTATCTTCTGAAGAAGAGAAATCTTCTTATTATGACCATTCTCATCAACATGCTTCATACCTTTTCCATGCGCTTCAGTCATCAAGTGATCCGGACTACTTATAATTACTCTTATTCCACTTGCTCAATATAATGAAGATGGAGACATCATGTGCTAGTTTTGCGGGGGAGAAGTGTGAATAGAATACATTTGGATGATAATTACTTGTTTAATCAAGAATGGCATCTCCGTATGCAATTCTTGAGGGGGAGAAGAAGTGTGAATTTTTTGCATGGTTGATTTATATTTGAGAATATACGGTCAAACGGCTCCTAACTCATGTAAGAACCGAGCTTCTTCTTATCGGATTATCTTCACATGGAGTTTCTTCTAAGATTTGTTGGTTGACATCTTCTCACGAACTGATGAGTTTAACGACAAAGTGCTTCTAGTTGCGGGGTTGATTTCCTTGATGAACATCTTTACATTTCTTGTTTGATTGGGAGGGATTTGATTTAAGGAGATTTGCTATATCGAGTTAGCGGGAATGCATGCGGTGAGAGAAGATGTTAACTTTCTATTCCCATTGGACAATCTTGAAGAAGGTCGAGTCTCTGATCAGTTCTACATTCTTTGCTTCATGTTAGAAGACTAAAGACGAGTTGCATTTGATTATCTAAAGACTTCTTCTTAATCTGGGCATTTATCAAACATATTGTCGGTTTATGGGAGAGCACTAATTGGGGATAGTGATAAGTCAGATTCAATCCCCAATTAGACTTGCTCATATTCTTTAGCATGATTCTCGAGAAACCCAATCTCCGTTATTCCTCGACGTTGATATTGACTATTGTAATATTGCAATTGCATTATTGAATAATAATCCGCTCTTTGGTATTCCTTGGCCAAATCTTCACGGATTATTGTTCATGAAAAATGATCCGCTCTTTGGTATTCCTTTACCAAATCTTCCGCAGATTATTGTACTCTGTAAATCAACCACATGAACATTAAGGAAAATGACTACCTCATCCGGCAGAAGACATTATTGGTTAATCTTCCAGATCAGTCTCTATATGTATATCTTTAGGAAGATGGAATTGATGTTGAGGAATCATTTGTTCGGTTCATTAAGTGGGTCAATGCACATCCGGTTGTACATTTATTCACGTGTTGGACATTTGACACAAGTTGATTACTTGAGTTATTTTTGAGATTGAAGTTGACTATCACAAAGGCGTGTTCTTATTTGATAACTTGCTCGGGCTTAAGTATTTGAGGTGAAGACTTGGTTTATCTAGTTACCGGCTGTTAAGGTGGATGGTTGAAGACACAGTTAACTATCACTATTAGGAGTTACTTTGTTTTACTTAGTGTCACACGCATATGGCCGGTGTGGATAATGCAAAAGTGTTAATGTCTCATACATTACTTGAGTAGTGAGTACTTAGAGATTTGCTTGAAGCATAAATTCTCGACACCGTTCTTCCATCATTAGGTGCAAGCTTAAGATACAAATGTGGGGAATTTGATTTCAATTTCAAGTATGATATATCGGGTTTTCTTCATCAGTGGTCACTTCAAATTGTCTACATAAGGGTAGATAAAATAGTCGAGAGAGAGTCTTGACAAAGTTGATTCTCACAAGAGTTCAAGTGTTCTTCTCATAAAGATTTCAAGTATTTGGGCTTATGCTATGTTGCGATTGAAGTGTCAAAACCAGCACGGGGGAAGGAGACAAGCATCTAAACGCGAGTAAACTTGATGAACTTAATTCTTCTAAGTGATTGAAGATATCACAGGAAGACAAATGTCATGACCGCAGAGAAACTCAAGGTTTTACTCATCAAGACTTCTAGTGTTATTATTCCAACTACGTGGGGAAGTGATGTAAGAAAGTTTCGAGAAGATAAAAGAGGTACACAAGTATGACATATTTAGGGGAGATAAATGTGTAACATGAGGAAGGTGTTATCAGTTATTCTCTCTTTGGGAATGTGTGTACTTTGGGTTCTTAAGCTTCATACACGATTATCAAGGAAGAAAAATGTGAACATGGGGAGGTGTTTTCATTCCCCTCATGGTGTGTATTCGGGAGAGCTCTTGGGTATTGGTGTACTTCGGGTTCTTGAGCTTCATACACGATTATCAGGGAAGAAAAATGTGAACATGGGGAGGTGTTTTCATTCCCTCATGATGTGTATTTGGGAGAGTTCTTGAGCATTATTCAAAGAGGCTGACTGCATCAATTCAACTACTTGATGGAAGTGGTCTCTTGACACCTTTTGGAATGGATTGCTTCAGACTTCAGTGGAAAAGGAATTTGAGAAGATTATTTAAATGTGGGATGATACGTTCTTTGTTGTTCTATTGGATGATATAACCTCGAACAAAGAATCACGGTGTTTATTCTTAAAAGGAGCAGCTGGATCGATGATAATGGTGTGCTTCGTTGTACGCCTGGCTAATGGAAGCTTGAAAGAAAGCTTTAAATCTGCTCAGCTAAAGGATTTTTGGTTTGGGGGGAAGCTACCAAAGTCTCACTTTCAGATGGTTCAATTTCTTTCTTGCAAGAGCCTCGGAAGCTTTGGTGGTGGAAGTTTAAGAGATGACGAATTTTATCTACTACGACGTGCTGCTCGATATCCTATCTCGGTACTCGTATCATCATCTTCTTAAACTATATCATCTACTCTATCTTTGTATATATTTATCAGAAAACAAAATACAAAATTATAAAACCAGAAAAAGAAAATAGAAAATTATAAAATCAACAAAAAAAAACCCATAAAAATCAGAAAATTTAAAAATACCAAAAATATGTTTTCTCAAGACATGTCTTCTGGTATCGATAACATCTGCGGTCTTAGAAATGTCATTCAATAATGGCACGGGACCATAGATGAAGTTCGAGCAGGAGGTGTAAATATTCTTTTCAAAACATGTCTCAAAATATGGCTTACAGTTATTTCAGTAACCCGTGCTTCAAGAATGGCTTGCGATTACTTCAGGCGTAACGTGCTTAAACCATGGTTTGCTATTATTTCAGATAGCCACCCGCTCTTCAAAGGATGGAAAGTGTTGCGCTAAACCAATTTTCTATAATTTCGTGCACTTATCCTAAAACTATTTGAGGAAAGTATGTCGAAGGACTGCTGTTCCTACACAAATGTTTTTCCGTCTAAAATTCTTCAGAAAAATATTTGTTGTTTTCAAAAAGTGGTGGTAATTGAGTTGCTTGAAAAATCGATCAGAATCAGAATTTTTATAAAATTTGCAAACTCAATCAATGACTTCAGCGCTTTTAAAATTTTCAGAAAATGAGTCATTGATTGAGGGGGAGAATGTTTTCAAATTTACATCATCTAACGGGCTTTCTTAATTATCCTACGTGCTTAATTAAAAATGATATTTGCCTATGTCGAAGGACTAGGAATTTATGATATGATTGTTAGGATTAGATTATTGGAGTTTGATAAACACATAAATCCCATACCTTATATGAACTTATTGTTATGTTGGATTGACTTTTATTAGTCGATTGCAATTTGGGTTATGTCGACCACCATATATCTGTATGTGTGTTCACTAACGTATGCAGGTATATTGGTATATAAGAATGTTCCCAATCCGGATCCCACAAATGAAGATGATTGGATGCCGAAAGGAAATGGTAACTATATCTTGGGTTGACAAATGAAGAAACGAAGCTTAATTGGACTTCTAGGGAGAGTTGGCATGGAAAAATGCAACGTAAGAGGTCTCACTACATCAGCAGATGGTTTTCTTCATCACAAATGAAGAAACGGGCTTAAATTGACCTCGGTTGGCATTAAAATGCAACGTATGAAGTCTCACTGCATCGTGACGGTTTTTCTTCCAAGCCCTAAAGCAACAACATAAGCTTCTCAACCACCTAACGTATCTTTGTGCAGGAATTTTGATACCATTTTTTAAACAATTTTCAAATAATATTGTTTTGAAAAATGGAAAAATATTGGTTTTGAAAATAAACTGGACTAAATTTTGAAAATCACCGGACTTCATTTTATCAAAACTATAAGTCACTCAATCATTGACTACAGTCATCGATTGAAGGGGAGAGTGATTTAAAATAAATTATTTTCAAACAATATTTCTTCATAAAAGTCCATTTGTACAAAATAAGTGGTGATCTAAAGATTTAATGTTATGTCATGGTATGATTTTCTTTAAAACTCAAAGATCTTACAAAATGAAAATTTTTCTGTTATTGTCTGATTGTGAAATTGTTTTATTTTACTTAAAGATCTCTTAAAACTTTCATACATGACACTAACAATCTTTAATGTCTTAAAATGGTCCTTATCTGTCACTTTTCCAAATCAAATCTTGCTACGTCTTTCCCCAAAATTTTCTAAATTATTTAAATCTTTTGGGATCACAAATCTCAAATGGTTTGAAATCTTAGATCGGGTGAGAGATCGTGATTTAAGTCTCAAATCTGTTTTAATGGAATTGGTTTTAGTCCTTCAAAGGCACTCCTACCTCCATGTGCCAAACGATTTCAATATACATAATGCACATGTTGAGGGGGAGCATTTATCCAAAAAAACAAGATGAGTTTTTAAATCTGGCACATTTTCTCCTATGTTTTCTAAACCGCATTAAATCACTTGGGATCCAAAATCTCAAAGGGTTTGATATTTTTGATCGGGGGAGAATTTGTGATTTAGTCATGAAATTTGATAAAAGGTGATCGTTTTTTTGATTCAAGAGCTCTCTCATATGTGCTAATCGCTTTCGAATCTCGAAGCACATATTGAGGGGGAGCATTTCAAAAGAAAACAAACTATCGAGGTACAAAGGCTTTTATGTTTTAACATTAAGTACCTTGATTAAGTTTTAAATGGTTTCTTAATGGATTTTGTGATCGTGGATGTACTTCAAATGAACTCTTCCCTCTATGTGATAAAATGATTTAAAATATCCTACGCACATATTGAGGGGGAGAATTTTACCAAGAAAATCAAATGGTTTTTTTAATGGAAATTGTGATCAAGAAATTATTTCAAAGAACTCTTGCCTCCATGTGCTAAACAATTTCAAAATCATATGCACATGTTGAGGGGGAGCATTTTCTAAATGATCAAAACAATTAAGGTACAAAATGATTTGATTTCGTATCACAAGTACCTTGATTGTTTTTCCAAATGATTTTTCAATTGGTTTCAAGGAAGAATGAACTGTACCAAAAGACCAACCATTTTACTTTATGTATAGAGTTATAAGGATGGTGAGGTTAGGTATTTGTTCCCACGATCCGCCAGAACCGGAGGGATCTACCCAGGGACAATCCACTAGATAGTGTAGAGTCCTTAGGTATATTGAAAAAAGGAGAAAAATGAGAATATGGGAAGAGTCTGACTGAGACGAGCTGTCTGGAATAAACCCAATAATGTTCTAGTTATGAAGTCTCGGTAAGCACTGAAGGGGTTGAAGAATGAAAATGAATTGAATGTGAAAAAAGGGTGAAAAGAAATAGCCCTCCATTAATTCAACCTTAAGGCAGAAACCGGGTTCAATACATATGCTACTGGTGGTTACTAAGGTAACACTGGTATTGAAGACAAGACGTCATGGACCCAGTGACGCACTGCACTAAACTTCCCAAGCTACTCAAGTTCCTCTTAAAAGGGCTTGTTTCATTCTCACGGGGAACCTACATAATCTATTGACTTTCTCCTAGAGATTGTTGATATTGAAGAAGGAGACCCTCTCCCTAGTCTCCGACATAGGAACCAAATGTGCACTATTGAGTCTAGAGCCAAGAGATCATCCACAATATCTCATTAGGACACATTATTCTTGAAGATTTACTGTTTCACACAATGTGGAAAGTGAGTATATATTAAGAGTCCTACGCATTATCCTTGTGGTATTGCCAGAACATCCGAGTGATATATTAAATACATTCACAATGAAGATGGAAATCCTTCTAGAGCCAACATCAAACAAGCTCTTGGTAGGTGACATGTGAGATCTTTTATAAAGATCAAGCTTGTGACAACTGGATAGAAACGATGGGGAGATTCACTTGTGAATCAACCTTGGTCCAGGAAATGAATTGACGAATACTTTTGGAAAAACCGTTCGATGTGCAAATCTTCTTTTCTCTAGCGCATCGAATGTGTATTCATGTTTTCAAACACAAAAAGTATCTCTGATTGAAAAAATTGCTTTTGGAAAAACCGTTCGATGTGCGAATCTCTTCTTTTCTCTAGCACATCGAATGTGTATTCTTCTCAAATAAATTGATCTTTCTCTTAAAACCTTCGTCGTATTGCAAAACTCTTTCTTCTAAGCAATACACGATTGTTTTTCAAATCATTTTTCATCAATCAGTGAATCTCAATTCGCTGGTTCATTCACTCCGTGTTGTCTTCTTTGAGACGTTCCGGTTTGAGAACAGCTAGAGCGGCTACGAAACCCTGTCAAGGAGATTCTTAGGAATCCTACGATCCGCAGGCGGTACTTGTCTGATCAGCGAGGAACCGTGGGCCGTGTACCTCAATTCAACGAAAGTGATCAAAGACACTTTCGTGCGCTTTATTGCTAACTGTTGGTATGCGGGTACACCCAGCGATTGCAGCTGATCGGAATTGAGTCAATCCAAAGCCGCATGCTCACATCATCCACACTTAATTGAAGAAATCACGACTGGTGCATATCTACAGAACCTGGCCCTGATATTTTTATACTATGTTTATGCTACGCTGCTGCAAATATCATGAGCCAGTAAAGCTTCCGCTACTCTGATGGAAAGATGTCATGATCCAGAAAGTGTGAGCATGTTGGTCCGAAAGTCACAACTTCACATGATGGCAACACAATAAAGGGTGATCCAGAGATTTACTGTGGCTGATGATCTCAATGAAAGCTCGAAGATCATCAAAGATGTGGATTAGTTCAAAGACCTCCACTGAAAGTACAAAATAATCGGACTTTGAAGAATCGCTACAAAAGCACAAAGATTGCGGAAATTGAAGAATTGAAGTCTACGAGCTCAAGAACAAAGACAAAGATAGAATGCTAGGATGCAAAATGTATTTCATGGGGTGACCTCCCTTAGGGGGAGATTGTTAGGAATTGGAAATTCCATGTTAATGTGTCGGTCACCCCAATTATGGTCTAGCATAGTTTAGCTCGTAGACTTGTAGTTATTTACGTTGTTTAGTAGTTTATTTGTTAGTTAGTTGCGTTGTTTAGCGTAGTGCAACATCGTGGAGGAAGGACGGGTCTTTACCCACTGTATGCCTGATCCACAGTCCGATAGGAGGACGTTGTGTCTGTAAGTATAAATACCCCTTCCATTCATGGAAGGGGTGGAGATTTTCTTTCAATCTAACATTTCATTTGTTAACCAAGTCTCTAGCAAGAGACTCCCTCTCATCTCTTTCTCTCTAACTATGGGAAACATGTATTTTCATCATCTAAGACCACCCGAATCATCAACACAATAAATATAAGATCCTAACAGGCTCCCACATCACCTTTATCTTTCTAAGCATGGCATCGATATCGATTTTATTATCTGCCCGATATGTAACATCAACGTGCAATTTGCTGAGCACATCTTTTTTTCTTGCTAAATGGCTGCTCAGGTTTGGCGCATAATTCGCATCTGATGTAACATCACACATCATGCTACGCCTTCCTATTCTGATTGGCGTCCATGGATAGATAACGTCACAGGTTTTCATGTCAAGAAGAAACGCCTCTTTGTCATAATCTTTTGTATGTTCTGGACCATTTGAAAATATCGTAATGACGCCACTTTTAACTCTCACAACTTGAGGAAAAGTGATATTTATGATCATATTTGTTTATGTTCTTTTAATTGTTTAAAATTTAGAGGTAGATTAGTTCCTAATTAGAAAGAATGCCTTTGTAATCCTTTGTAATTTCCTAGCTTCTTGCTAGCTTATAATAATATTCCGCCATTGAAAAAAAATTAAGCATTGTGAGGCTAATATTGTATTAATTCTTCACTTATCGTATGTTAACTATTGTATTGGTTTTACAAGAAAATAAGTTTTTATATAAAAAATATGTGTCTATATTAAAGTTTTTATGTATAATATACGATGTTGTTTTTATGTATAATATGTGATGTTTACGCTAACAATTTATTACGAAATATGCTTTTTCTCAAAACGATTAATGTATATGTGACAAAAATACTTACGATATACGCATTAAATCGCAATATTTTTTAGACGAGAAAAACTTTTTATGTCATTCATTAACGTGATTTATCAAATGAATATGGGTTTGAATGGACGAAACACTTCTAAATTGATATGGATTTAAATATGGATGATGATAAAATAAATGAATATGAATGTGTATATGCTTCCACCCGATCCATTGTCATCCTTGGTGATAACTTGTGCGTTTATGTTTGATTTTATAACTTGTAACTACATTGAAATTTTGTATAATTTGAAGGCTACATTATATAAGTTAATTAGAAGACATTTTTTCACTAGTTTTATTATCTTTTAGCAGGAAAGTATACATGCCCAAAATTTTTATATTATTACCGTCATGAGAAATGTATAATCAACTACTATTGCTCGTCAAAAACTTTAATTAGATGATACTAATTGTCACAAGGTGCAGGTACCATCATAATATAATTTTTTTTTTGAACATAATCATAGTATAAATTAAGATGGCAAAAAGTTAAGACAACGATGATTAAAACGTTAACAAAACTATTAGAGCACTTGCATTCATAACAAAAGTTATTCATTAACATCTTGCCACGTCAGCGCCGCATCAGCTTTAACATTTCACCTTAACTCACCAAAAAACATCCACAATCATAACATCCCAAGTTAAGGTTTAACATTTGATATTTTCAAATTCAACCCTTAAACTAAAACAAACACTTCATTTATTAAAAAACATAACCTTAACTTAAACATATTACAATACTAAATATAAAGTAACTAAAAAAAATTACAACAAAAAAAAAATAACAAAACATAGCAAATACTTATTCATCATCGTCGCTCTCTTGTTGTTGTTGTCGTTTATCGCAACCCGTAATTTCTAGGTCAATACTCGTAGCTAAAATATTTATTTTTACCAAATAATGCAAGTTATTTATTTACTGATGAACAAAACATGACAACGAGAGGTTATCTCGATAAACGAGTCCACAGCACCGACATGGCGGTATATATGATTTAAGTCGAACAATTATTAATGCGAATAATTATTTTTATACTATCTAACGTTTAATAAAACGGTTCCAAAAACATAACCGGGCATTTGTTGAGATAAAATACATATTTATATTATGTGACAGTACGAGAACACGGGTACACATAATACACTAATAATAATATTACTAATAAACATAAAAGCTCCTAACCTACCCAATCCTCTAATATTAGCCGCCCCTTTTCTTCTCTCTCTGTTTCTTCTTCTTCTGGTAAACAGACCACGCCTCCCTCCTCTCCAAAACCTCCCACATCCATTTTGATGATAAACAACTTTCAACCTCATCCATCACTATCATCTTTGGTCAATCAAGAGACAAGAAAGTCGACTTGTCCCTTTCATCTCAGTCCAACGAGGGTCTGAGACCACTATGAAGAGGAGGATGGATAGCTACCTTTCCCCAAGATGGAAGGCTTGAGAATCGACACGAGGGAAAGAAGAAGTCAAAGCATTCGTTTTTGTTTCTCTTATACCCACCTCCGATCCACAGTTACCACTACATCTTCCTTAACACATATCGAAAATCAAAAGGGTATTTGGAGTGTTAGTGGTGCCGTGGAATTAAACTTGGTTAATATTTTGGTCTCTTGTTTTCATACCGATCGACTTTTAAGCTGTAAGATCATGAATCTTTCTTTCTTGTATTTTGATGTTAATTCCTGATAAAGATTTTGGTTTAGAATTGTTATTGAATCAGAAGTGGTGAAATACTTGTCGATCTATATTTTTTGAAGTGAGTGATCCTTCCGTTAACAAATTGATGTATGAGATGGGAAGTTCTTGTTTTTTAGGTTAATGTTAATCTAAAACCGATGTAGTACTTTTAAGATTGATTGGCTTAATTGGTAGGTTGTGCTTAAGCATTGATACTTGTTTATGAGTCTTGGTTAGTTTTTGATTTTTTTACGCTCTTGCGACAACCCACACCATGAGATCTCTGTTTGAGTCTTAATGTGGCCAAACATGCCCTTTAATATCTTGCGTTTTGAAGTTGCTAGGATAAGAGTGTTTTTTTCATTCCTTTCGACTGCCCCTTTTGCGATACCACAAGCTGTGAAGTCTCGAGTTCGAGCCACAAGGTGGCCAACCTCACCTCTAATATTTCATTTATGTTCTGTTTTGATTTCTTTGTTGCGGCAATACCCACGAAGGTCTCTAGATCGTGCCTTGGTGTGGCCGAACTAGACTTTCAATCTTGTGTTTTCTTCTTTTAATATCATCAGCACACCAAGCAAAACTTACTCCTTTTATTTTTATTTGAGATTTGCACAACAGATGTACTAAAACCATTATTTTCAGTAAACTAACTAAATATGTCTTTGGGCTTGCTAGGGTGTTTGAGCCTAGGTGGATATGACAAGCCCAACAGGCCACTACTAAGAATTGGTTAATTACAAATCGGGTTCAAGCCCATTTCATATGAAGGATGCGTTTAAGTTAAATCGAAAAGGGAAACATATATAAAAACTTTTGGTTATATGTTAAAACATTTGAGATATAAAATGACTTAGGTGTATAAAAGCTGGTATAATGTAAAATCGGATTTTGATACAAATTGAGTCAAGTTACATGTTTCGTCGCCTATCTCGCTCCTCATTCACAAGCCACGCAACTTATATATTCTCGACAACATACTTTAAACTCATTGAAGATACTATATAATCACATATTAAGCAAATAATGAACTAAGGTCTTAATATTTGAAGTAATGGTTAGTATTTTATATAATGGTCTAAACGGGTTGTTCTAATTATACTACTACGAGTTAATAATTATTGTAACACTTAGGCGCATAAAACTTAAAACCTATTTATACGGGTCATACCCAATTTTCTAAAAACTATTATAACCTATAAACATAATTTATTTTTATTTAAACATTTATGATGTAACTATTACTTTTAAAATTTTCTTATTAATTAATATTAGTTAAATATGAATATATATACTTTAAGCGACATTTCTATAATTTAAATACGTTTACTATTTATACTTGATATTTTTCGTACATCGTCTTCCGGTTACCGACGAACCAAAGACTTATCGTTGTGATACTTTTATTATATGTACATATATACTTAAGCACTTCCTAAAGCCAATGATAGCCAATACTTACCAAAACTATTTCAACTTAAATTATGCCACACAAGCAAAGATAATATAAATACTCTAAACTCAATTAAATTACTAGCTAAGACTTGCCATGTCATTATAAGTTGCGTGTCGGTACTTCACCCTACTACTAGTTGACTTTACTCGATTGCAAACTACTTCACTAAGGTGAGTTTCATAGCCCCTATTTTACTTGTTTTCAAATACTTTTGGGGGAGAATGCATGCTTATTTTTACGATTGAGCACTAAGTACAAAATTTCTGTTGCATACTGGTCTAAGTCCCGATAACCCAATTACTATTATTACGCCCATTATCATGAACCGTTAGTTACTCTTTTGTGAGTAAGCGCAAATGCTATGAATAGATCTATTGGGGTTGACACCCCTGTCCATAGTAGGATAAGCTCTCTGACCATTAGTGCGAGTCGGACGGAGCATATTATTTGATTAAGTTACAAGTGTGTGGGTTATGCACTTGTATTCGGGCATTTATTTAGTTAACGTTTAGGTGTCATGAGCTTAGACCGTAGAATACTTTATTTCGTGCCATTGGGTTACATTGGTCACACCTTGCAAATCTTGTGGTTCAATAAATTACTTTAAACCTATGATCTCACCAACATATTTGTTGACAAATTTTAGCATGTATTCTCAGGTAACTAAGATGGAAGTATATGTAGCACCACCCACGGTGATCACTTTCATGGTAACTCCTTTCAAGACTTTATTATGTTCGAGTACATTCAGTGGAACTACTAAAATAAATGCTTTAGTTTATGAAGTGTAACTTGACTATGTTGAACCATTTTATTTCAAAAACCTGAATGTATTGTTTTCAAAACGTCTCATATAGAGTACGTTCTTTATTATCTTGTGTTGTGTGCTACATATGTAACGCTCCTCAATACCATTCCGCTGCGTAAATTTGAGGGTGTTACAGATTCGTATCAAAGCCAGGTTATAGGGAACTAGGTTGCATTTTAGGCCTAGACTATAACCACTATACCATGACACAATTATTAGGCACTTTCACTTACTTAGCTTATATGAGTTATTGACCTTTACTTTATACTGGGTTATTACAAAGATACGTCTTCATCCTTATACCTTATCATCATTACCTCTGATTCCGAGATCGGGAATGCTTTATCCTCTGCTACTGTCCTACCATCACCTTCACCCACTTATCACGAGACTATCTCGCCATTAGCACCTCTAGTATCATCTTTCCCAACGCCTCTATTCATATCTTATCTTGGTTGATTCTGTCCTGATCCATTCTACCTATACACGTTGTGGAGTATCGTTACAATCTTACGGGCTCATTTCTGTTTGTATTTTAGAACATGCCTCCACGAAGAGCCGCATCCAATCGTCGAGCTGCAGCTGCTCGCCCAAATGCACCAGTTCGCCTAGTTGCACCTGTTCCAACGGCCCCATCACTCGTCCGAGCTGCACGCCCGACAAGCTACCCGCACAACCCGGCACTGTTGAAAATGTTGCCCTTTCGCCGAGGACTCTTCTTGAACAGCTCGTGGCTCAGCTGGTGGCGCGCTGCTGCGTGATGTAACCAGGTCAAGTTCCAATGATGATACTAACAGGCCTAGGAACACAGTTCGTGGCTGCACATACAAAGAATTCAAAAACTGTGGGCCTGAAAGTTTCTGCGGAAAAGAAGGAGCAGTTGGACTCATGCACATGATTGAGAAGTTGGAAACAATCTTTTGCATTTGTGAATGTGAAGAAGGCAGTAAGGTCAAGTATGCGTCTTACACGCTAAAGGAAGGAGCTTTAACTTGGTGGAATGCTTATCTCCGATCAGCGGGGACGAATGTAGCTTATGCAATGCCTTGGGTTGAGTTCAAAAGGTTGCTGATCAATGATTACTGCCTCATAGCACGAAGTGCGAAGATGGAAACAGATTGTGGAATCTAGAAGTGAAAGGTGTTGAGATTGTCGCTACACCCAAAGATTCCAGGAGTTAGCATTGCTATGTTCGGAGATGGTCACCCCGGAATCTCGAATGATCGAGCGCTATGTAGGAGGATTGCCTCTGAACATCAAGGGAAATGTAACTGCTTCCAAGCCAACTAACATTCATGAGACTATACGGATGTCCCATGGTCTCATGGATCAAGTGGTATTGGATATGAAGAAAAAGGCTATGGATAACAAGAGGAAATGGGATGGTAACCAAGGAAACAATAACCTCACTCAGAACAAACGCCAAGAAGTGGCAAAAGTTTACACTGATGGTCCCAGTGACAAGGGCAAGTATGCTGGAGATCTTCCTCTCTGCGACAAGTGTAACATACACCATTATGGAGCTTGTCCACCTACTTGCAAGAACTGCAACAAACTTGGCCATCTTGCCAAGGATTGTAGAGCCCCTACTCGAGGAATTAACCAGAGAGCCCATAACCAACAAAACAACCAAGCAAATCGGAACAACCAGGACTACACCCCTACTTGTTTTGGTTGTGGAGAGAAAGGACATTACAAGAACAGATGTCCTTAGGCTGGGAATCAGAATCAGGGAAATCAAGGTCGTGGTAACCAGATCCGAGGAAATCAGAATCGGGGAAACCAGAACCAGGGTAACCAAGGCGGAGGAAACAACAATGGAGGAAATAACCATGATGGGGCGAACGAGCACGGGCGAGTGTATGCCACGAATCTGAGGAGGCTATGCAGGATCACAACGTTGTCACGGGTACGTTCCTCATCAATAACCATTATGCTTCAATTTTGTTTGATTCGGGTGCCGATAGGAGTTTTGCTTCACATGCCTTTAGTGCTCTTCTTAATATCACACCCACTACTCTAGATACCAAATACAGTGTTGAGTTAGCCAACGGAAAAACCGAAATCACTAATAGCATATTACGAGGTTGTACTCTTAACCTACAAAACCATCCTTTCAACATCGACCTAATGCCTATCGAACTCGGAAGCTTCGACGTCATAATTGGAATGGATTGGTTGTCAAAGCATCGGCGAGATTGTATGTCATCAGAAACTCGTCCGAATTCCATATGAAAACGAAACCTTAATGATCCAAGGAGACAGAGTTACGTCAAAATTGGATCTCATCTCGTGTATCAAAACCCAGAAGTACATAGATAAGGGATGTCCTGTATTCTTAATCCAAGTAACGGAGAAGAAGTCAGAAGAGAAGCTACTCGAAGATGTACCTATCGTGAGAGAATTCCCGGAAGTCTTTCCCAAAGACTTGCCAGGACTACCACCACCTCGTCAAGTAGAATTCCAAATTGAATTGGTACCTGGAGCTGCACCAGTTGCACGAGCGCCTTATAGGTTAGCACCGGCGGAGATGAAAGAATTATCCGACCAACTGAAGGAACTTCTGGACAAAGGATTTGTTAGACCAAGTTCCTCACCTTGGGGAGCTCCGGTTTTGTTTGTCAAGAAGAAAGATGGGTCCTTCAGAATGTGTATCGATTATCACGAGTTGAACAAACTTACGGTGAAGAATCGATACCCACTACCCAGAATCGACGACTTGTTTGATCAGCTGCAAGGATCGAGTGTGTACTCGAAGATTGACTTGAGATCGGGTTATCATCAACTAAGAGTTAGGGAAGAAGATATCCCCAAGACAGCTTTTAGAACCCGTTACGGTCACTATGAGTTCCAAGTGATGCCTTTTGGTCTAACCAATGCACCGGCTGTGTTTATGGATCTCATGAACCGCGTGTGTAAGCCATACTTGGACAAATTCGTGATCGTGTTCATAGATGATATTCTCATCTACTCCCGCAACAAAGAAGAACACGAGAAGCACTTAAGAACTATCCTGGAGTTACTTAAGAAGGAGGAATTGTATGCAAAATTCTCCAAATGTGATTTCTGGATTCAGACCGTGCAATTTCTTGGGCACGTGATTGATAGTCAAGGCATTCACGTTGACCCTGCAAAAATTGAGGCCATCAAGGATTGGGCCGCTCCTACTTCAGCTACAGAGATTCGGCAATTCTTAGGTCTTGCCGGGTATTATCGCCGATTTATTGAAGGTTTCTCAAAGATTGCTAAATCTTTAACTGAGTTAACCCAGAAGAACAAGAAGTTCGTATGGGGAGAAGATCAAGAAGACGCATTTCAACTCTTAACGGCTCGCAATGCTCCAATTTTGGCATTGCCAGATGGGAGCAATGACTTCGTAGTTTACTGTGATGCATCATACAAGGGTTTAGGTGCTGTGTTGATGCAACGAGAGAAAGTCATCGCTTACGCTTCTCGACAACTAAAGGTTCACGAGAAGAATTATACGACCCATGATCTAGAATTAGGAGCAGTAGTATTTGCTCTTAAGATTTGGAGACACTATCTATACGGTACAAAATGTACAGTATACACGGATCACAAGAGTCTTCAACACATTCTTGATCAAAAAGAGTTGAACATGAGGCAACAACGATGGATTGAGTTGCTTAGTGATTACGATTGTGAGATTCGCTATCACCCAGGAAAAGCAAACGTAGTAGCAGATGCTCTCAGCAGAAAAGAGCGAATTAAACTGCTAAGAGTCAGATCATTGGGAATGACTATTCGTTCACCCCTCCCGTCTAAAATCGTTGAAGCTCAGGTGGAAGCACTTAAAGAGGAGAACCGGCCGAGCGAAAACCTCTACGGTATGCCTGAAAGTGAAAACGGTTTTGTAAAGAGATCAGATGGGATATTATGCTTCAAGGAAAGAAGTTGGATTCCACTTTGCGGAGGATTGCGAGACTTGATCATGCACGAGTCGCACAAGTCGAAGTACTCCATTCATCCAGGTTCGGACAAGATGTACCAAGATCTCAAGAAACTTTATTGGTGGCCGAATATGAAGGCCGATATTGCCACCTATGTCAGCAAATGTTTAACCTGCGCGAAGGTTAAAGCTGAGAACCAGAAGCCATCCGGACTATTGGTACAACCCGAGCTACCTCAATGGAAATGGGAAAGAATCACCATGGACTTTATCACTAAGCTACCCAAGACATCAAAAGGTCACGATATGATTTGGGTAATCGTTGACCGACTCACTAAATCTGCTCACTTCCTACCAATCAAAGAGACCGACAAAATGGATAAATTGACCGAAATCTACCTCAAGGAAATAGTTACGAGACACGGAGTGCCAGTCTCGATTATTTCTGACCGAGATGGTCGATTTACTTCTAGATTTTGGCAATCGCTTCAGGACGCCTTGGGAACACGTCTAGATATGAGTACCGCATACCACCCTCAAACCGACGGTCAAAGTGAGAGAACCATACAGACTTTGGAAGACATGTTGCGAGCATGTGTGATACGCAACATCCAAAACACGTCAAGCTTACTCACACAAGCTAGCCACTTGTGAATGACTAACCGTAAGAAACTTAAAACGGTTCGGACACTGATCCAATTATAGATGAGAAGTTGTAGTATGTGGGTAACTCAAACGTGTTAGGTTTGAGCACCGAGATCGTTCCGAACGAGGGTTGAATGGAATTTCCAACTCACGTCTCGATTATCGAGATTTGAATAAGAGAAGGGGATAAAATGAAGTTTTCTAAACTACGGGGCAAGGGAAGCATAAAAGGGAAATTACACTACGGGAAATCCTAAATACGCGATTTATACTAAAACGAAACGTAAATAAAATGCAATTACGTTTAATCTAAATCCTAAAAATAACATAAAATTACTTTTATACTAAAAATGCTATTTGAAAACTATCTAAGAATTAAAACTAATTTTTAGGATTTTTCTGGATTTTATTAAAATTAAAAACTAATTTTTAACTTTTAAATTAAATTAAAATACTAAAAATTATGAAATTTAAGGAGAAAAATATGAAACTATTTTTATAAAATCTAAAATATCCTAAGAGACTTTTCAAAACTATTTTTTTATTTTTCAGATTATTTTTCTATTTTCTACTAATTTAAAACTATTTTAATCTAATTTAAATTGTTAAAAATACCAAATAAAAAGAGAAAAATAAGGAAAAATATTTTTTATGCTTTTTATATTTATCTTAATCTATTAAAATTGAAAAATTGATTTTTGGAACTTTTTCTTAATTAATTGCAATTAAAGCTAATTAAAAGTGATTAAAAACTGATTTTAATTAAGAAAAATACTAAACAGTGACCAAAAATTATGAGAAATTCAGGGAAATTCTAAAATCTTATTCTAAAGCTATAAAAAATATAAAAACATGGGCTTATGTGGGAAATATGAAGGCTGTAGTGTAAACTGAAATTGATTAAGCACTTTATAATAAGCAAATAAGCACTAATATGAACCAACTGATTATAGAAGCTAGGTAATACTAAAACTACTCTAAAGCAACTATTGCAAGCTAATCCTAACACCTAAACAGTGATCTACCAAGTTTAAGGCCAACTGATATTTAAGCAAATAAGCTTTATCGACCCCACTGTTTAGCAGTTGCAACTGCTTAAATAATAAGCTGAGGGAAAACCAAAGTGTGGGACTTCAAGCCCACCAACCAGAGATCATTTGTCCAAATTTTTAGCTAATAAGGACCTAAGGTGAAGAAGTTGAAGATCAAACAAAAATGGCTAAAATGGAACAGTGAGGTGATCAGAGAAACAGTAAATAAAGGAATTGCAGTCCTAATAAGCTATTGCTATAAGCTTCTAAAGGATTCTAAAAAGCATAACATGTAAACTTAAGACTATAGGCTAACAAAGGAAACAAAAGGCAAGCATTATAAGTATCCTATGAAGCTAATATGGACTAAGAGTGAGACAGTTGCAAGCCTAAATTAATCACGCTAAATAAGCTCTACATGGGAACCAAAAAGCAAACATATAAAATCACTATCCTAAGTAACAACAGAAAACAATCACCAAGCTTATGAGAATACACTAATGAACTTACTTGAAACTTCTGAGATGATAGATTAACTAGTGAAATTTGGACAGGTACTTACTGGTGCAGGGCAAAGGAAATGACCAAACCACCAACTTCACGGCACAAGCAGCCTATCTAAAACATTTTTTTGGATTTTTTTCCTTTTGTGCAAAGTTAAAACAGCTATAGAAAATACTATTTTTGATTTTTAATTATTTTTATGACAAAAATAAATGACTACAATCTTTGTAGTAAAACTGATGAAAAACTGATTTAGGACTTTTATGAACTTTGACTATTGATTCTGAAAATACAGATTTGGACACTAGACTCTATCTTACCAATACAGAACTTGAACTCAGATTCCTATAGACCTAAGATGAAAACTCAATCAAATAACACTTTAACTGACTAATTCTGACTAACTGCTATTAAGTTTTATAACTACAAAAGAAACTAGGAACTTGACTCAATCAACTATTGATCTTTGAAAAACTACTAAAATAGACTTTAAAACATCTGATGAGACTAAAGAAAGCCTATTGAAATTAATTAGATTACCAAAAGCTCAAAAGTAAACTTATACCAAACACCCTCTTAACTACTAAAATTGCAAATTAACTCTTAAACCTTGATGTAGTTAACTGAAAACTGAATAGAAAAGGTGCCAATGAACATCAGATTCAACTATTTAACAACTTAGGAACAGGTTTTAACTAGAAATCAATTTGACTTTTGTTGACTATTGTCAAAAACTTGAAACTGATAATAGTAACCACTAATAAGCTCACATAAGCTTGGTTAAGCTTATGTGAGATTATACAAACAGTAATTTAAAGAGAATTAACTGAAACCAAATCAATTTAAGATGACTATGATTTAGATAAATTTAAAGAGTAAAAAAATGAGTTTCAATTAAAAACTGTGATTACAACTAAAACGAAATTACAATAACTGGTAAACTACTACAATAAAACTAAATTGACAGAAACATAAATTGGTAACAATTTCATAAAATGCAGTGAAATTGGACCAAAAAACGACTTGTGACTAAGAAGGGGGTTATATAGCTGATGAGGAGCCTTGGGAAGCTTCTGGGTCTTCTAATCATGTCCATTGATCATCCTTGTGACTCATCACATCTATTCTAAGCCGTAGGATCAATTGAGTGAGGTGTTTGCACCAATGAGAGAGCTCCTTTCATCCACTGTGGCAATCCATTGCTGACACATCTCTGACACGCGTGGCAGGAGGTTCTAGAAGCACTCTTAAGTGTGGGTAATTGTGGCTTGATCAAGGTAAATGGGGATTTGGTGGTAAACAGTAACAATGGGTGTATACTGGTTTGGGCGCGTTTTGGTTCAGGGGATTATTATAGGTTTGTTTGACTAGTTTGTGGGTGGATTGACCGGGTTTTATATTGGATACGGGTTAATATCAAAAGGAACGGGTTGGGTGATAATAAACCGGGTATTTGGTTTGGTTTAATGGACCAAGGTTTAAGTTTTGGGCCGTGGCTATAGTTTGGTTTGGGCTTGGATTGATTTTATAACTATGTAAGATTTTAAGGACCAAAATGTACAAGCTAAAAATCCAGGGACCAATACTGTAAATTCTGAAAATGATCCAAGGGCTTGTCTTGTAAATCTCCAATACTCCAAGGACTGAATTTGTAGATTCTGAAACTCCAAGGGACCAAACATGACAATTCTGAATCTTCAAGGACTAAATCTGTCATTTTGAGAATTGATTGTCCAAACTTGCAAATTCCTTTCTCAGCCTCAGCTTTTGCACTCTTCTTTCTCTCGTGCTCGGATTTTTGTCTGATTTGGCTTCTTTTTGTGTGTTTTATCATATCCGTACCTGCACATGCACAAACTCAAGAAAACCACAAATATTGGCAATAAACGGCTCTTTCTTGGTTGTTTTGGGTCAGTTTTGATAATGAAAAGGTATGTGTTTTAGCACATACCAAAATACCCCAGACGAGACCATTGTCGTGTCCTCACGCAATGCAATCAACTCACGCTTCTAAAACCAAGGATTTCAATCTCTTTCTACTAAACCTATGAAGAAGTAGCAAAGATTCCTTAAAAAAGATTAAGAACCCTTAATTCTAAAACGCCCGTTTACCTTTCATTTCTCATACAGATATTACGTTTAAGCACATTTCAATTATGAGTGACGGTTTGTTGAACTTTCATGTCGATCAATAACTCCAACATTTTTCAAACGACATGTTAGGATCACGGAGTAGAAAACACAACACAGCGTGAAGTGACCATACGGATAGAATACATCGTCCCTGATTTTCACAAGTCCCAAACTAAGCGTAAAATCGAAATCATTGTTAAGAATGATTCTAGATGCTAACACTACCCATGGAAGTTACTTGTGTAATTACCTTTTGTTCCCATTTTCCTATTTTCCTCTAGATTTTTTTTATTTTTGTGAGAAATGAATTTCTTCAAATTCTCGTTTCGATAAGAATTAATCTGATAAAGATATGAAGCTAAGTCGATAATTAGTTATCCATCTTCTCTCAAGAACCATTGTCGTAAAAATGAGGTCCACATCAAGGAATTTTTATTCACTTACATTTTTGACTTTTTTCATTTTCATTTTTGAACATTTTTTTTTTTTTTTTTTTTTTTTTTTTTTTTTTTTTTAGAACTTAGACTTTTACGTGTATGAGCTATGAACCACGGAGCTTCACGGGGTAATTCCAAGACTATAGGCTTCATGAAATGAGGATCCCGGCTGGCTAGGCTAAGACCTCACTCAATCCTGTCTAAAGATCCAAGGGTCCGATCTCGACACCGCAGCTCACAACTCTACTTATTACATTTCACATATCACTTATTACTGATTACTCATTTATTACGGATCCTTGATGTGTACCCAATTTTTAAAACAAAGATTCCTTTAAGAAGATAAAGAACTAACTATCGCCAAAAACTCGACATCTCTAATTATTATTAGACAGATATGGGGGTGAAACAATTTTGTGGGAACAAAAAGCCATAAGTACCTTCGATGGGCTCTAAAGAGAACCAACTACTCCACGCTTAGCATCTAAACTCATAAGTAACTCTATCATTTCTCGATCTCTGCAAATTTAAAATCCCAAATAATGAGATCCGCAGATGCTTAGCCGATAATTTTTAGATTATCTATGGTTAAGGGAACAAGCTAGGGCTCAACACGCCCGGTCAAGTCAGAATTCTATTCCTACTCTCACCAGCGGAAAGTCAACAAGGTGTCAAAACATATATTAACTTAGCAAATGCTTCGTCTAATGAAATCAAGTTATGCATATTTAAAATCTCTTAGGGAAACTTGCAAAATCTTGGCCTTGTGAGCTAGAATTCGCATTTTATAGCTTCTTGTCTAAAAGACTAGAAAAACTTTTCAATCAAAAAGACTTAACAAAAGCTTACTAAAAAAATTTTTAATTTTGCTCATTTTTGCACAATTTTTTCATTTTCTAAGGAAAAACGGGGTTACGAGAGTACACGACAGAAAACAAGCAAGTGCGGTCAAATCAAATCGAAGATTACCCTACCCCAGACTAGAACGAAACATTGTCCTCAATGTTTAAAGCAAGGGTATCACGAAAATCTAAAAGCCGTTTATTAAATATGCTAGAAGATAAACGTTAGTCGATAAGATTAGGATATCGGATTTCCATCAGCATCGATCATGAAACTCGAGTAGAGAAAATGACAAACTTCGAGCACGAGAGTCTTCATATCGGGAACATCCTACACACAACATCACAAACAACCAAACACGAGAAATCGAAGAGGCAGACCCCTTCACGTCACTTATTAGAAAATAGAAAGAAGATAGATGGATAAGCATGGGGTGCCTCCCACGAAGCGCTACTGTTTTTCTTAAACGAGTGCTAGCTTGACTCGTCCCCGAATTCATTTGTCCTTGGGGAAGAAAGTGGTAGAGATACCAGGGTCAAAAACGGTGTCCTCATTCCCGAAAGAATGAGACTGGGTGGGTTGGGTGGAGAATAAAATGGGTGGATAAGGCATATAATGTAAGAAGGATCCATCATCCGGTGGTTTAGCGGGTGGACGAAGGAATGACGGATCACAATGAGAAAACTCCAAGAAAGATGGGAGCTCATGGTACAGAGAGGTGTTTCTTATAGGCTCAAACATGAAGGCATCCAAGGGAGGATCCTTATCTCGAATAACGGTTTTAACAAAGAACTCATCAATGAATATCCCAGGTTTAAAGATTTTGTCTTCACATGAGGGCTCAACGGGATAAAGGATAGTGGACTTATCAGAGAGAGAAGAGTCAAGAAGTCCATCAAGAAACATCATATCCCCCTCGGGATAATTCACAGCGTCCTCAATACCCGGTGGTATTGGGTCATCAATAGCATCCTCAATGATCGGTCATTTGTCGGAGTATTGGAAATTTCGTTCAAAACCTTGTTCATATCAACTTCGAAGTAGAATTTCTCAAGAATCGGAGGATAAATATCATCAATAGTGAGATTGCCACTAATCTCTTCATCAAATCGGAAAGTCTCAAGCTCGGGAGAAAAATCACTATCTTTAACGGAGATAGGATGCGAACTCGAATTATCGTTCAAGGCTTCAATCTTAGCAATGAGAAGATAAACATTTGACAATGTTTCACGTAATGCTTCATCCTCGATCTCTATATTATCGGGCTCAATCTCTTCTTCTTCTGGCATGAAATCATTATCTTCTACGTTGATGTGCTCAGAAGGTAAATCGTCGACAAAATCGATGTCTCCATAAGAATCATCATCGGAATCGGAGAACATCTCAACATGATCATTTGAAATATCAAGAGAAGGCTCATCACAAATATCAACAACCCCAGACTCTCTTGGGATTGGGATAAAGATCTCAGCACTAGACGATTCCGTTTCCGGAATAATACTAAGATGCTCATCCCCCATTATGAGAGAGTCAATGGGTTCAAAAATGCTTGAGGAAATAGAATCATCGACCTCTTCCAAAAGAACGTCACTTCTCTCAACCGGCGTGAGTGAAGGGGAAGGGTCGGAAATGAAAGGCTCAGAAATGGGAGTGGGATAAGAATCCGGAGGTGGGACAAATGGTGTGCTCTGAGAGCTAGCAAGTTCCACCACTTCCGTTGTGATCTCCGGTTCTTTCTGTTTAGAAATCGTTTTAAGCTCATAAGTTCGTTCTGTTTTGTTGTAACTCGATGGACTCGTAACAGCGAATCGTGAAAGAGAAGGATCGATTCTAGAATTCTTCGGATTAGAGTCGAGAGTACAAACGGGAATCACCTCGGGTTCAGAAATATGTTCCATCTCCCTCACCGGAGAGGGAGTAGGAATCGAGGGTTCATCAAGCTTACATTTCAAAATTTTTGGTAATGCTTCAAGTTTTTCAATGTTGTTCAGAAAAGCACGATGTTCAAAGAAATCGTCTCCGTGACCCTCGGTGGGTTCTTCGGGTAGCTCTGGAATAGTGTGATCGTCTTCCATAACTTGAACGGGTTCCTCATTAACACATTGTCGAGCTTGAATGCGGCTTAATAAGGTTTGAAGCATGCTTTCAATGTGGTTTTGACGTCGCTCAAATCTTTTTTCAAAATTGATGGAAACGTCATTGATAACCCCGGTGGGTTCTTCAAAAGGGCGACACATACAAGATTCGCGATAAAATCCACACCCTTTGCAAAAACAACGTTCACAAAGTGAATCATCTCTTAATAGATCTCTACAATTAAAGCAATAGGGTTGAAAGAAATTTTGAGACTCCATGAGAATTAATCATAAAAGAGGGATAAGAGGAGAGAATTATCAAATCAGAGGGTAAAGAAGAATATTTTTGGGTTTTTAGAAAACATATTTTGAAAAGGAAAATCTTTTTGGGTTTTTGAAAAAGATATATTTACAAAAATGACGGTATCTTCACTCGGGGAAGGATCTTCAAATGCACGCGATACGAGACGGAATACGAAAACTCGCTACAAGCCCTCCCCGGCAGCGGCGCCAAAAATTGATATTGCCAAACCGTAAGAAACTTAAAACGGTTCGGACACTGATCCAATTATAGATGAGAAGTTGTAGTATGTGGGTAACTCAAACGTGTTAGGTTTGAGCACCGAGATCGTTCCGAACGAGGGTTGAATGGAATTTCCAACTCACGTCTCGATTATCGGGATTTGAATAAGAGAAGGGGATAAAATGAAGTTTTCTAAACTACGGGGCAAGGGAAGCATAAAAGGGAAATTACACTACGGGAAATCCTAAATACGCGATTTATACTAAAACGAAACGTAAATAAAATGCAATTACGTTTAATCTAAATCCTAAAAATAACCTAAAATTACTTTTATACTAAAAATTCTATTTGAAAACTATCTAAGAATTAAAACTAATTTTTAGGATTTTTCTGGATTTTATTAAAATTAAAAACTAATTTTTAACTTTTAAATTAAATTAAAATACTAAAAATTATGAAATTTAAGGAGAAAAATATGAAACTATTTTTATAAAATCTAAAATATCCTAAGAGACTTTTCAAAACTATTTTTTTATTTTTCAGATTATTTTTCTATTTTCTACTAATTTAAAACTATTTTAATCTAATTTAAATTGTTAAAAATACCAAATAAAAAGAGAAAAATAAGGAAAAATATTTTTTATTCTTTTTATATTTATCTTAATCTATTAAAATTGAAAAATTATTTTTTGGAACTTTTTCTTAATTAATTGCAATTAAAGCTAATTAAAAGTGATTAAAACTGATTTTAATTAAGAAAAATACTAAACAGTGACCAAAAATTATGAGAAATTCAGGAAAATTCTAAAATCTTATTCTAAAGCTATAAAAAATATAAAAACATGGGCTTATGTGGGAAATATGAAGGTTGTAGTGTAAACTGAAATTGATTAAGCACTTTATAATAAGCAAATAAGCACTAATATGAACCAACTGATTATAGAAGCTAGGTAATACTAAAAATACTCTAAAGCAACTATTGCAAGCTTATTCTAACACCTAATAAGTGATCTACCAAGTTTAAGGCCAACTGATATTTAAGCAAATAAGCTATCTGACCCCCACGGTTTAACAGTTGCAACTGCTTAAATAATAAGCTACAGGGAAAACCAAAAGTGTGGGACTCAAGCCCACCAACCAGAGATCATTTGTCCAAATTTTCAGCTAATAAGGACCTAAGGTGAAGAAGTTGAAGATCAAACAAAAATGGCTAAAATGGAACAAAGTAGGAGCATGCGAAACTTGATAAATAAAGGAATTGCAGTCCTAATAAGCTATTGCTATAAGCTTCTAAAGGATTCTAAAAAGCATAACATGTAAACTTAAGACTATAGGCTAACAAAGGAAACAAAAGGCAAGCATTATAAGTATCCTATGAAGCTAATATGGACTAAGAGTGAGACAGTTGCAAGCCTAAATTAATCACGCTAAATAAGCTCTACATGGGAACCAAAAAGCAAACATATAAAATCACTATCCTAAGTAACAACAGAAAACAATCACCAAGCTTATGAGAATACACTAATGAACTTACTTGAAACTTCTGAGATGATAGATTAACTAGTGAAATTTGGACAGGTACTTACTGCAGTGTGGCCAAAAGGAAATGACCAAACCACCAACTTCACGGCACTAGCAGCCTATCTAAAACATTTTTTTGGATTTTTTTCCTTTTGTGCAAAGTTAAAACAGCTATAGAAAATACTATTTTTGATTTTTAATTATTTTTATGACAAAAATAAATGACTACAATGCTGTAGTAAAAACTGATGAAAAACTGATTTAGGACTTTTATGAACTTTGACTATTGATTCTGAAAATACAGATTTGGACACTAGACTCTATCTTACCAATACAGAACTTGAACTCAGATTCCTATAGACCTAAGATGAAAACTCAATCAAATAACACTTTAACTGACTAATTCTGACTAACTGCTATTAAGTTTTATAACTACAAAAGAAACTAGGAACTTGACTCAATCAACTATTGATGCTGAAAAACTACTAAAATAGACTTTAAAACATCTGATGAGACTAAAGAAAGCCTATTGAAATTAATTAGATTACCAAAAGCTCAAAAGTAAACTTATACCAAACACCCTCTTAACTACTAAAATTGCAAATTAACTCTTAAACCTTGATGTAGTTAACTGAAAACTGAATAGAAAAGGTGCCAATGAACATCAGATTCAACTATTTAACAACTTAGGAACAGGTTTTAACTAGAAATCAATTTGACTTTTGTTGACTATTGTCAAAAACTTGAAACTGATAATAGTAACCACTAATAAGCTCACATAAGCTTGGTTAAGCTTATGTGAGATTATACAAACAGTAATTTAAAGAGAATTAACTGAAACCAAATCAATTTAAGATGACTATGATTTAGATAAATTTAAAGAGTAAAAAAATGAGTTTCAATTAAAAACTGTGATTACAACTAAAACGAAATTACAATAACTGGTAAACTACTACAATAAAACTAAATTGACAGAAACATAAATTGGTAACAATTTCATAAAATGCATGATGAAATTGGACCAAAAAACGACTTGTGACTAAGAAGGGGGTTATATAGCTGATGAGGAGCCTTGGGAAGCTTCTGGGTCTTCTAATCATGTCCATTGATCATCCTTGTGACTCATCACATCTATTCTAAGCCGTAGGATCAATTGAGTGAGGTGTTTGCACCAATGAGAGAGCTCCTTTCATCCACTGTGGCAATCCATTGCTGACACATCTCTGACACGCGTGGCAGGAGGTTCTAGAAGCACTCTTAAGTGTGGGTAATTGTGGCTTGATCAAGGTAAATGGGGATTTGGTGGTAAACAGTAACAATGGGTGTATACTGGTTTGGGCGCGTTTTGGTTCAGGGGATTATTATAGGTTTGTTTGACTAGTTTGTGGGTGGGTTGACCGAGTTTTATATTGGATACGGGTTAATATCAAAAGGAACGGGTTGGGTGATAATAAACCGGGTATTTGGTTTGGTTTAATGGACCAAGGTTTAAGTTTTGGGCCGTGGCTATAGTTTGGTTTGGGCTTGGATTGATTTTATAACTATGTAAGATTTTAAGGACCAAAATGTACAAGCTAAAAATCCAGGGACCAATACTGTAAATTCTGAAAATGATCCAAGGGCTTGTCTTGTAAATCTCCAATACTCCAAGGACTGAATTTGTAGATTCTGAAACTCCAAGGGACCAAACATGACAATTCTGAATCTTCAAGGACTAAATCTGTCATTTTGAGAATTGATTGTCCAAACTTGCAAATTCCTTTCTCAGCCTCAGCTTTTGCACTCTTCTTTCTCTCGTGCTCGGATTTTTGTCTGATTTGGCTTCTTTTTGTGTGTTTTTACATATCCGTACCTGCACATGCACAAACTCAAGAAAACCACAAATATTGGCAATAAACGGCTCTTTCTTGGTTGTTTTGGGTCAGTTTTGATAATGAAAAGGTATGTGTTTTAGCACATACCAAAATACCCCAGACGAGACCATTGTCGTGTCCTCACGCAATGCAATCAACTCACGCTTCTAAAACCAAGGATTTCAATCTCTTTCTACTAAACCTATGAAGAAGTAGCAAAGATTCCTTAAAAAAGATTAAGAACCCTTAATTCTAAAAACGCCCCGTTTACCTTTCATTTCTCATACAGATATTACGTTTAAGCACATTTCAATTATGAGTGACGGTTTGTTGAACTTTCATGTCGATCAATAACTCCAACATTTTTCAAACGACATGTTAGGATCACGGAGTAGAAAACACAACACAGCGTGAAGTGACCATACGGATAGAATACATCGTCCCTGATTTTTCACAAGTCCCAAACTAAGCGTAAAATCGAAATCATTGTTAAGAATGATTCTAGATGCTAACACTACCCATGGAAGTTACTTGTGTACTTACCTTTTGTTCCCATTTTCCTATTTTCCTCTAGATTTTTTTTATTTTTGTGAGAAATGAATTTCTTCAAATTCTCGTTTCGATAAGAATTAATCTGATAAAGATATGAAGCTAAGTCGATAATTAGTTATCCATCTTCTCTCAAGAACCATTGTCGTAAAAATGAGGTCCACATCAAGGAATTTTTATTCACTTACATTTTTGACTTTTTTCATTTTCATTTTTCAACATTTTTTTTTTTTTTTTTTTTTTTTTTTTTTTTTTTTTTTAGAACTTAGACTTTTACGTGTATGAGCTATGAACCACGGAGCTTCACGGGGTAATTCCAAGACTATAGGCTTCATGAAATGAGGATCCCGGCTGGCTAGGCTAAGACCTCACTCAATCCTGGCTAAAGATCCAAGGGTCCGATCTCGACACCGCAGCTCACAACTCTACTTATTACATTTCACATATCACTTATTACTGATTACTCATTTATTACGGATCCTTGATGTGTACCCAATTTTTAAAACAAAGATTCCTTTAAGAAGATAAAGAACTAACTATCGCCAAAAACTCGACATCTCTAATTATTATTAGACAGATATGGGGTGAAACAATTTTGTGGGAACAAAAGCCATAAGTACCTTCGATGGGCTCTAAAGAGAACCAACTACTCCACGCTTAGCATCTAAACTCATAAGTAACTCTATCATTTCTCGATCTCTGCAAATTTAAAATCCCAAATAATGAGATCCGCAGATGCTTAGCCGATAATTTTTAGATTATCTATGGTTAAGGGAACAAGCTAGGGCTCAACACGCCCGGTCAAGTCAGAATTCTATTCCTACTCACCAAAGGAAAGTCAACAAGGTATCAAAACATATATTAACTTAGCAAATGCTTCGTCTAATGAAATCAAGTTATGCATATTTAAAATCTCTCAGGGAAACTTGCAAAATCTTGGCCTTGTGAGCTAGAATTCGCATTTTATAGCTTCTTGTCTAAAAGACTAGCAAAACTTTTCAATCAAAAAGACTTAACAAAAGCTTACAAAAAAAATTTTAAATTTTGCTCATTTTTGCACAATTTTTCATTTTCTAAGGAAAAACGGGGTTACGAGAGTACACGACAGAAAACAAGCAAGTGCGGTCAAATCAAATCGAAGATTACCCTACCCCAGACTAGAACGAAACATTGTCCTCAATGTTTAAAGCAAGGGTATCACGAAAATCTAAAAGCCGTTTATTAAATATGCTAGAAGATAAACGTTAGTCGATAAGATTAGGATATCGGATTTCCATCAGCATCGATCATGAAACTCGAGTAGAGAAAATGACAAACTTCGAGCACGAGAGTCTTCATATCGGGAACATCCTACACACAACATCACAAACAACCAAACACGAGAAATCGAAGAGGCAGACCCCTTCACGTCACTTATTAGAAAATAGAAAGAAGATAGATGGATAAGCATGGGGTGCCTCCCACGAAGCGCTACTGTTTTTCTTAAACGAGTCGCTAGCTTGACTCGTCCCCGAATTCATTTGTCCTTGGGGAAGAAAGTGGTAGAGATACCAGGGTCAAAAACGGTGTCCTCATTCCCGAAAGAATGAGACTGGGTGGGTTGGGTGGAGAATAAAATGGGTGGATAAGGCATATAATGTAAGAAGGATCCATCATCCGGTGGTTTAGCGGGTGGACGAAGGAATGACGGATCACAATGAGAAAACTCCAAGAAAGATGGGAGCTCATGGTACAGAGAGGTGTTTCTTATAGGCTCAAACATGAAGGCATCCAAGGGAGGATCCTTATCTCGAATAACGGTTTTAACAAAGAACTCATCAATGAATATCCCAGGTTTAAAGATTTTGTCTTCACATGAGGGCTCAACGGGATAAAGGATAGTGGACTTATCAGAGAGAGAAGAGTCAAGAAGTCCATCAAGAAACATCATATCCCCCTCGGGATCATTCATAACAACATCCTCAATACCCGGTGGTATTGGGTCATCAATAGCATCCTCAATGATCGGGTCATTTGTCGGAGTATTGGAAATTTCGTTCAAAACCTTGTTCATATCAACTTCGAAGTAGAATTTCTCAAGAATCGGAGGATAAATATCATCAATAGTGAGATTGCCACTAATCTCTTCATCAAATCGGAAAGTCTCAAGCTCGGGAGAGAAATCACTATCTTTAACGGAGATAGGATGCGAACTCGAATTATCGTTCAAGGCTTCAATCTTAGCAATGAGAAGATAAACATTTGACAATGTTTCACGTAATGCTTCATCCTCGATCTCTATATTATCGGGCTCAATCTCTTCATCTTCTGGCATGAAATCATTTACGGGCTCAGAAGGTAAATCGTCGACAAAATCGATGTCTCCATAAGAATCATTATCGGAATCGGAGAACATCTCAACATGATCATTTGAAATATCAAGAGAAGGCTCATCACAAATATCAACAACCCCAGACTCTCTTGGGATTGGGATAAAGATCTCAGCACTAGACGATTCCGTTTCCGGAATAATACTAAGATGCTCATCCCCCATTATGAGAGAGTCAATGGGTTCAAAAATGCTTGAGGAAATAGAATCATCGACCTCTTCCAAAAGAACGTCACTTCTCTCAACCGGCGTGAGTGAAGGGGAAGGGTCAGAAATGAAAGGCTCAGAAATGGGAGTGGGATAAGAATCCGGAGGTGGGACAAATGGTGTGCTCTGAGAGCTAGCAAGTTCCACCACTTCCGTTGTGATCTCCGGTTCTTTCTGTTTAGAAATCGTTTTAAGCTCATAAGTTCGTTCTGTTTTGTTGTAACTCGACGGACTCGTAACAGCGAATCGTGAAAGAGAAGGATCGATTCTAGAATTCTTCGGATTAGAGTCGAGAGTACAAACGGGAATCACCTCGGGTTCAGAAATATGTTCCATCTCCCTCACCGGAGAGGGAGTAGGAATCGAGGGTTCATCAAGCTTACATTTCAAAATTTTTGGTAATGCTTCAAGTTTTTCAATGTTGTTCAGAAAAGCACGATGTTCAAAGAAATCGTCTCCGTGACCCTCGGTGGGTTCTTCGGGTAGCTCCGGAATAGTGTGATCGTCTTCCATAACTTGAACGGGTTCCTCATTAACACATTGTCGAGCTTGAATGCGGCTTAATAAGGTTTGAAGCATGCTTTCAATGTGGTTTTGACGTCGCTCAAATCTTTTTTCAAAATTGATGGAAACGTCATTGATAACCCCGGTGGGTTCTTCAAAAGGGCGACACATACAAGATTCGCGATAAAATCCACACCCTTTGCAAAAACAACGTTCACAAAGTGAATCATCTCTTAATAGATCTCTACAATTAAAGCAATAGGGTTGAAAGAAATTTTGAGACTCCATGAGAATTAATCATAAAAGAGGGATAAGAGGAGAGAATTATCAAATCAGAGGGTAAAGAAGAATATTTTAGGGTTTTTAGAAAACATATTTTGAAAAGGAAAATCTTTTTGGGGTTTTGAAAAAGATATATTTACAAAAATGACGGTATCTTCACTCGGGGAAGGATCTTCAAATGCACGCGATACGAGACGGAATACGAAAACTCGCTACAAGCCCTCCCCGGCAGCGGCGCAAAATTGATATTGCCAAACCGTAAGAAACTTAAACGGTTCGACACTGATCCAATTATAGATGAGAAGTTGTAGTATGTGGGTAACTCAAACGTGTTAGGTTTGAGCACCGAGATCGTTCCGAACGAGGGTTGAATGGAATTTCCAACTCACGTCTCGATTATCGGGATTTGAATAAGAGAAGGGGATAAAATGAAGTTTTCTAAACTACGGGGCAAGGGAAGCATAAAAGGGAAATTACACTACGGGAAATCCTAAATACGCGATTTATACTAAAACATATTAAAAGAAACATAAATAAAATGCAACTACGTCTAATCTAAATCCTAAAAATAACCTAAAATTACTTTTATACTAAAAATGCTATTTGAAAACTATCTAAGAATTAAAACTAATTTTTAGGATTTTTCTGGATTTTATTAAAATTAAAAACTAATTTTTAACTTTTAAATTAAATTAAAATACTAAAAATTATGAAATTTAAGGAGAAAAATATGAAACTATTTTTATAAAATCTAAAATATCCTAAGAGACTTTTCAAAACTATTTTTTTATTTTTCAGATTATTTTTCTATTTTCTACTAATTTAAAACTATTTTAATCTAATTTAAATTGTTAAAAATACCAAATAAAAAGAGAAAAATAAGGAAAAATATTTTTTATGCTTTTTATATTTATCTTAATCTATTAAAATTGAAAAATTTATTTTTGGAACTTTTTCTTAATTAATTGCAATTAAAGCTAATTAAAAGTGATTAAAACTGATTTTAATTAAGAAAAATACTAAACAGTGACCAAAAATTATGAGAAATTCAGGGAAATTCTAAAATCTTATTCTAAAGCTATAAAAAATATAAAAACATGGGCTTATGTGGGAAATATGAAGGTTGTAGTGTAAACTGAAATTGATTAAGCACTTTATAATAAGCAAATAAGCACTAATATGAACCAACTGATTATAGAAGCTAGGTAATACTAAAACTACTCTAAAGCAACTATTGCAAGCTAATCCTAACACCTAAACAGTGATCTACCAAGTTTAAGGCCAACTGATATTTAAGCAAATAAGCTATCTGACCCCCACTGTTTAACAGTTGCAACTGCTTAAATAATAAGCTACAGGGAAAACCAAAAGTGTGGGACTCAAGCCCACCAACCAGAGATCATTTGTCCAAATTTTCAGCTAATAAGGACCTAAGGTGAAGAAGTTGAAGATCAAACAAAAATGGCTAAAATGGAACAGTAGGCTGATGCAGAAACAGTAAATAAAGGAATTGCAGTCCTAATAAGCTATTGCTATAAGCTTCTAAAGGATTCTAAAAAGCATAACATGTAAACTTAAGACTATAGGCTAACAAAGGAAACAAAAGGCAAGCATTATAAGTATCCTATGAAGCTAATATGGACTAAGAGTGAGACAGTTGCAAGCCTAAATTAATCACGCTAAATAAGCTCTACATGGGAACCAAAAAGCAAACATATAAAATCACTATCCTAAGTAACAACAGAAAACAATCACCAAGCTTAAGAGAATACACTAATGAACTTACTTGAAACTTCTGAGATGATAGATTAACTAGTGAAATTTGGACAGTACTTACTTGAGTGCAGGGCAGGAAATGACCAAACCACCAACTTCACGGCACTAGCAGCCTATCTAAAACATTTTTTTGGATTTTTTTCCTTTTGTGCAAAGTTAAAACAGCTATAGAAAATACTATTTTTGATTTTTAATTATTTTTATGACAAAAATAAATGACTACAATGCTGTAGTAAAAACTGATGAAAAACTGATTTAGGACTTTTATGAACTTTGACTATTGATTCTGAAAATACAGATTTGGACACTAGACTCTATCTTACCAATACAGAACTTGAACTCAGATTCCTATAGACCTAAGATGAAAACTCAATCAAATAACACTTTAACTGACTAATTCTGACTAACTGCTATTAAGTTTTATAACTACAAAAGAAACTAGGAACTTGACTCAATCAACTATTGATGCTGAAAAACTACTAAAATAGACTTTAAAACATCTGATGAGACTAAAGAAAGCCTATTGAAATTAATTAGATTACCAAAAGCTCAAAAGTAAACTTATACCAAACACCCTCTTAACTACTAAAATTGCAAATTAACTCTTAAACCTTGATGTAGTTAACTGAAAACTGAATAGAAAAGGTGCCAATGAACATCAGATTCAACTATTTAACAACTTAGGAACAGGTTTTAACTAGAAATCAATTTGACTTTTGTTGACTATTGTCAAAAACTTGAAACTGATAATAGTAACCACTAATAAGCTCACATAAGCTTGGTTAAGCTTATGTGAGATTATACAAACAGTAATTTAAAGAGAATTAACTGAAACCAAATCAATTTAAGATGACTATGATTTAGATAAATTTAAAGAGTAAAAAAATGAGTTTCAATTAAAAACTGTGATTACAACTAAAAGCGAATTAAATAACTGGTAAACTACTACAATAAAACTAAATTGACAGAAACATAAATTGGTAACAATTTCATAAAATGCAGTGAAATTGGACCAAAAAACGACTTGTGACTAAGAAGGGGGTTATATAGCTGATGAGGAGCCTTGGGAAGCTTCTGGGTCTTCTAATCATGTCCATTGATCATCCTTGTGACTCATCACATCTATTCTAAGCCGTAGGATCAATTGAGTGAGGTGTTTGCACCAATGAGAGAGCTCCTTTCATCCACTGTGGCAATCCATTGCTGACACATCTCTGACACGCGTGGCAGGAGGTTCTAGAAGCACTCTTAAGTGTGGGTAATTGTGGCTTGATCAAGGTAAATGGGGATTTGGTGGTAAACAGTAACAATGGGTGTATACTGGTTTGGGCGCGTTTTGGTTCAGGAGATTATTATAGGTTTGTTTGACTAGTTTGTGGGTGGGTTGACCGGGTTTTATATTGGATACGGGTTAATATCAAAAGGAACGGGTTGGGTGATAATAAACCGGGTATTTGGTTTGGTTTAATGGACCAAGGTTTAAGTTTTGGGCCGTGGCTATAGTTTGGTTTGGGCTTGGATTGATTTTATAACTATGTAAGATTTTAAGGACCAAAATGTACAAGCTAAAAATCCAGGGACCAATACTGTAAATTCTGAAAATGATCCAAGGGCTTGTCTTGTAAATCTCCAATACTCCAAGGACTGAATTTGTAGATTCTGAAACTCCAAGGGACCAAACATGACAATTCTGAATCTTCAAGGACTAAATCTGTCATTTTGAGAATTGATTGTCCAAACTTGCAAATTCCTTTCTCAGCCTCAGCTTTTGCACTCTTCTTTCTCTCGTGCTCGGATTTTTGTCTGATTTGGCTTCTTTTTGTGTGTTTTTACATATCCGTACCTGCACATGCACAAACTCAAGAAAACCACAAATATTGGCAATAAACGGCTCTTTCTTGGTTGTTTTGGGTCAGTTTTAATAATGAAAAGGTATGTGTTTTAGCACATACCAATGTGTGATTGACTTTGGTAAGGCATGGGATAGACACCTACCTTTGGTAGAATTCTCATATAATAATAGTTATCACTCCAGCATTAAGGCTGCACCATTCGAAGCACTTTATGGACGAAAGTGTCGATCACCCGTTTGTTGGGCCGAAGTTGGAGAAGCTCAACTTACTGGACCGAAAATCATCCAGGAGACAACCGATAAGATCGTACAAATCAAGCAACGTTTACAAACCGCAAGAGATCGTCAGAAGAGTTACGCAGATGTAAGGCGTAAACCTATGGAATTCCAAGTTGGTGACAAGGTATTGCTGAAAGTATCGCCATGGAAAGGTGTTGTTCGTTTTGGAAAACGAGGAAAACTAAACCCGAGGTACATTGGACCATTCAAGATTCTTGCTAGAGTTGGTCCTGTAGCCTATAAGCTTGAGCTACCGCCAGAGCTCAGTAGTGTACACAGTACGTTCCACGTCTCAAATTTAAAGAAGTGTCTATCGGACGAAACTCAAGTCATTCCGCTAGACGAGATACAAATCGACGACAAGTTAAACTTCATCGAGGAACCAATAGAAATCATGGATCGTGAAGTTAAACAATTGAGGCGAAGTCGCGTTCCTATCGTCAAAGTTAAATGGAACTCACAGAGAGGACCAGAGTTTACTTGGGAACGTGAAGACCAATTTCGTTCCAAATACCCACATCTTTTCACCGATACCACTCCTACATCTAACTCAGATTGAATTCCGAGGACGGAATTCTTTTAAGGATGGCAGACTATCGCAACCCGTAATTTCCAGGTCAATACTCGTAGCTAAAATATTTATTTTTACCAAATAATGCAAGTTATTTATTTACTGATAATTACTGATGAACAAAACATGACAACGAGAGGTTATCTCGATAAACGAGTCCACACGCGTACCGACATGGCAGTATATATGATTTAAGTCAAACAATTATTAATGCGAATAATTATTTTTATACTATCTAACGTTTAATAAAACGGTTCCAAAAACATAACCCGGGCATTTGTTCGAGATAAAATACAGTATTTATATTATGTTACAGCGGAACACGGGGTACACATAATACACTAATAATAATAATACTAATAAACATAAAAGCTCCTAACCTACCCTATCCTCTAATATTAGCCGCCCCCCTTCTTCTCTTTCCACAGATAATGTTTCTTCTACTCCTGATAAATCAAAACCACGCCTCCCTCCTCTCCAAAAACCTCCCACATCCATTTTGATGATAAACAACTTTCAACCTCATCCATCACTATCATCTTTGGTCAATCAAGAGACAAGAAAGTCGATCTATCCCTTTCATCTCAGTCCAACGAGGGTCACGAGACCACTATGAAGAGGAGGATGGATAGCTACCTTTCCCCAAGATGGAAGGCTTCAGAATCGACACAGGGAAAGAAGAAGTCAAAGCATTCGTTTTTGTTTCTCTTATACCCACCTCCGATCCACAGTTACCACTACATCTTCCTTAACACATATCGAAAATCAAAAGGGTATTTGGAGTGTTAGTGGTGCCTGTGGAATTCGGCTTGGTTAATATTTTGGTCTCTTGTTTTCATACCGATCGACTTTTAAGCTGTAAGATCATGAGTCTTTCTTTCTTGTATTTTGATGTTAATTCCTGATAAAGATTTTGGTTTAGAATTGTTATTGAATCGGAAGTGGTGAAATACTTGTCGATCTATATTTTTTGAAGTGAGTGATCCTTCCGTTAACAAATTGATGTATGAGATGGGAAGTTCTTGTTTTTTTTCGGTTAATGTTAATCTAAAACTGATGTAGTACTTTTTAAGATTGATTGGCTTAATTGGTAGGTTGTGCTTAAGCATTGATACTTGTTTATGAGTCTTGGTTAGTTTTTATTTTTTTTCTGCTCTTGCGACAACCCACACCACTGAGATCTCTGTTTCGAGTCTTAATGTGGCCAAACATGCCCTTTAATATCTTGCGTTTTGAAGTTGCTAGGATAAGAGTGTTTTTTTTTCATTCCTTTCGACTGCCCCTTTTGCGATACCACAAGCTGTGAAGTCTCGAGTTCGAGCCACAAGGTGGCCAACCTCACCTCTAATATTTCATTTATGTTCTGTTTTGATTTCTTTGTTGCGACAGCCACCCCTGAAGGTCTCTAGATCGTGCCTTGGTGTGGCCGAACTAGACTTTCAATCTTGTGTTTTCTTCTTTTAATATCATCAGCACACCAAGCAAAACTTACTCCTTTTATTTTTATCTGAGATTTGCACAACAGATGTACTAAAACCATTATTTTCAGTAAACTAACTAAATATGTCTTTGGGCTTGCTAGGGTGTTTGAGCCTAGGTGGATATGACAAGCCCAACAGGCCACTACTAAGAATTGGTTAATTACAAATCGGGTTCAAGCCCATTTCATATGAAGGATGCGTTTAAGTTAAATCTGAAAAGGGGAAACATATATAAAAACTTTTGGTTATATGTTAAAACATTTGAGATATAAAATGACTTAGGTGTATAAAAGCTGGTATAATGTAAAATCGGATTTTGATACAAATTGAGTCAAGTTACATGTTTCGTCGCCTATCTCGCTCCTCATTCACAAGCCACGCAACTTATATATTCTCGACAACATACTTTAAACTCATTGAAGATACTATATAATCACATATTAAGCAAATAATGAACTAAGGTCTTAATATTTGAAGTAATGGTTAGTATTTTATATAATGGTCTAAACGGGTTGTTCTAATTATACTACTACGAGTTAATAATTATTGTAACACTTAGACGCCGCATAAAACTTAAAACCTATTTATACGGGTCATACCCAATTTTCTAAAAACTATTATAACCTATAAACATAATTTATTTTTATTTAAACATTTATGATGTAACTATTACTTTTAAAATTTTCTTATTAATTAATATTAGTTAAATATGAATATATATACTTTAAGCGACATTTCTATAATTTAAATACGTTTACTATTTATACTTGATATTTTTCGTACATCGTCTTCCGGTTACCGACGAACCAAAGACTTATCGTTGTGATACTTTTATTATATGTACATATATACTTAAGCACTTCCTAAAGCCAATGATAGCCAATACTTACCAAAACTATTTCAACTTAAATTATGCCACACAAGCAAAGATAATATAAATACTCTAAACTCAATTAAATTACTAGCTAAGACTTGCCATGTCATTATAAGTTGCGTGTCGGTACTTCACCCTACTACTAGTTGACTTTACTCGATTGCAAACTACTTCACTAAGGTGAGTTTCATAGCCCCTATTTTACTTGTTTTCAAATACTTTTGGGGGAGAATGCATGCTTATTTTTACGATTGAACGCAAGTACAAAATTTCAGTTGCATACTGGTCTAAGTCCCGATAACCCAATTACTATTATTACGCCCATTATCATGAACCGTTAGTTACTCTTTTGTGAGTAAGCGCAAATGCTATGAATAGATCTATTGGGGTTGACACCCCCGTCCATAGTAGGATAAGCTCTACTGACCATTAGTACGAGTCGGACGGACGCATATTATTTGATTAAGTCACAAGTGTGTGGGTTATGCACTTGTATTCGGGCATTTATTTAGTTAACGTTTCGGTGTCATGAGCTTAGACCGTAGAATACTTTATTTCGTGCCATTGGGTTACATTGGTCACACCTTGCAAATCTTGTGGTTCAATAAATTACTTTAAACCTATGATCTCACCAACATATTTGTTGACAAATTTTAGCATGTATTCTCAGGTAACTAAGATGGAAGTATATGTAGCACCACCCACGGTGATCACTTGCATGGCAACTCCTTTCAAGACTTTATTATGTTCGAGTACATTCAGTGGAACTACTAAAATAAATGCTTTAGTTTATGAAGTGTAACTTGACTATGTTGAACCATTTTATTTCAAAAACCTGAATGTACTGTTTTCAAAACGTCTCATATAGAGTACGTTCTTTATTATCTTGTGTTGTGTGCTACATATGTAACGCTCCTCAATACCATTCCGCTGCGTAAATTTGAGGGTGTTACATCGTTCAAGATTCTTCTGCCAAACATGCTCCATAATAATACCCCTGTTCATAAATTCCGTCAGCCAAGTAATAATACCCCTGTTCATAAATTCCATAATAATACCCCTGTTCAAAAATTCTTCTGTCGTTCAAGATTCTTCTGAGAAAGATTTGACGAAAGTTGCCACTGTGGATAAATTCCGTCAGCCAAGTAATACCCCTGTTCATACCTAGTTGAAGTTCCATTGACCATTGTCACAATTCTCAATTTCAGGTCATTTTACAAACTTTGAAATTTTTACTATTCATCTCGGAAATTTACTATTCATCGGTTACTATTCATCGTTTTACTATTCATCGTTTTTAAGGTCGATTTGATATTTTGAGAGGTTATTTCAAAATTTTACTATTCACAAAACACTATTCATTCCCAGAGAAAAATTTATATTCATGATTTTTAATCATCATTTTTCGTAAACTAGGTTTACGAGTATCAAATTCGCGTAACCGTAAGGGTTTAGCTGTGTATTCATGAAACAGCATTGAGAACACTACCTATAGACTAGAGTTAGTCTACATATCATTGGTAACATCATTTTCATATTAGTTAATGCATGGGTTTGCATATTTCATGAACGTATATTTTTCTATTAAATAAACGCTATCGCACGATCATTTATTTTGAATAATTGATCCGACACTTCCGACAATTGTCCTGATATATTCTTCTACTCATTTTTAGACTATAAAAATTATATTATTAATTTAGCCGATGTTTTCAATTTATTTTGTATATAAATTGTTATATATATATTTACGACGGTTTTCGTAAATTCAACTCGATAATTATTTATTCACCCAATACTTGCGAGAAATACATTTTTATAATTTTTATGACTTCAATATATTTTATTTTATTCCGTTAAAATCAATTTCTAGCTAACTGTATACATAATAACAAAATATCTTCATATATGTTACAAATATCCAAGTAACTCAAATCAAATTTTTCTTTCTTCTCTTCATAATCAACTAGCTCCTTTTTCTTTATCTCTTCCTTGTGGGTGTCGACATTTTCAAGAAGAAAAAGAAGAGAAATCTTTTCAAGATCAAGTGTTACATAGGGTTTTAGTGTTCTAGTTAAGGTTTAGGATTAAACCTTGAAGATTAACTAAGTTTTCTATCATCTATCCTCATAATCACTCAAGTAAGCTTCCAAACATTTTTTTTCATAATCTTACAATACCTATTATTGATCTATTTCATATCTCTAGTACTAATCATGCAAGTATTCTTATGTATTTATACCACTTATAACAAGTTTTGTTAAATTTCATGAACATAAATGTTATAATTAGTGTACTTATGAAACCTATCATTGTTGGTGAAGTTTAGGAACCCATGACACCCTAAGAAGGTGTATGGAAGGTTTAGATTAGCTTTGGTGTTGATTGGAAGGGTTTAGAACAAGTATTACACTAGAAAAATCATTTTCGACAACATATAATTAAGGGTTGTTCATTTTTGTAAAATCTGGAAATTTCGACAGGTCATGGATTATTTTGGTTTATGTTTTCAGAAAATAGACTTTAAAACAAAACCGTGGTCGCTTGAACGGGTTAAAACGGATTTATAACGAAGAAGTTATGCTATTTTTAAGTTTAACGACGAAAACTAATTTTCTGAAAAATACAAGCTGTCAAGGATTATTTAAGGGGCAAAAATGAGTTTTAAACCTTATCTAAATGAGTCGATTTATCAAAAATATATTAGTATATATTGACACGAAACCAAGGATATATAGATAGTAGAAAACGAGCTTATAATGACCGAGATACAAGCATTTGAAAACCGACGTTCACAACTTATTTCCATCAGCTTTTACTAAAATATTTCTAAGTGTTGAAACTGTCTTTTTGGGTACCCATGTTTGGAGCCGTTGTTCTCAATGATCGAGTTGGTTTTGGTAAAATAGTATCTCTGAGTAAAAGTTAGTTCACCTGACCTATTTTTCAAAATGTCCAGCCGTTCGTCAAACGGATTTATAACGAGTAACTTATGACCTCTCAAACTTTCCCGAAAACTGCCCAGAAACTGCATTTTTAGCCCGACTACCTCACTTCACCATCATTTTTATCTAGGATCGAGACTCGTATGGACAAAAGTTCAGTGTTACGACTTTTAGATAATGTTACAAGCATTCCAAAACCGCTGAGTTTGTTTCCTAACACTCGATATTCACTATTTTACGACTAGCTTTTCGAGGCTACTTAGCCACTTTAACGAATTATCAAAGTACATTATTTTGCGACGAAAAACTATAATTTCTTGATAAATCACTAAACGACTATTGTAGGATGTCGTTTCAACGTAAGTACTTGTAAAGTATTTTATAACATGACGAGATGTCATAAACATATATTTCGGCGATAAACTTTATTTTCAAATGTACAAGGGGTATGGATATCATATGAGTTTGCATGCACGACATTGTTTCATGGCTTACATTAGAACATATCATTCATATTAGGTTGCAGATAGAGATCGCACCTCATTTCATTGTATCTACTTTTGTCATCATAATCATTGCATCAGGTGAGTTCGTAGACCACTTTTACTCGTTTAATTGTTTTATAAACTCTTTGGGGGAGATACATGCTCAACTAGGGGTGTCCATGGTACTAGAACCGTCCCGAACCGGAACCGAACCGAAAGAACCGAGAACCGAAAATAAGGAAAAAAGTGGAACCAAGAACCGTCCCAATTTTTTCGGTTCGGTTCCGGTACGGTACTCGGTTCCGGTACGGGAATTTCGGTAATTCCCATGAGTACCAAAGTGTTAAAAAAATATATTTTGATGGATATGAATTTATGGTACTCGGTTTGTAGAACTTCGAAAGAAGTTGACAACCTTAATAGTATTCCACAACTTGACTTACAAACAAACAAAAAAACATATCTCCGGTAATAGCAAACTCATTATCCATGAAAATAATTGCAAACTCGTTGAGAATATTATATATCAATCATGGTGACTAGCTTACAATAACTTACATGGTGACGATATATCATGCAGTGACGCCATAATCGTTAATTGTTTCTCAACTTTTATCATTAAGTTTAATGAAAAACAAATACCAATAGTTAATTACAACTTCTTGCTAGTTGTTACTGAGCAACACAGAATTATTCGATATGCGGTTATGCGCATACTCGATATTCCAGTTTAGAAAAAACTTACTTTCATATTGATGAATGATGTTTGAATCTTTGAATGGAATCAATGGATTAAAGGTTAAGGTTTATGAGTTTTTAGGTTTAGGTAAGGTTTTTCTATTTTCTTAAAATGCCGCATACTTGCATGTACACAATATCCCAAACAAACCCTATAAAATTACATATTTTCATAAAAGTCGGTTCTTTCGGGAAAGTACCGGAACCGGACGGTTCCGACCCGAACCGTCCCGAGAACCGAAATTTTGAAATTTTAGGAACCAAGAACCGTACCATGGTTCTAATATACGGTCCCGTTTCCGGTCGGTACCGGTACGGTTCCTCGGTTCTTTTGGTTCTTCGGTTTTTTTGGACACCCCTATGCTCAACTACTTGTTTTTACTTTACACTTATATGAACTTAAATAACTGTTGTTTCACTACTTATGCTAGTAAGTAGATTATGCCTGAACTAAATTGATACTATGTTATGAACACTATTATTTGGACCACTTTCCTTGATTTTGAGCCCTTCGACATATATATTCGAACTCTTTTAACTTGATAGGAACCTTTTGGCATAGATTTGAACACTTTAACTTGATTTAATTCTTTTGACATATAATTAATCTCTTTAACTTGATTTAATTCTTTTGACATATAATTAATCTCTTTTAACTTGATTTAAAACATTTTGACATATAATTAATCTCTTTAACTTGATTTAAAACATTTTGACATATAATTAATCTTTTTTAACTTGATTTAAAACATTTTGACATATAATTAATCTTTTAACTTGATTTAAAACATTTTGACATATAATTAATCTCTTTTAACTTGATTTAAAACATTTTGACATATAATTAATCTCTTTTAACTTTATATTGAACCCTTTGACTATTTTGAACTTGTTTGACATAATATTGAACCCTTTGACTATTTTGAACCTTTTGATATGTTTTGAGCTCTTTGACTGTTTTGAACTTTAGAACTCGACTTAAACTCTTGAACTTAATTACGAACTTTTGAATGGAACACTTGGACTTAATTATGAACTTATGACTTGTTTGAACTTATTGAACCGTACGTGCTATGACCCTAACATAAAGTCTCCCCTGTTCGGAGCAGTGCAAATTCTCCCATGTTCGGAGTGTTCTTAATTGTATATAATAGTTGTATGATGTACCGTTCGTACATTCGCATTGTTAGTCTCCTATTAGTAGGTAGTATGGATATCGCTATTAGAGGTCGGCTAACCTCTCGTTCACTATGTTACGGGACGCATATTATTTATTCTAGGGGCTTTGCCTGGCATACATTATTATATACGTGGTGCTATATTGTGATCTATTATGACAACGTATACTTGACTACTAGACGTACATATTTTGGCAGTGGGTTGTGAACACACAGGTTGCAAGTTTTGAATGGGCGGAACTTGGAACTGAGTGGATTTATAATGCCTTTTCTGTGTGGACTATTCTCAATGATCAAAAACTTTGCCTTTGCTACATGAACGTTCTTTAAAAGCGTTACATGTTAACCAAACTCTATGAACTCACTCAACTATTGTGTTGACACTTTTTAGCATGTTTTATCTCAGGTATCTAAGGCATTCACTTCATGGCATGCATGTGGACTTATCATAGAGTAGCGGTGTCGACGCGTCTCACATATATTTTATGCACTTAACTATCGTTTGATTGTAACAAACTCATTTTAGTACATTGGAAATCTTTTGGGACCTATGTTTTGTAAACTCTGATTATTTTACTTAATCAAACGATATTTTCAAAATGACACTTTAGGTCGTTCGATATAACTGTAACTTTGATGCTATGACAGTCATCCCTCAGGTATTCTATTCCGCTGCAAAACAGGTAATTTGGGGGTGTGACAACCATATAAGGTGTAACACCCCAACCCGACAAGGGCAAAGATGTCACAAATACAGCTTCATATCAGAACCTTAAAATACTATACAATAGCGGAAGCCTTTACAAAACTTACAAAAGAAAATGTAAATAACTTAATAATCAAAATAAATCTAAGATCCCTATTTTCAATCTTGCTCTCAGCTCTACTCTCAACCCAGATCAGCTATCCCATAAGCTCATCTTGAATGCTAATACCTGCCGCAGGAAAAGAAACTGCGGCTGAGCTTACAAAGCCCAGTGAACAGATATAACAGAAACGAAAACTAAACAAAATAGAAATACGAAATAAAACAAAGAAACGAATAACGAAGTCACAACGGAATGAGATCAATGAATCATTGAGGATTTTGCGGAAACACAATCATACAGAAATCCGGAAGAACAAATAGCAATTAAGAACAAACACATAGCATATTGATGGCACCAACGCAAACGCAACAAGATAACTAAACATTAACTAAAGCAGGAAATTCGAGTACATATGAGCCAAACGAAATGTCAAAAGGCTAACGGAAACAATTTCTAGAAAGTAAACATGGCATTTATACAAATCAATTAATGTACCATTGTAAAACCCTAAAAATACGAAACGTGTTAAAAGACTAAAATACCCTTAGAATCAAAATTTATTAAATACGTAAAATACATTGAAGATTTATTTAACGAAATTAAAATCGAACTTATGAATAATTAAAAACCTAACGAACATAATTAAGAAATTTACATTTGTTACGACAAAAAGTTAAATGTCACGCAATATAAGTTTTGGCTTCATTCTTCGTTATTTGTAATCAACTTTGGGCAGCTAGTTAGCTTTGGATCCGGTTGGGTTTTCGAGTCGCGAGTCTAAGACCTTGGGCCGTGTTTGTTTGTCTTGTGGAGTTCAAGCCGAGAGCCCATAGGGGCGGTTGTTTTGTTCGGTTGGGATCAAGAGGCCGAAGCCCACACACTCAAAAGCCCTAGAACCAATTTGTACTCACTATAAATACAACACATTAACACAAATTGGAAACCCTAGTTTTGCCTCTTCTTTCTTTTTCTTTCTATTCGGCCGAAACCCTAATTTCCCCTTGGTGTCGAGAGTTTGTTTCCAACGAGCTAAGGTATAACAACGTTCTATTCGTCTCACTTTGATACCCCTAATGTTATTATATATTGTATCGTGTTTTGTTTTGAATCGAATCTTGTGTTTTGGTCGAGCCGTATGAAAACAAAAACAACAAATATGAATCGGATCTAATATAATTAGAGAGCATGTAAGGTAATATGTATTGTATGAATTTGTATTAATTATGTCGAGCCACTATAAAACCGAACCACATATATAGATGTTATCATGCCTAATAAATTCGAAACCCTAATTGGAATGGAACCCTAAGTGTAATTAATGGTCTAAACATGTGATTACAATGGTTTTAATAAACCCTAAAACTGGACAGCATCATATGTCGAATTTGTGTGTGTTATAGATCCAATTTTATAAGTGTAATAATCTGGGTTTTTGTGGGAAAAGTTTATTTTATGTCTTAGTTAAGTTTTCCAAGTGGTTTGGTCGAATTTGGAGTTGTCTAAGTCGTATTTTTGAATTTTACAAGATCAAGTGTCAAAGCTGAGAAACGGGTCTGAAATTTAGTTGGATTGTTTGATTTTTCATTTGCAAACCATAATGAATTGGGAGCTCTCCTTTTACAGGATTGACATTTAGGATATAAATGAATTTCTGGGAGTTTTGGGAATTTTTCCAAGGTGTCTAAATAGGTCCAATAAGCGTAAACTTTTACGGTGTATTTTCTGATTACTTTCTGGGCAGGTCTGGACTTATGATTTTCCATAGGCCATTTAGCATGGAAATAGAACCCACCAATTTTTGTAGAGTCTCTTAACTCATATGGGAACCCTTGGAATTTTGCTTGATTTCATTTGAGCTAAGTAAGTATTTTATAAAAATCGCTAAAGTCTGGTCCGAATATGAGTTTAAGAAACTGAAAGATAAAATATGATATCAATAGGTAATACACTTACAAATGCATAAGAAACTTATAAAATGAGAATATACTTATAACTCTAAGAATGTTAATGCGATGAATCCGTTATAACCTTAATGATGCTAATAAGTATTAAATAAATCATAATCCGTGTAGATTCATTGAAGGAGACGCGACGTTATATCTTCGTGATTCACTCGTTCGTTTGCTTTTCTCTCATTGCTTTAAGGTACATATATTCTGACCTTTTCAGTAAAGGTTCCTTATGATGATCTTTTCGTTAGCTTTCCTATTTTACTTATTAGGGTTTCCGATGCCATTGCTATGAACCCTTTCCTGATTGTTTGACCTGTTGCTTATCTGAACTTATGTTTTATTGAACCATGCAATGTCTGATTTGAACTTTATGTTAGGAAGACTTTGATATGCACGTTTGTTGAACTCTACTATGTTTAATTATGAACTTCTAATTATGAATGTATGATTTGTGACTGTTATATGAACTTTTGACTTCTGAATATTTGAATATGAATCTTATGATATGAGTTATCTGATATGTTATCTGTTGAACTTTGTGTTTGATTATGATCTGTGTCATTTACGACAAACTGTTTGACCTAAGTTAGTTTGACACCCGAGCCAAAATAATAACTAGTCATGGGGTTTCCATGTCCGTGTCAATGATGCACCTCTGACATGACTCTAGGGCAGAGAGTGAAGTTCGCCACGTCCCTTATCTGTTATCTAGTATGAACTCAAGTTATATTATATGGCCAATATATGTTTGTGGGGCGTATGGATGCATCCTAGATCTGATCTGTTATTCGATATGATTTGTCTAGTGAATGATGTCGTGTGCAATACGCGTCTTCACAACTTCTGGGAGCTAGCTACTCCAAATTATTTTATAAGATTATTCCTGTATATGTATGATGTTTCGATATGATATGTGCGGGCTCGTGGTAGTTAAATAAATCTTTATCTGTTATTTCTATGTTAAGTATTCTGATTATGATTCGGTATGTTCAAGTGTTAATAATTATGTGCTCGGCTTATTATATGTTATTATATGTGGTTATGCTTTTGTATGTTTATGTGACTACCGTCTACTATGCTAGGTTATGATTAATATGTTTAAATATGATTCGCATGATGTCATCTGATGTCATGTTAGTTTATCTTTACGTGAATGCGTTGATTTGTGAGATGAATGTGCTAGTGTGAAAGTGAGTATTCTATAAGTTTAGTATGTATAATTTGTTCAGTTAATTTTGTGAACTTTGCCTATCGTTAGTGTTTTTATCTACATATGTGACCTGCCATGTTTAAACTCTGCTGATGTTAGGATTTGATTTGAGAACTGGTTTAGCTTATGATATCTGTTTTGATAATTGTTAATGGTTATGCTATGTTTTGTTTGGTCTATTTAATTATAGTTTGTCTACTATGTTTTCTATTTGCTTGTGAGACTGCCATGATTTGGACTGCTATTTCCGCTGCTTCAATATTGAATTAAGTGTGTTAAGTGAAGGTTAATTAATTTGTTGAATGCCATGTTTATTTTCTAGAAAGTGTTTCCGTTAGCCTTAGACTTTTCGTTTGGTTTATATGTAATCTATTTCTTCTTGATATGTTAAGTGTCTGGTTATTTTGATGTGTTTGCGTTGGAGTCATCAATATGCTATGTGTTTGTCCTTGATTGCTAATTGTTTTTTTGGATTTCTGTGCAATTGTGTTTCTGCAGAATCCTCAATGATTCATTATTCTCGTTCCGCTACGATTTTGTTATTCGTTTCTTTGTTCAATTCGTATTTATGTTTTGTTTAGTTTTTGTTTTGTTATATCTTTCACTTGGGCTTTGTAAGCTCAGTCGCACTTTTCTTTTCCTGCGGCAGGTATTAAGCATTCAAGATGAGCTCTTGGGATGGCTGATCTGGGTTGAGAGTAGAAACTGAGAGCAAGATTTGACCATAGAGATCTTAGAATTATTTTGGTTATTAAGTTATTTATGTTTTCTTTTGAAAATTTCGTAAAGACTTTCGCTTTTGTATAGTACTTAAAGTTCTGATATGAAACTGTATTTGTGATATCTTTACCCTTGTCGGGTTGGGGTGTCAAACTAACTTAGGTCAAACAGATTGTCATAAATGACACAGATCATAATCAAACACAAAGTTCACAGATAACATATCAGATAATTCATATCATAAGGTTCATGTTCAAAGGTTCAATAGTCAGAAGTTTATGTCGTAGTCACATATCATACTTTCATAATCAGAATTTCATAACCAAATGTTCACAATTCAGAAGTTCATAATCAAATATAGCAAGGTTCAACAAATGTGCATATCAAAGTCTTTCTAACATAACGTTCAAGTCAGATATTGCATGATTCAATAAAACAGGTGTTTCAAACAAGCAACATATCAAACAATCAGAAAGGGTTCATAGCAATGGCATAGGAAACCCTAATAATTGAAATAGAAAAGTTAACGAAAAGAAAACGTCATAAGGAACCTTTACTGAAAAGGTCAGAATATTTGTACCTTAAAGCAAATGAGAGAAAAGCAAACGAATGAGTGAATCACGAAGATATAACGTCGCGTCTCCTTCAACGAATCTACACGGATTATGATTTATTTAATACTTGTTAGCATCATTAAGTTATAACGGATTTATCGCATTCACACTCTTAGAGTTGTAAGTATATTCTTATTCTTAGTGACGGACGGAATTACGACATTTTAGAGTCTTAATCATTAATTAGCCAAACTTTTGTGTTACAAATGATAAATGGTAAAATTAAGGGTTTAATATGATAAATATCTTATTTGAGGCTTATATGATCATCTTTCAAAGTATAGGGTTTATAAATGTCAAGAACGGATTTTAGGACTTTCTTTCAAAATAGTTTACACAAGCCTTCATAACTTACATGATTAACCAAGACTCACACGTAACATTGTTCGAACACCACCTTAATGAGACCATGCATGCAATACTTTAGTTCATGATATTTGACTCCTTGCATAAAATCATATCTCACGCATGTTTACAACACCCTTAATACTAGCTCGTTATACGTTAAATCAACAGTTATTAATGACCTCAAAACTTACTATTTTCACATGAAATAACGAATCAACACACCTAGCTTCTTAACCCTAATCGACCCTAATTATGACCTAGGGTTTTTTCCCAAACTTTTAGTATCATATTAACGAGTGCTAAATTGACTCACGTGCTACGGATTTTAATGACCCATCTCTTGGCCTAGAACTTGTGAAAAACCGAACAGAAAAAGAATCAAACTCATGCATGCATTTACCCAAACCACCACACCATGTCAACTCATTTACATTAGGTTAACGAGACCCAACTTGACCCTTTTCCCTTGCTTCGACCCAACACCAAACACAATGGAGAAATCACAGCTTATAATCATGTTGTTTCTGACTTACACACCATTCGACACACAAACACTTAACCATTTACTCAAGTCGACCTAATGCTAACCTACATCCCAACTCGACATCATCAAGGCTGTTTCGACAAGGTTTTCGACAAGGGCAGCTCATGCATGCACATCGACACTTAACCAAATCACAACAGTAATTACATGTGAGGTGTATTGTTTCAACACGTAGCTTATTAACACGACTAACTAGTCCCATGCTCAAATTTATTTACGTTTCAAATATAGCAACACATTCACATCCTACAACCATGCGTCGACTTAATATATGTGACTTCTTGTTCGTGATTTTATGCGTCGACCCTAATGATGCATGTTTGCAACTTGTTTATAAAGTTCTGAATTCGTAGGTAAACAGCAAACGCGCAACATATACATACTATATGGTCATAATATTTTTAATGCGTGACTCTTGTTCAGTTCGAATGGGTTTTTATCTTACAGGTTTAAAGTTAATGTAAGTTGCACGTAGAAAAAGTTGAGACGAGGGAGTCGCTTACCTTAGCGGGGCTCGGAGCAAAACATCAAGCACCACCACTTCTCACAGCTACAGTCGAACGGAAAGAAAAGAAAAAGAAGAGCCGAAGCTTTTGGTGCCGTGACTAGGGTTTAGAAACTAGGGTTTCATTGTGAAACATTGGGGTGGTATTTATACATGTCGATCCTTGTGGGTTTGGGTGAGAATCTGCTTTCAAGAAACCGACCCATGGGCTGTGATGGTAATCGGTTCACAAGAAAAGAGAGCATGGGCCGAAAACATGGGTTTGGCCGAAACATTGCATAAGTGGTTTAATATTTTCTTCGTGCTAGTCGACTCATTAAATTTTAATAATCGTGGCTTTTCTTTTATCGTAGCAAATGTTGATTATCTATTTGGCACGTTAGGTCTTATGCTTATTTATAAGTTAGGTTTTAATCTCATTTAATGAACGTTACGTATTTTATGTATTTTAGGATTTTGACTATTTTAAGGGTAAAATAGTCTTGTAGCACTTTTCGTATTTTTAGGGTTTTACATAAGGGGCTCTTGGGGCATTGTCAGAAAGAATGTCGTCGAATAACGGAGACTGGTCTAAAACATTAATATCGTTATTCGCCCCGCCATCCCAAAAAAGGCATGCCAAATCCATAAATCTTGAGAAGCAACAACTTCAAGCATAATTGTTGGGTATTTTTTATCACCCCTACCAAATTGCCCTTGCCAAGCCACTGGACAATTTTTCCATTCCCAGTGCATACAGTCAATGCTACCAAGCATTCCCGGAAAACCATGACACTCTTCATGTTGTTGATAATTTTTTTGAATGTCGGCCCATGTTGGTTTTCTTAAATACTCCGGCATAAACAAATCAATAATGCATTTGTTAAAATTATCAAGACAATCTTTTGAAGTACGCTCACCCATTTGCAAGTATTCATCAAACGAATCGGTTGTGGTGCCGTAAGCCAATTGGCGTATGACAGACGTACACTTCATTAGAACACTTAAACTCATTTGACCCGTAGCATCGGGTGTTTGCCTAAAGTAATTAAAATGATCGGGAATATTTTCGGAATTATAAGATTCAATACCTTCGACTATTTGCAGGAATAGTTTCCGGCTCATACAAAATCTTCTACGAAAATTCCGGTTTGAATACTTACAACCTTCAACGAAATAGTCGTTACGCAGACGTTCTTTTGCAATCTCACGTTCACGATATATATGGGTACGAGCACGAGTACGAGGTTGAGATGCTTCTTCTTGTTCCAACTGTTGATGATACTCGTACGCGGCCGCCATAAGTTCGAAGTCAGTTTCGTCATCAACGTCTGACCATTGCTGAGGAAATTCATCAACTTGATTCGGATCTATTGTGAACGAACTTGAATTTGAATTATGGAAGTGTGAGAGGAAGTATATAAATTGTGAATTTGAATTATGGAAGTGTGAAAAAAAAATTGGTGTTTTAGTTGGGTATTTATAGTGGCAAAAAAATGTTTTTGATTTTTTTGTTTTTTAATTAGCCGTTTGAAACCGGGGTAAAATGATTTTTTTTAATGCAATAACGCCCGTTGCTGTGTTAACTTGGGCACGTTAACGCTCGATTAACGTCGAATGTGATATGAGTAACGCCAGATAACGCCAAGGGGCGTTGATCGTTGCAACTGCTCTTACGAAATAGCATAAAGTTAAAAATACTAAATTTAACTAATCCTAAAAGACAAAATAACAAGAAGAAGAAAGTATGAAAATAAAGAAAATGAAAGTCATCCTACCTTGTTGTCTATTGTCGTTCTCGCCGTTTTTTTTATATTTTTTAGGGATGTACTATTCCCACCCTCCCTAGTAGAGAGGGTTTGTACTTTTTATTCATTTTGTCCCTCATTTGTTTCAGTACAACACATTTTTAATGCAATAACGCCCGTTCTTTGTGTTAACTTGGGCACGTTAACGCTCGATTAACGTCGAATGTGATATGAGTAACGCCAGATAACGCCGTGGGGGGGGGGGGGCGTTGATCGTTGCAACTGCTCTTACGAAATAGTATAAAGTTAAAAATACTAAATTTAACTAATCCTAAAAGACAAAGTAACAAGAAGAAGAAAGTATGAAAATAAAGAAAATGAAAGTCGTCCTACCTTGTTGTCTATTGTCGTTCTCGCCGTTTTTTTATATTTTTTAGGGATGTACTATTCCCGCCCTCCCTACTAGGGAGGGTTTGTACTTTTTATTCCTTTTGTCCCCCATTTGTTTCAGTACAACACAGTTTTTTGTCAGTTTTTGTTCCGTATTTCTGACAGTTTTAAGCGTTTGACTTATTAAACTTTATATTTCCTGTTCCGCATTTTCAGATATATAGTTTTTTGATTAAAAAAAAGGGTGGGAATATAAGAAATAGGGAGGGTGGGAATATCTTGTCCTTTCTTATCGTAAGGTTGGTTGGTCAACATGTTCCAGCTCGTACGTTTGGAAACTATGTTGGGGTCATTGACCCTCTCTTTCTCAGCCAGTTCATTCATATTTGAGCCTGGCTCTCACCCTTTTTGTTACTTGACCAGCAAGTTGTTATTCTTGAACCGGGCCTTTTTGTATCAGTTAGGTTGATTGAATTGGACGAGCTAGATTCACTTGGGCCGCTTTTGTGGCTTTTAGCTGCATTTTCTAGTTGGACTTTTAAATATCCTTCTTCCGCAGTTCATTTCATCTTTCGAACTTTTATAAATCTTCTCTAATCCTTGATTTAACTCGACTACCTTTTGTAGATTTTACCGCTAGACGAGCACCCGTGTATATCAACAGGTTTTATAGTGCCTGATAGTTGTAGTGATACAAAAAAGTTTATGGGTTATAAACGAAAAATAATAAAACTTTAAAAATTTAGAGATTAAACAAGATTTAAACTGAATAAAAATAATATAAATTATAGGTTATGCAAACAAAAACCTATAATATCAAATATAATAATCAGTGATATGACCAGGGGCGGATCCGCATATTGTTTAAGGGGGTCGGTGCCCTGCATGCTTCGCCATATAAAATCAGTTTTTAGTGTAAATTTTTTTAGGACCTTTTTATGAAAGTGCACCCCCACCATAAAATCAAATTGCCCCCCACCTTAAAGCCAAATAATGTAAAACCTTATATCTCTATCTTTAATTTTGTGTGCACCATGAATTTTGTGAAAAAAAAAAAAAAAAAAAAAAAAAAAACCCTTCGTCCTCTAACATACTGGTTTTGCCACCGGATACAACCCAATAACACGTATAAAGGGTGTTTTATTTTGGGTAAAGGTTACCCCGGTAAAATATATTAATCACAGAAAAGTTAAGTACAATATAATGTGGCTGAAATACCACATTAACCTCAAGAAGACGCTTGAACGACCACTAAACCGTTTGTGACATGCCACATAACGACAACCAACTAATTAGAAGACTATAACCAAAACAATATACATCAAGTTCACTTATACTTCTAATGAGGACGCCACAACACCAAGAAAATCAAACAGCCGCAAGATTCCATGTGGTTTTGAGCTTAGCCACTCGAGCATTCTTATTGAACTTGATTGATGCAAGTTTAAGTCTAACAATTTCGAGAATGACATTCACCAATTGTTCCACATTTCGAACGCCATTAGCATGCAACCAGTTATTAAGCTCTTGCTAGATATAGTAGGACGAAGCCGCCACAATCAAACGACCTACAATACTTATAGCATTGTTCTTCGTAGCAATAGGTAATATCCAACCCATAATATCACTCCAAACTAGCGAGGAGATCAGAATATCAGCTTTTAACACCACACGATTCCACACCTGAGATGAATAATTACATGCAAAAAACAAATGATCATGGGTATCTTGTTGTATTTTGCATAGAGGACAACGGAGAGAACTAAGGTCCACATTTTCCCCCACGTCCCAAGGTCTAAGTTGATATTGAGTTTTTAGCCTACGCCTCATAACAAGCCATAAGTGAGCAGCATGTCGAGGAATACAGTAACGAGACCAAACAAGATATGACCATTGAACTTCATTTCCTTTTTCCCTTATCGTTCTCCAAACCGTACTGACCGAAAATGGTTTAAATGTGCCATCAGTAGGCTTCCATCTTAGAACATCAGAATGAGCATGCAAGGTAGATACATTTAAATTGTTTAAAGTAAAGTACATGTCATTCCATTCATTGGGCCACACCCATGCATTGTTTGAAATTAGATCAGCCACCTTTGCTTGAGTTGAAAAACTAGCATTATCTATAGTACGAGTAGATAAAATTTGTGGAAAACTAGAAGGGGGGAGGGGTTGAATAGTTTTACCAATTAATACTTCGTTTTAAAATATTTAGATCGACTTATGTCAATCTATTTGAATGTGTATGTTGGACATTGATAGATAGATATACAAATGTGTAATGAAAGATAAAGAGTAAGAAGCACATAACCACAACACGAGTACTTATAGTGGTTCGTCTACAAGGACATCTTGCTTGCCCTACTCCACTCCCCGAGTCACCTACTCGAGAGTTCGTAATCACTACACGACACCAACTCCTTATGGCGGAGAAACCTTCACAACGTCGACTACTCCTTTTCCATTACTAGGCTAACCACCGGGTTCTTTCACAAAGGAGAACCCCACCTACCACAACATCGCCTACCCTTTATCCGGCACTAGGCTAAGTACCGAGTTCCATTACAATAGAGGAACTACTACCCAACACTACACGACACCTAACCCCAAAGGAGGCCCACTCCTTATTACAACACCATCAAGGATATCAATATCCTTGGAAACAAACTATCACTATTTGTATAACGATGCACCTCATCGATTATACGACCTTGACATCCTTCACTAATGCCACTTGATTTGACTCCTAGGCATCTTTCACTAATGCCCTTGACACGAACGCTTGGCACCTTTCACTAATGCCTTCGTCTTGACTCCTTTAGCATTCTTCACTAATGCTTTTGACACGGACATTAAGCACCTTTCACTAATGCTTTCGTCTTGACTCTTTCGGCATCCTTCACTAATGCCTTGGACACAACACTTCTATGGAGGAAGAAAGAAGTATCAACAAGACAACCTCAGTATTCTTGATGATGACGAAGCATGGCAACTCATGGACTTGAGCTTGCTCGACTTCAAGAGGTGGTGATCTCGCCTTTAAGAGGAACCTAGAGAATCAAACAAAAACAAAAGACAAACTAAATAGAAAGATCCTTTAGGATCTGTGGTTATAAGGTTACAATACTTGAGGAAAGTATGTGTGGGAGTGGCAACCCAAAAGGAAGAAATGGCTCACTATTTATAGAAGAGAAACATCTACTGTTCCACGGATCCCTCACTTAAGGGATCCGTCCAGTGTATTACTGGGGATCCGTGGGACACTCCCTTTTTCCCATGGGTTTTGGGTCATGGGTCATGGGTTATGGATCATGGGTATCCAAGTAGATACAATGTATCTACAAGATGCAATGCATCTAGTCCATGGTTCATGGATTAAAACCATCGGTCATTGATAGTATCCATATATGACAAAAGCATGATGTCATGCAATGGGTTATGGGTCAAGCTCCATGGGTATAGGTCATGGACTTTGGGTTGTACCCAACTACATTCAATGGGTCAAATACTTAAGTTTCTACCCAATTGTATTACCCATTAAAATACATACTAGTTATGTATATATTCACCCAATATGTAAACACTAGTTGTTATACATATGTATTACTAAATCATAAAATCACTTATACTCTTTTTAGTGTTTTATGTGAAAACGTAAGTGTGTTTAGAAAACTATTGGCTCAAACCATTTACGTATTTTATTTGTTTCGTTAAAATGATTTTACGTTTGTTATCGACAAAACATTAGAAGATCGTAAAATATAAATAAACGTTTTTACTGCTTATTTGTATTAACAATCTGCCCCTTTTTGTTGATGACAAAACATAAAATTATTTTAAGGAAAAACTAAAATTCTTAAAAGTTCGAATTGGAGTTTTTACTCTCTTACGCCTTTTGTCAAAACAAAAGGCGTCAAAAAGAAACTAACACAATGTTTTAAGAAAAACATGTAAAGGAAATATATATATACACACATATATATATATATATATATATATATATATATATATATATATATATATATATATATATATATATATATATATATATATATATATATATATATATATATAGAGCAAGTGACGGGAAGAGTTCTCGTCTTAACTCCCCCTTGACAAGTCCATCCCTTTGTGAGGGCGTCAAGTAAATAAAAACTACTAAGATAATGCATTGCAACTATGTTTGCAAATGGTTTTGTCTTAGTGACGATAATGCTCCCCCTTGATGATTGCAACTTTGCACAGGGACGTCATGAAATGTAATCCAAATGTGGATTATATTGCAAATGGTTTTGCAATGTATGGTTTGACAAAAAGCTCCCCCTAGCTTAGGGTTTCAAAGTCTTCATGTGTATATTGAAAATCTACAAAACAAAGGTTAGAAAACAAGTATATAGTGCATAATTTCCTGCAAATAAGACTCAAGTTAGTAGAAAATTGGTCTTCTGTTGCACGGATCCCACAGTTCCCTTCTTGGAGGGATCCGTCTAGGCAAATCCCAGGGATCCGTCTATCTGATAACATAATTCAGCAATGGTGATGTAACAAATAATGTTAACATCAAAGTGAGATATGTATTCAAGTAACAAACATATACTCAAAGCTGTGGAAAACTAGAAGGGGGGATTGAATAGTTTTGCCAATTAAAACTTCCTTTTAATCTATTTAGATTGACTTATGTCAATCTATTTGGATGTGTGTGTTGGATGTTGATAAACAAGCATATAAAGGTAAGTAATGTAAAGATAAGAGTAAGAAGCACAAAACCACAACACGAGTATTTATAGTGGTTCGGCTACAAGGACACCGTCCTTGCCCTACTCCACTCCCCGAGTCACCTACTCGAGAGTTGGTAATCACTACACCAATCTCCTTATGGCGGATAAGCCTTCACAACATCGCCTACCCTTTTTCTGGTGCTAGGCTAACCACCGGGTTCTTTCACTCCAAGGTGAACCACACCTACACAACGTCGCCTACCCTTTATAAGGTACTAGGCTAAGTACCTAGTTCTTTCACTCCAAGGTGAACTACACCTTCACAAAGTTGCCTACCCTTTATTAGGTACTAGGCTAAGCACCTAGTTCCATTGCAATTGAGGAACTACTACCACACTACACCAACGACTAATCCCAAAGGAGATCTACTCCTTTACAACATCATCAAGGATATCAATATCCTTGGATCTACTACTAGTCTATCTTGTACATCGAAACACACCATATCGAATGTACATCTAAGGCACCTTTCAATAATGCCTTTGAATAGATCTACAAGACCCCTTTCACTAATATCTTGTGTCTTCACTTCTAAGCACCTTTCACTAATGCTTCTAGTCTTGACTTCTAAGCACCTTTCACTAATGCTTCTTGTCTTGACTTCTAAGCACCTACCACAAGTGCTTATGCTATAGACGATAAATACTATTCACTAATATCTTCGTCTTGATACTTGAGACATCTTTCACTAATGTTTTCAACACTACACTTCTTTAAAGAAAGAATGGAATCATCAACAAGAAGACTTCAGTAGCCTTGATGATGAGGAAGCATGGCAGCTCATGGACTTGAGCTTGCTCGACTTCAATGGTGGTGATCTTGCCTTTAAGAGGAACCTAAAAGATCACACAAAAACAAAACTACAAACTTAGATCTCTTGGATCTGAGGTTAGTGAGTTTTTAACTCAGGGAGAAAGTGTGTTAGAAAGGGGTGAGAAATAATGAAGAAATGGCTCACTATTTATAGAGGAAAAATCCTACTGTTCCCCGGATCCCACGGATCCCTTCCACAAGGGATCCGTCTAGCGTTAAGCTAGGGATCCGTGGGACGCTCCCTTTTACCCATGGGTATTTTGGTTATGGTCATGGGTCATGGGTTGAACCATGGATCTTTAGCTAGATACAATGTATCTTTGAGTGCAATGCACTTGGTCACTTGGGTATGGGTTGATCCATGGGTTATGGATATTATCCATGTATGATATAAGCATGATGTCATGCAATGGGTTATGGGTCAAGCTCCATGGGTCATGGGCTTTGGGTTGTACCCAACTACATTCAATGTATTTGCCCAATGGGTTGTGATACTTAAGTTCCTACCCATTTATATTACCCAATATACTACATACTAGTTATGTGTATATTATACCCAAATATGTAAACACTAGTTGTTGTACATATGTATTTACTAAATCATAAAATCACTTATACTTGTTTTAGTATTTTATGTGAAAATGTGAATATGTTAGAAACTATTAGTTCAAACCATTTACGTATTTTATTTGTTTCGTTAACATGATTTTACGTTTGTTATCGATAAAACATTAGAAGATCGTAAAATATAAATAAACGTTTTTACGGCTTATTTATATTAACAAAAGCAATAAGGCATATAAACTATTATTCAATAAAACATAAGAGATGATCAACATATCTCTAAAAACTAAGAGAATGATTTAGCCATGTAATACATATCCTACTAATACTAATAAGTGACCAAACCTTAAGAAGCTTGAGTCTAAGGATGAGTAGAATTGTTGATTTGGTCTGATCTAAGTTAAGTTTGAGACTAGGACACCATTTTAATCCTTAGGCTCATGGTTGTTTGGGTTTGTTGACCTCATCGAAATGTTCGAGGAGGTGATAAAACATGAAACGTTGCTCCTCACGTAGTTCATGTATCAACCCTTCAATATGTTGACAATGATAGCAATTCTTGTCATGGTTTTGAAAAGATGGTGGTAAAGATGGAGTGACTTGATGTGGAGGTTCAAGTGAACAAGGTTGTGGATCCTCAAATAAAGGAGGGATTGGTGGAAGCACATTAATTGGTGGCTCAACAAGGGTTGATAGTGGAGGTAGAGAAGTGTCAACTTCCATGTGGTCGGGTGGTTGACTTTGATGTCTCCTCATAATCCAAAATGGACCATTAGAGGGAAATGGAGAAATGGACATCGGTGCAAGTTGATATGTGCTTAAACACATACCTTTTCTTTATCAATATAGACCCAAAACAACCAAGGAAAAGCCGTTTATTGCTAATATTTGTGGTTTTCTTGAGTTTGTACTTGTGCAGGTACGGATATGAAAAAACACGCAAAAAGGATCCAAATCAGATGTAAATCCGAGCACGAGAGATCAAGAGAGTTTTAGCTGAGCAGAAAGGTCGAGATTGTGCATTTTGAAATATTTTATTCTCAGAAGATGATTTTTGAAGTTTCAGTAAAGTTTGGAGAAAAGTCAAGAATGACCCCTGCACTTTGAGCTTTTGACAGAATTGATCCCTCAAAGTTTCAGATTTTACAAAATGCACCCTTGGATTATTTGAGCTTAACAAGATTGGTCCTTGAGAGAGATTGTCAGAATTACACTTGTGGTCCTTGGAATTTCAGAAAATACACTTTTGGTCCCTTGAATATACCTTTGGATCACAAGATTAGTCCTTAATCCTAATATACATCTCTTGGCCCAATATGTGTGTACCCGGTTTTAGCCCAAAACCAAACAAATCCTACACCCGGCTAATATCTAGACCCGGTTTACCAACTTTTACCGAGTCAAGGCTAACCCAAACCCGGTCAAACGTTTGAATTATATTAAAATAACCCGAAATAAGCCCCGCGCTTACTTTTCCCCAATTTCCCCCCCAAACCCAGAACCTCATGAACCCTAAACTACCCTCGCACTCAATTCACCAAATTCACCCCAATTAAGGGTACTCTGGTACTTTTATCTGACAATACACTGACACATGGGTATCCAAGTCAGCAATCCGTGTGCCTATTGCCACTCCTTGCTCTGTGATTGGTGGATGAGATGTGGCAATCATGATCCAAGGGTGGATATCAAGAGGAAGTGCGTGGGATATGATCTAAGGGTGGAAAGGAGCTCTGAAAAAGCACAAATTGTTATCTAGATCCTTCTCAAGGCATTGAGCTCTCCTATATAAAGACCCCATTTCGTTCACTTGAAGATATCTCTTCCTTTTCATATTTTTTTAGTAGCTTAAGTGTAATTTTAAGTGTTTAATTAATTTCTTTGTATCTCTCTCTTAATTCCAGTATTTGTATTAATTTTGATATTAATGAAATTTCCATTTTAATCTAAAAAGTTATGTTATGTTCTTAAACTGTTTTTAAATTGCTTATTAGTCTTATTTTAGTTGATAGCAGCTTAATCTCCAATCAAATCAGTTTGTTTCTCACATTTATTCAAAAATAAAAAAAAAATCAAATAAAATCAATGAAAAATAAAAAACATGTCAAATCTGTTTATGGAATGATTTACACTAATCTCTTGTTTCTATATGGTTCATATTAGCTTTTCATAGCTTATTGTGAGCTTATACTTCTTTTCAAACTTAAATCACAAAGATCTCAATTAAGGACAGGTTACTACTGAGATTGCTGATTTATATCTGTTGGTGTTTGGATCTGAATTGGAATGATGTTGATGCTGGAATTGGGTTGAATCTGAGCTGGATTGGATTAGGATTAGGGGTATAAGTAGGTTAGAGTTCCTTTGTTTCATTGTGGCAAGCCATAGTGGCTAGGAAAGCTTGTAAGTGCTCAAATCTATTTCATACATTTCTCTATTGAATCTCGTGTTTACATCTATTATTTAGTGTTAATCTGTAGTTATTAATCTATGTTTCATGGTAGTTTAGTTTAATATAGTAGCAATCTGTTTATAGTTCTCATATCAGTAGTTGTAACTAGTGTTTGGATTTGCTTAATAATCTATGTTAGAGATCAGTTAGATCAGTGTGAGTAGTTTGTTCATGCTTATGCAAGTTATTGATTATCATTTGAGGTCTTTGCTATAGCAGTTTCAATCAAAAAGTCTAAATCACTTTGAAACTGATCTAGTTTCTACATCTGTTGAAATCAGTAGGAGTAATTAGTTGCAAATTGGTTTGAATCTAGTAGATCTAGCCTTTGGTACTCATAATTAGTGTTAAAACATCTTAATCAGTTCATTATATTGGATCAAAAGTCACTTTAGTCAAAATTGCTATTCTGTTCTTTAAAAGTCAAAAGTAGTCTAAAATCAGTTTTTGGCAGAACTTGCAGCCTATGCTCAGTGTTCATTTTAGCTTATTAAGGTCTCAAATTTGGTCATATTGCAGTAGGCTAGGTGGTCTTTAAGACCACATTCTTGGTTTTTGCATTAGCTTATTGGATCAGTAGTTACATTAGCATTAAGTTAGGACACATTTCTTGTCCCGTTCGTGCGACCACATGTCCCAATTTGCACCTTTTTGTTTGATCTATAACTTGCTCATTTCTAGTCATCATTAGCTGTAATTCTGGATAATTACTCTCTGCTAGGTTGTCTTGAGAATCCCACTCTTGTTTTTCCTTTAGCTTAACAAATAAGCAGTTTGCAATAGCTTAAACATAAGGGGTGTTTCCTTTGTTTTGTTCATTTTAGCAGTTGGCTTATTCTTTGATCTGAGCTTTTGGCTTGATAGGAGTAGTTATAATCTGTTGCTACTAGCTTGTTTTAGTAGGTTATAGCTTTGTTCACTGTTTGGTAGCTTATCTCACTAGTTTGCTTATTGTTAGTAGCTTATTCTTTAAGCAGTTACACAGCAGCTCATTAATCTCATACACAAGCTACTTGTTTCTCATTTTTCTTAGATTCATATTAACTTTTTAGAATTTTCCTGAATATTTCATCATTTTTGGTCTTTATTTGCTATATTTCTCAATTTAAATAGATTTTAATCAATTTTAATTAGCTTTTATTGAAAATAATTGAGAAAAAGCTCCAAAAAAATAATTTTTCAATTTTCTCAGTTTAAGATAAATATAAAAAGCATAAAAAACATTTTTCCATATTTTTCCCCTTTTATTTGGTATTTTTCATAATTTAAATTAGATTTAAATAGATTTAAATTCATAGAAAATAGAATATTAATCTGAAAATTACAAAAATAGTTTTGAAAAGTCTTTGATGATATTTTAGATTTTTAGAAAGTAATTCCATATTTTTCCCTCTCTCTTTGATAATTTTTAGTTAATTAGTTCATTTTTATTAGTTAATAATTAGTTTTTAAATCAAGAAAATTCCTAAAAAATAGTTTTAATTCATTTATAGTTTTCTAATATCATTTTTAAAGTAAAAGTAATTTTAGGATATTTTTAGGATTTAGATTAGTCGTACTTGCTTTTTATTTTCATTTCGTTTTAATTCCCGTTTTGCGTTTTAGCGTAGAATTGCGCAGTTTGCCTTAGTTCTTAGGATTTCCCGTAGATTTTATGTTCCATTTACTTTCCTTATCCCATAGTTTAGATAATATCATTTTATGCCCCTTATATTATTCAAATCCCGATTATTGAGACGTGAGTTGGAAATTCCATTCAACCCTCGTTCGGAACGATCTCGGTGCTCAAACCTTACACGTTTGAGTTACCCGTATACTACACACTTCTCTATTATTGATTTTTTTAGCCTGAATCAATTTTTGGCGCCGCTGCCGGGGATTGTTTTGGACACTGAATCAATTTTTGGCGCCGCTGCCGGGGAGGGCTTGTAGCGAGTTTTCGTATTCCGTCTCGTATCGCGTGCATTTGAAGATCCTTCCCCGAGTGAAGTTACCGTCATTTTTGTATATATATCTTTTCAAAAACCCAAAAACATTTAAAAAACCTAAACATTCTTCCTAGAGTGTTTACAAAAACCATAAAAATTAAAAAACCAATAAAACAAACCCGAACGTTAATTGTTACGTCGGCTCACCTTGAAGGTACAACCTATACACGGGGTATAAGGAAAGTCTTGACATTAAATTGCAGACTGAAGAACGATCCACTCTTCGTTCCGCTCATTGCTGCGTACTTTTGAGAGCTACCGAGCACCGATTGACGTGAAGGTTACAAAAATATTGTGTTTTCTAAATATAAAAACCCAAAAATATTCTTCTTGTATCCTCTTAACCCGATAATTCTTTTCTTCAACCCTCTATATGTTTAATTCTCATGGATACGATCGATTATCGTCATTGTTTTCATTGCCAAAGCATTATGGAAGAGAAACAATTTCGATGTTAGAAATGTATATGTGATTGGTGCGGAAATAATTGTCGAGATGGATTTTGTAATGTATGCCAGAATTTTATCAATCCAAATCCAGATCTCGCTCGTCTTTATGCACGGCTAGAACAAAAGAGTGCTCTTTATACTAACATAATTGATGAACCTTCGATTCCTACTCCCTCTCCGGTGAGGGAAATGGAATATGTTTCTGAGCCCGAAGTGACTCCAGAGCCTCTCACGGAAACGGTGGAAATAGCTAACTCTTATCCGGATAATTCTTCATTTATCACTCTTGTGCATATGGTGCAGAGGACCCGAATATGGTGAGAATTGTCCTGCTTGTAGTAATGGAAAATCAGGAACCGAGTTTCACCACAATCCTGACTATGAGCCAACCAATTTTCCTAACCAACCTCTGTACCATGAGCCGGAATCATACTCTTGTGAGAATTGTGGTGGTCCTCACCAAGGTTTTCAATGTCAAGCTCAATTTAACAACTCAACCTTTGGTTATGAACCTTACCCTTATTAAGTCACAACAATCGTCTGCTGTTGTGAGTATTGTGGAGGTCCGCACGTTAATTCCGATTGTCAGGATCAGAGAATCCGATTGCTTACGAGCAAGTTACTTGTAACAATTATGATTATCCTTATAATCCACCTCCACAATACCAAGAAGTTCAACCACCACCTTTTCCATGTTATGAAGAATTTAATCAAAAAGTTCAAGAGATCATGATTGATCTTAAGAGTCTTCTTGAAAAACTTTCCCACGAAGAAAAAGATCCTAATCAGAAGACCTATCGTGAATTATTAAAGCTGAAGAAGCGAAAGTGATCAACATCGTCCTACTTATTATTATTACGATTAAGATTCGATGACGATTATAATCCTCCGGTGGCAATCCCACTCCGTTTACGAGCCTTTAATTTCCGACCCTTCCCCTTCTCTCGCGGTTGAGAGAAGTGACATCCTTTTGGAAGAGGTCGATGATCATATTTCTACGGACATTGTTGAACCCGTTGATTCTTTCATAATGGGGGATGAGCATCTTAGTACTATTCGGAAGCAGGCGTCTAGTGTTGAGATCCTTATCCCAAGCCCAAGAGAGTCTGGGGTTGTTGTTGATATTTGTGATGAGCCTTCTCTTGATATTTCAAACGATCATGTTGAGATGTTCTCCGATTCCGATAATGATTCTTATGGAGACATCGATTTTGTCGACGATTTACCTTCGAGCCGCATATAGTAAACGATTTGAGCTGAAGAAGAAGGATTGAGCCGATGATATGAGATGAGGATCCAGCATTACGTGAAACATTGTCGAATGTCCATCTTCTCATTTCTAAGATTGAAGCTTTGAGCGATAATTGAGTTCGCATCCTATCTCCGTTAAAGATAGTGATTTCTCTCCCGAGCTTGAGACTTTCCGATTTGATGAAGAGATTAGTGGCAATCCTACTATTGCTGATGTTTATCCTCCGATTCTTGAGAAATTCTACTTCGAAGTTGATTTGAACAAGGTTTTGAACGAGATTTCCAATAATCCGACAAATGACCCAATCATTGAGGAAGCCGACTCATTTCTTGCTATTGATGACCCAATACCACCGGGTATTGAGGATGTTATTATGAATGATCCCGAGGGGGATATGATGTTTCTTGATGGTCTTCTTGACTCTCCTTCTTCTGATGAGTCCACCATCATGTATCCCGTTGAGCCCGCATGTGAAGACAAAATCTTTAAACCCGGGATATTCATTGATGAGTTCCTTGTTAAAACCGTTATTCGTGATAAGGATCCTCTCTTGGATGCCTTCAGTATTGAGCCTACACCTCTTATCTTTTACCATGAGCTCCCATCTTTCTTGGAGTTTTCTCATTGTGATCCGTCATTCTTTCGTCCACCCGCTAAACCGCCGGATGATGGATCATTCTTTCATGTGCTGATGCCCGACATTTTCTTCACCACCCAACCCACTGATCTCATTCTTTGGGGAATGAGGACACCGTTTTGACCACTAGGTATCTACCACTTTCTTCCCCAAGGACAAATGAATTGGGGGCGAGTCAAGCTAGCGACTTCGGTAATCAAAAACAGTGGCGCCGTGGGAGGCACCGTGCTTATCCATCTATCTTCTTTCTATTTTCTAATGAGTGACGCGAAGGGGTCTGCCTCTTCGATTTCTCGTGTTTGGTTGTTTGTGATGTTGTGTTTAGGATGTTCCGATATGAAGACTCTCGTGCTCGAAGTTTGTCTTTATCCACTTTCGAGTTTCATGATCGATCTTGATGGAAATCCGATATACTAATCTTATCGACTAACGTTTATCTTTGAGCATACTTAATAAACGGCTTTTAGATTTTCGTGATACCCTTGCTTTTAAACATTGAGGACAATGTTCCGTTCTAGTCTGGGGTAGGGTAATCTTCGATTTGATTTGACCGCACTTGCTTATTTCTGTCGTGTTTCTCTCGTAACCCCGTTTTTCCTTAGAAAATGAAAAATTGTGCAAAAATGAGCAAAATTTAAAATTTTTGTAAGCTTTTGTTAAGTCTTTTTGATTGAAAGGTTTTGCTAGTCTCTTAGATTAGAAGCTATAAAATGCGAATTCTAGCTCACAAGGCCAAGATTTTGCAAGTTTCCCTGAGTGACTTTAAATATGCATAACTTGATTTCATTAGACGAAGCATTTGCTAAGTTAATATATGTTTTGACACCTTGATTGACTTTCCGCTGGTGAGAGTAGGAATGGAATTATGACTTGACCGGGCGTGTTGAGCCCTAGCTTGTTCCCTTAACCATAGATAATCTAAAATTATAAACTAAGCATCTGCGGATATCATTATTTGGGATTTTAAATTTGCAGAGATCGAGAAATGATAGAGTTACTTATGAGTTTAGATGCTAAGCGTGGAGTAGTTGGTTCTCTTTAGAGCCCATCGAAGGTACTTATGGCTTTTGTTCCCACAAAATTGTTTCACCCCATATCTGTCTAAATAATTAGAGATGTCGAGTTTTTGGCGATAGTTAGTTCTTTATCTTCTTAAAAGAATCTTTGTTTTAAAATTGGGTACACATCAAGGATCCGTAATAAATAAATGAGTAATGAGTAATAAGTGATATGTGATAAAGTAATAAGTAAAGTTGTGAGCTGCGGTGTCGAGATCGGACCCTTGGATCTTTAGCGAGGATTGTATGAGGTCTTAGCCTAGCCAGCCGGGATCCTCATTTCATGAAGCCTATAGTCTTGGAATTACCAGTGAAGCTCAGTGGTTCACAGCTCATATAAATAAAAGTATAAGTGCAAAGTAAAAAAAATGAAAATGAAAAATGTTGAAAAATCAAAAGTTAGTAATAAAAATTCCTTGATGTGGACCTCATTTTTACGACAATGGTTCTTGAGAGAAGGAAGATAACTAATTATCGACTTAGCTTTGTATCTTTATCGAAATAAAAGTTATCGAAACGAGAATTTGAAGAAATTCATTTCTCACAAAAAATAAAAAATCTAGAGGAAATAGGAAAATGGGAACGAAAAGTAAGTACACAAGTAACTTCCATGGGTAGTGTTAGCATCTAGAATCATTTGTAGCAATGATTTCGGTTTTACGCTTAGTTTGGGACTTGTGAAAAATCAGGGACGATGTATTCTATCCGTATAGTCACTTCACGCTGTGTTGTGTTTTCTACTCCGTGATCCTAACGTGTCGTTTGAAAAATGTTTGAGTTATTAATCGACATGAAAGTTCAACAACCGTCATTCATAATCTGAAGTGCTTAACCGTAATATCTATACATGAATTGAAAGGTAAACGGGGCGTTTTTAGAATTAAGGGTGTTTAATCTCTTTTGAGGAATCTTTGCTACTTCTTCATAGGTTTAGTAGAAAGAGATTGAAATCCTTGGTTTTAGAAGCGTGAGTTGATTGCATTGCGTGAGGACACGGCAATGGTCGGATCGTCAGGGGTATTTTTGATATTTGCTTAAACACATACCTTTTCTTTATCAATATAGACCCAAAACAACCAAGGAAAAGCCGTTTATTGCTAATATTTGTGGTTTTCTTGAGTTTGTACTTGTCAGTGACGGATATGAAAAACCGCAAAAAAGGATCCAAATCAGATGTAAATCCGAGCACGAGATCAAGAGTTTTAGCTGGCGAGAAAAGGTCAAGATTATGCATTGTGAAAGATTTTATTTTCAGAAGATGATTTTTAAGTTTCAGTAAAGTTTGGAGAAAAGTCAAGAATGACCCCTGCACTTTGAGCTTTTGACAGAATTGATCCCTCAAAGTTTCAGATTTTACAAAATGCACCCTTGGATTATTTGAGCTTAACAAGATTGGTCCTTGAGAGATTGTCAGAATTACACTTGTGGTCCTTGGAATTTCAGAAAATACACTTTTGGTCCCTTGAATATACCTTTGGATCACAAGATTAGTCCTTAATCCTAATATACATCTCTTGGCCCAATATGTGTGTACAGGTTTTAGCCCAAAACCAAACAAATCCTACACCGGCTAATATCTAGACCGGTTTACCAACTTTTACGAGTCAAGGCTAACCCAAACCGGTCAAACGTTTGAATTATATTAAAATAACGAAATAAGCCCGCTTACTTTTCCCCAATTTCCCCCCAAACCGGAACCTCATGAACCCTAAACTACCCTCGCACTCAATTCACCAAATTCACCCCAATTAAGGGTACTCTGGTACTTTTATCTGACAATACACTAACACATGGGTATCCAGTCAGAAGATCCGTGTGCCTATTGCCACTCCTTGCTCTGTGATTGGTGGATGAGATGTGGCAATCATGATCCAAGGGTGGATATCAAGAGGAAGTGCGTGGGATATGATCTAAGGGTGGAAAGGAGCTCTGAAAAAGCACAAATTGTTATCTAGATCCTTCTCAAGGCATTGAGCTCTCCTATATAAAGACCCCATTTCGTTCACTTGAAGATATCTCTTCCTTTTCATATTTTTTTAGTAGCTTAAGTGTAATTTTTAAGTGTTTTAATTAATTTCTTTGTATCTCTCTCTTAATTCCAGTATTTGTATTAATTTTGATATTAATGAAATTTCCATTTTAATCTAAAAAGTTATGTTATGTTCTTAAACTGTTTTTAAATTGCTTATTAGTCTTATTTTAGTTGATAGCAGCTTAATCTCCAATCAAATCAGTTTGTTTCTCACATTTATTCAAAAATAAAAAAAAATCAAATAAAATCAATGAAAAATAAAAAACATGTCAAATCTGTTTATGGAATGATTTACACTAATCTACTGTTTCTATATGGTTCATATTAGCTTTTCATAGCTTATTGTGAGCTTATACTTCTTTTCAAACTTAAATCACAAAGATCTCAATTAAGGGACAGTTGCTCAGTTCTTGAGATTTATATCTGTTGGTGTTTGGATCTGAATTGGAATGATGTTGATCTTTGGAATTGGGTTGAATCATTTGGATTGGATTAGGATTAGGGGTATAAGTAGGTTAGAGTTCCTTTGTTTCATTGTGGCAAGCCATAGTGGCTAGGAAAGCTTGTAAGTGCTCAAATCTATTTCATACATTTCTCTATTGAATCTCGTGTTTACATCTATTATTTAGTGTTAATCTGTAGTTATTAATCTATGTTTCATGGTAGTTTAGTTTAATATAGTAGCAATCTGTTTATAGTTCTCATATCAGTAGTTGTAACTAGTGTTTGGATTTGCTTAATAATCTATGTTAGAGATCAGTTAGATCAGTGTGAGTAGTTTGTTCATGCTTATGCAAGTTATTGATTATCATTTGAGGTCTTTGCTATAGCAGATTTCAATCAAAAGTCTAAATCACTTTGAAACGATCTAGTTTCTACATCTCAGTTGAAATCAGAGGAGTAATTAGTTGCAAATTGGTTTGAATCTAGTAGATCTAGCCTTTGGTACTCATAATTAGTGTTAAAACATCTTAATCAGTTCATTATATTGGATCAAAAGTCACTTTAGTCAAAATTGCTATTCTGTTCTTTAAAAGTCAAAAAGTAGTCTAAAATCGTTTTTGATTGAACTTGCAGCCTATGCTCAGTGTTCATTTTAGCTTATTAAGGTCTCAAATTTGGTCATATTGCAGTAGGCTAGGTGGTCTTTAAGACCACATTCTTGGTTTTTGCATTAGCTTATTGGATCAGTAGTTACATTAGCATTAAGTTAGGACACATTTCTTGTCCACGTTCTGTCAGACCACACATCCCCCAATTTGCACCTTTTTGTTTGATCTATAACTTGCTCATTACTAGTCATCATTAGCTGTAATTCTGGATAATTACTCTCTGCTAGGTTGTCTTGAGAATCCCTCTTGTTTTCCTTTAGCTTAACAAATAAGCGGGTTTGCAATAGCTTAAACATAAGGGGTGTTTCACTATTTTGTTCATTTTAGCAGTTGGCTTATTCTTTGATCTGAGCTTTTGGCTTGATAGGAGTAGTTATAATCTGTTGCTACTAGCTTGTTTTAGTAGGTTATAGCTTTGTTCACTGTTTGGTAGCTTATCTCACTAGTTTGCTTATTGTTAGTAGCTTATTCTTTAAGCGATTCCAGACAATGCACTCATTAATCATACACAAGCTACTTGTTTCTCATTTTTCTTAGATTCATATTAACTTTTTAGAATTTTCCTGAATATTTCATCATTTTTGGTCTTTATTTGCTATATTTCTCAATTTAAATAGATTTTAATCAATTTTAATTAGCTTTTATTGAAAATAATTGAGAAAAAGCTCCAAAAAAATAATTTTTCAATTTTCTCAGTTTAAGATAAATATAAAAAGCATAAAAAACATTTTTCCATATTTTTCCCCTTTTATTTGGTATTTTTCATAATTTAAATTAGATTTAAATAGATTTAAATTCATAGAAAATAGAATATTAATCCCGAAAATTACAAAATAGTTTTGAAAAGTCTTTGATGATATTTTAGATTTTTAGAAAGTAATTCCATATTTTTCCCTCTCTCTTTGATAATTTTTAGTTAATTAGTTCATTTTTATTAGTTAATAATTAGTTTTTAAATCAAGAAAATTCCTAAAAAATAGTTTTAATTCATTTATAGTTTTCTAATATCATTTTTAAAGTAAAAGTAATTTTAGGATATTTTTAGGATTTAGATTAGTCGTACTTGCTTTTTATTTTCATTTCGTTTTGGATTTTAGCGATAGAATTACGCAGTTTACTTGCCTTAGTTCTTAGGATTTCCAGTAGATTTTATATTTCCATTTACTTTCCTTATCCCGTAGTTTAGATAATATCATTTTATGCCCTTATATTATTCAAATCCCGATTATTGAGGCGTGAGTTGGAAATTCCATTCAACCACCGTTGAACGATCTCGGGTGCTCAAAACACTTACACGTTTGAGTTACCCGTATACTACACACTTCTCTATTATTGATTTTTTTAGCCTGAATCAATTTTTGGCGCCGCTGCCGGGGATTGTTTTGGACACTGAATCACAAGTGTTGATTCAACACCTTGGTTTTGTTGTACAATCTTCTCTAGTGAAGAGTGTGTCGGTAATGGTGAAGGATGAGATGTCATAGGGGGTAAGTCCTCTAAGTTGTAGGAATATGGAGATGATTGTGAGGTGGTAAGTGATATGGCTCTAGGCACCAATGATGTTGATTGGGTTGAAAAGGGTGTGTTTGGTTTAGTAGGAATTGTAGAGTTTGGTGATGATATTTTTGTGGGAACAATCCTCTTGGGGATTGGTTTGATTGGTTGAGTTGGTGAAGGGGAAATCTTAGCATTTGTGGGTTTAATCGGAGATGATTCGGTTGAGGAAATTTCGTGTATAACACGAGCAAGTTTCTTGGGTGGTTCTTGGGTGGATGAGTTAGCACTAGGAGCTTTCCTCATTATGAAATGACTAAAGAAAATGTTTCTAAATGCTGAGAATTATGTTGTGTTTGATGACTAAGGGATTCTAACAAGATGACTTATAAAGGGAAGGATTTGGCAAGTGCATTCAAGACTTAAGCCACTAAGATCCTTTGGAATGTGATGATTAGCTAGCACAAGAGTCAACTTCAGAGTTGTACTGATCTAGGGACTTAATTAAGATGAGGTGGAGTGTTCAATTTAGCAAGATGAGCTTGAAATGATTGTTTAAGCTAGACTTGACATGAATCTGCAGGATCCCAGGTTCCCTCCTTTGAGGGATCCGTCTAGGCTAATCCTAGGGATCCGGCTATCAACAGTAAAGAAAAAAGAAAAAAATGATGTTTGTGAAGTCTAACACCTATACTTCCTTGAGTGTGTTCGGTAACCTAAGTATCTTAAATTAAAGAGTACTTAAATGATCAAGGGCAATGAGTGATGTAGCTAATGATTGCCTTTTATGGAAGGAAAATGAGACTTTATGATCACCAATGGGTGTTCAAGGATGACACTAGGAATTTTGATGGTGTCAAGTCATAATAAATGATCCTAGAGATCAGATGTAAACTTGAGATAAAATTAGAAAAATCCTTAAAAAATTAAAGAATTGAAAAACTATTTTTTGACCCATTTTGAGATAAGGATGACTATAAACAATTTCCTAAAATTGATAAAGATATCCACTTAAGTGTTTTGAGATGTGAGAAACAATGTGTGAGTATTGAAGCAGAAATATGGTGAGTTTTGATGAGTTGATAAATCAAAAGCACTTTGAATTAGATCCTAGGTTAGCTATGGGTAAGTGTGAAGCTTTCTAATGCTTGAAGAAGACTTAGGTGGTTCTAAGGTCTTATGTTTAGCTAGTGTGAAGTGATCTAGTGAGTTGTTTTGATGTATGGGAATTTGTACTGCTCATCTGTTGTCACGGATCCCACGGTTCCCTCAAAGGAGGGATCCGTCTAGTATAATCTTAGGGATCCTGCAACTGCAGATCAGAAACATCATAGAAAGAAATGCAGATTTTGCACTATACTATATACACTAATTTCTATTAAACTTTACTCCAAAGAACAGCAACATAAGCATCATAGATAAGAGTAGTAATGACAATATCCAAACTAACACAAACTAGTGTGTTAAAACAAAACATAAGCATTCATAAATAAGCCAAATGTCTAAAAACAAGCATAATCCTAATGTCTCTTTCGTCAATCCTTTCTTTTCCTCTTTCCTGACTTCATGACGTAGTTAGCTAGGTTTTGGATCATACCCTTTAATTGTTTGAATTCCGCGGTCTCGTTTGGAAGAGTCGGAAGTTGTTGATAGTTGTCAAAGGGGTCCAAGTCGATGTTAGCTTCAGGGTTAACATTTACTTCTTTTTCTTCGTCCGAGGAGTCCGGGAGAGCCTTAGGTTTCCTTCCATTGACCATGAACCGTTTAGAGGGTTGTTTGGTAAGAGGTACCATGACGTGATCGGAGAGGAAATGATCATCATTGATCGGAGATGGTTGCATTGTACTAACATACTCACGGAGTCGTGTTAGTAGCATACCATACGGAAGTACCATGTTAGCAACTTTGAATACCCCGTCCATTCTTTTCACCATGTAATAGGCGAGATTAAATGGCCTTTGGTGAATAAGACAATAGATCATTTGCACGAGACATGCATTTGGATGGTCTTTGTTTCCGACCAAGCTAATGACATTTTCTCTAAGAATTTCTTCCCATTTTCTAAAAATGGGGTGCATTTCGAAGAGTTGCATTTGAAATGGATCACGGTGAATGAGCTCTTTGTTGCGGTTGAAACGAGATTGGTCGGCTCTAACCTTGAAGATAGTGTCTCGAACGGTTGTGGGATCATCAAGAGGAGTATTGTAGATAGGTTTGGGATCAAGATCAAAAGATTGAGTGGATATTGCCCAATCTTGAGAGTACATACAAATTACTTCACAAGGAATGCGAAGGATTTGAGCAAATATTTTGAGAGGTAGAGTGAATTTTTTATTATTGATGGTAAAGGCGATTGAAATGGTATCATCGGTGTTTCGAATGATTCTAACACTTTTGTAGAATTCAAAGATGAAAACCGGACAAATTTGTTCATCAATATCAAGAAGACAATCGAAGTTGATTGCCGAGAAGACTTGACGAATGTCGGTATCTTCAAGGAAACATTCCTTGACCACACGACCTTCGTGGATAAGTCGTTTTTCAAGTCTTTTGAAGACTTTGCGATCGATTTTTGACAAACCCTCTTTTCGATAGTATTGGGTGAGGTAGTGGACGGTATCATGGTGGTCTTGTTGGGTGGCTTTAGGCATGGTTGGTCCTAGAAAAACAAATGTTCCAATTAGGCAAAATTTGTTGAGATGGGTTTATGGTTTTTGATTTGTATTAACAATGTTGTAAGCACAATGTAATCTTAGTTATGTGAAAAACTTTTCTAGTGATCAATTTTAGAAAACCTAATTCAATTGATTAAGAAAAATTGAAAAACCATAAACCCTAGGATGAAGATGATGAAGATTAGAACATATTAGTGTAATTATTTACAATTATGTTCTAGAGATGGATGCTTGAGGATATGGAGTCCTATGGAGAAGAAAACAGCTCTTGGGTCATTCTTGTGTTTTGTGAGGAGAGGGAAAATGAGCAGGGTTGATTTTGAAAGGCGTATAGCTGGTTTCTGTCACACGGTTCCCCCGGATCCCTTGTATTAGGGATCCGGCTAGTACAACTAGTGGGATCCGGCTACTGTAGACAGAAAAAGGGTGTTTGGCATTATTTTTGTAATAAGTTATAAAATAGCTTATGGAACAAAAATAGTTTTGAGGTTCTGATTGGTGCTGAACCGTCAAGTTTATTACACAAATTAACCACTTGTGAATGGTCAACCGTAATAAAATTAAAACAGTCTAAAACCAATGCAATGAAGATCAAGAGGAGTATAGTGTTACCTCAGGTCGTTAAGTCCCACGGAGGATTAATGGTGTTCAACACTTTCAGATGTCGAATAATTACTAAGGATAGTGATCGTAAGGGATTTTTGTTGATAATTACACTACTGATTAATTGGAATTGTTTTGGATACAGAATTGTAAAGCACAATAATCGGATAAGACAACGTAAATACGTCGTTTAATAACTTACGTAAACGTACAAAATAAAACGTGAGTTTTAAGAAATAAAAGACTTACGAATATGAAAATGATATTTTTACAAACCTAATAATAAAACAAAATTATTAGAAAATTAAAATTATTTTTATGACTATTTATTTAATTACTATTAATTAAAAACTATTTTAAACTATTTAATAATACACTAAAATATAAGAAAATATGAAATAGAGCTAGAAAATTGAAATTATGATTTAGAAAAATCTAAAATATTATAAAACTTATTTTAAAATTTAAAATATATTTATTACACTTTTTATCTATTTATTATTAATTAATTACTATTTATTAATTATTTAAAATACACTTAAATACAAGAAAATATAAAATTAACCTGGAAAAATGAAATTTTAACTTAGAAAAATCTAGAATATTAGAAAACTAATTTTAAAACTGAAAAGATATTTTTTATGCTTTTTATTTATTTATTATTAATTATTTAATACTTTTAACTATTTTTAATTCTAATAAATACTAAATAAACTAGGAAAATTCTAAAACTTTTTCTATAAATATCCTAAGATGACAGAAAGCTAAGAAAATTATAAAAACTGAAAGTGCTTAATAATAAGCTGAAAAGAAAAATTAAAAAGCTAATTTCTATTAAATAAACGCTATCACTATTTTTAAAATGATGCTTTTGTGATTTTTCTTTTTGAAAACTATTTAACTACTTAAAGTAAGAAATTTTTATGAAAACAAAAATTTTGAAACTTAAAAATAAACAGAAAATGAGCTTATTAGCTCAACAGTTAGCTTATGAGCTTATTAAAAGGATTTTAAGCTCAAACAAGCTTACAAACTTGAATCAAAGGTAAAATAAGAAACAAATAAGCTAAAGCTACTCAAATGAAGTTAAAAGATACAGAAAACTACACTAAAAAGCTATTAATAAGCTAATAAGCACTAATCCTAAACCAACTAACCAAACAGGCCTGCAGCCATATTAACAAGCAATTTAAGCTTATGTAATAAGCTAAAAAGCTCAAAACAAAGACTGAGGTGTCAAGATGGACTGGTGAGCTTCTCAGAAAACCAAAGTATACAAGTTTTGACCCACTATTAAGCTCTGTGTGAGCTTGTGAAAGTGGCTTGTAAACACTGAGTTATGCAGGTTTACACAAAATGGGACAAGAAATAAGCTACTAGCAGCGCTGTTAAATAAGCTAGAAAATGGAATATTAAGCTTGGGACTTTAAGATGGCTAGGTTAGCTACACAAAAAGCTCAAGCACACAAGCTGAGACTTACTAATGAGCTTTTGACAAGCTTGTGAAAATGGATGTAAAACTGTGCACAGGGCACCTATTTGAAAAAGTACTTGAAATAAGCTAAGAATTAAGCAATGTAATAAGTTAGATAGAAAATATAAAAAATACTATGATAGAGATAAGCAGTTGAATATTAATATACCAAAAGCTCAAATCTTGAAGCTTAATATTAAGTCCTATAGAAAATAATCTAGTTTATTCAAAAACTGTAAAACTGAAAATTTTGACTTTTTAAGATGAACTAAAAGTTGATTATTATGAACTTTAAATCAAATTTATTCACTGATTATGTTATGATAACCTAAAATAAGATGGAATTAAGCTAAGTTACCAAGTTCTAAGCTACTATTATGAGTTTTACTCTTTAAAACCTAACAATTAACAATTTAAGTGAGATTTAAAGTAACTTTGACTTTTGAACAAACAAGCACTGGTTTTTCTTGTATGTTTGAATTATTTAGACCAAGTGTGAATGTATCAAACAAGAACACTGTCTTGAATACCCTTTAACACAGTTAACAAATCAAAACCAAACACCCTTTTACTTAACTGTTTTGAAGATTTTCAAAGCAAATGAGTGATTTAAATCATGAAACTGATTCATACAATCATCTAATGATATAATAAGCTGAATTAAACACATAAACACTAACAATTACAACTAAAGCCTATAAATTACTATTATGCAGTTTTACTTAGTGAAAAATAGAAAACAAAGCAACTACAATAACTGATGAACAAACATGCTATATTAAGCAATAATATCACTAATACACACCAAATAAGCACAAAGAACACAGAGATAAGCAGTTCTACAGTGAATTTCCAAAATCAAGAATTAAGCTTACAAGTGGTTTCCAAGCTCAAAACTGAGATCCAAGGACTGAAAACATAACCTACAGCTTCCCAAGAAGCTCTAAACCAAAGGCAATCCAAAATCTACCCTGCTCCAGCTTCTTGATAACCTTCACCATTGATTTTTTATTTTTATCTAATTTTTTTTTTGTATTTTTGGTATTTTTTTTCTTTTTGCTTCTAAACTGATTTTAAAGGTTTCTAATAGCTTAAACAAGCTATCTAGGAGCTTATGTGAGCTTACTCAGTTCATAACAACAACTAACAACAACATTAACATTTTAAGAATTTGAACAAGTAAAATTGCATAAACTGAAATTGAGACTTAAAACTGTAATTGATGTTTACAAAAGCTTTATTGTACACTAAAAACTTGAAATACAAAGCTTGAAAGCTAAAACATACACTGGAACTTAAAATTAAGCTAAAACGACATAAACTAAAAAATTACACACACCACTTTTCTTCACATTGAACCATTCTTGTTTATAGAGATCTTTTTGAGTCCCTTGTCGACCTCTGAATCATTCCCACCTATTTCCAACCATTGGATCCTTCCAGATCATCAAATTCGCCATTTGTCAATTTGGCATGGAAAAAGTCTTGGCGAGGTTTCTTCAATTAATGCAATTTGGTGTTTGTGGAGGTGTTAAGGAGTGGGTAAACAGCTGTTAGGGGTGAGGTGGAAAATTGAAAAGGTGGAAAAACCACCTGGTTTTGGTTTGCAGACTTGGGAGAGGAAGATGAACAGTACATCTGGTTTTGGCGCGTTGACTTTATTTGACCGTTTTAATAATAAGGGAAAGGGTTCAAAATGGGGGGTTCAAGTGGTATATTGGCAGGGTCACAGGTTTTGGCTGGGGTAATAATACAAAAGAGGGTCAGTTTGGTTTGTAGTTTATTACAAGGACCAAAGTTGCAATTTCTCCAAAGTTGAGGGGCTGAATTAGCAACTTTTCCAAAGTTAACACAAGGACCAATCTTGCCAAGTATGAATAGTACAAGGATAATATTTGATAATTTTCCATTTTTAAATATCCGAGGACTATTTTTTAACATTTTTCAAAATTGAGGGACCAAAGTTGTAAATTGTGATTTTTAAACTTCAAAGGACAATTTCTTACAACTTGTGAATCCCAAGGACCTTTTATGACTTTTTATAAGTTTTGGAATGACCAGGGACTAGATTTGACAACTTTTGAAACTTGGGGGACTAAAACTGCCAATTATGCAAACTTGATACGTTTTTCATCTGATTTTGGAATTTTTGCATTTAAAACACATAAAACACTTATTTGTGATATTTTTATCATTTTGATGCATTTCTGAGTGTTTTCAGATGTTTTTGGCATTCTAAACGGTACAAAAATGATGAGTATTTAGACACTCATCAATCCCCCACACTAAGATATTGCTAGTCCCTAGCAATCTTTTAAGAAAACTTAATGGATTTCATCTCTTTACCAAAAGCCATTACTTCTTGAGTAGCCAATTGTTTCAGTTCAAGTAAGAACTTTGGTACAACGATAACCAAATGATTTTGAGCAAATCATAAGCTGTAAACGGTTTTGATTTGTCTTTACCAAAAGCCGTTTGCTTCTGGACTAGCCAACTCTTAGATAAATTATCAATATTATCTTTGGTGAGTCGATTACCAATTATGGCTTTCCAACTGCCTTTACCACAAGCCATAATCTTGCGGGCTAGCCAACTCTTCACTAATTAAAGATATGGCGAGTTGAACACCATACAATTTTGGGCAAATTGCAAGCCATAAACGGATTTGAGATATCTTTACCAAGAGCCTTTTGCTCCTGGATTAGCCAATCCTTATGTGGGTTAGACATGGCGAACTGATTACCATTTGCTGAGTAAGTGAAAAACACTAAAAAATTTGGCCAAAATGGGGAATTGGGTGGTATAATTACATGATAAAATTCGAGAATTCCCCACACTAGAAATTAATATTGCCCTCAATATTCAAAGTACCGGCTGTTATGCCGAAACATAGAACGTAAAAGGGAAATACTACGGCCATTATTTTATTTTTGATATATACACATTATTTTTTTATTTTTTTTTTTTTTTGAAACTTATATACAACAGCGGGGGGCAACTCCCCCACACTAGGGGTGGTAGAAAGTAGAAAGAAGTCAGAAATACGAGTGAAAACCCATATGGTGTGTGCTACTGTTTTTGATTCCCGAGTCACTAGCTTGACTCGATCCCCGCATTCATTGGTTCATGGGGAAAGTTTGTAGATCCGGGACAACCACGGTTGGAATGTCCTCTCCAAAATAGTGCTTCAATCGATGACCATTCACTTTAAAATTTGGACCATCTGGTTGAGATAACTCAATGGTTCCATAAGGAAATACTTTAGTGATGGTGAATGGTCCGACCAGCGGATTTAAGTTTTCCCGAGAAAATCTTCAATCTTGAATTGAAAAGGACTCGATCACCAACGTTGAAAACGCGGTTCTTGATTTTGGAGTCATGAATCTTCTTTGTCTTTTGTTTGTAGATCAAAGAGTTCTCGTATGCTTGATCACGGAGTTCATTTAATTCATTCATTTGAACTTTTCGTGATCACCACTGTCTGAATATCGAAATTTGCATGTTTCAAGGCCCAGTATGCCTTGTGCTCAAGCTCAATCGGCAGATGACACGCCTTTCCTTACACAAGCTTGTATGGAGTACACCCGATGGGTATTTTATAAGCTGTACGGAAGGCCCAGAGTGCGTCATCTAGTTTATCCGACCAGGATGCACGGTTTTCGCCTCCTGTCCTTTCAAGAATTCTTTTAATACCACGGTTGGAAACTTCCACTTGCCCACTTGTTTGGGGTGGTATGCAGAGAAAGACGGTGGGTTACACAATACTTTTGCATGACTCTATCAAATTGGTCATTGCAGAAATGTGTACCACGATCACTGATTATAGCTCGCGGAGTTCCAAACCTAGCAAAAAGAGATTTTAAAAACTTCACAACTACTCGGGCATCATTGGTAGGTAAAGCTTTCGCTTCAACCCATTTTGACAAATAGTCAACGGCCACAAGTATGTATTTGTTTCCTCGAGATGATGGAAATGGCCCCATAAAGTCAATGCCCCAGATGTCAAATATCTCTCACACTTGAATGGCGTTTTGCGGCATTTCATTTCTTTGTGAGATATTTCCGTGACGTTGACAAGCGTCACAGTTTTTGACAAAATCGTGGGCATCCTTATAAATCGTGGGCCAATAAAACCCGAAATCAAACACCTTCTTGGCAGTGTAGTTTGGACTATGATGTCCCCGGTGGGTCCACATGGCAAGCTTTGAGAATGTCCATAGCTTCATGTCCATAAACACACCGTCGGATGACTTGATCCGCACAGATTTTGAATAAGTAGGGTCGTCCCAGAAGTAATGTTTAACATCCTTGAAGAATTTGTTCTTCTTTTGGGTCGACATCCCTTTCACTATGAAGTTACCCGCATGGTAATTTGGGAAGTCAGCAAACCATGGGGTAGTAGAGTTTCCACGAAAAGAAACGCATTGAGTGTCTCGAGAGGAAATGTTTCATTTATTTCCTTTTTCTCGAACACATCTTGGTGAGGGTTTTCTAGACGTGACAGATGATCAGCAGCCAGGTTCTCAGCTCCTTTTTTATCACGTATTATGATATCAAATTCTTGTAGGAGGAGAACCCAACGGAGCAATCTCGGCTTTGCATCTTGTTTTGCAAAGAGATATTTGAGAGCCGAGTGATCCGTATACACCACGCATTTGGTCAAGATTAAGTACGGCCGAAACTTCTCAAACGCATACACCACGGCTAATAGCTCTTTTTCTGTGGTGGTGTAATGAGTTTGAGCTTCATCATAGTCTTACCGCGTAGTGGATAGGATGAAAATGCTTGGATCTACGTTGCCCTAGGACTGCACCGATAGCAAAATCACTTGCATCGCACATGAGCTCAAAAGGCAAGTCGTCGGGAACGCGAGAATGGGTGCTTCATTAAGCTTTTTCTTTAATGTTTCAAAAGCTTCGATGCACTCAGGTGAGAAGATAAAAGGAGCATCTTTTCAAGAAGATGGGTCATAGGCCGGGCGATTTTAGAAAAATCTTGTATGAATCTGCGATAAAACCCGGCATGACCTAAAAAACTCCTAATACCTTTGACGGTAGTAGGATGAGGTAATTTAGCAATAACATCGACTTTTGCTCTATCGACCTCAATCCCGTTTTTGAAATCTTATGGCCAAGGACTATGCCTTCTTTGACCATAAAGTGACTCTTCTCCCAATTTAGACAAAGATTGGTGTCTTCACACCGTTTTAGCATTTTTCTAAATGGGAGAGACATGTTTGAAACAAGTCCCCAATGACCGAGAAGTCATCCATAAACACCTCCATTGTTTCCCCGATCATGTCGTGGAAAATGGCCATCATACATCGTTGGAACGTGCAAGGAGCATTACATAGGCCAAAAGGCATACGTCTGTAGGCAAAAGTTCCGTATGGGCGGGTGAATGTGGTCTTTTCTTGATCCTGTGGATCAATGGGGATCTGAAAATAACCCGAGAAGCCATCAAGGAAACAATAGTACTCGTTCCCTGCTAATCTCTCAAGCATTTGGTCCATGAAGGGTAGAGAAAAATGGTCTTTACGGGTGGCGTCATTCAACTTACGATAGTCAATGCAAACACGCCATCCGTTACCGGAGTTGGAATTAACTCGTTTTCTTCATTTGTGACAACAGTTATGCCACCCTTTTAGGAACACAGTGAATTGGGCTAACCCAAGGACTATCTGAGATCGGGTAAATCAATCCTGCATCAAGAAGTTTGATAACCTCTGTTTGATAACATCATGGATTTTTGGATTTACTCGTCTCTGATGTTGGACTGCTGGTTTGAAGTCATCCTCCATCAAGATTTTGTGAGTACAAAACTCAGGGTTGATACCCTTAATGTCGGAGAGTTTCCAAGCAATCGCTTGCTTGTGTGACTTCAAGACCTTTATGAGAGCAGCTTTTTCATCTTTACTCAATTCTCGAGCAATAATGACAGGTAATTTATCATCACCCTCAAGAAATGCATATTCGAGATGAGGTGGTAAGTCCTTAAGTTCGACTTCAGGAAATTCTTCAATTTTCTCAACTGACTTGACTTCCTTGTTATGAAGCTCGACGGGAGGGAGTGATGATGGATCATCATTAAGCAACTTCTCAATGAGAAGTATGTCCCCCTCGATGTCGATGGGAGCGTGATCAATTTCCCATGGAACAGAATCACTAGACAAGTATGCTTCAATCTCTTCCAAGATGAAGTCACTTTCCTCAAATGGAGTGAGAGAAGGAGTAGAATTGGCAATGATGGGTTGAGATGAATGAGTGAGATTATCACTCGAAGAATTATGATCATAATCGAGAACTTCTTGAGAGTACTCTTCAGAAGCAACATCAATGATATCTATTCGGTTAACCGACTCGGAATCATAGTTTGCGGAGTACCTCAAAGTTTGATCAAGGTTAAAGGTGACAGCTTCATTACCCACACGTAATGTGATTTCTTGCTCAAATACATCAATGAGAGCACGACCCGTTCTCAGAAATCCTTGTCCAACAATGAGAGGAACCCGATGATCGGCATCGAAGTCAACAACCACAAAGTCAGCTGGAAAATGGAACTTTCCTACTTTCACAAATACGTCCTCGGCAATGCCAAGTGGACGGGATATTGTACGATCTGCAAGCTCGAGAGTCATGCATGTAGGAGTAAGGTCCGGAAGAAAAGTTTCTTCCATACTGAATGAGGCATCAGGTTAATGCTTGCACCAAGATCGGCTAAGGCAAAGCATTCAACCATCCCTGGAAATACACAAGGTAAGAGAAATTTTCCAGGATCTCCAAGCTTTTCGGGAAGCTTCTTCAAGATAACTACAGAGCAGTTCTCGTTAAGAGGAGTTTTAGCCATTTCAAACAGCTTTTCCTTGTTGCTTAACATGTGTTTGAGAGTTGATGCAAACTTGGGCATCAGCATGATAGCATCCGCAAAGCTTATGTTAAAATGTAGTTCTTGGAAATTTTGAAAAAATTTGTCCATTTGATGACTGGCTTTTTCGCGGAGCTTTTGCTCATTCAAACGTGATGGGTAAGGAATAGAAGATTTGGATTTGGGGTTTTCAACAGGAGCTACTGGAGGTTCAAAAACAACTCCAGGATTGGATTTGGGTTTCTGGACAACTTGAGGTTGGACATCGTTGGTACCTCCGTTATTAGTAGGAAGTTCCTTGTCCTTTGTCGCCTCAGGTTCACTTTCCACTACCTTCGGGAGAGAAGAAGAAGAGGTAGTAGGAATAGCGGGTCCATTGTATGAAACACCACTTCTGGTTGTGATCGCCTTTGCATCGCCCCTGGGTTAGCGATCGTGTTGCTCGGAAGTTTTCCTGAGCCCGAGGGTTGATCATTTAAAGACTTCTTTAGATCAGCTATCTGACTGACCAACAACCTGTTCATTTCATCTTGGGATTTCATGAATTGTTTCAATAACTCATCAGATGATGGTCCAGTTGGAACAATGGCTTGAGTTTGATTAGGAAAATTCTGGCCTCTAATGTTTGGATTAGGGCCTTGATTTTGAAAATTTCCTTGATTAGGATTCACATTCCCATGAAATTGATTCCCTCGATTGAAATTGTTTTGATTAAGGTTTCCTTGATGTTGGAAACCTTGATTTGGTCCGGGATAGAAATTACCTTGGTTTTGATAACCTTGGTTCATTCTAGGTTGGTTCTGATTCCGGTTTTGCATGTTAGGATTCTGGCTAAAACCGGGTGGTCCTTGATAAGTATTAGCACGGTAGCTTGGTTCATTTTGAGGACGGTATTGATTACCTCCTTGATGTGAAGTACCGGCTATAGCATTGGCTTCAAACGGACTACCATCGGTGGCAGTACAGTTGTAGTATGCATGAGGGCCACCACAAGTAACACAGACCTCGACTTTTTTCACTTCACCATGTGATGGTGTCTGTGTGAAAGTGACTTTCTTTTGGTTAGCAAGAACCAAAGCCTGAACAATATCCGTGAGTTTGTCAATCTTAGCATCGGTGCTAGATGTACTCACGTGAGATGAAGTAGAAGGTCATGCATTAGACTGAGTCTGATATGTCTTTGTTCGGAAAGGGCGGACCTGGGACTTGTTTTCTATGATTTGCAAGGCTTCTTTTGTGGTCTTGCTCAGAAATTACCTCCCGCGGAGGCATTTAAAGAGTCTTGGTTAGTTTGGTTCAGACCATTGTAGAAAGTATCCATTTGCATTAACTCGGTAAAACCATGATGCGGACACTTGCGGAGCAATTCTTTGTAACGATCTCATGCCTCCCCGAATGATTCATCAAATCTTTGAGAGAATTTCATTATCTCATTCTTAAGACTTGTAGTTCGGGATGGAGGATAGAATTCGTTAACAAACTTGGTGACTAGATCTTCCCATGTCTCAATGGAACGAGGGGGTTGTTTCTCAAGCCAATTCCGGGCTTGTCCCTCTAGAGAATGGGAACAGAAGAGGCTTTATTGCTTCATGTGGGACATTCTTGTATTTGATGGTAGATGCAATCTTGTTAAACCATCGAATATGTGCATGAGGATCATCCCGCTCAAAACCATAAAATTGGCTTTGGGTTACAAGATTAAGCAACCCGGTTTTGAGCTCAAAGGTATCAGCCACGATGGCTGGGACAATAATGGCATCTCCGTAACCCTCGATGGGTGCTTGGAGAAGCTCATTCATCGGTTTGTCTTCTGCCATTACGACAGGGGGTGGTGGTGTTAGACGTTCCTCAGTCACGGCTGAAGGAGCAGAACGTCCTCTACGCCTACGTGGAATATTTGCAAGCTCAGAAAGTGGACTTGTGGAGCTGGAAGAACGAGTGCGCATGCACTAAGTTTAAAAATCAATTTTCAAAACAAATGCGAGGCAAAACGACAAGTGAACTTAACCAATAATCACAAATGAAATGGCTTCTTTGAAAAAGGTACACCAAATCACAAGGACACAAAGGCAAGTTTTGATCTTTAAGATTGGGAACTTATTAATGTTCACACCCCCAGTTGGTAGGTGTACTGCCTTGATTTGCGGTGGTTGATTTTTATGTATTTATTAAGTACCACTAAAAAGACGTAGGTATGGATTTGTGCTAAGGGTTTAAATACTTTTGGACAATATTTTTAGTATCGTCTCGTTTAACCAAATTGTACCTCTTTAAAAATCACCTTAAAGAAAATAAAAGATAGAAAACGTTACGATTGTTTTGTTGTTTTATATTTTTTTGGTGTTGTTAACACTTTAGGAAAAGTGTTAATGAACTTTTTGATAACTTTACAAAAAACTGTTTACAAAAGGTGGTATATGTGCAAGTACGAGTCTGGAAATGTTTAAAACACGCTTACAGCCTCCCCGGCAGCGGCGCCAAAATTTGATTGGTGCTGAACCGTCAAGTTTATTACACAAATTAACCACTTGTAAATGGTCAACCGTAATAAAATTAAAACAGTCTAAAACCAATGCAATGAAGATCAAGAGGAGTATAGTGTTACCTCAGGTCGTTAAGTCCCACGGAGGATTAATGGTGTTCAACACTTTCAGATGTCGAATAATCACTAAGGATAGTGATCAGTAAGGATTTTTGTTGATAATTACACTACTGATTAATTGGAATTGTTTTTGGATACAGAATTGTAAAGCACAATAATCAGATAAGACAAACGTAAATACGTACGTTTAATAACTTACGTAAACGTACAAAATAAAACGTGAGTTTTAAGAAATAAAAGACTTACGAATATGAAAATGATATTTTTACAAACCTAATAATAAAACAAAATTATTAGAAAATTAAAATTATTTTTATGACTATTTATTTAATTATTATTAATTAAAAACTATTTTAAACTATTTAATAATACACTAAAATATAAGAAAATATGAAATAGAGCTAGAAAATTGAAATTATGATTTAGAAAAATCTAAAATATTATAAAACTTATTTTAAAATTTAAAATATATTTATTACACTTTTTATCTATTTATTATTAATTAATTACTATTTATTAATTATTTAAAATACACTTAAATACAAGAAAATATAAAATTAACCTGGAAAAATGAAATTTTAACTTAGAAAAATCAAGAATATTAGAAAACTAATTTTAAAACTGAAAAGATATTTTTTATGCTTTTTATTTATTTATTATTAATTATTTAATACTTTTAACTATTTTTAATTCTAATAAATACTAAATAAACTAGAATAATTCTAAAACTTTTTCTATAAATATCCTAAGATGACAGAAAGCTAAGAAAATTATAAAAACTGAAAGTGCTTAATAATAAGCTGAAAAGAAAAATTAAAAAGCTAATTTCTATTAAATAAACGCTATCACTATTTTTAAAATGATGCTTTTGTGATTTTTCTTTTTGAAAACTATTTAACTACTTAAAGTAAGAAATTTTTATGAAAACAAAAATTTTGAAACTTAAAAATAAACAGAAAATGAGCTTATTAGCTCAACAGTTAGCTTGTGAGCTTATTAAAAAGATTTTAAACTCAAACAAGCTTACAAACTTGAATCAAAGCTAAAATAAGAAACAAATAAGCTAAAGCTACTCAAATGAAGTTAAAAGATACAGACAACTACACTAAAAAGCTATTAATAAGCTAATAAGCACTAATCCTAAACCAACTAACCAAACAGGCCTGCAGCCATATTAACAAGCAATTTAAGCTTATGTAATAAGCTAAAAACTCAAAACAAAGACTGAGGTGTCAAGATGGACTGGTGAGCTTCTCAGAAAACCAAAGTATACAAGTTTTGACCCACTATTAAGTTCTGTGTGAGCTTGTGAAAGTGGCTTGTAAACACTGAGTTATGCAGTTTACACAAAAATGGGACAAGAAACAAGCTACTAGCAGCCCTATTAAATAAGCTAGAAAATGGAATATTAAGCTTGGGACTTTAAGATGGCTAGGTTAGCTACACAAAAAGCTCAAGCACACAAGCTGAGACTTACTAATGAGCTTTTGACAAGCTTGTGAAAATGGATGTAAAACTGTGCACAGGGCACCTATTTGAAAAAGTACTTGAAATAAGCTAAGAATTAAGCAATGTAATAAGCTAGATAGAAAATATAAAAAATACTATGATAGAGATAAGCAGTTGAATATTAATATACCAAAAGCTCAAATCTTGAAGCTTAATATTAAGTCCTATAGAAAATAATCTAGTTTATTCAAAAACTGCAAAACTGAAAATTTTGACTTTTTAAGATGAACTAAAAGTTGACTATTATGAACTTTAAATCAAATTTATTCACTGATTATGTTATGATAACCTAAAATAAGATGGAATTAAGCTAATTTACCAAGTTCTAAGCTACTATTATGAGTTTTACTCTTTAAAACCTAACAGTTAACAATTTAAGTGAGATTTAAAGTAACTTTGACTTTTGAACAAACAAGCACTGGTTTTTCTTGTATGTTTGAATTATTTAGACCAAGTGTGAATGTATAAAACAAGAACACTGTCTTGAATACCCTTTAACACAGTTAACAAATCAAAACCAAACACCCTTTTACTTAACTGTTTTGAAGATTTTCAAAGCAAATGAGTGATTTAAATCATGAAACTGATTCATACAATCATCTAATGATATAATAAGCTGAATTAAACACATAAACACTAACAATTACAACTAAAGCCTATAAATTACTATTATGCAGTTTTACTTAGTGAAAAATAGAAAACAAAGCAACTACAATAACTGATGAACAAACAGGCTATATTAAGCAATAATATTACTAATACACACCAAATAAGCACAAAGAACACAGAGATAAGCAATGATAAGCAGTTCTACAGTGAATTTCCAAATCAAGAATTAAGCTTACAAGTGGTTTCCAAGCTCAAAACTAAGATCCAAGGACTGAAAACATAACCTACAGCTTCCCAAGAAGCTCTAAACCAAAGGCAATCCAAAATCTACCCTGCTCCAGCTTCTTGATAACCTTCACCATTGATTTTTTATTTTTATCTAATTTTTTTTGTATTTTTGGTATTTTTTTCTTTTTGCTTCTAAACTGATTTTAAGGGTTTCTAATAGCTTAAACAAGCTATCTAGGAGCTTATGTGAGCTTACTCAGTTCATAACAACAACTAACAACAACATTAACATTTTAAGAATTTGAACAAGTAAAATTGCATAAACTGAAATTGAGACTTAAAACTGTAATTGATGTTTACAAAAGCTTTATTGTACACTAAAAACTTGAAATACAAAGCTTGAAAGCTAAAACATACACTGAAATTTAAAATTAAGCTAAAACGACATAAACTAAAAAATTACACACACCACTTTTCTTCACATTGAACCATTCTTGTTTATAGAGATCTTTTTTAGTCCCTTGTCAACCTCTGAATCATTCCCACCTATTTCCAACCATTGGATCCTTCCAGATCATCAAATTCGCCATTTGTCAATTTGGCGGGAAAAAAGTCTTGAGCAGGTTTCTTCAATTAATGCAATTTGGTGTTTGTGGATGTGTTAAGGAGTGGGTAAACAGCTGTTAGGGGTGAGGTGGAAAGTTGAAAAGGTGGAAAAAACCACACTGGTTTTGGTTTGCAGACTTGGGAGAGGAAGATGAACAGTACATCTGGTTTTGGCGCATTGACTTTATTTGACCGTTTTAATAATAAGGGAAAGGGTTCAAAATGGGGGGTTCAAGTGGTATATAGGCAGGGTCACAGGTTTTAGCTGGGGTAATAATACAAAAGAGGGTCAGTTTGGTTTGTAGTTTATTACAAGGACCAAAGTTGCAATTTCTCCAAAGTTGAGGGGCTGAATTAGCAACTTTTCCAAAGTTAACACAAGGACCAATCTTGCCAAGTATGAATAGTACAAGGATAATATTTGATAATTTTCCATTTTTAAATATCCGAGGACTATTTTTTGACATTTTTCAAAATTGAGGGACCAAAGTTGTAAATTGTGATTTTTAAACTTCAAAGGACAATTTCTTACAACTTGTGAATCCCAAGGACCTTTTATGACTTTTTATAAGTTTTGGAATGACCAGGGACTAGATTTGACAACTTTTGAAACTTGGGGGACTAAAACTGCCAATTATGCAAACTTGATACGTTTTTCATCTGATTTTGGAATTTTTGCATTTAAAACACATAAAACACTTATTTGTGATATTTTTATCATTTTGATGCATTTCTGAGTGTTTTCAGATATTTTTGGCATTCTAAACGGTACAAAAATGATGAGTATTTAGACACTCATCAGGTTCTTAATTGAAAAAATGTTTGGTAAATGGGATTTGATAGTTTAATTAAATCTCTCAAGCTTTCGAATGCCTAAACCACCTTCTACCTTTGGTAAACACACATCATCCCATGCTACTTTCGCTTTCCCACGTTGCAATTCCCCTTGATACCATAAGAAGACGCACATTAATTGCTCAATGTCATTTATAATACCAACCGGAAGAATAAAAAGAGTAACCCAATACACGTGCATGGAAGAAATAACCGATAAACATAATTGTAACCTCCCCACAAATGACAACCATTTATTTTTCCAATCCCCTATCCTTTTTTGAACGCATTCCACAAGGATTTTACAATCCTTATAAAGCAATCTAGAAGAAATAAGAGGAACGCCCAAGTATTTAATAGGAAGACTACCTTCTTCAAATGGCATACGATGTAGAATAGCCGTCTTCACAAGATCAACAACATTACAAAATAAGACAGTACTTTTGGGAATACTTGGCACTAAACCCGAAACACATTTAAATTCTTCTAATGCCTCAATTAGAATGGTAGCCGTATAAAGGGTGTTTAAGATTACTTATGTGTGTTCCTGCAATTTCTTAAGCTCCACAGCCTTTTTGATCAACACGGAATCACCTTATTGTTCTTTGATGCCCCAATCGAACAGATTAAGGTTCTTTGGGGAAGAATAACCACTTGGATTGTGTTACGTATCCAACGGTACTACACAAGTAGAACTAGGGCTACAAAGGTATGCAAACTAGAAGAGTACAAAAATAGGTAACAAGTCTACTAGGCTTAGGCAGTGTTTGTTTTTCTACCAAAAGTCTGAATAGCCTCTTATGTCTGATTCGGTAAGAAATTTTCACATTTTGTCTGTTTGTTTTCTTTCAGATTTTAGAGGCTGAAAAGTCTGACTAACCTATTTTTCGGTTGGACAACCCCTGTTTGCCTCTGAAAGCCCACATAAAAGAAACCAACAACAAGCTCCCACATCTCCATTTGCTACTCCATTATTTTGATATGTTGATTCTAGTCGATTTGTTGTTCCATCTTTAAATCAATGTTCTTCCCCAAATAATAATTCCATTTAAAACCATAGATTGATTCCAACATTGATTCACACTTGAATTGCTTTTCCAGAATGTTGAATCTTATCATCAATTTTAGGCTGATGTGTTTGGATGCTTTTAGATGGATGTATGATTATATAAAGAGACAAGAAGAGGTGTTCATGGATGCCTAAAGTGGATAAGCAAAAAATAAAAACATAAGCAAACACATGTTAGGGTGTGGCGTGTAAGAAGATATAGCCCTTTTACTTGTTTATTTATTTTGATTTTGGTCAATTTTGATTTATCATATTTTTCTTTGTTTTCAAATAAAAGTTCTAGCATAGTTGATATATACAAATCTGGTTTTTTTCTTTCTAAACAAAGATGTTTAATTGTTCTTAAAGTATATCAAGTTTATGATTTAAATTCCTTTTTACATGTATAAATACCCTTATTTTTCATAATATTGAACTTGCTTTATGTTTAAATCATTCAGAGATTAAAAAAAACAAACATCATTATTTAATTCATATTCATACTTTTATACCATATATTCAAATTCAGACATGTGAATCAGATTTAGACTCATAATCTTTTAATAAACAAACAGAACCTTACGACGCTTTCGTTGGTCGATAAAATATGAGAGAGAGAGAGAGAGGGGGAGAGGGGGAGAGAGGGAGATAAAGAGATATAGAGAGAGAGAGAGCACATACCTGAAATGTGACAACGATGATTGTATTATAAGCATGTCCTAGAAGAGATTTAGACTATGCCACATGTATCAGTCGGATTGGTTGAAGGAGAGCACATTCGCACTAGTCAATAGGAAAGGCTACGAGTATAGGCTACAATGTCATTCCCTTTTTTTATCGGAAGTGTACCCATGTGTTGTTCTTGTGGATACGTTAATATAAGAAACCTGTAGGCTTTACATCAATATTCTTTGTTTGTCTTTTAGTTCACAACCTAGATCTCCTAGGAAGTTAAAACTCTTCGAATAATGAGGCTTCGAGAGATAAAATCCTTGTGTATTGGTGGATTCTTTACGCCTAGTAGGCTTTATGTCAACGATCACTACGAGCATTACATGTGTACCAGTCAATGGCTAGGCTCCTACCATAGCCGGGGTACACCATCAACCCCCCCCCCCCCCCCCCCCCCCCCCCCCCCCCCCCCCCCCGGGTCAGATGTGTGGTCTACATAAAAATGTGTGGCCCTTATTAATAAGAAGCCTTGTGCGTCCGCACTTTGTTGTATGTAGTTATGTGTAGCTCGACTCTTCTTTAAGCATTGCTGGTTTTTATTCACATATAATCTTCCCTTAATATCAGTTCATAAATAAATTACTGTTCATTACTATATCCGTCCCATAATAAGTGTTCACATTGCTATTTGAGATGTCTCAAAATAAATGTACACTTTAAATTTCAACCAATAAGAAGACATTTTAGTAGGAATAAATAATATTTGATTGTCGGAGAATGTACTTAGTGCATTTACTAAAATTGTGCATATTGAAGTTGACACTTATTATGTAACGAAAAAGGTACCATTTAACTCAAGTTTTCAGTTGTAACCATATATTTTTCACCCGTTTAACTTTCTAACAATTTATTTTACAAATTATATCTAGAGTAACATTCACCGTTCGTCCCTAAACTTGTCACTGCGCTTCGCAATGGGACAAACTTGGGCCTTTTCATCGTCCGGGGTCCCTATTTCAAGTTTCACACTCGTAACTGGTCCTTTGACCATATTTCCGTTAGTCAAGGACGTCAGTTGCCGTTTAATTTGTCTTTAGTCCAAGGGCATAATTGTCAATTCCATATTTCAATACAGCGTGTTCGATACACTTTTCTGTGGGTGCTACAGTAACTAGTGCCTAATAAAAGCAACTCATATTCACCACTCATCCCTAAAGTCTCCTCTCCAAAAAAAAATTGTTATCCTTAATTTTTCCGATCAACTTGTAATAATGGTGCGTTGTGCTTGTGGTAGGCGGGCGGTAGTAAAAACCTGCTGGAACAATGTAAACGCCGGTAGGCGTTACTATGCTTGTCCTGTTCAGGTTGGCTAGTCTTTTAATGATAATGCTTGTATTTTTTTAATTTAACAAGTTATGTTTATAGTTTCATCTTGGAGTCAGCTTTTAAGTCTTTTCAAACGTTTGATTTCTGACTTTTTTAGGGATCTAGGTGTCCCATAAATGGGTGGTTGGATCCACCACAGACGACTAGAGCAAGGGAGGTGATCCTCTACTTTCAAAGGCACATCCACCGAAATGAGGAGGCATTGCAAGAATGCCAAGAAGCCCTCATCAGCGAGACCATAGAGGCTGTAAACGCTGTCGCCAGGGCCAATGAGCTAGAGGCTACTCAACAAGATACCCTAGCTGAACTCCTTATTGAGAAGGAGAAACTATGCCGATTGAGGAACTTCTGTGTTTTCTCCTAGATACTCATCGTTGTCGTCTGTATATGGTTTATCTAGAGGGTTTCCAATGTCGGTGGGTTTTTGCCTTTTGAGTCGGTGGTAGGGTCTCTGTAAGTAGACTTGTGGTGATGGTTGACTTGTGAAAAGTCATGTTTTGATGTACTTTGGTCCTTGTACAGTATAAGTAGTTTTACTTTTATGCTTTAGTCCTTATGAGTGTTATGCCTTTAATACTTGCTCCTACCCCTTATAAATGATCAAACCCACATCAGTTGCCATACAAATATTATTCAATTCAAACCACACCTTAGTAAAATGATCAAACTCATAACACAGATACAAGTATCAAAGATGGATGAATGATCAGAAATGGATGAACATACACCACTTTTGAGTATCAACATAAACTTGATATGGTGTTGTTCATCCATTTTTGATTCTTCATTCCTGTTTGTGATAATATATAATAACAATAACCAAACTCAAAACACAGATCTAAGGAAAACAGGTCCAAGAATCATAGACATATGAAGTCTCAAAGATGGATGACCAGACACCACTTTTGAGTATCAACATAAACTTGATATGGTGTTTCTTCATCCATATTTGATCCTTCATTCATGTTTGTGATAATAGAATAATAGTATCCAACTCAATACACAGATCCAAGTTCAACAGATCCAAGATTCATAGACGTATGAAGTCTCAAGGATGGGTGAACCGACACCATTTCTGAGTATCAACATAAACTTGATATGGTGTTGTTCATCCATCTTTGATCATTCATTACTGTTTGTGATAATAGAATAACAATATCCAACTCAAAACACAGACGTATGAAGTCTCAATGATGGGTGAACAGTAATTGACTTTGTAAAAGTCAACAGTTACTATGCGTATGAACTAGTAACAATACATAGAAATACATGGTAAAGTGGCAAATCAATACAATAAAAACACAATTTAACCCATAGACTAACATGACATGATTTCATACATAATGCAAATGGATATATTTCCAAATGCATAAAATTTTGTAGTCTACAAAGTTCAGAAACATACATTGTTTAATTACAACAAATAATGTTTAGGGGAATACATATTCGATGGAAAACATTGGCTTTCATATGCTTAACCAGCATTTTTTTTTGTGGTGAAGAAAGCTTTGCTGCTATAATCTTAGTCTTTGTCCAAAATTGTTTTGGAGACCCACCAGAAGCAGCATCAACTTGACTTCCAGATTGAGACTGGACCACAGTTGGTTGAAAATCACCTTTAGATTGACCATCAGTTTGACTCTGATGTTTTTCATTACCTTCAAAGTTGTGACCTGTAACCTTTGCCTTCTTCTTTGCTGTAACTTTTTGCTGGGATGAACCTGTTTTTTGAGACTGTTGTGTACTGCCTTGACTTCGTGTTACACCTCCTTGCCCAAGACATGTTTTCTTGTTGTGTCCAGCATTACCACAAATACCACAAACCACACTCTTACTAGACTGTGACAAGTTACAGGTTTTGTCACTATTATCATTTTCAGTAAAAGCCCTGGTTCTTTTCTTTCATGGCCTACCTAATGGTTTATGATGTTTAGGTGGAAGAATGGTTGTAGGCACTTGTGACTTATACCAATGCTCATAACCATTTATTGGCTGGATATGGAGTTTGTAAGTTTCTTCCCAAGTCTTAAGCAAGTAACATGGATGAACCCATGATTCAAAAGATCCTACTTGCATTCCATTGAACCTTATACACCGGTGGGTAGCAACAGAATGTTTACATGGCATACCTGTAAGCTCCCATCTTCTACATGTACAAGCCCTAACTTCAACATTCACAAAACACTTATCTCCCCATCCACTGACCTCATACTTTTCTCCTTCAACCTGTAAAATGGTGTACTTATAAGCCTCTTTCTTGATTGCATCTAACATGAGTGTTGCCTTTGGTGTTAATGGTCCAGCACACTTGTGAATCACATTCACAACGTTCACTATTCTTTTCATACAGTATTCTCGAATGTATTCCAAAGCAGTAATGATGGGTTGGTGCCTACCTCCCAATAGTTTCCCATTGAACACCTCACACATGTTATTAAGTAACACATCAGAATGAGCCCTCCCTACACATTTATACAACATGTTTGATTTATACAAACAACAGTGTAGAACAATGTTGTAGAACAAAAGATGTACAGGTAGACATAGATTTGGTTAGGTACCTGAAAAATGCGACCTTGACCAATGGGTTGGTGGTATCTTACTTAACCAAGCATGGGCAGGTTCGCTAAACCTCTTGAATGCCAGCATGGCTGCCTCAAATTGTTGGACGGTTTTTGCTGCTGCACATCTCCACAAATGTTCCTTGTATGCTTTAGCATTCCATTGCAATTTCATATTATCATGGATGTGCTTCAAACAATATCTTTGTTTAGCACTAGGGAATACTGCTATTAATGTTGGAATGATACCCTACACAAATAAACATCAATTCATTACTAATAAAACTTGCATTTATCGAAAATACAAGTGAATCTAATCAACTAAATGGCAACATCACCTTTTGCCTGTCGCTGATAAAAGTGTACTTTGACTTTGGTTGCAAGTCAAGATCATCTCTTAGACATTCAAGAAACCAAATCCATGAGTCTTTGCTTTCAGCTTCTGCAACCGCGTAGGCTAAAGGGTATATTCCATTGTTGATGTCTATACCGACTGCTGTAAGAAGCTGGCCCGGAAAAGAACCCCTCATAAAAGCACCATCTAACCCCATCAACTCTCTTTGACAAGCTTTATATCCTTCCTTCAAAGCACCTAAGCATACATACATTCTCTTAAAAACTCTGGTTGGACTTGTTGAATCTGTTGCAGTTTGTACACTTATCCCAACTGTTGTATCTGGGTTTGTTTTCTGCAACTCTTCAACATAGTCTTTTAAAAGGGTGTATTGCTGCTTATGATCACCCCTAATCTCATTTTCTGCCTTGTTTTTTTGCCCTTAATGCCTTTTGCATAGACACCTGAACTTCAAACTGTTTACTGAGCTGATCTTGAACAGCCTTGATTGGAATACCTGGATTGACTTGAACTTGGTCAACTATTTGCTTCGAAAGAAACTTGTAGTCACAAGCTTTAATCTCTCTTGGATCCAAACATTTGTGTTCATCCCTGAAATTTCGAACAATCCATACATCTTTAGCTGTATTTTTGGCTACATACAACAACCATGGGCAATCTGTTGGTTGCTCCTTGCGTGATCGCAAATATACATCCCTTCCAAGGCCTCTAGTTATCGGACCAGTTTTCCTCTTTGGGGCTTTTCCCATCCCAACACCTTTGGTTATTCCACAAACAGGTATTTTTCCAAGACACCTAACTCTAATTCTCCATTTGTCATTCTTAATGAGTTGCAATTTCCTCCTAGTCTTTATTGAAAGCAGGTAGATCATATCTTTCACTTCTTTTGCAGTTACAAAAGTTTGACCACAGAAAAAATATATTTCGTCCTCTATTTGTGCTGCCTCACTTAACTTTTGTTTCTTGTATGCCCTCATTTTTTTCTTCCTAATAACATACTCATCCTCATTCTCAGAACCACTTGCAAAATCATTATCATCTAACAGATCCAACTCACTTTTCTTAAAAAAAATCATCTGGTATCTGGCTGGAGGTACCTATAGATGGTAACTCTGTAGTCTCAGTCACTTTGAACAGATTAACATCAAAATCAGGCTCCTCAAAAGTATTAGCCTCATCGACAACTGTGTTTCCATCACGATTGTTCTCAATATCATCATCATTCATATAACTGTTTGTCTCACTCACATTGTCATCACTTAAAGCTTCATCAATTTCACTAACCTATACAGATTTACCATTTTGGATATGCTCCACAGGATTACATATTTCCTCCTCATGATGACCTAACTCTTGATCATTTTGACATACCACTTCAGGACTATCTATTTGGATATGCTCAACATGTTTATATGCTGGTTGACATCACCTACAACATCTTCAGTCTGACAGACCTCTACAGATGAAAACAAGGGTTCTGTTTCTGGCATCTGACTAGATTGTACCAAAGTATTGACTTCCAAAGGTTGATGTGTAACCTGACATATATCCTCTACCACATATTTTTTAACAATGTTTTCTAAGAACAATTTGTTTGAGCAATATGGAACAATAGCAAGAGCTGCCTTTTTCTTTGTTGCATCCACATCAGCGATAACTGTCCTAATTGACTTTGGTGACATTTGATCAACATCCAATGTTGTCTTACCATTTTCAACATAAACCTCTATCATCTTATGGTCATCAACAAGATCTTTCAATATTTCTAAATTAGCACTCTCACTTAAGCTATACAAACCATCATCTAAATTACTACCAAGTTTAACAAAGTAATAGTAATTTTTTGAACCAAGCTCATAACCCAATTCATACATAAGAACATCCAACTCTTCAACTGACACACTATCAACATCAACCAAATCAACTAAAGTTTCCATACCTCCAACGTATATTCTACCAGGCCAGTATTTAAAGACACCATTGTGATGAACCCTCATGCTAAACATATTAGATCTACCACCTGAAAACATGTCAATATATGTTTAGGGCATTCTAAAAACTTAATTGGCAAACAATAAATACCCAAATTACAAATTCCAATGACTATAATAAAAAAAAACAGTATCGTATTTCTTCTTAGCAGAGTCCTATAGGACGGTATCATCAACTGGATAACCTAGATGTCTTCTTACTTTCCATAGAGTAAAGTCCATGTTTCGGTTTTATGATTGATAAACAGGGGTTTTGTGACATGCAATTAGGGTTTGTGAATTCTGATAATTCTTGAAACGAAAGTTCTGGGACTAAAAATAATACAGACTATGTGTTTATGGGGCGGAAAGAGGGTTACATTACATGTGGCAATAATTAAGAAATTTTTAATTCAAAATAAGGAAGTGACAATTTTGCCCTCGGGCTAAAGACAAATCAAACAGCAACTGACGTGCTTGACTAACGGAAATAAGGTCAAAGGACCAGTTACGAGTGATAAACTTGAAATAGGGACCCCGGACGATGAAAAGGCCCAGGTTTGTCCCATCGCAAAGCGCAGTGACAAGTTTAGGGACCAACCGTGTATTTTAGTCTTATATCTATGAGTATGGATCAAATGAGAAATAAAAGTAAAATAAGAAGAATGAGAAGTAACCACAACCGCATATTTCAGATGCACCTACAATAAAATATGCATCTTCCATGAATTTCTCTTCTTCATTTGAAATGTGTGGATACAAATATTTCTCATTCTTCTTATTTTATTTTATCACTGGATCCTTTTGTTAGACTAATCCTTCTAATATGGTCTTTGACCATTTGGACCCTAAAGTATGCCAAGATGACACATTATACCCCTAACTACCAAATGGCAGTTACTTGATGGAAGTAACTACCATAACAGATAAATTCTAGGGCTGTGGTCTTTTTCCTGTATCTTGTCAAATCAATATTCTCTCTACAAACACCAATAACTCTTGAGAGAAATCCATCCATCGGATTGTTGACATCACTACCGGAATTGACTAACCCTAACGTCATGGCTTCATCATCCAATCATAATCATAAGTCGGTTCTATCATCAAGTAAATTTAATTTCATGTTATTGTTATGATTACATGAGATTGATCCTTTATGTGTTTAATTTATTTAACATGTGGTATCAAGAGCAATTTAAATTTCATGTATCATATTTAAACCCTTGATTGATAATGATTCCATAAAAAAAAATAATAATAACAATGATAATAATCTAATCTGTGATGAGAATTATAACCCGTGCCTCTATTCATGACGAAATCGACTTCGGATTATACGGTAGAAATTAATTTAATATGTGATGGATATTTATGATGCCACTTTCTACAAATTGTATTCGTACATAAATTGGAAGTCAGTATACACTTGAAGGTAATCCATACTTTTATTTGATATTGGTATAAAGCAAGCATTTCCGTAGTTTTATTGTTGTTAATATTAGTTTGCATGAATCATGTGTAAACCTGTACCAAATATACATAACACTAGAACATGATATATGTAATAATGTAAATGTTATGTTATGAATGATCTATGTGATATCACCACTCTATGTTGATAACAGTTATGTATATGATTTATTGATATAGCATATAGATCAGTGGTTAGCAAAATTATTCGTTTGTTGACACCACTAATTAAATGGTAACTTTTATGTTAATTTAGATAACCAATCCAACGAATGGTTGTGTAAATTGACATAAGAGTTTAATCATGCCATATTATGCAATTGCTTAAGTTGTCACTCAATGAACCCAACGGCTATTTGTATGATAACTTGAACAATGAAATATATATTAGCATAATTAGTATATATGTTACGTTTCTGCCCAACGGTGATATGTGATATATGTGCATGCTTAGACTAGTTAAAGATGATTAATGGTTTCAATTGTGAACTAAACCAACGTGAGGTTAATAATTGGGCACAACATCTTTATACCTATTATTTTGGTGTTCATGATAGGTTTATGTTTTTACTGATATGCTTTACATATATATCCCATTAATTCCTTTAGTTTTATCTGAGCATACTTTTAATTTTAAATCTATGTCAGCATCTACCTTAACTTCCAATACGGGTTACTTATCCGGAATTGAACCCTAAATTGGTACTAACTTCTCAACATGGAGAGATCAAGTGAAACTTACTCTCGGAGTAATGGACCTCGATCATGCGCTTCGTACCGATCCTCCCGCTGCACTTACTGCTGATAGTACAGCAGATAAAAAACGTGCTTATGAACAGTGGGAGCGATCTAACCGTATGTCTCTCATGATCATTAAGAACTCCATATCCATTGCCATTCGAGGAGCCATTCCTGACTCTGAGAATGCAAAGGAGTACTTAAGCTCCATAGAGGAACAATTTAAAGGGACTTCAAAAGCCCATGCAAGCACTTTGATCCTCAAAATGTTGACTACCAAGAATGACGGGGTTAGTGGTGTACGTGAACACATAATGATGATGAGCGATATGGCGAACAAACTAAAAGGCATGGACATGGAAATCAGTAAAGGTTTCTTAGTTCATTTCATTATGACATCTCTCCCTATGCAATTTGGTCCTTTCAAGATCAATTGCAATACGCAAAAGGAGAAATGGAAAATGAACGAACTGATTGCCATGTGTGTGTAAGAGGAAGAACGCCTCAAAGTTGAAAAGCCTTATGTCGCTCATGTTGCTACCATTAACACTAATAAAAGAAAGGGCTCATGGAAGGGCAAAGGTTCAAGTGGAGATAATTCTACTCCAAATAAAGTCCAGAAAACGGGTGCAAGTACTAGCTCATTCCAAGACGGTCCAAAATGTAAATTTTGCCATAAGGAAGGGCATACTCAAAAGGATTGTCCAAAATTCAAGGAATGGTTAGCAAAGAAAGGTATATTTGAATCTTTTATGATTAATGAATCCTTTAATATTAATGTCCCTATTAATTCATGGTGGATTGACTCTGGATCCATGGTACACATTGCTAATTCTTTACAGGGATTCCGTACAATCCGGATATTGGAAAGAAACCAACGAACGGTTAAAGTCAGAAATGGAGTTGATTTGAACGTTGAAGCTGTTGGGACCCTTTCATTAATTTTGGAGGGTGGCTTTTGTTTAAATCTTTATGGCACTCTTTATGTACCGAGCATGACTCGAAACTTAATATTTGTATCTAAACTAATTATTGATGACTTTATATTTACGTTTGGATACAATAAAGTATATATTAGCTTAAATTCCCGTGTTGTTGGAAATGGTTGTCTAGAGGGAAACCTCTTCAAGTTATGTATAGACAATCAATTTTCGGAATCTCTATTATCATTTAACGTTAATGAGAATGTGAATCAAAATAAGAGAAAACAAGATCAGGAAACCTCATCAATGTTATGGCACCAACGTTTAGGCCATATTTCACGAGACAGAATGACTAGACTTGTGAAAGATGAAGTTCTACCCCATCTTGATTTCTCTGATTTTGAAAAATGTGTAGAATGCATAAAGGGAAAAATGACCAAAGGAAATAAGAGAGGTGCCACACTAAGTACCGGATTATTAGAACTAATCCATACCGACATATGTGGACCTTTTCCTTCAAGCATTGGTGGTCATAAATCATTCATTACCTTCATTGACGATTACTCACGTTACATGTACCTTTTCTTAATTAATGAAAAATCCGAATCACTTGAAATGTTTAAAACATTTAAAGCAGAAGTTGAAAATCAACTTGACCGAAAAATTAAAATGGTGAGATCGGATAGGGGAGGTGAATATTATGGCAGACATAATGATTTTTGTCAAGCTCCTGGATCTTTTTTTGACTTTTGCAAAGATCATGGGATTATTAACCAATTATACCATGCCGGGTACCCCTCAGCAAAATGGTGTAGCTGAGAGGAGAAATCGCACCCTTATGGACATGGTTCGTAGTATGTTGGCAAATTCAAACCTTCCCGAATTTCTTTGGACTGAGGCATTGAAAACGGCTGTCCACATCCTTAACAGAGTTCCCTCAAAATCTGTTCCAAAAACACCATATGAAATTTGGACAGGAAGAAAACCCAGCTTACAATACTTACGGGTTTGGGGATGTCCAGCCGAAGCTAAGTTATACAATCCTCAATCAAGAAAACTGGACTTGAAAACCATTAGTTGCTTCTTCATTGGGTACCTAGAACGATCAAAGGGTTACCGATTTTATTGCCCGTCTCATAGTACCAGAATTGTTGAGACACGCCATGCAGAGTTTCTTGAAAATGCTAACAAGGGTGGGAGCGGTTCATTTAAAAGAATTGAACTACAAGAGGCTCGAGATGAGACACCAATAATTCATGTGCCCATCCCGATTAACACGCCACTTGACACCTCGAATGATCAATTAATTGCTCACGATCATCCAAATAATGTCGAGGAAAATGAACCTAACCCCAAAATTAATGTTGAACTACAAGAAACTCAACAACCATTGCCTAGGTCACAACGAAAAAGGCAGCCCACAAACTTTGACAATTACTATACCTATTTAAATGAGGCTGATTTTGACATAGGAAAATGCAATGATTGTAGGATCATAAATATTGTGTTGTTTGATGATTCGGGTGGTCTAGGGAGATGATTATACAAGTATGCCATTGTTTGAGAGTGAAAGAGATGAGAGGGAATTCTAGAGAGATAAACAAAAATGTGAAAGGTTAGATTAGAAGTTCCACCCCTTCCAAGGATGGAAGGGGTATTTATAGCTACAGACTACACGTCCTCCTGTCGGGCTATGGATCAGGCATACAGTGGGTAAAGACCCGTCCTTCCTCCACGGTGTTGCACTAAACTAATTAACTAACTAATAACTAGCTAATAAAATAATAAATAACGATATGTATACGAGCTAACTTATGCTAGATTATATTTGGGGTGACCGACTCTTCACTATGAAATTTCTAATTCCTAAAAATCTCCCCCTAAGGGAGTTTACCCCATGTTTTACATTTCGAATCCTAGCATTCTATTTAATCTTCAGTCTTGAGCTCGTAGACTTTAATTCTTCAACTTCTGCATCTTTTTGCTTTAGCAGTGATACTTCAAAGTCCGATTATTTTGTACTTTGAGTGGAGGTCTTTGAACTGATCCACGTCTTGATGGTCTTTGAGCTTTCTTTGAGATCATCAGCCACAGTTAATCTCTGGATCACCCTTTGTTGTGTTGTCTTCATGTGATGTTGTGACTTAAGGACCGACATGCTCACACCTTCTGGATCATGACATCTTTTCATCAGAGTAGCGGAAGCTTTATTGTTTCATGATATTTGCAGCTATCAGAGCCAGGTTATGTAGATAAGCACTTGTCATGATTTCTTTAATTAAGTGTGGATGCTGTGAGCATGCGGCTTTGGATTGACTTCTCAATTCTGATCAGCTGCAACCGTCCAAATGTGCCTGCAAACAACAATTAGCAATAAAACACACGAAATTGTCTTTGATCACTTTCGTTGAATTGAGGTACACGGCCCACGGTTCCCCGTTGATCAGTACAAGTACTGCCTGTGATCAGGTATAATTCCGAAGAATCTCCTTGACAGGGTTTCGCAACTGTTCTAGCTGTTCTCAAACCGGAACGTCTCAAAGAAGACAACACGGAGTGAGTGAACCAGCGAATTGAGATTCAATGATTGATGAAAAATTGATTTGAAAACAATCGCGTATTGCTTGAAGAAAGAGTTTTGCAATACGACGAAGGTTTTATAAGAAAGATCAATTTTCAATCAAAAATACTTTTTGTATTTGAAAAAGAATACACATTCGATTGTGCTAGAGAAAAGAAGAGATTTGCACATCGAACAATTTTTCCAAGAGTAATTTTTTCAATCAGAGATACTTTTTGTGTTTGAAATATGAATACACATTCGATGTGCTAGAGAAAAGAAGATTTATACATCGAACGGTTTTTCTAAAATTATTCGTCAATTCATTTCCTGGACCAAGGTTGATTCAAGAATGAATCGCCCCATTATTTCTATCCAGTTGTCACAAGCTTGATCTTTTAGAAAAGATCTCACATATCACCCACCAAGAGCTTGTTTAATGTTGGCTCTAGAAGGATTTCCATCTTCATCGTGAATATTTAACATATCACTCGGATGTTCTGGCAATACCACAAGGATAATGCGTAGGACTCTAAATATATTCTTACTTTCCACATTGTGTGAAACAGCAAGTCTTCATTAATTTTGTGTCATAATGAGATATTGTGGATGATCTCTTGGCTCTAGACTCAATTGTGCACATTTGGTTTCCTATGTTAGAGACTAGGGAGAGGGTCTCCTTCTTAAATATCAACAATCTCTAAGAGAAAGTCTATAGATTATGTAGGTTCCCCGTGAGAATGAAACAAGCCCTTTTAAGAGGAACTTGAGTAGCTTGGGAAGTTTAGTGCAGTGCGTCACTGGGTCCATGACGTCTTGTCTTCAATACCAGTGTTACCTTAGTAACTACCAGTAGCATATGTATTGAACCCGGTTTCTGCCCTAAGGTTGAATTAATGGAGGGCTATTTCTTTTCACCCTTTTCACATTCAATTCTTTTTCATTCTTCAACCCCTTCAGTGCATACCGAGACTTCATAACTAGAACCTTTTTGGGTTTATTCTAGTACTAGCTTTGTCTCAGTCCGCACTCTTCCCGTATTCTCATTTTTCTCCTTTTTTCATCATACCTAAGGACTTCTACACTATCTAGTGGATTGTCCCTGGGTAGATCCCTCCGGCTCTGGCGGGATCGTGGGAACGAATACCTAACCTAACCATCCTTATAACACCATGCATAAAGTAAATTGGTCGGTCTTTTGGTATTGTTCTTTCCTTCATGAAACCAATTGAAAAATCATTTGGAAAATCAATCAAGGTACTTGTGATATAATATCAAAGCATTTTGTACCTTAATTGTTTTTGATCTTTTAGAAATGCTCCCCCTCAACATGTGCATATGATTTTGAAATTGTTTTGCACATGGATGCAAGAGATCTTTGAAATGTATTCATGATCACAATTTCCGTAGAAAAAGCCATTTGAATTTATTTGGTAAATTCTCCTCTTCAATATGTGCGTAGGATATTAGAAATAATTTTATCACATAGAGGAAGGAGTTCTTTTGAAGTACATCCACGATCACAAAGGCCATTAATAAACCATTTAGAAAATCAATCAAGGTACTTTATGTTAAAACATAAAAGCATTTGTACCTTGATAGTTTTTTTTTAAATGCTCCCCCTCAATATGTGCTTCAAGATTCGAAAGCGTTTATCACATATGGGAGAGCAGCCTGCACTTGTGAATCAAATCGATCATCATTTATCAGATTTCATAATTAAATCACAAATTCTCCCCAGATCAAAAATATCAAACCCATTGAGATTTTGGATCCCAAGTGATTTAATAAGGTTTAGAAAACATAGGAGAAAATGTGCCTGATTTAAAAGCTTTTCTGGTTTTTGGTAAAATGCTCCTCCACAATCATGTGCATCATGTATTTGAAATCGTTTGGCACATGAAGGAATGAGTGCTTTTGAAACAATCAGCCTTTAAAACCAATGTGAGATTTAAATCACGATCTCTCCCTCGATCAAAAATTTCAAACCTTTTGAGATTTGTGATCTCAATTGATTTAAATCATTTAAAAGATTTTGGGGAAAGACGTGGCTTGATTTAATTTTGAAAAATGATTGACAAGGATCAATTTTAGACATTAAAGATTGTTAGTGTCAGGTATGATAATTTTAAAAGATCTTTAAGTAAAATAAAACAATTTCACAATCAAACAAGAACAGAAAAAATTTCATTTTGAAAGATCTTAGAGTTTTAAAGAAAACCATACCATGACATAACATTAAATCTTTAGATCACCACTTATTTAGCACAAACGGACTTGATAGATGAAATATCGTTTGAAAATATTTTATTTTAAATCACTCTCCCCCTCAATCGATGACCGTAGTCGTTGATTGAGTGGCTTAAGTTTTGATAAAATGAAGTCCGGTGATTTTCAAAATTTAGTCCAATTTATTTTCAAAACAATATTTTTCCCATTTTCAAAACAATTTTATCAAATTTGTTGAAAAATGGTATTATTCACTACATGTCCTGCACAAAGATACGTTAGGTGGTTGAGCTGCTTTTGTTGTTGTTGCTAAAGGTTGGAAGAAAACCATATGCTGATGCAGTGAGACCTCTTAAGTTGCATCTATCGTGCCAACTCTCCATGGAGATCTAATTAAGCTCTGTTTCTTCATTTGTCGACCTAAGAAATAGTTACCCTTTCCTTTCGGCATCCAATCATCTCCAATTGTGGGATTTGGATCGGGAACATTCTTATAAACCATGATATCTGCATACGTTAGTGGACACAAACAAATATATGGTGGTCGACATCACCCAAACAACAATCGACTAATAAAAGTCAATTCAATATATCAATCAGGTCATGTAAAGCATGGGAATAATGTGTTTATCAAACTCTAATCATCTAATCCTAACAATCAGATCCTAGGCACCTAGTCCTTCAACGTAGGTTAACATGTTTTACATTTAAGTAAATAGGATAATTAGATAAGCCCGTTAGATGATATAAATTTCAAAACATTCTCCCCCTCAATCAATGACTCTTTTTCTTGAAAAGTTTTAAAAGCGCTGAAGTCATTGATTGAGTTTTTGCAATTTTATGAAAACTTGATTCTGATTGATTTTAAAGCAACTTATTTTCCACCATTTTGTTAAAAAAATATTTTTCTGAAGAATTTTAGAAGGAAAAATATTTGAGTAGGAACAGCAGTCCTTCGACATACTTTCCTCATTTTGTTTTAGGATAAGTGCACGAAATATTTGAAAATTGATTTAGCGCAGCACTTTCTTTTCTTGAAGAGCGGGTTACTATCAGAAATAATAGCAAACCATGGTTTAAGCACGGGTTATAGTCTGAAATAACTGCAAGCCATAGTTTTAGACATGTTTTGAAAAAGAATATTTACACCTCCTGTTCGAACTTCATCTATGGTCCCGTGCCATTATTGAATGACATTTCTAAGCCCGTAGATGTTATCGATACCAGAAGACATGTATTGAGAAAACATATTTTTGGTATTTTTAAATTTTCTGATTTTTATGGGTTTTTGTTGGTTTTATAATTTTCTATTTTCTTTTTGTTGGTTTTATATTTTTGTATTTGGTTTTTGATAAGTATTTACACAGATAGAGTAGATGATATAGTTTAAGAAGATGATGATACGAGTACCGAGATAAGGATATCGAGCAGCCTCGTTGTAGAAGATAGAAGTCATCATCTCTTAAACATTCACCACCAAAGCTTCCAAGGCTCTTGAATCGAGGAGAGAAATTGAGCAATTTGAAAGTGAGACTTTGGTAGCTTCCCCCCAAACCGTAAATCTTCTTAGCCAGATGCACAAAGAAGCACACCATATCATCGATCTTGCTGCTCCATATAAGAATGATCATCGTAAGTCTCCGTTCGGGGTTATATCATCAAGTAGAACAGCAAAGAATCATCCCACACTTGAATAATCTTCTCAAATTCCTTTTCCACTGAAGTCTGAAGCGATCCATACCAAAAGGTTGTCAAGAGACCACTTCCCCCAAGTAGATGAATTGATGCAGTCAGTCTCTTAGACTAGAGCTCACTAACCCGAATACACATATACCCGAAGACATAGAAACTTATACCATCGAAGTGGCAGATTAAGTCTGATAGCCAAAGAATAACCCCGATGTATACTTTTCTCTCCCCCTGAAGAAAGTGTATGAAGCTCAAGAACCCGAAGCACCCGAATGCCCAAAGAGAGAATAACCGATAACATTGAAGAAGCAGGCCGAATCACGGATTATCTCTGCGGATGTCAACTCCGGAATAAGTGATTATATCTCTGAATCACTGATTAAGCTCTCAAGTGAAACAGTTGAGCGTCCCCAATGTACACAATCTCTCTCCCCTGATGATTTCGATAGCATCAAAATCATCACACACTTGTGTACCTCTTTTATCACCAGAAACTAACTCTTCCATCTCTTCCCCCACATAGTTGGAATAAACACTAAACGCCATGAGTCAAACCTTGAGTTTCTCTGCGGTAATGAAATTTGTCTTCCCGGGATATTTTCAATCACTTAGAAGTATTAAGTTCATCAAGTTTACTCGTGTTTAGATGTGTGTCTCCTTCCCCCTTGCTGTTTTTGATACTTCAGAATCAGCAACAGATATAAGCCCATATACTCGAAATCTATTGAGAAGAACATTTGAAGTCTTGTGAGAATCAACTTGCTGAAGGACAATGTAAGCAAATCTAATTAGGGATTAAATCTGACATTTCAGTCTCCCCCAATTAGTGCTCTCCCCTAAACTGACAATCTTTTCGACGAATACCCGAAATAAGAAGAAGTCTTTAGATCGTTAAATGAAACTCGTCTTTAGTCTTCTTACAAGCAGTAGAGAATGTAGAGCAGAGTGTAGACTCGATCTTCTTCATACTTGTCCGTTTGGGGAATAGAATGTTAGCATCTTCAACTCACTAAATGCATTCCCGTTAACTTAAATGTAGCAAATCCCCTTAACTCAAATCCATCCCAATCAAACAAGAACAGAAAGATGTTCATCAAGGAAATCAGCCCCGCAACAGGAAGCACTTTGTCATTAAACTTATCAGTCCGTGTAAAGATGTCAACCAACGGCTCTTAGAAGAAACTTCATGTAAAGATGACCCGATAAGAAGAAGCTCGGTTCTTACATGAGTTGGAGCCGTTTGACCATGTATTCTCAGATATAACTCAACACGCAACAGTTTCACACTTCTTCTCCCTCTCAAGAATTGCATACGGAGATGCCACTCTTGATTAAATAAGTGAATATCTTTAAAATGTAGTCTCTTCACACTTCTCCCCCTCAAAGGTTGCAAATGATGTCGCCATCGCAATTTTAATTGAGCAAGTGGAATAAGAGAACAATCATCGGTAGTCCGGTTCACTTGATAACTGAAAGCGCGTAGAAAAAGTATGAAGCATGTTGATGAGAATGGTCATTAATGAGAAGATTTCTCGTCTTCCGAAGATAATGCGCACTGAAGCGTACACATTTCTTTTATTTAGAGTACGAGGCTTGAACTGTTGTGTTCAAACGTCATAATTCTCTCTCTTTTCTACTACTCTTGGCAAACTTGTTATCAACCCTATTATCATTCAATAGGCTCTTTGTCGTGACAGCTGATGGAGAAAACCAAATATGATGAATTTGACCCTGAAGTAAATTTACCCGAACTCGTGACTTAAACTTGCACACATGTAACAAAGAGCGATGCCGAGAATTCATGCCCTTTTGAATCTCTAAGTACTCTATACTCTTCAACCAACCAACCATCAAGTATAAGATGTACATCACCTCTTGAAAATCCACAATTCAATGTGACACTGAGCACTACAACGTAACTCCTTAAAGTGATAGTTATTTTCTGGTGGTAAGAGCCCAATTCCCCCAAGTGGTAAAAGAAAAGGAAAAGTCACCCAAAAATAACTAGATTTCCAAGTCTTCGTATTTAAAAATGTTAAAAGCTTGAACAAGGATCTAGAATAATCTTCATCCAACCATCCCCGATACATTAAGATACTAAGTACACTCGCCCGTGAAATTTCACTTCAACCTCAAATAGATAATAATGAATTAACGTCGTTGTCACATTTTCTGATTAAAAGCTCAAATCTATCCTCCTTTGACATTTTAAGTGAACTATGATAATGGTTTCATCCCAACCATGGTTAAAGGCACATAACCCCGTAAAACCTTATAATAGCCAAACTGCCATGAGGACAATTCAAACAAACACCCAATTCATGAAGTACACCCTTCTATCCCTTCTTTGAAGTAGAAACCGTAGCTCCAGCATCAGATAAGTTCCAGAAATACTTTCTCTTTCTCCAGGATGGTTCCATCATCGCGGGATTTTACAATTCTATGGTTTAAACAGAGAAATAGTTTCTTTCGCAGGATTTTACAAGACCAAGAATAAACCAAGAGATAGATCCGGAAATGCACTTTTTCTTTTATCTGGATGTTTCCATTTTCACGGTATTTTACAAGTCTATGATTTAAACCGAGAAATAGATTCTTTCGCAGGATTTTACAAAACCAAGACTAAACCGTAAACAATGTCAGTTTGAATGTGTTATGACAAAAATTTGGTTTCGGTGAATATCTGTTTTAGAGGAACATGCAGCGGTTTATCAACGGTTCATTCTCCATCATCAGCAATTCTTCTCCCATATGTAGAATACTTCACAAACCATACTAAGTAGAGTAGTATACACTACTTTCCCCTGGAGGTTGACCGTAACACATCAAAGTACACGTTTCTCCCCCATGATGGTTTCAAACTTTCGGAAGCATCATAACGTGTACGACCATTTGCACGAGAAGTTCTTTTCATAAGCAAACATCTTGAAAAGTCATGACTGACGCTGAAGATTCTGGAAAGATTTTGCTTAGACGGTGAAGTATCATTGACGTTCTGTGGCGTCGAATATCCCAAGAGAATTGTTGATCACATCGCATCCAATAAACACATTTAAACACACCATTCACGTATACTGTCGGCTATAATATTGAACACTTGGAGAGTAAGACCCGATATACCAAACTTGAACATGACGTAAAATTCCTCAGAGTTGCTACTTAAGCTTGTACTCATCCTTGTGAAGAAGAAACGATGTACCCAATGTATAAAACCTCTTGACGTATCCTCAATTGCGTGAGACACCGAAAGTGTAGTTACCTTTTGGCATAGGTGAGAAAGAATCATGGATGTAACTAGATAGTCAAGTCTTCATCACACTCAATAAGTGCCCAGACAAGTTATCTTGAGACATGCAACCAACCAACCAATGTCAATTTCTCGTAAGTAATACCCTACAAAAAAACCTCGTAGTCATTTATATCTAATATTAGCTCAAGCCGTGAATTTGTATCCCTCGTGAAATTTTATGCCAAAAATACCAACTCTTGACCAAATGCAAGTAATATATGTATCCAAAACAAATTTGGATAAACAAAATATAGAAACTTCCAAGGTGCATCACCCCATCACATTAGATGTTAAATCAGCCCATCATATATCCAGTCCACGATCCAAATCAGAAAGCCCAATCCAATATTCATTTACTTCAGCCCCTTAATCAATTAAAATTCGCAGCCCAAGTCAATAGGAGTGAAACCCGATCCAAAAGCCTCCCATATAACACCGGTTATAAATGAACTTACCCCACTTTCTAACCCTAACACAATAATCCGCCTACCACTTTCACACTCCTCACTAAATCAGATCTGGAAACATAAAGCTTCACATATGAGTATACTCCCATCAAACACCACACATCACAACTCCCTTTTCATCATTAATAACGAATCAAAAATCAAACCAGAAACAGTAATCAACCATGAGTTTCTTACATGCTTAACCCGAGCACCAAAAAATAACAATTAATTACCAGGAGCACCACGTTTCTCCAAGTTCGGGATACTTTGGCTTCAAGATCTCAGATTGAGGTCTCGGGTAGGTGATATGTTTTTGATTTCCAATTTAAACGAAGCAAAGAGATGAAGTGACATAGTTGTTAAATTCATTTATTTTAATTTCGGATAGTATCACAATATGGATCAATGATGATTGATGATTCAATTGAAATGATTTATAAAAGATTAAAAAAAATTGAATCGAATCAAAGATTTTTAGATGTTTTTATGATCTTTGAGTCTTGATTCTTGATTGAAGTGAGTTGGGATTGTGATAGATATAGAGAATGACGGGTTAGGATAGATTTTGGATTTGTTGATGGTTGTTGATGTTGTCCTGATGTCGTGGATCTGTTTATATTTTCTTTAACATATCGTTTTTGTTTTCATTATACCATGGCTGATGATGTTGATGCTAACTGAGGTCGATGATGGTATATGGTATAATGATATTGTGGTCGTGGTCATTTTTCAGTTTACGCGTAAAGTTTTTTTCCATTTCAGTTCTTAAGCGTAGAAATAGCATACGCGTAACTTTCTGTAACCTTACGCGTAGACTTCGTTTCTTATGCGTAAACCTTCTCCTTTTTCTTTACGCGTAAGCCGATGCTTATGCGTAGACCAGGCTTACGCGTAAGCTTGGCTTATGCGTAAAAACCTTACGCGTAACAATCCTTACGCATAACTTTCCAAGTTATACGTAGATATTTCTGAAGATGGGTTATGCGTAAAATCTTACGAGTAACCTTTTTCTTACGCGTATTCCATACGCGTAAGATTGTCCATACGCGTAAGATTAGGGTTTTGACCCTTTGACCTTTTTTCCGGCGAGTATTCCGACCATGTTTTCCGAGCGACTTCAAATAAACCCAGAAAAACTGCTAAAGGACATCATTTTAGACCCGTTTTTTACCAAGAAATTGACCAGATGACCACTTTATCACATGTTTGGTACCAACAAAGTCACAAAAATGAATAGCAAAACTGACTTGGACAAAGGATTGACACAAGACAGATTGTACAGAATAGACCATATGACTTTTTGTACCAAAGGAAAGAATACATAAAAACTTGTTTAAAAGACTGATATCACTAAAAGTATGGAAAAAATATCCAACACACAAAAAAATGATATAAAATCAGTTTAAACAAGGTTCAAGCCACAATAAATCATCAAAAACACAAAAACCTTGGCTCTGATACCATTTGTAGGATCATAAATATTGTGTTGTTTGATGATTCAGGTGGTCTAGGGAGATGATTATACAAGTATGCCATTGTTAGAGAGTGAAAGAGATGAGAGGGAATTCTAGAGAGATAAACAAAAATGTGAAAGGTTAGATTAGAAGTTCCACCCCTTCCAAGGATGGAAGGGGTATTTATAGCTACAGACTACACGCCCTCTTGTCGGGCTGTGGATCAGACATACAGTGGGTAAAGACCCGTCCTTCCTCCACGGTGTTGCACTAAACTAATTAACTAACTAATAACTAGCTAATAAAATAATAAATAACGATATGTCTACGAGCTAACTTATGCTAGATTATATTTGGGGTGACCGACTCTTCACTATGGAATTTCTAATTCCTAACAATGATCCTGAATCATATGAGGATGCCATTAATTGTGACCAATCAACTCATTGGAGGGAAGCAATGAAAGATGAGCTGAACTCAATGAGCAAAAACAACGTTTGGGAACTTGCTGAATTACCAAAGGGTGCAAAACCTGTTGGATGCAAGTGGGTCTTCAAGACCAAACTTGACCCAAATGGAAATGTTGAGCGATACAAAGCTCGTTTGGTTGCAAAAGGGTATACTCAAAAAGAGGGCGTTGATTATAAAGAAACCCTTTCTCCAGTATCGAGAAAAGACTCTCTAAGGATTGTAATGGCCCTTGTAGCTCATTTTGACTTGTAGTTACATCAAATGGACGTCAAAACGGCATTTCTTAATGGATATTTACATGAAGATGTGTTCATGGCCCAACCGCAAGGTTTAAAATCTAAAGGCCAAGAACATTTAGTTTGTAAACTCAAGAAATCTATTTATGGGCTTAAGTAAGCATCCCGTCAATGGTATTTAAAATTTGATGAAGTGATGAAGAAACACAACTTCATTAAGAATCTGGTAGATCAGTGCGTATACCTCAAAATGAGTGGGAGCAACTTTATTATACTTGTGATTTATGTTGACGATATTCTTTTAGCAAGTAATAATATTGATTTGTTTCATGAGTCAAAATGCTTTCTTTCTAGAAACTTTGACATGAAAGATCTTGGTGAGGCTTCGTATGTTATTAGAATTGAAATTCACCGAGATCGAGCCAATGGGACATTAGGATTGTCCCAAAAGGCATATATTGAACGTGTACTCAATATGTTCAATATGCAACATTGCTCCCCCACGGTCGCTCCAGTAATTAAGGGTGATGTTTTCGGGTCTCATCAATGTCCGAAAACTGAGGTTGAACATGAGGAAATGAAGCGAATTCCTTATGCTTTCGTAGTAGGAAGCTTAACGTATGCTCAAGTTTGTACCCGACCAGATATCGCTTATATATGCGGCATGCTAGGCAGGTTTCAATCTAATCCTGGCCTACATCACTGGAAAGCTGCTAAGAAGGTATTGCGATATCTACAAGGAACGAAGGAGTACAAATTAACTTACACTAGATCCGAAAATCTTGAAGTTATTGGATACTCGGATTCAGACTTTGCAAAATGCAAAGACTCTAGTAGGTCAACTTTGGGATATATTTTCATGCTGTCAGGTGGGCCTATTTCTTGGAAGAGTAAAAAACAAGTGCTAACGACGACCTCAACAATGATGAATGAGTATGTTGCAGTTTATAATGCGACATGCCATGCAATGTTGTTGAGAAATTTGATCACTGGACTCAAAATTGTTAACTCCATCTCAAGGCCATTAAAGATTTATTGCGATAATAGCGCAGCCGTGAGCTTCTCGAACAGTAATAGTTCAACTGGAGCTGGTTTATACCTCGATACAAAGTACTTATTCGTACGTGAAAGAGTGGAGGAACAACGTATATGTATCGAGCACATTAGAACTCACCACCCAAAGTATTTCAAGGCCATGTTGCTAAAATGGGTTTTCGTCAAGACCTTATATAATGTTGTAGTTAGTGCACTATTTCATGATAACGTTTAATTTATAAACAAGCGCTTTAAGACAATATCCTTCACTATAATGTCTAGTTTGTCTAAATTTACTTTCAATTGTGTACACTTATGTTTCATTATAGACAAACTTATTTGTACCACATTATTCTCTTGTCATTTTGGCATAATGAAATCATATATTTCATATTAGTACCATTAGTATAATTGATGGGGGTCCCGTGTCCAACGAGGCACGTTAGGCTGTATCTTTTTTGCTTTGATGCTATTATGGAATTATGGTAATTCACATAAACTTGTAATTGGCCAATATAATTTCTCAGTTTTATGTATACATGTACAAATGGTCTTACGGCCAAGTGGGAGAATGTTAGACTAATCCTTCTAATATGGCCTTTGACCATTTGGACCCTAAAGTATGCCAAGATGACACATTATACCCCTAACTACCAAATGGCAGTTACTTGATGGAAGTAACTACCATAACAAATAAATTCTAGGGCTGTGGTCTTTTTCCTTTATCTTGTCAAATCAATATCGTCTCTAGAAACACCAATAACTCTTGAGAGAAATCCATCCATCGGATTGGTGACATCACTACCGAAATTGACTAACCCTAACGTCATGGCTTCATGATCCAATCATAATCATAAGTCGGTTCTATCATCAAGTAAGTTTACTTTCATGTTATTGTTATGATTACATGAGATTGATCCTTTATGTGTTTAATTTATTTAACCCTTATATCTATTACTAAACATATGATTTCAAAGCATTATCAATTTTTCTGATTTACGTTATTATCGTATAAATTTGTTTTAATCCCATAACTCGCGGGCAACTAAAACCATGTATGCTTCCAATTTTAAGTTCAAGTCACACAAAGCCGACTGAAATTCTCAAAAGATTGTAGTTTCTTCTTCTTTTTCTAAAAAACATTATGTTCCACTAATAACCTTCAAATGTAAGCTAGTGGAAATTTAGCATTTTTATGTAAAAAGAGCCAATGGTATATATATGTGCTGTATCATTTATAACCGAAGAATATAAAGGGACTATAAGATTATTTTATTAAAAGAAAGAGCACAACACCGATTCGATCATAACTTGAATTCGAATCAAGATCTTCGATAATGATATCATTTTTCTCAACTGATAACAATCACCGATTCGATTTATCATGTTGACACACATAAAATCATGACGAGATATATATTATATCATATACTCCTTATATTTTTAAAGAAATAACAGGGAGACCTAAATATATATGTCTAGGTCTATATGACAATATTTTATTAGTTACAGCTAAAAGACCCACTATCTCACAAACCAATAATATTTATTAGTTACGGCTAAAAAACTCACTATTTCACAAACCAATAAAACACTGACATAAAATTAATCATATATTTAGACATTCCAATCATTTCTCACGTTTTTATTGCAACACCATAACTACAAAGGAAGACCGTCCGAACACCAATAATGGCTTGGCACTTCTTGATAAAACTAATATGTAAGTGAATAGTGATAATCAAGTGGTATGTAAAAGGTGACAAAAAGTGATAGTCGGTGGATGGTTGTGATTGGGTAGATGCCAGAACAAGGGTAAATGACTTCATACTATCATTGCAAAAAAAAAAAAAAAAAAAAAATGCAAATATGAAAGGTAAAAAGAATAGTCAAACACTCAAACTACACTATAAAAATCTTTGATGGTGGAGTCACTTTAACTTTTGGTCCTCAACATGCGGTTCGGGATGGTTTAAGTCATGTCACTTCGTATATATGTTCAATTATATTGGCTCGTGCCTTTCCAACCTAACCATCATATCATTGCCCATACAATTGAATCAAAGTTGGCCCCTACTCGTTATGATGAACTAGAAACTTGTTTAGTTTGTTCCTAGTATTTAAGTTCTTGTAGTGTTTATGTTTTTGGATAAATCAAAATTTTCACTATTTTAAGAGGACACAAATCATCAATATATTCATTTTTATTACTTCATTATAATTTATGACTCTGTCACCTGCTAGCACAAGTTGAGTGATAAAGTTTCAACTAGCATTGGCCATAAAAGTGTAAACGTGAACTTAAAAAGCTAAACGTCTCTTAAACATCTTATATATTTCGAAGTCTGCTCGGTTCCAGAACTGATACACGTGATTCCGGACTCAACCGAACCAATAACCGAAGTTTGCAATATTAGAGAACCGAGAATCAAACCACGATTCTAAAATTTGGTTCAACTTAGGTTGGTTTCGATTCAATTCTCGGTTTTGGTTCGATTCTCGATCCATTTGCTCACCCTATAAGAATCAATGTGTGAATTTCTATTTGGTTGGAATTTTATTGTGGCCCAACAAAGCCCTTGGTATGACGGTATGACTAAAAGGTGCTCGTGAATTTTAAAGCTTCCCCAATGCAACTAAAACTTTTTTTTTTTTTTTTTTTTTTTTAACCATTCACTTAATGTAAAAGACTATTTTCAAGTTATTTCTAACTTTTACTCCCTCAAGCGTGTTCGATCTTTAATAGCTTATCCTTCCCTAATATTTTCATTCAATAACCTTTTTTTCAATCTTCTACTTCTATGCAATAATCTATTTAATTTAATGACTGACACAGAATCAAAGCGTTGATAAAACGAGATGAAACACTCATAAGAGTGAACTCTCAAGATTTAAATTTACTAATGATCAAAGATTAAACCTGAATTAAAATAAGAATAAACCTTAAACTTATAACTTATAAGGAAAGATAGATTGTGATGAAGTTTGCTACTTCCCTAAAACTCCTACTTACCCTAAAACGAATTTAACACTTCTAATTTTATGAAAATATCAAAATTGACCATAAACATAAAAACTGGAAAATTTGGAGGGGGTGTTATGATCCCGACATGTGGTGCACATACCTAGCCTGGAAAAATATCCGTGGCTGGAACCAATGTGCAGTGAACCACTCCAGTATGCGGAGCATATATGTATAAGTTCACGTTTCCTTGCTTTTCCTCGTCAATGATACTTCAATATGGAATGAATGTCGTCCTATTTTTATTAATAGTGTCACATGAAATGATAATCAGGTAAGTGAAACAAGTTCTAAACGAAAAATTATCAATTGACATGTTGCATTAAGAAAAAAGAGTGATTCTTTGAAGAGATGTTAGTGGTTGTTTGAAATAAGATACTCGTATCAGATTTGAAATGATGGTGGTGATTCTTCATTCTTTTTGGGTGGTGGCTAAAATAGGTTGGCAACTGAAAATTGCAATATGCAAGTCCTAAATGGATGAATGCCCACTCACTCATGATTCTACGCCAAATTTCTAAACCTTTTATCTTTAAAACTCGTTATGCTAATAGTTGAAATTTGAACGTTTTAATTTGATTAATGCACCAACGACATGCATGGATCAAATCCAAATGGATATCTTTTGTTGCAACGAAAGGTAAGAAACAGTTTTGAAACTCTTGTTCCACTAGACCATCAAAATAACCAACCTTAGTAATGACGATCCTTAGAAAGAATTCCAAAAATTGCTAAAATAATGTAGTCAATTTTCTCATAAGCTTGTCTACGGTTATACATACATGCACCTAAATTATACATTGCTAAATACGTAAATAGTTCACCAAAATAACAGTGTTAATATATAGATGACATGAATGTGACAAGGTGACCATCCTAAGTCATAATGTGCCTAAAGGGGTATATAATCACGCGTGGTTAACTATTACGGGGTATGAACCACGTATGTTAGCGCAAAAAAAATGTTGTTTGACGGTGGTGACCATTGTTGAAGAGAAAATGAAAAAAAGGAGAAAATAAAAAAGGGAGAAAAAGTAGTCGTTAAGATATTTAACTGTAAAAATAGCTTTTTTTCTTTGTAAATCTAACCAATTTAGTTTAACTACGAATACACCAATACTCATTCGTTTTGATAGTACAACAAATATTTTTTCTAAAAATGCTCATAATAATCATGGTAATTAGAAAAGAATTAGGAAATTATTAATGTAAACTAACATTTTAACGTAATAATTTAAGTTTATTAGTTGTATGTAACAAATGTCATGGTGACATAAGTTAGAAAAAGCCTTAAATAAAATGGCATCTGAATGAATAAGTTATAGTATTTTCAGGGGGATAGCGACATCAAGTTCTAGGTTCTGATTGATAAAATGACATCTGAATCAATAAAACGGCGTTTGAATCAATAAAATGGCATCTGCATTCAATGACTTAAAAGACGGGAAAGTATTAAATTTTTTGTTTCACGCAAATAACGTAACATACAAGTATGAATATTATCTTGTTAATGGCATATATCAGGAATGTTATACAATTGTTAAATTCATTACATGCTCATATGACTCAAAGCGGATGAAGTACAAGCAAGCGCATGAATTAGCAAGAAAATATATGAGACAGTCATTTGGTGTCCAAAATACATGTTGTCAAGCATGTACATCGGTTAACTCTTTTGAAAATAAGGAAAATGATGTACACATTACATAGTACTATCAGGGTATTCATATATTGCGGTGGCGAGTATCATGCAATTAAAATTTTCAGCAAGAATTAGTTTTATGTTCTATGTTTTACGATACAAAATTTTTACGGATACCCAAAATTTTAGTATTGAATAATTTTAAGCAATAACAAGTTAACTCGTATAAAAATTGTTGATTATTCAAGCGACGTTGTGGTAATACAAAAAAGGTAGCTAGTATATTATGGAGGCATTAAATTGAAGTATTAACCATGTTTATTTTTAGGAGGTAACCCGTAGTCGCAAGTTATTTTTAAAAAAACCCATAGCGATTTTTAAAAATCACATACATCATCTTAAGAAGATTTAATTCTCTAAAAATACACGTTATAAGCTTTTTGGCACTTATTTGAATTAACCATTTTTATTATATTTATCCTACATATGTAGAAGATACAAGTAAAAGAGTACTTATAAAGATAAAACCTAAATGTTCCAGAATCATGTGGGGTAACTATAAAGAGAATAGTTATTATCATATAATTAGCACTTAGCATAATAAGTAAGTGCATTGTCTTAATATTTTAAGACTTTCATTTTTGAAATATCACAAATGCTTTATAATGTATTATAAATATGTATAAAATGTGTGGAACATATAAATCAACACTTAGCACTTGAGACCTTCCGATTTACGGTAAGTTTTATCAAAAAAATCTAAAATGTCTATATGTTGGTTCTCGAGGCACTCTTACGATTTAATAATATTTTTTGAACATTTAATTTAGTATGCATTTTGAAACTCTATTGATTTAATAATATCTTTACATTGAAAATGAGAGTACATTTTGTGTTATATAGGTTTGTAACGTGTATTTTTCATTTAGGGGGTGTTTTGATAATGTAATTAATTGTATGTTGATCGGTCAAAATTTTAAATTTGCAATAATACAGTAAGTGTGTTGTATTAATATTTTAAGACTTCTTCGGGAAGGTTCCAGATGCTTTATAATGTAGTATAGATGGTTTGGTAATATAAAAAATGTTATATCTCTAGACTTTTATGAATCGGCTAGACGATCTTGTGCGAACTCACAAAGAGGCATTATAAGTTTTTAGAAAATTAATTCATACCGATACTCATAAACACACTCATGTCGTTTTGGTGAAACACCTTTCACGTGTAGAATAAATTGCAACCATTATTTTATTTTATAACTAATGTTTAATTTTACTAAATAAAGTATTCAAAGTCAATGAAAAACTAGAAGGGATTAAATAATTTTTACTGTTTTAAAATTTATAATTTCGATTACTTATCGTGAAATCAAACAACGATAATATAATAAGTAAATGCAAACAATAAGTAACTAATGAAAAGATCAAACCACAACACAATGATTTATAGTGATTCGGTAACGAAACTCCTTCCTTACCCTACTCCACACCCCAAGTATCCAACTTGAGAGTTCACTTTATTATGTCAACAAGCTTCCTTACTTGGTGGATAAAAACCTACACCGTCGCTTACACTTTTATCGATACAAAGCTAAATATCGAGTCCTAATCAATGTAGAACCAACCTTTCTCACTGTTTATTTTGAGGTATAAAATACTAACCTAACTTTCTATTTGGTGTATGATGTTTTTTTAGGAACTTTGGTATATGGTAGTGAATATAATAACACAACTAAGTTGCAAAGACAAAAGCTAACAACTATAGCACAAAGACTTGAAAATCTTCTTGTGTTCTTCCTTTGCTTGGAAGATAGTTAGTTGTGGACCACTTGTAATGAATATAAAACTAGATAATGATCAAAGAATTGTATGTATGAAAGTCTAAACGAATGCTAGAAAGATTATTGCAATGAGTAAGCAAAATGGTATGCAAATTGCTTGCTTAAACAGGCAAGAGAAGGCCTGGACCAGACCCACGAACCCTTTGATGGGTCTATTCCTCAATAAATAATCTCAAATCATGCCAAAAAATCTATCCATTTTTTCTCAAATCATGCCCAAAAAAAATCTATATATTTTTAAGGGGTCAATCATGTCTTGTTTGGAACATTTTCTTACTTGTAATTCAAGAAAAGGTGCAGGGATAAAGGGGAAAGATTCTTATTTAATTTGTAAATCACATAATACCTTAAATAGATTAATTGTGTTTTTCATGAAAGATCATGTTTTATGTTTTCTTCTTTGGTTTTGGGATATTAACCAAAATGGTTCATCCCTTTATCAATGTAAGATTACATTAGATATACTTCCCAAAAAGGAAGATACCTTCAAGATGAATGATCTTGGTTTATCACCAAAATAGTAAGTTCTTATATTCCATGCATAATTTCATATGACACTTTTCCAAAGTGGAGAGATACTTGACTAGTTAGTCATACAAGGATTAAAACATTATTTTAAAATGAAAGTGATTTGTAAATGTTATGACACAAAAAGTGTAAATTATTAGTGTAGGGTCTTTTATGTAATCCATGCCAAAGATAGGGTAGGTATGTGTAAAGTTGTGTTGGTTGAGAGACACATATCATCGCAACACTTGTATAGTTGCGAGCGGAAGTTAATAGGTTGAGAGGTCTCGCAACGTTTGGTTGTAAGGGTATAAATACCCCTACCTTATGGGTAATAAGGTGTGTGTCAATATTACAAGTCTTGCGAGACTTTCTCTCATTTCTCTCTCAAGGATAGAAGTGTACACAACCACTCACTCTAGATTAGGTGACCAACAATTGGTATCAGGAGCCAAATATGATACGGTCATTAGTAGTAAAATTCTTACGTTTTTGTAGTCTTAAACTCGTTACTCTCTCTCTCTGAAAATATTTCCAGGTTCTAAATATTTGGTTTAATTATTTTTATTGGCTAAATAGGAAAAAAAAAAAAAAAAAAAAATTGGGAAAAGAAGATTTGAGATACCTTTTTGTTGGATTACATAAACGGTTTTACGTTCAAATGATGATTTTTAGTTAAATTTAGGTGTTTTTGGTACGTTTCTAAAAGTATTTTTCAAAAGTTTCGCAAGTTCTTAATTTGGTAATCTCGCAAAATACTTTCGCAAGATTAAGGTTTCAAAACGTAAGAGACTTAGTTTGCGAACTTTCGCAATATTAGGTGTGGAAATCTAGAAAAGGGGTTGAATAGTTTTACCGATTAAAATTACGTTTAAAAAGATTTGATTCAAGTTTATGTCAAATCTTCCGATCAAGATACATACATGTATACTTGACAATAAACAATAATAGAGAGAATAAATAAGACGCAAGACTATAAATAAAAGTATGGAAAGATCAAACCGAGACAAGATGATTTATAGTGGTTTGGATACGAAAACATCTTTCCTCGCCCTATTCCACTCCCGAGTACTCAAGTCGAGAGTTTTTAAATAATATGTCAACAAGCTCCTTAACCGGTGGAGAAACCTTACAATGTCGCTTACACTTTTTCTGGTACAAAGCTAAATACTGAGTTTTAGTTTGAGGTAGAACCAACCTAACGTGGCTTACACTTTATCATGTACAAAGCTAAATACCAAGTTCTAGTTCGAGGTAAAACTAACCTAATATCTAACTGATCTTGACTCTACAAAGGGATATGGTATACGGTACAATGTGTATAAGTGCTAATGATATACAAAGAACAACAAGATGATCTGAGTATGTAGATAAAGACTAGTAACAAATGGCTTGAAGCTTGATTGTCTTGTATGATATGTTGATGATCCTGGCTTACAACAAAATGGTTAGTGAACAATCACTAAATTAAAAATGCAAATACTAAATAATGATCAATGGGTTGTGAGAAAATATACAAAGAAGAATGTATAAGAGTATGTGTGAAAGTGTGATCTAATATGGTTGAAATTGGACTGGTATTTATAGGCAGTTTGCTTGACAACCTCAAGGATCCGACGTCCTTTGATTTCAAAGGGATCTGTAGGTTTGTGGAGACAGACCCAGATTTGGAAGATTTACACTTAAGCTATCGCATAAAATCTTGTCATATCTTCAAAAGTCAACTCGTGAACTTGAAAGATACTTGATGTGACCATTCATGAAAGTCAACTATGATGATCTCATGCATGATGTCATAAATAATTTCTTATTTAAGTAAATAAATATGTTTTGTATAGTTACACTTTGTCTAGTTACATAGAAATAAAAGTGCGAGTGAACTTGCTAAAAAAGAAAGTGTACAAGAGACATTATCAAAAGATTGTAGTCACTTGTAAAACTAAATTGTGTAGTTACTTTTTGTGTGGTTACTTTGTGTAGGTAACTTATTAGAAATGGTCCTGACAAACTTATTTAAGAGACTAAAGGCAAGTAATATTTTTAAAGAAAATACTTGCAAGTGCAAATAGATATGTTTTGCTTGATCATTACCACAGTATTTAGATATTCATTTATTTATACCTTTTAGTGATGTATGTGATGAGTTAGAAAACTTTATGTTTAAAACTTATTTATCTTAGAGTTTACTTAATAATTAATATGTTAGTTATGTTTGTTATTGACAAAACTAAAAAAGATCGTAAAATATAAATAAGCACTTTTACGCGATTATTTGTATTAAAAATCTTCCTCTTTTTTGATGATGACAAAACATAAACTTAATATAAGTAAAAATAATATGATAAGTTTTAAAAGTAAGTTTTTACTTCATTCTTCTCCTTTTTTTTGAAACAAAAAGAGTGTCAAAGAAAAACTAAGTAGGGTATGCTCTCTCTTGATGGTTTTTCCCCCTTGATGAGAGCATCAAGGAATGGATTTTGAAGCGATAGAGAAAATAGTACAATGCATATTATGTCCAAAATTGGACTAAATAAGTAAATAATAATAGCTCCAATAACACCATATCTAAACAATAGAGAAATAAGCAAATATATTAAAGAAAGATATCATAATAAGTAGTTGGAATAACTAAATAGAATGAGTAAAAAGAGATATGCCTTAGTCTCTAAACTGCTCCTAAAACTTAAGAAAATAAGATAGAAAGAAAAATGCCTAAAATAAAATTAAGACTAGAGATGCTTAAAAAGAAAAATGAGACTTGGTCCTAATAAACTAGATGATGCTTGCACCACCATTTTCTTTTCATGGTTAATTCATGTGGGTGAGAGTGTTTAGATATAAGAGAATGTGATAAAAATAAAACACATCTATTTACGAAGGTCGTCTATGAGTATATTGTTGTGTTGAGAACACTCACAATTTTCTTCATGTGTGGGAAGGTTGCCCGAAACGTTTGTTGGACCATCAATACGTAAGGAAGCATCCATTTTTGGGAAGTTTGGTGGGAATGTGAAGTTTTGGAGGGTTGGATCGATGTTCATAGGTTCCGTGTAATACACGTGTTGTGATGGTTGGGGAGCTAGCTCCTAAATAATGGGATAACGTGACAATGGTGAAGGATGTGATGGTCTTAGGGGTAAGTCTTCAAAGTCTTGGAAGAATGGATTTAGTGAAGTAGGAGGTGCTAAGGTGAGTTGTAGAGCATCATTCATTGGTGTAGGAGGTGTGGTATTGCTTAATGGTGTTGATAATGTGGTTAGTGGTGGTGAAATGATTTCACTTGGTGGTACTAGTTGTGGAAAACTAGAAAGGCGGGGTTTGAATAGTTTTACCAATTAAATCTCCGTTCTAAACTATTTAGAACAACTTATGTCAATCTATTTAATGTGTGTGTTGGATGATAATAGATAAAGTATATAAATAAGTAAAGCAAATATAAAGATTAAGAAACACAAAACCATGACACGAGTATTTATAGTGGTTCGGCTACAAGGACACCTTCCTTGCCCTACTCCACTCTCCGAGTCCCCACTCGAGAGTTAGTAAGCAATACACAACACAAGCTCCTTAATGTGGCAGAGAAGCCTTCACAACATCGCCTACTCTTTATCCGGTACAAGGCTAGACACCGGGTTCTTCCACGAGGTAGAACCAAACCTATCACAACGTCGTCTACACTTTATCCGGTACAAGGCTAGATACCGAGTTCCATTACAAAAGAGGAACTACTACCCAACACTACACCAATACACAACAACCCCAAAGGAGACACACTCCTTATTACAACATCAAAAGGATATCAATATCCTTTAACTCAAACTAACTATCTTGTACATCGATGCACCATATCGATTGTATACCCTTGGCACCTTTCACTAATGCCTTCGACGTGACCCTTTGGCACCTTTCACTAATGCCTTTGACACGACCCTTCGGCACCCTTCACTAATGCCTTTGACATGGACCTTTGGCACCTTTCACTAATGCCTTCGGCTCGGACTTTTGGCACCTTTCACCAATGCCTTCGACACAGACCTTTGGCACCTTTCACTAATGCCTTTACCACAACACTTCTAAGGAGGGAGGAAATAACTATCAACAAGATAACTTCAGTAGTCTTGATGATGACGAAGCTTGGCAAGCCATGGACTTGAGCTTGCTTGACTTCAAGAGGTGGTGATCTTGCCTTTAAGAGGAACCTAGAGAATCACACAAACACAAAACTACATAGAAAGATCCTTTGGATATGAGGTTAGAGAGTTTACAAAACTAAGAGAGAGTATATGTAAAAGGGACGATTTGCAAGAGAGAAATGGCTCACTATTTATAGGCAATTTTCTCTATTGTTCCCCGGTTCCCACGGATCCCTCCCCAGAGGGATCCGGCTAGTGCAATCCAAGGGATCCGCCAGTCTGGGTCAGCTTAAGTCTGGATTTTGGGTTGTAAACCGGGTTATGGGTTATGGGTTATGGGTTATGAACCATGGTTTATACAAGATTCAATGTATCTAGACATTAGATCATGAGTCATGGGTCATGGACCATGGATAATACCAAACATGACTTCGTGCATGATGTCATACAATGAGTCATAGGTTATGGATCAAGCTCCATGGGTATGGGTCATGGACTTTGGGTTTTACCCAACTACATTCAATGTATCTAGTCAATGGGTTAAGTACTTAGATTTTTACCCATTACAATATAAGTATGCATATTTCCATATTATGTAAACACTAGTTGTTATACATATGTATTTCTATAAAATATAAACACTATTACTTGTTTAGTATTTTATATGAAAATGTAAGTGTGTTAGTAAACTATTGGCTCAAACCATTTACATATTTTATTTGTTTCGTTAAAATGATTTTACGTTTGTTATCGACAAAACAATAGAAGATCGTAAAATATAAATAAACGTTTTTACGGCTTATTTGTATTAACAATCTCCCCCTTTTTGTTGATGACAAAACATAATATTATTTTAAGGAAAAACTAAAATTCGTAAAAAATTGAATTGGAGTTTTTACTTTCTTCTCCCCTTTTTGTCGAAACAAAAAAAGCTTCGAAAAGAAACTAACTTATTGTTTTGAGAAAAACGTGTGAAAAGTAATAATATGAAAAATAGAGAGTAAGAGAAGAGAAGAATTTTCGTCTTAGCTCCCCCTTGACCGGTGCTTCCCTTTGTTGAGGGCGTCAAGTAATTAGGAAGACTAAGCGAATGTTTTACAATTATGTTTGCAAATGGTTTCGTCTTTTGACGAACATGCTCCCCCTTGACGAGTGATCCCCTTTGTGAGGGCGTCAAGTAATAACGAAATCCTAAGTGAAAGTATTGCAAGTGTTTTTGCAATTGTTTTGCTTTGACTAAAAGCTCCCCCTTGTTGAGGGTGTCAAAGTCTTCATGTGTATTTTGAAAATCTACAAAACATAGGTTAGAAAACAAGTATATGATGCATAATTTCCTACAAATGAGACTCAAGTTAGTAAACAAAATAAGGCTTCTGTTTCATGGATTTCACGGTTCCTCCTCGAGAGGGATCCATCTAGGCAAAACGGAGGGATCCGTGTACCTGCAATCTCATGACAGTAATGTGGATGAAAAGTATGATGTTTAATATCAACAAGAGTTATATATTAAGATACTAAACATATTTTCATAACCAAATAGTATACAACATGTAATATCATTCAATAAAACGAGATAGATGATGTACATAACTCTAAAACTAAGAAAATGATCCAAACATGATGTATGATTCCTAATCAATCTAAGTTAAGCTTAAGACTAGAACACCACTTGAATTCCTAAGCTCAAGGAAGCTTAGGTTTGTTGACCTCATCGAAACGTTCAAGAAGGTGATAGAACATGAAACGTAGCTCGTCACGTACTTCATGTACTATCCCTTCAACATGTTGACAATGATAACAATCTTTTTCATGGCTAGGGAATGGTGGTGGTAGAAAGGGAGTGGTTTGAGATGGAAGGTTGAGTTGAGGTTCCACAAAAGAAGAAGAGTTTTGTGGAGATATGTTTGATGAAGTTGGAGGTAGTTCAACTAAGGATGCTTGTGGTGGTAGAGAGGTGTCTACTTCCATGTGATCCGGTTGTTGATTCCTCATAATCCAAAATGGACTATTTGAGGGTGATGGAGAGAAGGATACCGGTGCTAGTGTTGTTTCAACACCATGGTTTTGTTGTTGCGCTATTCTCTCAATTGAGGAGAATGTTGGCAATGATGGAGGATGAGATGGCCTAGAAGGCAAGTCCTCTAAATTGTAGAGGTGTGGAGATGAGAGTGGAGTGGTGAAGGATATGGCTCTAGGCACTAAGGGTGATGGTTTAGTGGAAATAGGGGTGTTTGGTTTAGGAGGTATAGTAGTGTTTGGCAAGGGTAGTTTTGTAGGAACAATCCTTTTGGGGATTGGTTTGATCGGTTGAGTTGGCTGAGAGGGAATTCTAGCGTTTGTGGTTTTAAAAGGTGATGATTCGGTTGAAGTGATTTCGTGAACAACCCGAGCAAGTTTCTTGGGAGGTCCTTTGGTGGATGAGTTAGCACTAGGAGCTTTCCTCATGATGAGATGACAAATGGATAGTGAAATAAGGGCTTTTAGTTGCTGAGAATGAGGTTGTAAATGGTGATTTGGAAGTACTAACAAAGAGGTTTATAAAGGGAAGGAGTTAGTAAGTGATTTTAAGGCTTAAACCACTAAAATCCTTCAAATTGCAATGATTTGCATGCACAAGAGTCAACTACAGAGTCGCATTGATCTAGGAAGTCAATTAAGACAAGGTGGAGTGTTTAAGTTAGCAAGGAGAGCTTGAAATGATTTTTTTAGCATAGTCTGTGCAGCCGGTTCCCATGGTTCCCTCAAATGAGGGATCCGTCTAGGCTAAACCTAGGGATCTGGCTATCAGCAGTCACATAAAAGGAAAATGATGTCTAGTAAGGTCTAATACCTACACATCTTGAGTGTTTTCAGTCTTCTCAGGTGTCTTAAATGATATGAGACTTAAATGATCAAGTGAAATGAGTGAGGATAGCTAATGATTGTCTTTTGTGGAAAGAAAGGGAGCTTTATGAGCACCAATGGATGATCAAGGATGACACTAAGAAATTTGAGAGTGTCAAGTGGATTCAAATGATCCTAGAGATCAGATGGTAACTTAAAAAAGTTTGGAAAATTCCTTAAAAATCATAAGAAATAAAAAACAAGTTTTTGGCCTATTTTGAGGTAGGGATGACTAAAATCAATTTGCTAAAATTGAGAGAAATATCAAACTAGGTGTTTGAGACATGAGGAACAATGTGTGAGTATTGGAGCGGAAATATGGTGAGTTTTGGAGAGGTGATAAATCAAAAACACCTTGAATGTGATCCTAAGTTAGCTATGAGTGAATGTGAGACCTACTAAGCTTGAAGAAGACCTAAAGTATTATGTTTGACTAATATAGTATGGTCTAGAGGATTGGATTGAAGTGTGGAAGTTTGCAAGTCTACTTCTGTCTTCCCGGATCCCACGGATCCCTTAATGGAGGGATCCGGCTAGTTATAAACGAGGGATCCGGCTACTGCAGACCAGTAGCTTCACAGAATGTGTGCATAAATTACACTAGGTGTCGCATACTAATACTAAAGTGTTAATACAAATAAGCCATAAAAACGTTTATTTATATTTTACGATCTTATAATGTTTTCTCGATAACAAACGTAAAATCATTTTAACGAAACAAATAAAATACGTAAACTGTTTGAGCAAATAGTTTTCTAACACACTTACGTTTTCACATAAAACACTAAAACAAGTATAAGTGATTTTATGATTTAGTAATACATATGTACAACAACTAGTGTTTACATATTTGGGTAAATATATACTTAAACTAGTATATACTAAAATGGGTAAAAAATAACAAATGGTATTTGACCCATAACCCATGGTTTTATCCAAACCATTTGACTAGATACATTGAACTCATGAGATACATTGTATCTAATAAGAAACCCATGGATCAACCCATAACCCATGACCCATGACCCATAACCAAAATACCCATGGGTAAAGAGGAGCGTCCCACGGATCTCTAGCTTTACGCTAGCCTGATCCCTTGTGGGAGGGATCCGTGGGATCCGGGGAACAGTAAGTTTTCTCCTCTATAAATAGTGAGCCATTTCTTCCTTTTGGCTCACCACTTCTACACATACTTTCTCCAAGTATTATACCTCTCTAACCACTTATCCTAAGGGATCTTTCTATGTAGTTTGTCTTTTGTTTTTGTGTGATTCTCTAGGTTCCTCTTAAAGGCGAGATCACTACTTCTTGAAGTCGAGCAAGCTCAAGTCCATGAGTTGCCATGCTTCGTCATCATCAAGACAACTGAGGTTCTCTTGTTGATAGTTCTTTTTTCCTCCGTAGAGATGTTGTGTTGAAGGCATTAGTGAAGGATGCCGAAAGAGTCAAGACGAAAGCATTAGTGAAAGGTGCTTAACGTCCATTTCAAAAGCATTAGTGAAGAATGCTAAAGGTGTCAAGACGAAGGCATTAGTGAAAGGTGCCAAGCGTTGTGTCAAAGGCATTAGTGAAGGATGCCTAAGAATCAAATCAAGTGGCATTAGGGAAGAATGCCTAAGTCGTATAATCGATGAGGTGCATCGTTATACATATAGTATTAGTTTATTTCCAAGGATGGTGATATCCTTGGTGGTGTTGTAGTAAGGAGTGGATCTCCTTGAGATTAGGTGTTGTGTTGTGTTGGGTAGTAGTTCCTCCATAGTAATGGAACTAGGTGCTTAGCCTAGTACCTAATAAAGGGTAGGCGACGTTGTGATAGGTGTGGTTCACCTTGGAGTGAAAGAACCCGGTGGTTAGCCTAGTACCGGAAAAAGAGTAGGCGACGTTGTGAAGGCTTCTCCGCCATAAGGAGATTGGTGTCGTGTAGTGTTTACGAACTCTCGAGTAGGTGACTCGGGGAGTGGAGTAGGGCAAGGAAGGTGTCCTTGTAGCCGAACCACTATAAATACTCGTGTCGTGGTTATGTGCATCTTACTCTTTATCTTTCATTACACGTTTATATATCTATCTATCAAAGTCCAACATAAACAACTAAATAGATTGACTTAAGTCGATCTAAATATTTAAAAGGAAGTTTTAAATTGGTAAGACTATTCAACCCCCCTTCTAGTTTTCCACAATTGGCATCAGAGCTTCGTTACCAAATTTCTTAGAGTATGTTGTACTTTAAAAACTTGATACGATCCGTGTATGTTTGAAAACTAAAAAGAAGGATTTTTCAAGTCATGTTTTAAAAATCATTATAATGTTTATTGTTGGACAATGATAGAATGTTCTAACATTTTCCTTGTTAAGTATTCTCCATACTTGGATTCGGGCTTACCAAGAAGATCATGAAGAATCTATCTAAATATTTCTTTTCGCAAAAAGAATGTTTAAGTATTGTGTTTCTCACACATGAATCTGGAGATTCCAAGAAGATCACAAAGCATTTCATCAAAATACTTCTTTTCTTAAAAAGAATATTTAGCTAAGGTATGATCGTTAATAATTTACTTTTGTTTTATTATTGTTAAAATCTTAGTTGCATAATTAATATCTATTAGTAATTACTCTAGTAGTTATCTATATTAAAGTCATCATCAAGAATAATATTCTTCGATTGATTTGTATAGACTACACTACCAACTCGTAATAATGATTTCTTGGTTATTCGATAGCCTTAATCATTATCCATCACAAAGGAATTATTGACACTCCATCTGTGTCAATAAATTTTCGTGTGAAACTTCTTGTATTATGATAAAATGGGATTTTATCATAATCTTTGATAAACCTTCTAAGAATTGTGACTAATTCTTAAAAAGGGAACAACGTCTAGTAGGATTAGTACTAAACCGTCAATAAACTCAAATCACAAGTTATTGAGCCTAAACATCAAATTCTAGGAGCTTTTAGAACTCCCAAACCAAAGTTATCAAGGAATGCTTAAGCTGATTTTTCTTTGTCATGTCGGATCCCTACGTTTACACTAGCCGGAGCCCAAATGAGAGGGATCCGCGGGATCCGTGCAACAGAAGACATGATAAGTTAGTAATGATCACTGTGGATGTTCCACAATTATATTCACCTCAAAGACTCACGAACAAGAACACAACTACTGTTCAAAGGAGCAATTTGATCATTTCTCTCAAGCATAACAATCACTTGTGTAAGTATAATCTTCACTACATTGTTAATTTAATTCCTTGATTTCTAGGATCACAATTTCTTCATCTTTAAGAGTTAGGTTCAAATGGGTTTATCATAATTTGTCACCACATTGTTTTCTAAGATAATCTAAATCAAAGAATTAACATTGTTAATACAAATTAAACACATTTCTTGAATTCAACAAAGATGATAAGAGCAAAATTGTGATCAAACCCTCTAGGTTACTATTCACAATTAACACCACATTGTGGTTGTATTGTTTAGGAACAATCATGCCAAGCAACAAACAACAAGATTACCAAGACACCGCTCATTACATACCAATGTACCATAGAAAAGATGGACTTAGTCCGGACGATAGGAAAGCCTTTAAAATGCTCGAAAAGAGACTCTTTCACGAAGGTCGAGTAGTAGAACCATCATTTCTTGCCAATACCGACATAAGAGAAGTTTTTGGAGCTATTGGGTTTGATTGTTTATTGGACATAAACGAACAAATTTTCCCGGTTTTTGTACTCGAGTTCTACAAGACAATGGGGATGATTAGAAATGATGATGGGTCCATCTCGATTAACTTTACCATAAATGAGCATGAGTACACCTTTTCGCTTGTAGAGTTTGGAAGAATAATAGGGGTTCCATATCAAGGTGTTTGTATGTATTCTAATGAGTGATCATTGGAGGAGATACACTCTATGGTAGATCATCATGCAATCTATCACATGATAATCCCGGAAGCAACCACGGTGAGGGACACCGTGTTCATGCCAAGAGCATCCCCATCAAGGGTCACTAGGAAGTCGAAAGTGATCTATAGGGATCCTTTCCAAATGGAGCTCTCCGAGATGTACGGATTGTATAGGAAATGGGAAGATGTGATAAGGGAGAATGTGGTGTGCCTAGTAGGAAATAAGGATCACCCCAACGCATGTCTAAGTTTCATGATCTATTGTCTAGTGACCGAGACTCGCTTTAACCTTGCCTACTACATGATCAAGAGAATGGCAAGTGTAAGAAGCATGGACAAAATGGTGCTTCCGTATGCAATGCTCCTAACCCGTCTTGCTAAATTCATCTTTGCATTAGATCCTTCTCCGCAATCCTATGATCATAGCTTTTGCAACAAGGTTATGGTGTCATTAACCGAGGGAAGAACTACAAGGTTTATGGTAGATGGCAAAAGGCCTCACCCACCCACGGATTCCTCGGAAGAAAGGGAGAGGCAAAGAGAAGGTGAAGGAAGTAGCAACCCACTCGGAAATACCGAACTCGACCCCTTGGAATACATCAACCAATTGCCGGACGTTCCTGGTGCATCACCTGAATGGCAACAAACCAAGGGAATCTTCAAGTGCTTCGCCAACTTCTTGAAGAAAAAGAAGTAGAGATGGTATGATAAAGAGTGGAGGACAGGTGAAGACGGGAAGGAGAGGAGAAATGAGGTAAGGTCATAGGACCTAAATTTGTGAAGAACAATTTCAAACAATGGGTTGTAAAACTTAAACAATGCTTATGTAGGATAGTGTAGTATGTAGGTCCTGCCATATCTTGGCACTAAACAATCTTAACTTAGGAACTTGTAGAATGAGATTTTACAACTCCTTGAAAACATTCAAGTGGTCGTCGTCACTCATTTTAGGAAATTTTAGCTCTCCCTACTTTGCTATGCCTTATATTTGTTTTGTTCTTGCATTTAGTCCCTATAGAAACAACTAGGAGAAGCATTTGCTAAAAAGTGCAAAGTTGCACATTTGCTGAAAGCCTTCTGATCTGCAGTAGGCGGATCCCAGCATTATAACTAGCCGTATCCCTCCCAAAAGGGAACCTCTGGATCCGTGACTACAGATAAGCAATACAGACTTACTTATATCAAAATAGCTCACTAGATCACCTCACACTAGTCAAACATAAGATATTAGAGCTAACTAAGTCTTCCTCAAATATTTGAAAGCCTCAAAATCACCCATGGCTTACCTAGGATATATTTCAAAGTATTTTTGTAAGATATAGGATTTCACAAACACAATAAACCATAATCATATGAGGCGTACAAGTAGTTTAAAGAGAGAAAGTTCTAGAGAGAGAAAGGGAAGAGAGTTGGGAACTATGTGAAACAAAGAAAAATGGTATTGAAGCTCCAACCCTCTACCTTGGAAGGTAGAGGGTATTTATAGTGTCTTACAAATAAACGCCACCTACGGGCTGTGGATCAGGCATACAGTGGGTAAAGACCCGTCCGTCCTCCACGGTGTTACTTAACAAACTACTTACTAACATATCTTGACTATGACTACGAGCTTTCTATCGAATACATATACTTGAGGTGACCGACTCTTTAACTACTGAATTTTCTAATTCCTAACAATCTCCCCCTAAGGGAGGTCACCTCAATTTACAATGAATACAAACAGATATTACATTAGATTGTTCTAGGATTCTTGATTAAGTTCTTTGCTCAGTAGCTCGTAGTCTTTGATTCTTCATGTTCCGCATGTTTGGATAATTTCAAGTGGAGGTCTTTAACTGATCCACGTGATGATGAGCTTTGAGCCACATTGAGATCATCACTAACATAAATCTCTTACTTATCCATTGTGGTGTTGGTATTATGTGATGTTGTGACATTTGGACCGACATGCTCACATTCTGGATCATGATATATTCTCATCAGAGTAGCGGAAGCTTTTACTAGTTCATGATATTTGCAGCAGCATAGCAGAAGCATGGAGTGAAAGTATCAGAGTCGTTGAAGCACTAATCATGATTTCTTTTGAGATGAATGTGTAGTGTGAGCATGCGGCTATGGATTGACCGCTCCATTCGATCACCGCAAGCGTCGGGCGTACACGCATACAACGATTAGCAATAAAGAGCACGAAAGTGTCTTTGATCACTTTCGTTGAATTGAGGTACACGGCCCACGGTTCCCGTTGATCGATACAAGTACGCCTGTGATCGGTATAATTCAAGAATTTCCTTGACAAGGTTTCGCAGCTGCTCTAGCTGTTCTCAAACCAGAACGTCTCAAAGAAGACAACACGGAGTGAGTGAACCAGCGAATTTAGATTCACTGATTGATGAAAAGTGGTTTGAAAAACAATCGTGTGCCGCTCAATAGAAATTGTTTTTGCAATACAACGAAGGTTTTAATGAAGGGTTATGGTACACAAAAGTCACTAAAGTTTCCAAAAAAATTTTACTAAGTTACTATAGTTTCATTTTGGTCATCCAGGTTACCCATGTTATAGTGACCGGTTCTTTAGGTTACCACGATATATACTTCTTATGATTACCGGTTACACTCACAAGCAATTAAAAATACTTTAAGATATAGAAACAAAAAGGATCGTGGGATTCATGTCTGTATACGCCAAAAACACCCAATAACAGCACCATCCTAAAATCTTATTAAGCCAAAATCACAAGAATCAAATAACTACTTTTGCAAACATAGACCGAACAAAAAACAAAAAAACCATCACCAAAATCACAAGATCTACAACCAAACCACCAAATCTACCATATAAACCACACACCCGAAAGCACCAAAACACAACAAACCCCGCGGTAGATGCCGGAGAGGTGGTGGTTGTTCCGGATGACGGTGGTGTGTAACAAAAACACCAAGACCCTGGACACCAACAATCACACCGAAACCACTTCTATCTCTTGGATAAATATTGTAACCAAAATATAGATTCTGCAGATCACTAACCTCAAACACCCCGATTTTCATACACACCGAAACCACTTAACTAACAAACGCGACCGAAACCACTTAACTAAGACCAATCTACCATAACTCAAACACCACCGGTTTTAAAAACATCTGGTGGTGTTGGTGGCTGATTCAGATTGATAGTGGTAGTGGCGTTTGGTGGTGGTGGTCGAAAAATAGTGATACCGGTTTGAGAGAGAAAGGAAAAGTGTTCTATGTTTTTGTTTTAGAGAGAGAGAAGAAAAGTAGATGTGGTGTGTGTAGTTTTTATAAGAGATTATAGATAAAGAGTAGGAAAGTGGAAATCCAACGTGGCCATGAGGTGGAGAAGTATGTCTGCCCATGTGGCATATGAGACGGGCTAGTAGCCGGTTGCCACTCCACTCAATGACCTGAGTGTAGTACTTTTAAACGTATAGAGACCTAATTAACAAACCCGATAATATGGGTAACCTGGATGACCAAAATAAAACTATAGTAACTTAGGACAAATTTTTTAGAAACTTTAGTGACTTTTGTGTACCATAACCTTTTAATGAAAATCAATTATCAATCATAAACACCTTTTATTTTGAAATATTAGTACACAGTCGATGTGCTAAAGAAAAGAGTTTTTAAGCACAACGACAGGTTTTTCAAAGGTATCCGTCAATCCATAACCTGAACCAGGATTGATTCAAAAGATTGAATCGCCCCATTGTTTCTGTTCAGTTGTCACATGGTTGATCTATTGGATAGATCTCACATGCCACCCACCGGGAGCTTGTTTGATGTTGGCTCCAGAAGGCTTTCCATCTTCATTGTGAATATGTTGGCATATCACTCAGATGTTCTGGCAATACCACAAGGATAATGCGTATGACTCATAAGATATAATCTCTCTTTCCACATTATGTGAAACAGAGAGTCTTCATTGAAAGTGTCCTAATGAGATTTATAGATTATCTCGTGGCTCTAGACTCAATTGTGCATATTTGGTTCCTATGCCGGAGACTAGGAGAGGGTCTCCTTCTTCAATATCAACAATCTCTAAGAGAAAGTCGATAGATAATGTCAGTTCCCCGTGAGAATGAAACAAGTCCTTTTAAGAGGAACTTGAGTGGTTTGGGAAGTTATAGTGCAGTGCGTCACTGGGTCCATGACGTCTTGTCTTCAATACCAGTGTTACCTTAGTAACCACCAGTAGTATATGAATTGAACCCGGTATCTGCCCTAAGGTTGAATTATCGGAGGGCTGTTTATATTCACCCTTTTCACATTCAATTTTTTTTCATTCTTCAACCCCTTCAGTGCTTGCCGAGACTTCATAACTAGAACCTTGTTGGGTTTATTCCAATACTAGCTCTGTCTCAGTCCACACTCTTCCCATATCTCGCATTTCTCCTTTTTTCATCATACCTAATGACTTCTACACTATCTAGTGGATTGTCCCTGGGTAGATCGCTCCGGTTCTGGCGGATCAAGGGAACAAATACCTAACCTTATCATCCTTATATCACCATACATAAAGTAAAGTTGGTCGGTCTATTTAGTATTGTTCATCTGCCATTGGAACCAATTGAAAACCATTTTAAAATCAATCCAAATACTTGTGATATATTATCAAAGCATTTTGTACCTGAATTGTTTTTGATATTTTTAGAACAAGAGCTCCCCCTCAACATGTGCATCAATCATCATTTTGTAATAGAAATAATTTTCATCTTTGAGGGGTTGACTTGCATCTAAGAGTAGTTATATTTAGAATGTGGTTTTCAAAATAGTTGCTCCCCCTCAATATGTGCATAGAAATTTGAAATTGTTTTGCACATATTAGGAAAAGACTGCACATTGAAATAAATTGATCACGTTTCAAATCTTTGTGGTTTAAAATAGATGCTCCCCCTCAACATGTGCATTGGAAAATTTGAAATCGTTTGGCACATGTGGGGAGGAAAGCTTGCTAAACACTTATAAAACCAATTATCAAGTTATCAGTTTAAATCCAATTTAAATCACAAATTCTCCCCCGATCACACTTTCCAAATCCTTTGAGAGATGTGATCTCTATTGATTTAAATTAAATTTTGAGAGCTTTTGAGGAGAATAGTGACTTGCTTTTGAAAAAACTTTTTAACTGATAAGGATCAGATTTTCAGACTTTAAACTCCATTGATTAAACATGCAAGATTGTCTTTTGAAAACATAACATTAGCAAAGGTTTTGAATCAACTGAATAAAACATTATTCTTTTTTATTGTTCAACAATAAACCTTGCTCATTTACGTGCCAATTGTTTGAAAAATGACCTTTCAAAACAACCTTTTTAATTCGAATAAAATCATTCTCCCCCTCAATCAATGACACAAGTTGTTGATTGAGAGATAGAGATTTTGGCAGATGATAAGCACAAATGTCTTACACGAATAATAGAGTACGAGGTATTTTCGAAGCAATTTAGTTTTTATTAGATGGCAAATATTTTTCAGAAGAATCATTAGACAGAAAAATATTTGGAAAGGGAAACATTTGTTTTAAGAATCAGAGCATGAGATTTGAAAAATAAGATAAAGCATGGCTCTGTTCTTTACTTTTAAAATGGGTTACTGCCTGAAATGATAATAAGCCACCATTTTTCTCCGCCTCATTTATTTTTATTTTTTTTAAACAAAAACTATGTACATTCGAAGAACATCTAAAGACCCGTGACATTCTTTGAATGTCAACACAAAGTCCGTAGATGAAATCGAAAAAGGAAAAACATGACAAAATAACAATATTTTTGGATTTTTTTGAGTGTTGTACATTGTTGCATGAGAGAGCAATAGCACTTTTATTATCACAATACAGATGGATTTTGTTGAATTCAAAGCCATAGTCAGATAATTGGGATCTCATCCATAGGATTTGAGCACAACAAGATGACATGGCTATGTATTCAGCCTCTGTAGAGGAAATAGAAGTACTCATTTGCTTCTTTGAAGACCAGCTCACAAGCTTATCACCCAAAAACCGAGCACCTCGGATGTACTTCGACGAGTATCTTGACATCCCGCATGATCGGCATGCATAGGTTGTTAGAGACATACCGGTGTCCTTCGGGTACCAAAGTCCCATATTGATGGTTCCTTGGAGATACCGAAAGACCCGTTCAACCGCTTCAAGGTGCTTTTTGGTAGGCTTAGCCTGATACTAGCACACATGCAAACAGCGAACAAAATGTCTGGTCTACTAGCTGTGAGGTACATCAGGGATCCAATCATACTACCATATTTCGTTTGGTCTACCATGATCCCTGAGTGGTCCTCATCCAGTTTAGTACGCTCTATCATGGGAGTGTCAACAGCGTCACTAGAATCAAATCCAAATTTCTTTAAAATCTCATTTGCATATTTAGATTGATTTATAAAAATGCCTCCGGGACTTTGTGAAATTTGTAATCCCAAGAAAAATGACATTTGTCCCATCATTGACATTTGAAATTTAGAACCCATTTCTTTTGAAAACGGTCACACTCATTGGGGTCAGTCGAGGCAAAGATAATATCATCAACATATATTTGAACGTGAATTAAATTTTTGCCTGACTTCCTGGTGAACAATGTCGGATCAACTGCTCCTTTGTTGAATCCAGTAGATAGAAGAAACTTTGATAGCGTGTCATACCATGCCCTTGGAGCTTGCTTCAAACCGTAAAGAGCCTTCTTCAAACGATAGACGTGAGTAGGATGCTCTGGATTCACAAAGCCTTCAGGTTGGCTGACGTATACGACTTCTTTCAGATCTCCGTTAAGAAAAAGCCGTCTTTACATCCATCTGATAGACTACCATGTTCGTACTTGAAGCATTAGCCAAAAAGATTCTGATTGCCTCGATGCGAGCAACTGCAGCAAATGATTCTTCAAAGTCAATACCCTCTTCTTGACGGTATCCTTTTGCAACCAATCGAGCCTTGTTCTTTAAAACATTACCATGCTCATCAAGTTTTATTTTGAAGATCCACTTTAGAGAAATGATCATGGCATAGTCAGGAGCAGGTACTAATTCCCATACATCTAGACGATCAAACTCATGAATTTATTCTTGCATGGCACTGAACAAGCTGTCTTTATTCATAGCATTTTTGACGTCTTTTGGTTCGATCTTAGAGAGTACGGAGTTGAAGAAGCACCATAAGGCATCGGTTTTAAGTTGTCGTCGAGTGGATACTGAACGAGAAGGGTTTCCAATGATGTTGTTCAATGGGTGATCATGTTTCCACTTTCTAAGGTGTTCATGTGGTTGTTGTTGAGGAACAGAAGTAGCAGAGTCGATTTCTCCTGATGAAGATGGTTCTGATGATGATTTAGGAGCAAATATGTTTTCAAAAGGTTCATCTTCTGGAGTAGCAAAAGGATTTTCATCATCTGTAGCAGCAACAACATTTCCATTGTGTACACTTGATGATTGAGGCATTGATGATGATACCGAGTGATCAGCAGAAGGCGCTTCTTGACTTAGTGACATGGAAACTGAAGGGTTAACTTCATTGACAGAGATAGGAGCGACCTCGTTGATGGAATTGACAAATCATTAGCCCTTGGCTCATAGTGTTCATCAAACATAGGATCAAATAATTTCTTCAAATCATCTTCTGAAGGAGGTACATAATGAGTTACTGGTGAGGGAATTGAAACCAGAGTAGAACTGATAGGACTACTTGATGAAAGTTGAGATGCGGGTCCAGATTTGGTTTGTCCTGGAGCCATTTGACCGGTCAGATCATCGAACGTAACGTTAATTGTTTCCATGATATTTCGGGTTCTTTTGTTGTAGATTCGGTAACCCTTCTTGTTTGGTGCATAGCCAACAAAAACTCCAATATCTGCCTTTGCTCTTAATTTACCTAAATCTTGACCGTCATTCGTTGGATAGCACAAAGCACCAAACACACGAAGGTAGGAGAGATCAGGTTTTCGTTTATGAACAAGTTCATATGGAGTTTTTCCATGAGAGGTATGAATAAGGGAACGATTTTGGGTATAGCAAGCAGTGGCAATGGCTTTAGCCCATAGAAACATTGGAACCTTTGAATAAATTAGCATTGTTCTTGCGGCTTCCACAAGAGTTCGATTTCGTCTTTCAACTACACCGTTCTGTTGAGGATTCGTGGAACACTTCTTTGATGACTGATTCCAACACTTTCATAAAACTGAATTAAGTCTTTGTTAACAAACTCGTGCCATTGTCATTCGAACTATTCTAACAGTATTGTTGAGTCGAACTTGTAGCTGTTTGATAAGTTTGATGATGACATATGGAGTTTCATCCTTTGTCCTCAAGAACTTTACCCAAGTAAATCGAGAGTAGTCATCAACAACGACTAAAATGTATTTCTTCCCATTTATTTTTTGTACTCTCATTGGTCCGCACAAATCCATATGAAGGGTATGAAGGACTTCCATTACTGAGTTTGTGGGTTTCGGTTTATGGGCATATTTTGTGCTTTTTCCCAATTGGCATGCTGAACAAAGATGATCTTTTTCATACTTTAATCTGGGTAATCCTCTTACTAAGTCCTTTCTGGAAAGATTGTTTATGGTACCAAAGTTCAAGTGATTGAGACGATGGTGCCATAGCCATGACTTAGTTTTGGAAGCCTTTGACAGCAAGCAGATGGGTGAAGACTTCATCATATCTTCGATAGAGATGGTGTATAGATTTGAACCACGAGTTCCTCTTAAAATTTCTTTACCATCAAGTTCTCTAACGAAACAAGTATGTTTTCTGAAGGCCACTTCTAGATCAGAATCACAGAATTGACCGACAGAGAATAAGTTATGACCAAGACCTTCTACGTAATATACCCTTGAGATAACACTATCACCGACAACATAATATCCATAACCCATAATTGCACCGAAATGATCGTTCCCGAATCTAACAGTCCTGATGAATTTGCTCACGAAGTTCATGAGCCTCGACCGGTCTCCAGTCATATGCTTGGAACAACCTGAGTCCAGGTACCACGAAACGATTTGAACGATCTGCAGTTGAACACGACAAGAATGGATAATCGGATAATTGGGATCCCCATGCAAGAATGGGTTCCACTTGGTTAGTAATGATGATTGGAACACCCACATCGAAGTAGAAACAACGGAATCATTAGAAGTAGATGCGATGCTAGTGTCCACATTTGCCCTATTCAAAGTATGTTCACTTCTTAAGGGAATAGTTCTACCAAGAGGCATCCATTTTCTAGTGGGCATTGATTTAGCAACTTTAGGGTAAAGCTCATTAATCTTACGGCCAGTAGGTATCCATTGATAACCTATATTACTAAATTTCCTTCTTGTGGGTTTCCACTTTTTTCTAACTTTCTTACGTCTTTGCCTTTTAGCCTTCTTAGCTTGAATTTTAACATTAACAGTTTTATCGGGGCATTTGACAGCATTAGACAAAACATTCTCACCACATTCATGATTAGTAGCGTAAATCAAGCGTCATCATTACATGGTTTGCGAATAGTAGCGAATTGAATTAATTACAGTTCGCTTATAGCTAATACTAGAATCAACACGATTCGTTTTATTCAACTCAAACTTAATATTCCTAGGGTGATCTTCTACTCTCTTCCAATGCACATTCTTAGCTTGTGAGGTCCTATCTTGCTTGGTATTGCCTGTAGGCTTTGACCCGCTTTCTTTTATGTCATTGATTGCTCTTGTAGAGGGAATTATGGGAACATTAGTTGGTTGATCTACTTTTTGCATTCCTGAACTAGACGTGCAAGGATCTGAACAACTTGAAGGCACATTAGTGTTCACTTTCCTAACACTGGGCATAGAATGGTTTGAATGCTTGGCACTAGGCATAGAACAAGGCATCACAGCTTTTCCTTTTGCACCTAAGGATTTAGGACATGTTGCAATTAAACATTCTAGCAGCTCCTGAGATCGTTTGGCCTGAATGCAAGCAAACCTAATTTCTCTATCAAGAGGCTTATTTATGAAGTCCTCTTCTACAATCTCACAGAGACATTCTAGACTATCCTTAAGGTGAGCACAATAGTTATGAAACACAAGTTCATTGTTCCTAACATGAGGAATGTATTTAACAGTCACAGTATATTTACAGTCTAAGGATGACTTTGATGCAACATTCTTATTAAAGACAAGTGGCAGTTTTCCTTTTTCCTGACTCCTCAGATTCTCAATTTCTTTTTGTAAAGAAGTTATTTTCTCGTTGTTTTTGTCACGAGTGACTTTCATTGAATCATATAACTCTTTAAAGTGTCGTTTAACTTTTTCATTTTCTTCTAGAAAACTCTCGTTTTCTTTTTGTAAAACATTAACCAAGTTTTGAAGATGAAAAGTTTGAGAATACTGAGAATCTAAAGGAGGAGGCATTTGGGAGCCAGTCACATTGTTCTTTTCACCCTTTAATTGAGAGATTTGGGCTTTCAACTTTCTGATCGTGCAACAATGAGCTTGAATCTGTTCGTCACGTTTATTTATCTGAAAAACTGCATCAAACTCTGGAACATCTGAGGATGTCTTGATATATGAGGTTTTAACATTTTCTTTGAGATGTTGATATTTTAGTTGCAAATTAAAATGTTCAACTTCTAGTTTAGAAAGATGTTTTACCAAATTATCATGATCATCTCGATCAATTTTCTCATTAAGTTCTGAGTTTTTGTTTTCAAGCTCAATGACATGATCATGGGAAACTTTCAATGCAATAGATAATTCATGAAATCGAGAAGCAGTAATAGAGTGCTTAGTAACAGTATAAAACACATCTTGAGCAACACAACTCGAAATCAAATTCTCATTTAAGATATGCAAGTTCTTCCTTTCAACTTCATTATATTTGAGTTCCTGTTCATAATCATTGACCTCAACTATCATTGCATCAAATTCCTTTTCCATTTCTTTAATATCTGAGTTTATTCCTTTTTGAAGGCTCTCAAATTAACCTTTTAATTGTTTAAAGAAAGGCATGACCTCAGTTAAGTAACATTCTTTAGTTTGCTCAAAACCCCTTTCCCCCTCAGTTATCCCTGTAGGTGTGATTCTCTTCTTACACTTTCTCAAAATCAACAAACAGCTGGTAAACAACATAGAGGCTGATTAAGGTTTTGCTATTCGTGGCAATTGATCTAGGAACTAAATGCATTGGTGTATTAGGAGGATACACAGTTGCTTGACGCAATTTCCTACAAGGGGGATTCTTTTCAACAAAATTTTCAGCTTTTTGCATATCCATGTCTTTCTTCCAAAAAATTTGTTCTGGGGTTAATTGAGTTTGAGGCTTAAACATGTTAAGGGAGATCCAATTTTCCTTAGTGTAATCATGAGGTTTGATAGTTATGTTTTTCTCTTTACATGTAGGGTTTTTGAGTTTCTTATCCATTTTCTCCCTAGTGACTTCATCTGATTTCTTATCTTCCTCAGTGCACTCTGCGCAACTAGGTTTCTGCCTAGGCTTAAGGATTTCATTGCCATCATAAATTACCTTATGATCAGTTCTAGCCTTTTTAATGACCTCTGGATTTGGTTCCTCAACAAGGGGAATGCTATGCTTATCGCTTAAGACTCTATGCTTAGTGATCAAGTGAGCAGTCTGAATGGTATTCCCTTGTACGTACAACTTATTTTCAAGCTTGTTTTTCAAAGTTTTTAGATTGGAAAAATCATTCAAAAGTTTCGATTCCTTAGCATTGAATTCTTGCTTAAGCATTTTCACATTTTCTTGAAGTTCTTATTTTTGCTTAGCAGTTTTAGAAAGCTTTTCTTGTAAGGAGTTTAACTCTTGTTTTAATATTTCTTCGCTAAAATTACTTTTTCTAATAATTGTACGCATTTGGTCATCCATTTCCTGCTCACGGGTAGTTAACTCAAACTTAGCACGTTGTTCATAAATTGCAACTTGTTCTTTATAGGCATTCAGTTCAGAGATAACAGAATCATCAGGGGCACATGCAGTGTATTCATAAAAAACATACTCATTATCGACTGCAGAAGATGCATTGCTTGGTACAACCTCACTTTCACTTTGCATCACATATTGATCATATGGGACAATATTGCTATTACCCTCATCATCAATATCTGATTCATAAGTTTCAAGAGATTGTCCTTTATTATGCATCTTTTGCTCATCAACTTCATCATATAGTTTTAATACCTCTGAGATGATTGATTCTTTGGATGGACCAGCTTGCTGTGATGATGAGACCTTAGGAGAGACCATTGGAGAAATGCTAGCCATGAAAATTGTTTGTGCAGTAGGTTCATCATCGACGTCAGAGTCGTATGCATCACAGTCAGCGACTTGAAAGGCATTCTGATGATTGTGACCTATCTCTTGAATTGGCTGTTCATCAACATCAGCATCATAGGTTCTAGAATTTCCCTCAGCGACAAATAACAACTCCTCTTCATCCAAAGCTGCTCCATTATCCTGAGCTTGCACGAGCAACATCTTGTCTCTGAAATATTCTGCATTCTGTGGACGTTTTGGAGATGTGCAGTTCCTATCAATATGTTCCTCACTACCACAGTTGTAGCATTTGACTGGCTTTGCTTGTCCTTGATTTGGATTCCTTCCACGATTCTGATTAGCTACATATCCTCTACCAACTCCACCTCTACCTCTTCCTTGTTCATACTGTCTTTCTTGAACTGGTTGCACCACAACCTTCCCATCTCTGACAGTAGCTTGATTGTGTGGATTGGATGCAGTTCTGAGGTTATTGTTTGTGTGTGGGAGAGAGTTCATGTTTTGACTAACCATGAGAGACAGTTGATTGATGAAGTTTTCCATGAGTTTGTTTGAGTCGGGAGGCTTATATGCTGGATCAGGGATGAGTTTGTAATTACCGTTACCCATGGGTATGACTTGAGATGCTTTGGTGGTAATACCAACATTGGTGTAGAAAGCAGTAGAATCATTTGGTGAGCTTGTTTCTCCCTGATTGGTTTTGAACTGATCCAGAATCCTTTTTTCAAACATAGCATGCCTCTCATTCTGAAGCAGGAAGGCATATAATTGCTCATAGTTTGTATTCTTCAATCCTTTGGTTAGCTTCACAGTGGTGACAAATTTGTGCCATTCGGGATTCATGTTGTTCACAAACTTTGAGTTGGGCTGAATGTTAGGCATGGTCATTTTGATGTTCCTCATGTCATTCACAAGCTTATGGAATCTCACGTAGTACTCATAGACAATCTCATCTGGTTTCATTTTGAAGTGCTCAAATTCATCATACAGCTGTGATTCTATGTCTTCCTTAGTTAATTCAGAACCTGAGAGAAGCATCTTGACATTATCCCAAACCGCCTTGGCTTCAGTTTTGTGATTGATTAGCTTGTAGATGTCTTTTGGAAGACCCTGAAGTATGATGTTTGAAGCCCTGATATCAGCATCGAATCTCTTTTTCTCCTTATCACTGAGCTCATCATACATCTTTGGTCTGTCCATTCCAAATATCATTGTTCCATCTGCTGCAGTGTCTATTATGTCTCTTGTAGTCTCAATCTGATACGGTCCTTCATCAATAGATTTGAGAATGTTGACCCCATTTTCCTTTCCAAGACAGTACAATCGGATTCGTTGAGCCCATGAGTCATAATCAGTTCTGTCAAGCATAGGTGGACGAGTATCTGATCCAACTTGAACGTCCTCACTACGAAGAAACGATAGTAGGTACGATGTTTGACATGATTACAAGTTCTACGGATTTTACTATTCCTTGATTAAACCGGGAAATTGATTCTTTCACAGGATTTTACTAAACCAAAAGAACAACCGTAAAAATGTAGCATGAAGAAGTAACAAGTCTCAATAGACAAGTAGCAAAACAGTCATCTCGCTTAGTTATCAACTCGCTAAACAACCAACTCGCTTAGTTATCAACTCGCTTAAACAACCAAATCGCTTAATAGCCAAGTCGCATATAGAACCAACTCGCTTAATAGCCAAGTCGCAAACAGAGACAACTCGCTTAACCACCAAGTCGCTTAAACTAACTCGCTAGCTGTACAACTCGCTTAATAACCAAGTCACTTTAGAACTCAAGTCGCTTAAATAAACAACTCGCTTAGAACCCAAGTCGCATAAAGAGTCAACTCGCTAAATAGCCAAGTCGCATATACCAACTCGCTTCCAATAACAAAGCAACTCGCTTTGAAGAAACAAAAGTCCGAGACTCAACTCGCTTAGTACCACTTTCACAAATAACCACTTTATCAATAAAAAACAACCAAACCACAATGATTTAAGCCTTCCAATTCAATACATAAACACATATGATGATCCTAAACACAAAAGTACAAGCAAAATTCAAACTTTAACACTAGAATTTGTCCAAATGATTCAAACTCTCCTAAACACTTAAAACCCCAAAAACCTTATGAAATCCACCAAAACAAAGAGCATGAAAGATGAGTGATCAAACCATGGCTCTTGATACCAATTGTAAGATATAGGTTTTCTCAAACACACTAAACCATAATCATATGAGGCGTACAAGTAGTTTAGAGAGATAAAGTTCTAGAGAGAGAAAGTTCTAGAGAGAGAAAGTTCTAGAGAGTTAGGAACTATGTGAAACAAAGAAAAATGGTATTGAAGCTCCAACCCTCTACCTTGGGAGGTAGAGGGTATTTATAGTGTCTTACAAATAAACGTCACCTACGGGCTGTGGATCAGGCATACAGTGGATAAAGACCCGTCCGTCCTCTACGGTGTTACTTAACAAACTAATTACTAACATATCTTGAGTATGACTACGAGCTTTCTATCGAATACATATACTTGAGGTGAACGACTCTTTAACTACTGAATTTTCAAATTCTTAACAATTTTTGATTTATCAACTCTTCAAAACTCACCATATTTCCGCTCCAACGCTCACACATTATTTATCACATCTCATAACACTTAGTTTGGTATATCAATCAATTTTAGCAAATTGGTCTTAATCACTTTTGACTCAAAATTAGGCTCAAAACTAGTTTTTCATTTTTTTTATTTTTTAAGATTTTAGTAAATTTTTCTTAAGTCATCATCTGACTTCTAGGACTAATTACCACCATTCCTCCATATCAAATCAAATGGTATCCTTGTCAAACACTTAGTTAGACTACCTAAAGTCAATTTTCTTACCCAAAACCATCATAAAGCACCATCACCCATTATGGTTGAGCATTTAAGATATCCAACAGTTAAAAACTTCAAAATTGAGTCAAAACCTCGAAATACTTAGGTAATAAACCCACAAAAGCATAATCATTTCACCTAGAACCTGTCTGACAGGCGGATCCCTGGTTTATAAAAAGACGGATCCCTAGTGAGAGGGATCCGCGGGATCCGTGGCTGCAGAAAGCTAAAACCTGCTTCCCTCTTCAATTTTAAACCACCTTTTGGTTATCTAACCACTTTTATCTGTCATTTATTGTCTCTCTAGAGCTGATCAAAATCCTAAGTGCATGCTTAATCCTCTTAGTGGCCAAGAATTTAATTCTCTAATTCAAATTACCCTTTATAAACCAAACACTCTTAAGGTTAGGGCATCACTTCCACCTAGCTCTCAAAAATCAGTCACTAAAAGCTCATATAGCATCCTTATCACCACCATGACTAAAGCTCTTAGCAACAACTCCTCAACAAAAGGCTCATCCAAAAGAAAGGGTCATATGATCCATGAAATCTCATCCACCGAATCATCTCCCATAAGAGATGACAATGGGAGAATCCCACCTCAACAAACTAATTCAACATTTGCTAAGAGAACCGCAAGGATTAGCATCAAACCTTTTGGGCTACAAAAAGGGTCATCTAGTTCAAAACCAAACATAGCTAGTTCTAGCAAGCCGTCTAAGTCCTCATTCCTTGAGCATGGATTTAACGAGCCTCTTCCTCACCCAAATCTCTATGCATTAGACCACTCGCCACCAAGAACCTCCCACTCACCAACCTTCTCGTTAAATAGGGAACCACCCACAACACCGAGTAGTCCATCATGGGAAACAAGGAACAATCATGGACATCATCATATGGAGGAACTTCCACTACCACCACCCTCACCTTTTGTATAACCTCATCCCACACCTCAAAATGAAATCCCACAATAGTTCGTAGAACCTTCTCAAAACATCCATTTTCCTTCGATTCCCAATCAAGACAATAATTGCCCAAATTGTCTAATCACCCAAGGACTTGTTCAAGAAGTACGAAATGAGTTAAATTTCATGTTTAATCATCTTCTTGAAAGATTGGACCAAATCAATAAGTCTACTCATTTTTAGACTCGACCACTTTGTTGCATTCTAGGCTTTAGTAACTTATTAGTAGAAAATGTACGGCTAGATCATTCTCTTAGTTTTAGAGATTTGTTTGATTATCTCTTGGTTTTATTAAATGATTACTTATATGCCATGTTACTTTGTGTTTATGCTTGCTAATTACATACATATTTCACCTCATTATTAGCATTGTTTGGCATATCTTCATTGCTGAAGAATCTGTCACCAGACAGCCGGATCCCTAGCAAAGGCCTAGACGGATCCCTCCATAGAGGGAACCGTGGGATCCGTGGTACAGAAGAACAATTTTCTACTAACTTGAGTCTTATTTGCAGGAAATTATGCACTATACTCTTGTTCTCTAACCTCTATTTTGTAGATTTTCAAAATACACATGAAGATTTTGACACAATAAAGCTAGGGGAGCTTTGTGTCAAACCATATTGCAAACTCATTTGCAACATAATCCTTATTTGGATTATACTTCATGACACCCCATTGCAACGTTGCAATCTTCAAGGGGGGGCATTTTCGTCACAAGGACGAACCATTTGCAAAAATAAATTTCAAAACATTAGCTTACTTACTTTTATGTACTTGACGCCCTCACAAAGGGACGGACTCGTCAAGGGGGAGTTAAGACGAGATCCATTCCCGTTACTTTATTTTTTTACATTTTCTCTTTTTTACATGTTTTTCTTAAAAACTTTGTGTTAGTTTCTTTTCGACGCTCTTTTTGTTTCGACAAAAAGGGGGAGAAGAGAGTAAAAACTCCAATTCAAACTTTTTACAAATTCTAGTTTTTCCTTAAAATAATTTTATGTTTTGTCATCAACAAAAAGGGGGAGATTGTTAATACAAATAAGCCATAAAAACGTTTATTTATATTTTACGATCTTCTAATGTTTTGTCGATAACGAACGTAAAATCATTTTAACGAAACAAATAAAATACGTAAACTGTTTGAGCCAATAGTTTTCTAACACACTTACGTTTTCACATAAAACACTAAAACAAGTATAAGTGATTTTATGATTTAGTAATACATATGTACAACAACTAGTGTTTACATATTTGGGTAAATATATACTTAAACTAGTATATACTAAAATGGGTAAAAACTAACAAATGGTATTTGACCCATAACCCATGGTTTTATCCAAACCACTTGACTATGTACATAGAACTCATGAGATACATTGTATCTAATAAGAAACCCATGGATCAACCCATAACCCATGACCCATGACCCATAACCAAAATACCCATGGGTAAAGAGGAGCGTCCCACGGATCCCTAGCTTTACGCTAGCCTGATCCCTTGTGGGAGGGATCCGTGG
>OU343219.1:86998050-87099587 GCA_910596185.1 Chrysanthemum makinoi | reverse complement strand
CGGGGTCTACATGTATGCCCTAACTGTCGATTACGTGACCTAAGAATTGCACAGTGGGTATCCAAAACTCACACTTCGAGAATTTCGCATACAGTTCTTCCTTCTTCAACAATTCTAAGATCAATCTAAGATGCTCTTCGTGTTCTTTTACACTCTTGGAATAAATTAGGATATCGTCAATGAATACGATCACAAATTTATCCAAGTAGGGTTTACACACTCGGTTCATGAGGTCCATGAACACAGCTGGCGCGTTGGTTAACCCAAAAGGCATGACTTGGAACTCGTAATGCCCATAACGAGTTCTGAAGGCGGTTTTGGGAATGTCTTCTTCCCGAACTCTTAGTTGATGGTATCCGGACCTTAAGTCGATTTTTGAATAAACACTCGAACCTTGCAGTTGATCGAATAAGTCATCGATTCTCGGTAGTGGGTAGCGGTTCTTAATGGTTAGTTTATTCAATTCACGATAGTCGATGCACATTCTGAAAGTTCCGTCCTTCTTCTTGACGAATAAGACCGGTGCTCCCTGTGGTGATGAGCTTGGTCTAATGAATCCTTTTTCCGCAAGTTCCGACATCCGGTTTGATAACTCCCCGAGTTCCGTTGGATCTAACCGATAAGGTGCTCTTGCCACTGGTGCGGCACCGGCACTAAATCGATCCGAAATTCAACCTGCGGATCGGCGGGAGTCCGCAAGTCTTCGGGAAAGACTTCAGGGAATTCTCTTACTATCGGCACGTCCTCCAGACGTTTTTCTTCTCCTTCTTTTTCGTCCTTTCCGGTGACTTGTGCTAGGAAGATATGACATCCTTCCTCGATACACCTTAACACCTTGGTACAGGAAATGACATGCAGTCTTGAAGCGTTTCTCCTGTCACTTTTGTCTCCTTCTATTGTTAGGAATTCATCTCCATAGGGTATTCGAACGAGTTTCTCGTCGCAAATGATGGCAGCATGATATTTTGCTAACCAATCCATTCCGACAATAACATCGAAACTACCCAATGCTACTGGTATCAAATTGATATTGAATGGGTGGTTTAGCAGGTTAAGGGTGCAACCTCTTATGATGGTATCTACTCTTTCTATGTTACCGTTAGCTAGTTCCACGTTGTATGCATTTCCTAATGCGGTTGGGGCAATATCGAGTAGTGGACTAAATGTATTAGAAACAAAACTCCTATCGGCCCCCGTATCAAACAATATGGATGCATAACGGTTATTTATAAGGAACGTACCCGTCACCACATTCGGGTCTTCCTGAGCTTCCACTTTGGTTACGGCATAGACTCTCCCACGAGCTCCTTCTCCATTTCTCTGATTACTCGTTTGTCCAACATTTCCCTGAATCCTGCCATTCCCATGGCCTCCTGGATTTCCTCGGTTTCCTTGATTTCCTTCACGGCCTTGGTTTCTGGTCTTTCGGCATTCATTCTTATAATGCCCTTTTTCACCACAACCAAAGCAAGTTATATTAGCTTTTGGGTCCTGAGCTGGAGCCGGAACTGTCCGCCAATGATTTGGACCTGCAGTTCCTGGTTAAGTGTCCGATTTTCTGACAATTACGGCATTTGACGGTACACTGCCCCTTGTGATGCAGTGTGCATCGATTACACAATGGTGCAGTCCCTGAGTACGGTTTTCTTTCTCCGACATTCACTGCATAAGCTCTAGCAACATTTTGCCTCTTGTTTTGATTGTTGCGGTTGTTCCTATTGTTGTTGCCACGATATTCATAGTTGTTGTAACCTTGAGAATGGTCATCCCATTTCCTCTTATTGTCAACCACTTTGTCCATGGAATCCTCAATCACTTGGTCCATGAGTTTGTTGGCTACTTCGATGGTTTCATGAAGATCAGCAGCCTTAGAAGTGGTTACATTGCCCTTGATAGGTTGGGGCAGTCCTCCGATGTATCTCTCCAACAATCGGGTCTCGGTGGGAACCATTTCAGGACACAATAAGGCTAGTTCTTGAAATCGCTGGTTATAAGCGACCATATTGGTGCCTTGAACTTTGAGGTTCCAAAACTCATGCTCGAGCTTCTTGATCTCATTACGAGGACAATACTTTCGAAGTACCATTTCCTTGAAGTTCTCCCATGACATGGCATATGCAACATCGATACTAGCGGATTTCAGAAAGTTGTTCCACCAGGTTAAGGCAGCATCCGTGAAAGTGAATGATGCATACTTAACCTTAGCCTCTTCTTCACAATTGCAGATTCGGAACACAGTCTCGAGCTTTTCGATCCATCTGGTCAGACCGACAGCTCCTTCGGTTCCACTAAAGCTTCCAGTCATGGTTTTACGAAAGTCTTGATAAGTACAAGTGCGGTTGTGAGTGGGTGGTCTTGAAGTTCCAGCATTAGTAGACGAGTGGTTTGCTGCAGCTAAAGCGGCGTTTACCCGCTCATTGACTAGTTGGTCGATCATGGCTTGATTCATGATAGGCTGGATTGGAGTAGCCCTAGCAGGAGTAGTGGCTTCAGCAGTCTGATCGTGTGTGACTCTGTTTGGAATAGCGGCATTTGCAGCTTGGTTGCGAGTGACTCTCGCTGGAATTGGAGCGTTGGAGGCTCCACCAGGGTTGGTACGTTTAGATCTTCGTTTTGGCGGCATTTCTGCAGTAAGAAAGGTGATGAGATATAGAACCTTTTAATCAAGGTAAGTGCCAAGTAATAGTGTGGTTATCGTAGATAGATCATATGAGCAATCTATAAAAGTAAAGATAATTGGATAGGAAAATGAGTTTGACATAGATAGAACTTCGGTTACAAGGTTCCTACGGTACATGATGAGATACTAGCTGGAATACAACCGAAATACAACGGAATACAACGGAAATACAATGGAAATACAATGGAAATACAACTGAAATACGAGAATAATAACTAACACTAACTGTTATAGTTCAGTTTAGTGTAATACATCATGCAATAGGATCTAAGGATGTCCACGCTCGGTACGTAGTCGCTCGATGGTAGCAACTAACTCTCGCTGCGTATCCTCCAAACTCGCGATACGCCTCATCTGAGATGCTAACATAGACTCTAAACCAGTAGTCCTCTGCCATCCCTCTCTGACAGTATCTCTAGCAATCCACTGGACGCTCTCTAGCTCCTCTAGTCGTCCGTGTATCTGAGCTTGACCTCTACCCAAGGCTTGTACTCTGCTGTCCAACTCTCTGACGTCCTCAACCTGAGTCTCAACCCTAAAACCCAGTCGCATCCTCTCGTGTCTCTCGAGCTCCACGCTCTCATACAATATATCCGTAACTCGGTCTAAACCCTCAACACGCTGCTCGCAAGCTTGCAAGCGTGTTGGATCGATCCTCTCTAGCTGATCAGAATGGACTCCTAGCAGAGTCTCCTAAGAGTCCAACTGGATAAATATCCTCTCAATGAGGGTCGGATCACCATCTGGAGATCCTGATAGGTCTGGCTCGGTCTGTGCCTCAACTGGTGCAGCTTCCTCAATGGTCTCAAGCTGTCTAGTGGTGCGCTCAAGGCGCTCCATGTCTGCTGCAGATGGTACAAATGAAGGTGATGACGGACTATAGCTCGGACTAGTGATAAGTGGTACTGAACTGATCAAGCAATCAATATCTCTCCAATCAACCTCACTACTCTCCTCCTGACTGTGGAGAAAAGCGGCTCTCTGCCCTAATCCAAATGGTGCATCAATATCCATGTCATCGCTCAATCTCTGAGCCATCCTGGAGCTCTGTCCCAACTCCTGTATACTCTGGACAATCTCCAGACCCTGTGTACTCATATCTGCTGCTATGCTAACAAATCCAGGGACACTCTCAGTCTGTATAGGCTCTGGTAGTTCCTCCTCAGGATCCTTTTCCGGATCTTCTTCCGGATCTTCCTCAGAGTAAGAATCAGTAGATCTCCGAGTCTCGATGAGGTGGTGACTCAGTGGGTGATGGTTTCAGTGACTCTGAAGTAGTAGAAGGACCCATGTAGGCAGCGCGGGTCATCCGAGAAGCTAGTGCAGGCACATATGAATACCGCTCTCGATATCCGGGTACTCTCACAATCTTACGGGGTTTTTGCCTGCGCGTCAATAGAGCTGATGGAGTGGTGGTGAGGGTAGGTATAGGTGGAGTAGGTGCAATAGCTGGCTGGACTGCTAGTGTGGCCTGCACGTATGGATCAGTGGCTAAGTGTGCAAGCTGGCGGATGGTCGGTGAGTGAGCTAGTAGGATGTCCTCCTGAACATCGTGAGGAAAGGCTGGGGAAGGCATAGTCTATGACAAGACGGTGCATATGTGTAAGTATGTGGAAAAATATGCTCATGATGGATATGAAATAGTACATAAGTAAATAGGAAATAAAACATATAATCCTATTAAATGAACTTTAAATAAAATGGCAAGTAAGGCAAGCGGCAATCGGCGGTCGTAGTATGATGTTTTTGGTGAAAAGTAGTTATAGTTTTAGGGTTTATATGTACCTAGTTCTCTGTAACTTAGGCTCTGATGCCAATCTGTAACACCCCCAAATTTGTTTAGCGGAAGCATACGTGTTATTCGGGAGCGTTACGGAATTGGTGAATCATAACACAAGTAATAAAGAACGGAATACATACTCCGTTTGATTTTATAAAATAATTTTTAAACACTGTCTTACAACATAATTTAAATAAATGGGTACATCCCATTTGATTTAGTGGTCCCAATGTAAAACATCATTTTTGTGTAAAAACACTTCTTTAATACTACTACGACCATACATCCGCTTCTTGCCTTGCCTTCATGAACAAATCTTAAACACCTGAGAAAATATGCTAAAAGGTCAGCTAAAAGCGGGTGAGTTCATAGGTTTGAATTAAAATGGTAAGCTTGGACCATAAGCAAAGGCATATAATCATTACAACGAATATAATGATATATGTATGAATGTCTATTATGTTAGCTCTAAGTTCATGCAACCGATACTACGACAGTTTCTGTATGCTAAAAGATGTCATACAATATAGGGGCCCATAGCAAGTGTTTTGTCCCTCAACACTTGATTCCGACATGGTATACGTTTCGCCTTGGCCTAAGCATGGCCAACCGAACGGAGGAGTCACCCTCAATAGATCTATTTATAACATTCGCGTTTCCCAATGGGGAATTGACGGTTCATGAAAAAGGGCATTTTCTAGGGACATAAGGGCTTAGGCTAAACCACGTAATAGTAATCATGTAATAGTTTTGGTCCATGAAAAGGTTTTGCATATTTCTCACCCCAAAATGTATAAAACAGTTTATCAAGTAAAAGTGGGGCTATGAAACTCACCTTAGCAAAAGTGCAAATCCGAAATGTGGGATTAGTGATTGTTGTGAAACGGCACCGACACGCGACCTAGATAAGGAGGGCAATGTTTTAGTTCATCGTTTAAGTATTGCTTACTTTAAGTAGTTCAATGGTTTTTATAATTGTAGCGAAACTAAACTTTTAGTTTTAGAAAAATGATTCTTACTAGTAAGTATACGAAGTATATATACTTTTCATGTTGAAATTAATATAGTTTTAAAATCCAAAGTTTGATTCAAAACAATTAATCACAATGTTCCACTAGTAAGTATATAAAGGTGTATATACTTGTTTAAGTTGACACAAATGGTTTTGTCAAAATTATATTTTATTTTCTAATTGTATTTAGAAAATATTTGAGTTAAAATTGAAGTACTCCAAAATTTAGTAAACTATAAAATAATATAGTGGTCTCTATTTATTTATCAAAAGTTTTCCTCTACATTTATCAATTTCGACAACTAATTTTTGTGACATAGCTATGTCTATTTGCACTTATTGATGTCAAAATGTTGCCGTAGATTTGAATTATGTGGATCGTGACTTGAGCACTCGTTTCTTATATTACAACCTTTACACTTGTTCAATTGTATTAGAACTTGTATGCTTGTATACTTGTCGATACGTATGTGTACCTACCTAGGTAGAAGATGTTGAATATTCAGAAATGAGTTTAGTCTTATATTTGATTTTCCGTATTACGTTTCTAGTTTTGCTTCTTGTTTCATCAAATTGTCATTTGAGCATATATGTCATACGAGTGGGCTGTGGCCCAGTTTTGAAGGCACTAGATCTGGGCTTATCGAAATTGCACAAAGGAGATGGGCTCAGCCCAATGATGTTTAGGAGGCTTTCTTGGAGTGCTAACTGGGCTGCGGCCCAATAAGGTACAGAAATGAAATTGTACAGGTTCTCAGAAGGCTCAAATTGCCATCACTAGGCACTAATGCATATATCCATTCTTGACACAAGAGTACCTTGGTGATATAGTTTTATACACGCAAGTTAGACTCACAAACTTTTTGGCTTGCGATACCTTTCAACATCACATGATGAGTGAAGTTGTTTCGATTTGCAAGCTCTCGATAGCCATGTGGGTTTCCTAGCATGAGTTATAGGGTCGCAATACAAGTAAGATGAGCACATGATTAACACTCAAGGCCACTCTTGTGGTCTTGTGTCAACAAATGGTAGTAAACACCCATTTTCCCTCACGCCATTTACCTATTTTTAAGGCGAGAGTGAGATAGGCCAGGACTAGTTCAAGACTTTACAAATGAGTAACTTGGCTCGAGATACACTCGATCATTCATGCTCCAATTTGTGAAGCCGAGACCTCTTGACCAGGAAGCATTTGACCCCAACACCATGGTACTACCATAGCGAGGTTGTCGACTCACTTACACTTTCAAAACGTTTCTATTTCGAGGACTAGTATGAACTTAATGAGAATAACTATGTTTATGCTCTTTCTTAGCTGATAACAAAAGGAAAAGACTATGAAGGAATTTGTTTCAAAAGGGATTCGACTAGCACATTCTATCCCGGGATCACTCTAGCTTCGGCTAACGTGAAAATCACACTTGACTACACCAACCTAAGTATGCATCTAAACATGGTGGTGTAAGATTTCTTAAGTTGTTATTGACCCGTTTCGACCAAAAGTTTGACAAAGGTTTAGGAGAATATCTAGCATGCCATTTCTTTTCCATTTCGGGTTCGACAATAAACTGGTTACCAACCAGTCTAAGATCTTATGCCAAGTGAGACTCGGACTTTTCTAAATCTTAGTGCCTAGTTTGCTTGTTTACCAATACTCTCGACAGAAAACTAATCCCATCCAAAACAATGACTAACTCAAAAACTCAAGTGACCAAAACCATATATCATATCAAAGCAACATATAGTTAACGCCAAACACCTTATTTAGACATCGAAAACCAAAACGAGATTTCACCATTTACATCTCATTAACCACGATTATTGTACAACAATTTACAAGGAAAAAGAATCAAAGATGAACCTTATGTTAGGGAGGCGAAAATGACAAGGATGAAGGCTAACTCGAGAGCTCCACACAAACCAAACCTCCAATCCGAATCCGAGCAACAAACCCAATAGTTTCACAATACCCTTAAGAACACTTTTCTTTTTGTGGTGGATTGAGATTTGCTTTGTGTGAGCCCTTAGCCTCTCGAGTTACATAAAAAGAAAAATTAAAAGGAAGTCTTTGACCAAGCCTTTACACCTTGCTCCTTTGTTTGAAGCTAAAAATGGTTTGCTTCCAAACCAAACGATTTCTTGGATTGGTGTAAAGATTTGTTTGTGATTTATCTTGATCTTCTTGGATTTCTTTGGAGGTAGCGGCGCATCAAGATAGGGTTGGGGAAGAGATTCTTACATGAATATGGTATGAAAGATGAGGAATATTAAGATGAGGGGTGTCGGTTTACTATGTTTGGGAGAGATTCGCCTATGAGGCGTGTGAAGATGGGGAAGAAGTTTTCTAGATGAAAGAGATGAAGATCTGCTATATCTACTTTCTGCTTTTGCATAAGTTTGTCGTGTGGTTGAGATAAGAAAACAAGGGATATATTATTTACATGTGAGTGGTTTTGTTGTGTATGAAAGGGAGGACATGTACACCTATTTTTCAAGTCTCCTTTTAAGTGTATTTTTTTTTATACATAAATGAGTTAATATAAGATAATATAAGTAAATGTAAGTAAGGTATGTGTAATGTATACTTATGATTTATTTTGTGTAAGTATTTGTATGTGGGATAATTATTGTATAAAATGTATGCATTTACATTATAGTTATGTATGTTTGCACTTGAGTCTTATAAAGTCATTGTTTAAGTGATAATGTGTTTAAGTATTTTGGTGTCCTGCGAAGTCATATTGTGACCAAGGTATCATTGTTTGACAACTTTTTATCCGTGGTATTTTATTGTTACGTGTCTGAAATATTTTATCCTTGTAATATTCCAAGTCGCGGGCATTGGTTAATTGTTTTAGCGAGTCCTTATCATAGTGTCGGTACGCGTGCCGTGTCGGTCACCGGGGAAAACGAGATAACCTCTCGTCTTATAATTTAAATCATAAGACAAAATGAAATATTCATAAAATGATATGAATGAAAAAGTGATGCAGTTATCTACCGTATGCGAGTTAACTACTCAAATGATCAGGCAAAGCTTGTGTATGCTTAATGACTTAGACTTAGTAGTAATAAATTACTAATCATCAGTTAAATTTTAGTGAAAATTTACCGTGTGTCACATATATCCAGCCTAACTTAAAAATTACATATATATCGAATCTAAAAGTTAAAATTACATATATATCCAACCTAAGTTAATATTTTCATATATATTCAATCTAAAACTTAAAAATATCGTATAAGTCCAAAATTAAAACTTAAAGAACATATTAAATATCATTTGATTTTAAAATGACCATTATAACCTTGTTTCCTTTTCATTATAGTCACACATAGGGGTTTTAGTCGGATTTGATTGGTCGGGTACGGATTAATTCGGGTTGAGGCAAAAAAAATATATATATACTCGAACCCGACTTTATTTAAAATCTTGGTTAGTCGGGTTTGGGTCTATTCGGGTTGAGTTCTAAATAGAGTCGGGTTCGGGGTATTTTTTTTTAGCCTCGACCCGAATTTTCCTTACCCAATGAACCCGACCCGAATAACACCTATGTGTGAGTATAATGAAAATAGAAACAATGGTATAATGGTTATTTTAAAATAAAATGATATTGAATTTTATGGTTTTAATTATATATAAATTGGGTATTTGTATATATATGGTAATTTTAAGTTTTATATTGGGTATATGTGAAAATTTTAAGTTAGGTTGGATATACTTATAATTTTAAGTTTTAGATCGAATATATATGTAATTTTTATGTTAGGTTAGATGTATATGTAATTTTAATGCAAAGGAGGAACATATATGAAATTCTCCCTTTTTAAATTATTGAGATTAATTTAATCAATTAAATCACATAAAGATAAAAGGGTAGAAATTGATTCATTCGTATGTGAGAAAATTTGTTATGTAAATGATCTTTAATCTAAAAGAATTACATTATTTTGTAGCAATTTTATTAAAACAATTTTATTAAAAAAAAAAAAAAAAAAAAAAAAAAAAAGTTGTACCAATCATGTTATTTTATTTTGACACATGACAAAATCGAACAATATAATGTACCAATAAAAGCTCTATTGTAAAATCGGCTCAGGCGGCCGATTAATCCTCGTATAATCGTTGCTCGTTCACTAAACGCCTTGATTTATCATAATCTGCCTATTTAATCGGTTTGGTCAAAGATCGCTTAAAAATCGGTCAGCAAACCGATTAATTGGAAAAAATCGGTATAATCGGATTAATCGGACAAAAACGCTTAAAAATCGGTCAAAAAATTGCTTAAAAATCGGATAAAATCGGTCAACAAACCGATTAATCGGACAAAATCGGTCAAAGATAGCTTAAAAATGGTAACAAAACGAGTAATATCTATGTTTGACTTTGAGCTTTGAAGAATTATGTATTATGTTTATATTTAAACATTTGAAATATTTGAACTTTGATGCAATATGCTTATCTCATGATATAATATAATATAATACCTAAAATTACAATTTTGTGCATAAAAAATCCAATCCGATTAATGTCAGGCTAACCGATTAATCGCTAGGCTCTACCCAACCGGTTCACTAACGCCTAGCAATTTTTACTACCTTGAATAAAAGTCATAATTGAAGCTCAATTTACTAAACTATTAACTTTTTGTCTTATATCTAAAATGTGGTAAGATAAACATATGTGTCAATTTTGTGAAAAACAAAACTAATTAATAAAGTTTTAGTTGTTAAATTTTAAATAAAGTACATTTGCTATTTTTAATTTTTTTTAATAATTTTATAAATTTAATATATACCTCTAAAATTTATAACTTATAAAAAAGAAAAAAAAAATACAACAATCTATTGTTGTTATTTATAAAAAATTAAATACATATATTAAACTAATGTATTTTCATAAAATTATAAATATAAAAAGAAAAGTACGAGTTATTGTGACATGTAAATGTATACATGAGATTATACATATACGAACGACTAATGTTATTCGTCTTTATAAGATTAATCCGAAAACATAATATTTTTTAAATATCCGAATTTAATAACGACTCACATTATTCCTTCTTATAAGTTTAATCCATATATAAGTTTAAAATCGGCTTAAATTGTTATTCACATTAATATAGATATAAAAAAAGGAAGTGATGGCTTCACACGTGACATTGAGATAAAAATAAATTAATGGAATTCTACATATAATAACAACACATATTATTTTTTCAAGGTTATTATGTGCTACTAAACACACATAATATCTAGAACATAATATAAATAGTTAAATTTAAACAAGACCAACCTAAATGTCATGTCAGTTAAACAAAGTCAAATTCTTCGTGAAACAAAAATCCATACAAAGTATTAATCGATATTAACACATAATGAAAAATTATGTAAAACTCGTGCGTGCACAAGTATTAAAACTATATAAGTATTAAAAATTTAAAATAATTTCACAAAAAACTTAAGCATTAAAAAATCATGAATTTATTAATTGTCACACTATTTAACTTCAAACAAAATTATTAAAACATTATTACCCGTTATATTATTTGCCTAAATCCCATACGCGCACGAGTTCTAAAACTCTTTTGTTCAAAAATAAAAAACATTGTGTCACAGGAAATCTATGAAATAAAATGATTAAAACAAATAAAACGTGTTAAAACATTATAAATAACAGTTGAAATGTAAAATACTACTAGTAGTAGTTTCTTTTTATTTGAATGTGTCTGTTAATCAAATAGGACAGTTATTTTACATATCAATTTTTTTTCACATACAAAGGAACTCATGTCCATCCTTCAACTAAAAAGAAATTTATGACTGAGATTAAAAACATTTTAATATTTCTCCTATTTTTATAATTCAAATATCTTAAACCGTTAATCGTTAAGCAAAAATAATTACACCATCGTGACGAGCATTAATTATCTTTCTACAAACGGGCATTTTGATATACTTTCAAAAAAATGAAAAAAAATCATTTTTTTTCACATTTTTTGTCTTTTTTTCGAAACTGAAATTTGCATGAAAAATCACATGTAATTAAACACTAATTTGAATATCACATGTGATATTAGTGTTAAATCACATATAATATGTAATATCACATGTGATATTCAAATTAGTGTTTAATCACATGTGATTTTTTCATGCAAATTTCAGTAACGTAAACAAACGAAAAAAAAGTTAAAACACGAGATTTTTTTTTTTTTGTCAAAAGTATATCAAAGTGCATATATAGAAAGATAATTAAATGTTCGTCGTAATGGTATATATTTTTTTGGATTAACGATTAACGGTTTTAAAGATATTAATATTTGAAAAAAATGATGAGAAACGATTTTTTAAATTGTTGGGATTAATATCATCCATTAGATCAAATAAAGATGAAGGAAAGATTGAGGGTGTAAATTGATCTCTTGGTATGTAAAAAAATGTTTGGTATGTAAATGATCTTTGCTCCAATACATGTCTATTTCTCACTATTTAATAGCCTATTACACCCTAAGCTTCACATAATCAGCCATATCTCCTCGCGCGCACCTCAATTATTTTCAAGAATTGCACCGTCTTCACCACCGTCTCATTCCGAACATGATGATACCTGTCTCGTCCATTTTACTACACACCATATTTCGACCAGAATGAAGTCAAGGATGTTGTGATCCAATTGCGAAGTGATCAAGAAACGGAACCCGTTCTCACACAACGATTTTCATACTACGACATCCTCCAAATCGATTATGAATGTTTCAATAGAACGGGTTGCCTTCTGCAAAACGCAGTAGGCCTCGCAACATTTGACAAGACGCTAATTACCATTCCCATAAAAACACCTAATGAAAGTTTAGATAAAATACTCATGCTTTTTGTTCTAATAAATACGTGTTTATTTACTCAAAAATCAAAGAATCATCTTAATTTAGATAACAATTTATTTGACTTTAAATTTTCTCCATTACTTCATCATGTTTTTTAAAGGTATTTGTAAACGGTACTCAATATTATCTAGAAACACAAACCCAAAAGTTTCGAAGGTAACCGTCATAGTTCAAAAGAATCACAAAGCTCAATGACAGAGTTTATCTATGCCCTAAATTTTTTTGATGGTTACCCGAACGGTGATTCTAGCTCACTAAGTTAGTATGGTTATTTGAAACACCCATATAAATATATCTTAATTGATAAGTTTGCGTTTAGGCTCGAACTAAATATGTAAAGATCGGGCGTTCTTAATTAAATGAGTTCAAGGTGAAGGTCAAACTCATCTCTAGCTTATAATGAGTCAAGTTTGTGTAGCTTACAAGTAACTCGACTCATTTTTAATCCTTGTTTTGATTGAGCTAGATGATATTCACGTTTGTCAAGAGAAATCTGTAGGCTGGAATATAATTCATTTGTACGCCTTGAACAATCAATATAGAAATTTTATTTGTAAGTGTTCCTTCACATGTTCAAATTATTTTAGTAAAAACGTGTAAGAAAAACTTTATATAGGGGCATCCTCAATGCATGGTATATTTCAAGATGTAATACAATGCCACATGAGTATTGAACATTTCTTTACAAAACCTTCGCAACCTATTAAACTTGATTAATAATAAAAATGTCAAAAACCATCATCCTACTATAACAAGCATTTATTTGTTTAATAATAAAAGTGGTAAAAAGGAGGTTCATTGATCACTTGTTCAAAGACCTACCACAATTAAACGTACACTGACATGGAACAACTCACAATGGATTGAATGATGCCAAATAGATTACTTTTCCTATTGAACATGTGCCACATAAGCCCATTGTGGATGGCCTAATAAAAATACGAGCATAGAAATGATTAGACAGACTTAACATATTGTTCGCTTTAGAGTTTTAAGTGGTCCTTGAACATCATGTAGTGGTCCATTTCGAATGGTTCACGACTTTGGAAGAACTAAATTTGTAGCTTTTGTTAACGTACAGTCACAGTGGCATCCAAAAAATGTACATCTCCTTACAAATGAATGACATTATGAATGAGACATCAAGAATCTTGATGAAATTGATATCGATTTCTTTTCAACACGTATCAGATTCTTTTATACAATATTTAATGAAATCTAGACAATTCGATTGATTTTCTCGAAACTTTTGGGATGTGTAGTTTTAGAGTGTGAGAGATGAGTTAGGCCATTAACCATTAGAAGCAAGTATAAAGAGGGGATAAGTGGTAAGTAGGAGTCTCACACGAAATACCAAAAGCAAATATTAATCCAATGGATGTTGAGAGAGTTTTCCACATGAATGGTGGACTTGGTGGAAATAGCTATGCTCAAAATTCATCTCTTCAGGTACAACACACACACTCCACCTAATTGCATTTTTCTAAAACTTTTATCTCATGGGTTTTAGTTACTACGTATATGATATGAAAAGTATAAGGACAAAGGAAACAAATATGTATTGCGTGTTTATTAGTACAACTATTTAATCAAGTATCATACAAGTGTCGAATATTATTAAAAAGTTTAGGGTCGTTGCTAGTTTTCTATGCATAAACTTGTAAAGGTATGTCTAAAAGAGTGAAATTACTTGATGGTATCCAAGTGTGGGGTTTGAATGTCCGTAAGTCATATGAAGTCCTAATGCTTTGGGGTCAATCAAACGACAATAAGCACATGTTAACATAAAGCTAGTTAGTTTACTATTTCCATAAAGGATTATGCATTTTGTATAAGATAACTCGATCTATATGTTAACTTACTAAAAGACAAAAACATTTTTTGTTGCTAGAAAAGAGCTTCGGATATGGTAAAGCACATAACCCTGAAATGCCTTGAAGAAACCTACATCTTAATGTCGCCAAACAGCTTAGGCATTGCCGATCTTGGTTGTTCTTGTGGCCACAATGCATTATCAACGATACGAGAAATGGTTGAAACCATAGACGAAACGAGCTATAAATTTGTGAATATCCCACCACCTGAGTATCGTGTGTACCTAAATGATCTTTCGACCAATGACTTCAATGCCATTTTCAAGATCTTGCCAGATTTCTACAAACAATTAAACAATGAAAGGCAACTTCAAGGACACAAATTTGATTCAAGTGTGTACATAGCGGGTTATCCTGGCACTTTTTATGGTAGATTGTTTCCGGACAAATGTTTGCACTTCATTTATTCCTCTTATAGTTTGCATTGGCTCTCTAAGGTAAGTTGCTTCAATATACACATGGATCCAAATATTTATAAAAAAAAAAAAAAAAAAAAACATGTAAGTTCTGAATGTTTATTGTATAACACAATCCAATTGTGTAGGTTCCTCCGGGGCTCTATGACAAGGAAGGCCACTCGATTAACAAAGGGAGTTTTTACATCTCAAAAACGAGCTCTCCATGCGTCTCTAAAGCTTATCTAGATCAATTCCAAGAAGATTTTTCATTGTTTCTCCGATCAAGGTCAAAAGAAGTACTAGCTGGAGGTCGGATGGTGCTAATTTTGTTAGGAAGGAGAGATCAATGCCATGTTGATAGGGGCAACTCGTTCCTTTGGGAACTTCTTTCGCGTTCGTTTTCCATCTTAGTCTCTCAGGTACTTACAAGTTGCATATAACACTTAATTATCGAAATCTCAAATCTAACTATTTATTCAGTACTATCAAATATCGAGTATGATCCCTATGTTATATCTCCTTTCAATTTTTAGGGAAAAGTTAAGCAAGAAAATGTCAACGAGTATGATGCTCATTTTTATGCACCCTCAAGAAATGAACTAGAGGACGAAGTCAAGAAAGAGGGGTCTTTTGAAATGGACCGTTTTGAAATGTTTGATATTGAGCGAAAGTCTGAGGCTGGTGTGAGCCACGGAACTATGGTGGCGAGGAGTGTTCGAGCTATCCAAGAATCGATGATTTCCAATCACTTTGGAGAAGCAATTCTGGATGATCTGTTCGAGATTTATGGAAAATTGATTGATGAAGAAATGTGTATTGAAGATATTAGACCCATAAGTTTCATTACCGTGCTTAGGAAATTATGATTTGGAAATAGGTGTAGCCACGTAGGTATTCTTGTGCCTGTAGCATGTTCATATTTATTTATTCCAAGTTAAATTGCATGATTTATTTGTGTTGTACAATATAATATCGATGTATAAAAATTTCATTAGAATCCCTGGATTTTCTTTTGTTAGAAATTGACTAAGATGGTGTTTGTTTTTTCAGAGGTTTTGAATCTGAATCTGAACCGCATACTGAATCTGAATCTGATGCGTAAATGTCTGAATCTGAATCTAACAATAATGTTTGTTTTTTTTTAAAGAAACTTCTGAGTGTTGTAAATGTAAAGCAGTTTCAGTCTTACATAACATAAAGGCTAATAATCTATTAAAGCATCATACCTGTCACAAAAAGCTGTTCGACGTAGCGAATAAAAAAAATAGCCCTTTTGGCTACTAGACCCGACTATTTTGTCCTTTATTGGGCATTTTATCACTTACCTAGCCGGTTAGTGCCACGTACCCGGTTTCAACCCCACGTCTGATTTCCACGTAATAAAGATATTACCTTTTTTTTTTTTTTTTTTTTTTTTTTTTTTTCACCTAAGCACACCAAACCATTTTCTCTTCCACTTATACCCCAATTCCTCCTCAAAGTCATAAGAACCCTACAAAAATGCCCCTTTCAATTAACCTTAAATTACTTACTGAAACTTGTATTCCATTTCAATTGACCTTAAATTAGTTACTTAAATGGCCTCCTCGTCTTCGTCCTCGCGTTATAATCGAAGGAGATATTCCAAAGAAGAAATTGCTCGTATGACGCATTGTATTTGTAAGTTCCCAATCTATGAACAGGTTTCATGGACTCCTGAGAATCCTGGAAGAAGATTCAAAGCGTTTCCCACCCGTGTAAGTTCTAAAACACTAATTAGTTTTGTTGAGTATTATATATATATATATATATATTTTTTATATTGACAACTCGTTATGTATTTGTAAAGAATAAAGACAAGAAATGTGAGGTCTATGGATTCCTTGACGATGAGTTGCCATCGGAATACTACAAAGACCTCATGTACAATCTTTATAAGGACAACCAGAAGCTCGAGTGCAACCTTGACGCTTTAACCCACCAAGATGATTCTGAAAAGGTTGTTTCAAACAAGCATCATGATGAGTTTCCCATGGAACAAATTTACCAAGAATTGAAGGACCAAAAGATGAAGGGCAAAATGTACGACATGTTTTTGGTTGGTTGTGTTTGTTTCATGGTTCTTGTTTTGTTTTACGTTGTTGTTATTGTTCTTGTGTCCGTTAGGAATTAGCATCAACATTGTGGTTCTTGAAATTGTTGTCAAGTATTGGGTTACTGTAATTGTGTTATGGACCTGTTGAAGAAATGTTATCTTCTTTTGTATGACTGATATTGGCCATATTGTATTACTTAATGTGCAACATTCTTGTTTCATTGTTGTAATTGTGTTATGGACCTGTTTCATTGTTGTCCAAAGTGTTTGTGCATCAACTGATAATTGTGCAACATTCTTGTTTCATTGTTGTAATTGTGTTATGAACATTCTTGTCACAACATCTAGTTAGCAAATGACCATTTTATGAGCATTTGCTATGTCATGGTATCATGTTAAAATGATATATCTGCATAATTGGGAGCACTACAACTACCAAGCTATTGGTCAGATAAAATGATATATCTGTTTCCTAACCTGAGTAGCATTACCCTTTTCAATGAATGTATATAAACTGTGCAATATTCAGTAACTCATGTGACACCATTTGACACTGAAAATACATACACCATTGGTGTTCTTTCATAACATAATGTTTGTGCTACAGCACCATACATTGTTACAACCAGAACACTGGCATGCAAAGTTATGTACAATGCCCTTCAAGACACAAAATAAGGCTATGTAGTGGCATCAACAACAGCACTACATCAACTATCTTACACAATTAAATAGTGTCAATAATTGCAGCACTATGTCAGTTTCAGTTACTACTAAAAGTTGGCCCTTCAGTGAACAAAATAGGGCTTGGTAATTATACATACACATAAAAAGTTTGTAGCATTTATAAGCATCTAGTCTAGGACTATTTCATTGTCCAGACTTGAACCCGGTCCTTTTGCTGGTGCAGACAATTTTTTACTTATGATTCTTTGACTTGGCAACCTTGGTGGTAGCATTGCAGCTTGTGATTTTTGTCGTGGTTGTTCCAATTGGTGAGCTTCAGCAGATCTTGTTTGTCTTCCAACAACCTTAGTGGTTGCTCCACCCTTCGAGGAAGATCCTCTACCACCCCTTGTTCCTCTTCGACCCCTTGATCCTCCCATCATTCTTCTTGTTTCCACTATCTCAGAGTGTGCTATTTTCCTAGCTCTAGTCAACACAGTTCTGGGCATTACAGTTGATCCACCAACTTGAGATTCTTGTGTAGCTATGAACATATACACAAATGTGTAAGTCAGATGTGTAATTCACTCAGTCATAAGCAAAAAAGTGTAAAGATATATGCAATTTTGTGGAACTAAGATAAAACAAATACTACTAACTAAATAAAGGCATTACAACTGTATGTTAACTAACATGTACCTGGTATGTTTGCATGATTACTTGCTGTTTCAGTTCTGCCCGGGATACACGAGTTCATATTCTGTTGATCCTCAATAGTATCAGAACTAGCACTATCGACAGCCAACCAAGTTCCCATTCTTGCAACCCTCTGCACTGGAATTAGTCTTCCACTCCTGGTTTTCCCACCTCTCATCTTCAAGTGACCCCTATTGGAACTTCCTCCTCTTTTGTTCCTTTGTTTTCCCATATAAAACACTCGACCATCTCCTAAAACCCCTCTCATGTTTGTAGCCCCCATTTCAAACTCATTGATGTCACTGTTAACAAACCTAGGAATGTCATGGTCATCTACCAACTGAGGTTCAACATTCTGTTTCTTGTATGGCCTACCTGCTTTCCTTTTTTCTTTAGAAACAGGTGGTTTGGGTTGATTTGTACATCCCTTTCTATTATGACCTATTTCCCCACAGTTCTGACAAGTCATAACTATTCTTGCTCGACTAATCTTAGTTGTTGATTTTTTTTCATGGGATGCCCTGACCCTCTTTCTCTTAGGCCTACCAGGCCTAGACTTAGGAATGAGGCTTAAAATCCTAGAAAGATGACTAACATCGGGCCAAAAGTCGATGCCACCAACTGGTTTCATATACTGACTATAGGTTAACATGTATCTTTCCTTCCTAAAACATTCAGGCACATAGTCCTCTACCATCCTACGGAGTTTAAAAATACATGCTATAGCGTGGCAGCAAGGCAAACCTGATAGTTGCTACATTCTGCAAGAGCATGTTCGATTTGGCTCATCCACCTTGAAGGCTTCATATCCTTTCCTGACTTCAAAGTTGTTACCTCCACATGAGACTACATGCCAGAACCTACGAATATTACAGCAGTTAGAAAATGTTATTGACATGACTATTAAAGGTATTGTTAAAGATAGTTTGTACCTTTGTTGGTCCTTTGAGTGTTCAAGTATAGTCTGAATGTTTGGGCAAATATCACCATTCCATTTTTCCATTAGCAGCCGCATTGTATGCATCCTCTCCATAACAATTACTCTCATGGACTCCAACATAGTTATAATAGGTTTATGTCTTATGCTTACCAACACAGCATTGAAGCACTCACTAAAACCATTCTCCACAGCCTCACAGCAGACGCCTTCTTTGAAAAAAGCCCTTGACCATGTCTTCGGATCTTTTTTCAAAAAATAATCATTCGCTCTTGGATTTGCTCTTTTGATCTTATCCATCACCTTGTTGTGTAATGGTGGTAAGACGCTTTTGACGCTGCCCAGAATAGTTGGCGAAACTCAACACCCGGAAACTGTTTTCGAAACCCTTCATATATGTGACGGGCACATTGTCGATGCTCTGCAAGTGGCATGACCTCCTTCACCGCTTCGATAAGTCCCTGATCCAAGTATATGAAACACATTGATAACTATGCAAGAAACATATAAGAAATGATGAACCTGAATGATTTATCGTTTACATACAACGTACCTTATGTTGGTCAGACATCAGCGTTAAACCTTGTCCAACTGGAATATCCAAATCATCACCGAGCAGTTGTAAAAACCAACTCCAATTGTCTTTATTTTCAACCGTCACCACAGCCCATGCCACGGGGAAAATGTGGTTATTTCCGTCCCTACCCATGGCAGTTAGTATCTCCCCTGTGTTCGGTTTCTTTAAGAAAAAACCATCCAATGCCAATATCCTTCGGCATCCTATTTTCCACCCCTCTTTCAACCCACTAAAACACACATAAAACCTGTCAAAGTATGTCTTCTCATCCGGATTTACCGTTATTCCTACCTTAACAGTACTACCAACATTTGAGTCCACCAAAGCCTTAGCATATGATCTAAGTAAACCGTAATGGTCCTGGATAGTTGCATCCCTCTCATTAAGAGCGTATGTCCTAGCATTACGACACTGGGTACAGCTAACGTGGCACTTATATTTTCTTAGGACCAGTTCTTGTAAGTTAGTGATAGTAATATTTGGATTCATCCTAATCTTATCTTCGACCTGCCTACTTATCCACTTAAAGTTAACCAGCCTACCGTAATGGGAACTACGAACGCAAGTGTGATTATCTACCAAAGATATAACTTGAAATGTCTTCTCTGCTTTGAGCATCTTGCCATAACACCTCCACGAGTAGTCACAATTCCCAGACCTCTCTGAAGGGTACTTCTTGTACGAAGTTTGCTTTCCCAGTGATGGATCCTTTAGAGTCTCCTTTCGTTGACCGCATTTAGCTATAACCTTTGTCCTTGTGCTCCTCTCAAACCAAAGTGAGAATCTGTTGGCCACTGCATAGTATGTTAGGCACTCCTTGAAACTGTCAGCATCTGGAAATTTTTGCCCAAGCTAGTAAAACAGAAATTAGAATTAGTTAAGCAACATAGTAATTCTGAAATTTTATTATTTGATAAACAAAAAATTTAAAAGTTAGAGTAAAAGGGATTACACTAGGTTTTTTTAATCTCCAATGTGTCTCAGAATCGTAAATTGGGTACTTGTCTTCCTTCTTTGACTTCTGTAGAGCAGTAAAAGGGTCTGTTATTCCAGCACCTTTACCTTTAATGTGCTTCAACAAATGTGCCATGTACTTTTCATGTTCCCGAACTAACGGTCCTAAACCAGTTGTGTGACAACTCGTAATTTCAGGTCATTTTACAAACTTTAAAAGTTTGACTATTTCATCATTTATCGTAAACTAGGTTTACGAGTATCAAATTCGCGTAACCTTAATGGTTTAGCTGTGAATTCATGAAGAATCATCAAGGACATTTCATATAGACTAGGTTTAGTCTACATATCATTAGCATCATCGTCATCATATTAGTTCATGCATGGTTTTGCATTTTTCATTAAACGTTTATTTTCCTATTAAATAAACGCTATCGCGTAATTAATTATTTTGAACATTTGATCCGACACTTCCAAAAAAATATTCCTAATATATTTTTATACTCATTTTAAGACTATAAAAATTATATTATTAATTTACCCGATGTTTTCAATTTATTTCGTATATAAATTGTTAAGTTTATATAATTACGACGGTTTTCTTAAAAACTACACGATAATTATTATTTCACTCAAATTTTGCAAGAAATGTATTTTTATAATTTTTATGACCTCAATATATTTTATCTTGACCCGTTAAAATTTATTTTTAGTTAACGCTACCCTAAATACTCAAATGTGTACACAAGTTACCATCTATCCTTAAATAACTTTACATTACTAATATGCTTATACATCATATTATACAAGTAAGTGATTCATTTTCTTTTTCTTTCATATATGTCGACCACCACTAGGGTGAGTCATTGAGTTTGCAAATATCTCTATTAAGTATAATGTATTATACACATTAACAACACTTTCACTTCATTTCTTTCAAGTAAAAGATCAAACATTTCTCTCTTCCTCTCTTCCTCACAAAACCGGCAACCACAAGGACCAAGGAAGAATCATCCAAATATTTTTCTAGACAAGATTTTTACACACTAGTATCACTCTTTATTAAGGTTGTGCAATAAAAACCTTGGGTGATTAGGAAAAATCCTTTGTTCTTATAACCTCATCAAGTTTACTAGTAAGCATCCCATATTCATGATCATATTTCATATTCATTGTTTTATTCATTTCATCATATTTGAGAAAACATGCAAGTCATATGATGTTTATACCACTTTTACATGTTTTTAAGAGTTATATATATATTGGTCATCCTATAATTACTCCTTGTTATTTATCACTCTTGGTGATGTCTAGGAACCCATGACACCCTAAGAAGGTGTATGGTAGGATTAGAATAGCTTCGGAGTTGTTTTGAATTGGTTGGAATAGGTTTGGCGCGAGAAAAACTCATTTCGACAAGTTTTCTAAAGGGTCTGTCCTTATTTTGAAATTCTGGAATTTTCGACAGTAAGCAAAATATTTTGGGCTAGATATTTGGAAAATATACTTTAAAACGAAAACGTGGCCGCTTGAACGGATTAAAACGGAGCTATAACGAAGAAGTTATGAATTTTTGAAGTTTGACGACGAAAACTATTTGTTTCAGAAAATTCAGCATGCTGTCTCGACTTTTTACGAGTCAAAAATGAGTCTTGAGCGTTGTTAAATGTGTCGACTTATCAAAAATATATTAGTATATGTTATCACGATTCCGTGGATATAAAGAACGTAGAAAACGGACTTATAACGACTAAGTTATTCACATTTTAAACAAGTTGCCGTAACTTTATTATATAAGAAAAACTATTATATTTCTATTAGACAAGTATTACGGCAACAAGTGACCATGTTGAAGGTTGTTTTTAACATTGATGTAGAACTTTTTATAAAGTGATGTCTTCTAGTAAAAGTAAGTTCGCCAAGCATATTTTTCAAAATGTCAAACCGTTTGTCAAGCGGAGTTGTAACGAATAAAATACGGTCACTTAAACTTTGCCGAAAACCACCCTTAAACTATAATTTGGACAAAAGTACCATACTTTAGCTATATTTTTCTCTATGATCGGAACCTCTATGACGAAAACTTAAATGCTAAAACTTTGAGATAAAGATACAAGCTTCCCAAAACCGTTGAGTTCGTTTCCTAACACTCGACGTGCACCATTTTACGACTAGCTTTTAGAGGCCGTTTAGTCACTTTCATGAAAATTTCAACAACATTATTTTACGACGAAAAGTTATAATTTCCTAATAAATAATTAAATGATTATCGTAGGATATCATTTCAACGTAAATAATTAAATAATTAAATAATTAAATGATTTCCTAATAGACGAGTGGTTTGCTGATAAATAATTAAATAATTAAATAATTAAATGATTATAGTAGACGAGTGGTTTGCTGCAGCTAAAGCGGCGTTTACCCGCTCATTGACTAGTTGGTCGATCATGGCTTGATTCATGATAGGCTGGATTGGAGTAGCCCTAGCAGGAGTAGTGGCTTCAGCAGTCTGATCGTGTGTGACTCTGTTTGGAATAGCAGCATTTGCAGCTTGGTTGCGAGTGACTCTCGCTGGAATTGGAGCGTTGGAGGCTCCACCAGGGTTGGTACGTTTAGATCTTCGTTTTGGCGGCATTTATGCAGTAAGAAAGGTGATGAGATATAGAACCTTTTAATCAAGGTAAGTGCCAAGTAATAGTGTGGTTATCGTAGGTAGATCATATGAGCAATCTATAAAAGTAAAGATAATTGGATAGGAAAATGAGTTTGACATAGATAGAACTTCGGTTACAAGGTTCCTACGGTACATGATGAGATACTAGCTGGAATACAACCGAAATACAACGGAATACAACGGAAATACAATGGAAATACAATGGAAATACAACTGAAATACGAGAATAATAACTAACACTAACTGTTATAGTTCAGTTTAGTGTAATACATCATGCAATAGGATCTAAGGATGTCCACGCTCGGTACGTAGTCGCTCGATGGTAGCAACTAACTCTCGCTGCGTATCCTCCAAACTCGCGATACGCCTCATCTGAGATGCTAACATAGACTCTAAACCAGTAGTCCTCTGCCATCCCTCTCTGACAGTATCTCTAGCAATCCACTGGACGCTCTCTAGCTCCTCTAGTCGTCCGTGTATCTGAGCTTGACCTCTACCCAAGGCTTGTACTCTGCTGTCCAACTCTCTGACGTCCTCAACCTGAGTCTCAACCCTAAAACCCAGTCGCATCCTCTCGTGTCTCTCGAGCTCCACACTCTCATACAATATATCCGTAACTCGGTCTAAACCCTCAACACGCTGCTCGCAAGCTTGCAAGCGTGCTGGATCGATCCTCTCTAGCTGATCGAATGGACTCCTAGCGAGTCTCCTAAGAGTCCAACTGGATAAATATCCTCTCAATGAGGGTCGGATCACCATCTGGAGATCCTGATAGGTCTGGCTCGGTCTGTGCCTCAACTGGTGCAGCTTCCTCAATGGTCTCAAGTTGTCTAGTGGTGCGCTCAAGGCGCTCCATGTCTGCTGCAGATGGTACAAATGAAGGTGATGACGGACTATAGCTCGGACTAGTGATAAGTGGTACTGAACTGATCAAGCAATCAATATCTCTCCAATCAACCTCACTACTCTCCTCCTGAGTGTGGAGAAAAGCGGCTCTCTGCCCTAATCCAAATGGTGCATCAAAATCCATGTCATCGCTCAATCTCTGAGCCATCCTGGAGCTCTGTCCCAACTCCTGTATACTCTGGACAATCTCCAGACCCTGTGTACTCATATCTGCTGCTATGCTAACAAATCCAGGGACACTCTCAGTCTGTATAGGCTCTGGTAGTTCCTCCTCAGGATCCTTTTCCGGATCTTCTTCCGGATCTTCCTCAGAGTAAGAATCAGTAGATCTCCTGAGTCTCTGATGAGGTGGTGACTCAGTGGGTGATGGTTTCAGTGACTCTGAAGTAGTAGAAGGACCCATGTAGGCAGCGCGGGTCATCCGAGAAGCTAGTGCAGGCACATATGAATACCGCTCTCGATATCCGGTACTCTCACAATCTTACGGGGTTTTTGCCTGCGCGTCAATAGAGCTGATGGAGTGGTGGTGAGGGTAGGTATAGGTGGAGTAGGTGCAATAGCTGGCTGGACTGCTAGTGTGGCCTGCACGTATGGATCAGTGGCTAAGTGTGCAAGCTGGCGGATGGTCGGTGAGTGAGCTAGTAGGATGTCCTCCTGAACATCGTGAGGAAAGGCTGGGGAAGGCATAGTCTATGACAAGACGGTGCATATGTGTAAGTATGTGGAAAAATATGCTCATGATGGATATGAAATAGTACATAAGTAAATAGGAAATAAAACATATAATCCTATTAAATGAACTTTAAATAAAATGGCAAGTAAGGCAAGCGGCAATCGGCGGTCGTAGTATGATGTTTTTGGTGAAAAGTAGTTATAGTTTTAGGGTTTATATGTACCTAGTTCTCTGTAACTTAGGCTCTGATGCCAATCTGTAACACCCCCAAATTTGTTTAGCGGAAGCATACGTGTTATTCGGGAGCGTTACGGAATTGGTGAATCATAACACAAGTAATAAAGAACGGAATACATACTCCGTTTGATTTTATAAAATAATTTTTAAACACTGTCTTACAACATAATTTAAATAAATGGGTACATCCCATTTGATTTAGTGGTCCCAATGTAAAACATCATTTTTGTGTAAAAACACTTCTTTAATACTACTACGACCATACATCCGCTTCTTGCCTTGCCTTCATGAACAAATCTTAAACACCTGAGAAAATATGCTAAAAGGTCAGCTAAAAGCTGGTGAGTTCATAGGTTTGAATTAAAATGGTAAGCTTGGACCATAAGCAAAGGCATATAATCATTACAACGAATATAATGATATATGTATGAATGTCTATTATGTTAGCTCTAAGTTCATGCAACCGATACTACGACAGTTTCTGTATGCTAAAAGATGTCATACAATATAGGGGCCCATAGCAAGTGTTTTGTCCCTCAACACTTGATTCCGACATGGTATACGTTTCGCCTTGGCCTAAGCATGGCCAACCGAACGGAGGAGTCACCCTCAATAGATCTATTTATAACATTCGCGTTTCCCAATGGGGAATTGACGGTTCATGAAGAAGGGCATTTTCTAGGGACATAAGGGCTTAGGCTAAACCATGTAATAGTAATCATGTAATAGTTTTGGTCCATGAAAAGGTTTTGCATATTTCTCACCCCAAAATGTATAAAACAGTTTATCAAGTAAAAGTGGGGCTATGAAACTCACCTTAGCAAAAGTGCAAATCCGAAATGTGGGATTAGTGATTGTTGTGAAACGGCACCGACACGCGACCTAGATAAGGAGGGCAATGTTTTAGTTCATCGTTTAAGTATTGCTTACTTTAAGTAGTTCAATGGTTTTTATAATTGTAGCGAAACTAAACTTTTAGTTTTAGAAAAATGATTCTTACTAGTAAGTATACGAAGTATATATACTTTTCATGTTGAAATTAATATAGTTTTAAAATCCAAAGTTTGATTCAAAACAATTAATCACAATGTTCCACTAGTAAGTATATAAAGGTGTATATACTTGTTTAAGTTGACACAAATGGTTTTGTCAAAATTATATTTTATTTTCTAATTGTATTTAGAAAATATTTGAGTTAAAATTGAAGTACTCCAAAATTTAGTAAACTATAAAATAATATAGTGGTCTCTATTTATTTATCAAAAGTTTTCCTCTACATTTATCAATTTCGACAACTAATTTTTGTGACATAGCTATGTCTATTTGCACTTATTGATGTCAAAATGTTGCCGTAGATTTGAATTATGTGGATCGTGACTTGAGCACTCGTTTCTTATATTACAACCTTTACACTTGTTCAATTGTATTAGAACTTGTATGCTTGTATACTTGTCGATACGTATGTGTACCTACCTAGGTAGAAGATGTTGAATATTCAGAAATGAGTTTAGTCTTATATTTGATTTTCCGTATTACGTTTCTAGTTTTGCTTCTTGTTTCATCAAATTGTCATTTGAGCATATATGTCATACGAGTGGGCTGTGGCCCAGTTTTGAAGGCACTAGATCTGGGCTTATCGAAATTGCACAAAGGAGATGGGCTCAGCCCAATGATGTTTAGGAGGCTTTCTTGGAGTGCTAACTGGGCTGCGGCCCAATAAGGTACAGAAATGAAATTGTACAGGTTCTCAGAAGGCTCAAATTGCCATCACTAGGAACTAATGCATATATCCATTCTTGACACAAGAGTACCTTGGTGATATAGTTTTATACACGCAAGTTAGACTCACAAACTTTTTGGCTTGCGATACCTTTCAACATCACATGATGAGTGAAGTTGTTTCGATTTGCAAGCTCTCGATAGCCATGTGGGTTTCCTAGCATGAGTTATAGGGTCGCAATACAAGTAAGATGAGCACATGATTAACACTCAAGGCCACTCTTGTGGTCTTGTGTCAACAGCGGGTAGTAAACACCCATTTTCCCTCACGCCATTTACCTATTTTTAAGGCGAGAGTGAGATAGGCCAGGACTAGTTCAAGACTTTACAAATGAGTAACTTGGCTCGAGATACACTCGATCATTCATGCTCCAATTTGTGAAGCCGAGACCTCTTGACCAGGAAGCATTTGACCCCAACACCATGGTACTACCATAGCGAGGTTGTCGACTCACTTACACTTTCAAAACGTTTCTATTTCGAGGACTAGTATGAACTTAATGAGAATAACTATGTTTATGCTCTTTCTTAGCTGATAACAAAAGGAAAAGACTATGAAGGAATTTGTTTCAAAAGGGATTCGACTAGCACATTCTATCCCGGGATCACTCTAGCTTCGGCTAACGTGAAAATCACACTTGACTACACCAACCTAAGTATGCATCTAAACATGGTGGTGTAAGATTTCTTAAGTTGTTATTGACCCGTTTCGACCAAAAGTTTGACAAAGGTTTAGGAGAATATCTAGCATGCCATTTCTTTTCCATTTCGGGTTCGACAATAAACTGGTTACCAACCAGTCTAAGATCTTATGCCAAGTGAGACTCGGACTTTTCTAAATCTTAGTGCCTAGTTTGCTTGTTTACCAATACTCTCGACAGAAAACTAATCCCATCCAAAACAATGACTAACTCAAAAACTCAAGTGACCAAAACCATATATCATATCAAAGCAACATATAGTTAACGCCAAACACCTTATTTAGACATCGAAAACCAAAACGAGATTTCACCATTTACATCTCATTAACCACGATTATTGTACAACAATTTACAAGGAAAAAGAATCAAAGATGAACCTTATGTTAGGGAGGCTTAAAATGACAAGGATGAAGGCTAACTCGAGAGCTCCACACAAACCAAACCTCCAATCCGAATCCGAGCAACAAACCCAATAGTTTCACAATACCCTTAAGAACACTTTTCTTTTTGTGGTGGATTGAGATTTGCTTTGTGTGAGCCCTTAGCCTCTCGAGTTACATAAAAAGAAAAATTAAAAGGAAGTCTTTGACCAAGCCTTTACACCTTGCTCCTTTGTTTGAAGCTAAAAATGGTTTGCTTCCAAACCAAACGATTTCTTGGATTGGTGTAAAGATTTGTTTGTGATTTATCTTGATCTTCTTGGATTTCTTTGGAGGTAGCGGCGCATCAAGATAGAGTTGGGGAAGAGATTCTTACATGAATATGGTATGAAAGATGAGGAATATTAAGATGAGGGGTGTCGGTTTACTATGTTTGGGAGAGATTCGCCTATGAGGCGTGTGAAGATGGGGAAGAAGTTTTCTAGATGAAAGAGATGAAGATCTGCTATATCTACTTTCTGCTTTTGCATAAGTTTGTCGTGTGGTTGAGATAAGAAAACAAGGGATATATTATTTACATGTGAGTGGTTTTGTCGTGTATGAAAGGGAGGACATGTACACCTATTTTTCAAGTCTCCTTTTAAGTGTATTTTTTTTATACATAAATGAGTTAATATAAGATAATATAAGTAAATGTAAGTAAGGTATGTGTAATGTATACTTATGATTTATTTTGTGTAAGTATTTGTATGTGGGATAATTATTGTATAAAATGTATGCATTTACATTATAGTTATGTATGTTTGCACTTGAGTCTTATAAAGTCATTGTTTAAGTGATAATGTGTTTAAGTATTTTGGTGTCCTGCGAAGTCATATTGTGACCAAGGTATCATTGTTTGACAACTTTTTATCCGTGGTATTTTATTGTTACGTGTCTGAAATATTTTATCCTTGTAATATTCCAAGTCGCGGGCATTGGTTAATTGTTTTAGCGAGTCCTTATCATAGTGTCGGTACGCGTGCGCGTGTCGGTCACCGGGAAAAACGAGATAACCTCTCGTCTTATAATTTAAATCATAAGACAAAATGAAATATTCATAAAATGATATGAATGAAAAAGTGATGCAGTTATCTACCGTATGCGAGTTAACTACTCAAATGATCAGGCAAAGCTTGTGTATGCTTAATGACTTAGACTTAGTAGTAATAAATTACTAATCATCAGTTAAATTTTAGTGAAAATTTACCGTGTGTCACATATATCCAGCCTAACTTAAAAATTACATATATATCGAATCTAAAAGTTAAAATTACATATATATCCAACCTAAGTTAATATTTTCATATATATTCAATCTAAAACTTAAAAATATCGTATAAGTCCAAAATTAAAACTTAAAGAACATATTAAATATCATTTGATTTTAAAATGACCATTATAACCTTGTTTCCTTTTCATTATAGTCACACATAGGGGTTTTAGTCGGATTTGATTGGTCGGGTACGGATTAATTCGGGTTGAGGCAAAAAAAATATATATATACTCGAACCCGACTTTATTTAAAATCTTGGTTAGTCGGGTTTGGGTCTATTCAGGTCGGGTTCTAAATAGAGTCGGGTTCGGGTATTTTTTTAGCCTCGACCCCTTTTCACTTACCCAATGAACCCGACCCGAATAACACCTATGTGTGAGTATAATGAAAATAGAAACAATGGTATAATGGTTATTTTAAAATAAAATGATATTGAATTTTATGGTTTTAATTATATATAAATTGGGTATTTGTATATATATGGTAATTTTAAGTTTTATATTGGGTATATGTGAAAATTTTAAGTTAGGTTGGATATACTTATAATTTTAAGTTTTAGATCGAATATATATGTAATTTTTATGTTAGGTTAGATGTATATGTAATTTTAATGCAAAGGAGGAACATATATGAAATTCTCCCTTTTTAAATTATTGAGATTAATTTAATCAATTAAATCACATAAAGATAAAAGGGTAGAAATTGATTCATTCGTATGTGAGAAAATTTGTTATGTAAATGATCTTTAATCTAAAAGAATTACATTATTTTGTAGCAATTTTATTAAAACAATTTTATTAAAAAAAAAAAGTTGTACCAATCATGTTATTTTATTTTGACACATGACAAAATCGAACAATATAATGTACCAATAAAAGCTCTATTGTAAAATCGGCTCAGGCGGCCGATTAATCCTCGTATAATCGTTGCTCGTTCACTAAACGCCTTGATTTATCATAATCTGCCTATTTAATCGGTTTGGTCAAAGATCGCTTAAAATCGTCACAAACCGATTAATTGGAAAAAATCGGTATAATCGGATTAATCGGACAAAAACGCTTAAAAATCGGTCAAAAAATTGCTTAAAAATCGGATAAAATCGGTCAACAAACCGATTAATCGGACAAAATCGGTCAAAGATAGCTTAAAAATGGTAACAAAACGAGTAATATCTATGTTTGACTTTGAGCTTTGAAGAATTATGTATTATGTTTATATTTAAACATTTGAAATATTTGAACTTTGATGCAATATGCTTATCTCATGATATAATATAATATAATACCTAAAATTACAATTTTGTGCATAAAAAATCCAATCCGATTAATGTCAGGCTAACCGATTAATCGCTAGGCTCTACCCAACCGGTTCACTAACGCCTAGCAATTTTTACTACCTTGAATAAAAGTCATAATTGAAGCTCAATTTACTAAACTATTAACTTTTTGTCTTATATCTAAAATGTGGTAAGATAAACATATGTGTCAATTTTGTGAAAAACAAAACTAATTAATAAAGTTTTAGTTGTTAAATTTTAAATAAAGTACATTTGCTATTTTTAATTTTTTTTAATAATTTTATAAATTTAATATATACCTCTAAAATTTATAACTTATAAAAAAGAAAAAAAAATACAACAATCTATTGTTGTTATTTATAAAAAATTAAATACATATATTAAACTAATGTATTTTCATAAAATTATAAATATAAAAAGAAAAGTACGAGTTATTGTGACATGTAAATGTATACATGAGATTATACATATACGAACGACTAATGTTATTCGTCTTTATAAGATTAATCCGAAAACATAATATTTTTTAAATATCCGAATTTAATAACGACTCACATTATTCCTTCTTATAAGTTTAATCCATATATAAGTTTAAAATCGGCTTAAATTGTTATTCACATTAATATAGATATAAAAAAAGGAAGTGATGGCTTCACACGTGACATTGAGATAAAAATAAATTAATGGAATTCTACATATAATAACAACACATATTATTTTTTCAAGGTTATTATGTGCTACTAAACACACATAATATCTAGAACATAATATAAATAGTTAAATTTAAACAAGACCAACCTAAATGTCATGTCAGTTAAACAAAGTCAAATTCTTCGTGAAACAAAAATCCATACAAAGTATTAATCGATATTAACACATAATGAAAAATTATGTAAAACTCGTGCGTGCACAAGTATTAAAACTATATAAGTATTAAAAATTTAAAATAATTTCACAAAAAACTTAAGCATTAAAAAATCATGAATTTATTAATTGTCACACTATTTAACTTCAAACAAAATTATTAAAACATTATTACCCGTTATATTATTTGCCTAAATCCCATACGCGCACGAGTTCTAAAACTCTTTTGTTCAAAAATAAAAAACATTGTGTCACAGGAAATCTATGAAATAAAATGATTAAAACAAATAAAACGTGTTAAAACATTATAAATAACAGTTGAAATGTAAAATACTACTAGTAGTAGTTTCTTTTTATTTGAATGTGTCTGTTAATCAAATAGGACAGTTATTTTACATATCAATTTTTTTTCACATACAAAGGAACTCATGTCCATCCTTCAACTAAAAAGAAATTTATGACTGAGATTAAAAACATTTTAATATTTCTCCTATTTTTATAATTCAAATATCTTAAACCGTTAATCGTTAAGCAAAAATAATTACACCATCGTGACGAGCATTAATTATCTTTCTACAAACGGGCATTTTGATATACTTTCAAAAAATGAAAAAATCATTTTTTTCACATTTTTGTCTTTTTCGAAACTGAAATTTGCATGAAAAATCACATGTAATTAAACACTAATTTGAATATCACATGTGATATTAGTGTTAAATCACATATAATATGTAATATCACATGTGATATTCAAATTAGTGTTTAATCACATGTGATTTTTTCATGCAAATTTCAATAACGTAAAAAAACGAAAAAAAAGTTAAAACACGAGATTTTTTTTTTTTTGTCAAAAGTATATCAAAGTGCATATATAGAAAGATAATTAAATGTTCGTCGTAATGGTATATATTTTTTTGGATTAACGATTAAAGGTTTTAAAGATATTAATATTTGAAAAAAATGATGAGAAACGATTTTTTAAATTGTTGGGATTAATATCATCCATTAGATCAAATAAAGATGAAGGAAAGATTGAGGGTGTAAATTGATCTCTTGGTATGTAAAAAAATGTTTGGTATGTAAATGATCTTTGCTCCAATACATGTCTATTTCTCACTATTTAATAGCCTATTACACCCTAAGCTTCACATAATCAGCCATATCTCCTCGCGCGCACCTCAATTATTTTCAAGAATTGCACCGTCTTCACCACCGTCTCATTCCGAACATGATGATACCTATCGTCCATTTTACTACACACCATATTTCGACCAGAATGAAGTCAAGGATGTTGTGATCCAATTGCGAAGTGATCAAGAAACGGAACCCGTTCTCACACAGCGATTTTCATACTCGACATCCTCCAAATCGATTATGAATGTTTCAATAGAACGGGTTGCCTTCTCAAAACGCAGTAGGGCCTCGCAACATTTGACAAGACGCTAATTACCATTCCCATAAAAACACCTAATGAAAGTTTAGATAAAATACTCATGCTTTTTGTTCTAATAAATACGTGTTTATTTACTCAAAAATCAAAGAATCATCTTAATTTAGATAACAATTTATTTGACTTTAAATTTTCTCCATTACTTCATCATGTTTTTTAAAGGTATTTGTAAACGGTACTCAATATTATCTAGAAACACAAACCCAAAAGTTTCGAAGGTAACCGTCATAGTTCAAAAGAATCACAAAGCTCAATGACAGAGTTTATCTATGCCCTAAATTTTTTTGATGGTTACCCGAACGGTGATTCTAGCTCACTAAGTTAGTATGGTTATTTGAAACACCCATATAAATATATCTTAATTGATAAGTTTGCGTTTAGGCTCGAACTAAATATGTAAAGATCGGGCGTTCTTAATTAAATGAGTTCAAGGTGAAGGTCAAACTCATCTCTAGCTTATAATGAGTCAAGTTTGTGTAGCTTACAAGTAACTCGACTCATTTTTAATCCTTGTTTTGATTGAGCTAGATGATATTCACGTTTGTCAAGAGAAATCTGTAGGCTGGAATATAATTCATTTGTACGCCTTGAACAATCAATATAGAAATTTTATTTGTAAGTGTTCCTTCACATGTTCAAATTATTTTAGTAAAAACGTGTAAGAAAAACTTTATATAGGGGCATCCTCAATGCATGGTATATTTCAAGATGTAATACAATGCCACATGAGTATTGAACATTTCTTTACAAAACCTTCGCAACCTATTAAACTTGATTAATAATAAAAATGTCAAAACCACCATCCCACTATAACAAACATTTATTTGTTTAATAATAAAAGTGGCAAAAAGGAGGTTCATTGATCACTTGTTCAAAGACCTACCACAATTAAACGTACACTGACATGGAACAACTCACAATGGATTGAATGATGCCAAATAGATTACTTTTCCTATTGAACATGTGCCACATAAGCCCATTGTGGATGGCCTAATAAAAATACGAGCATAGAAATGATTAGACAGACTTAACATATTGTTCGCTTTAGAGTTTTAAGTGGTCCTTGAACATCATGTAGTGGTCCATTTCGAATGGTTCACGACTTTGGAAGAACTAAATTTGTAGCTTTTGTTAACGTACAGTCACAGTGGCATCCAAAAAATGTACATCTCCTTACAAATGAATGACATTATGAATGAGACATCAAGAATCTTGATGAAATTGATATCGATTTCTTTTCAACACGTATCAGATTCTTTTATACAATATTTAATGAAATCTAGACAATTCGATTGATTTTCTCGAAACTTTTGGGATGTGTAGTTTTAGAGTGTGAGAGATGAGTTAGGCCATTAACCATTAGAAGCAAGTATAAAGAGGGGATAAGTGGTAAGTAGGAGTCTCACACGAAATACCAAAAGCAAATATTAATCCAATGGATGTTGAGAGAGTTTTCCACATGAATGGTGGACTTGGTGGAAATAGCTATGCTCAAAATTCATCTCTTCAGGTACAACACACACACTCCACCTAATTGCATTTTTCTAAAACTTTTATCTCATGGGTTTTAGTTACTACGTATATGATATGAAAAGTATAAGGACAAAGGAAACAAATATGTATTGCGTGTTTATTAGTACAACTATTTAATCAAGTATCATACAAGTGTCGAATATTATTAAAAAGTTTAGGGTCGTTGCTAGTTTTCTATGCATAAACTTGTAAAGGTATGTCTAAAAGAGTGAAATTACTTGATGGTATCCAAGTGTGGGGTTTGAATGTCCGTAAGTCATATGAAGTCCTAATGCTTTGGGGTCAATCAAACGACAATAAGCACATGTTAACATAAAGCTAGTTAGTTTACTATTTCCATAAAGGATTATGCATTTTGTATAAGATAACTCGATCTATATGTTAACTTACTAAAAGACAAAAACATTTTTTGTTGCTAGAAAAGAGCTTCGGATATGGTAAAGCACATAACCCTGAAATGCCTTGAAGAAACCTACATCTTAATGTCGCCAAACAGCTTAGGCATTGCCGATCTTGGTTGTTCTTGTGGCCACAATGCATTATCAACGATACGAGAAATGGTTGAAACCATAGACGAAACGAGCTATAAATTTGTGAATATCCCACCACCTGAGTATCGTGTGTACCTAAATGATCTTTCGACCAATGACTTCAATGCCATTTTCAAGATCTTGCCAGATTTCTACAAACAATTAAACAATGAAAGGCAACTTCAAGGACACAAATTTGATTCAAGTGTGTACATAGCGGGTTATCCTGGCACTTTTTATGGTAGATTGTTTCCGGACAAATGTTTGCACTTCATTTATTCCTCTTATAGTTTGCATTGGCTCTCTAAGGTAAGTTGCTTCAATATACACATGGATCCAAATATTTATAAAAAAACATGTAAGTTCTGAATGTTTATTGTATGACACAATCCAATTGTGTAGGTTCCTCCGGGGCTCTATGACAAGGAAGGCCACTCGATTAACAAAGGGAGTTTTTACATCTCAAAAACGAGCTCTCCATGCGTCTCTAAAGCTTATCTAGATCAATTCCAAGAAGATTTTTCATTGTTTCTCCGATCAAGGTCAAAAGAAGTACTAGCTGGAGGTCGGATGGTGCTAATTTTGTTAGGAAGGAGAGATCAATGCCATGTTGATAGGGGCAACTCGTTCCTTTGGGAACTTCTTTCGTTCGCTTTTCCATCTTAGTCTCTCAGGTACTTACAAGTTGCATATAACACTTAATTATCGAAATCTCAAATCTAACTATTTATTCAGTACTATCAAATATCGAGTATGATCCCTATGTTATATCTCCTTTCAATTTTTAGGGAAAAGTTAAGCAAGAAAATGTCAACGAGTATGATGCTCATTTTTATGCACCCTCAAGAAATGAACTAGAGGACGAAGTCAAGAAAGAGGGGTCTTTTGAAATGGACCGTTTTGAAATGTTTGATATTGAGCGAAAGTCTGAGGCTGGTGTGAGCCACGGAACTATGGTGGCGAGGAGTGTTCGAGCTATCCAAGAATCGATGATTTCCAATCACTTTGGAGAAGCAATTCTGGATGATCTGTTCGAGATTTATGGAAAATTGATTGATGAAGAAATGTGTATTGAAGATATTAGACCCATAAGTTTCATTACCGTGCTTAGGAAATTATGATTTGGAAATAGGTGTAGCCACGTAGGTATTCTTGTGCCTGTAGCATGTTCATATTTATTTATTCCAAGTTAAATTGCATGATTTATTTGTGTTGTACAATATAATATCGATGTATAAAAATTTCATTAGAATCCCTGGATTTTCTTTTGTTAGAAATTGACTAAGATGGTGTTTGTTTTTAGAGGTTTTGAATGAATCAACCGCATATCTTGAATCTGAATCGATGCGTAAATGTCTGAATCTGAATCTAACAATAATGTTTGTTTTTAAAGAAACTTCTGAGTGTTGTAAATGTAAAGCAGTTTCAGTCTTACATAACATAAAGGCTAATAATCTATTAAAGCATCATACCTGTCACAAAAAGCTTCGGCGTAGCGAATAAAAAAAATAGCCCTTTTGGCTACTAGACCCGACTATTTTGTCCTTTATTGGGCATTTTATCACTTACCTAGCCGGTTAGTGCCACGTACCGGTTTCAACCCGTCGATTTCCACGTAATAAAGATATTACCTTTTTTTTCACCTAAGCACACCAAACCATTTTCTCTTCCACTTATACCCCAATTCCTCCTCAAAGCCATAAGAACCCTACAAAAATGCCCCTTTCAATTGACCTTAAATTACTTACTGAAACTTGTATTCCATTTCAATTGACCTTAAATTAGTTACTTAAATGGCCTCCTCGTCTTCGTCCTCGCGTTATAATCGAAGGAGATATTCCAAAGAAGAAATTGCTCGTATGACGCATTGTATTTGTAAGTTCCCAATCTATGAACAGGTTTCATGGACTCCTGAGAATCCTGGAAGAAGATTCAAAGCGTTTCCCACCCGTGTAAGTTCTAAAACACTAATTAGTTTTGTTGAGTATTATATATATATATATATATATTTTTTATATTGACAACTCGTTATGTATTTGTAAAGAATAAAGACAAGAAATGTGAGGTCTATGGATTCCTTGACGATGAGTTGCCATCGGAATACTACAAAGACCTCATGTACAATCTTTATAAGGACAACCAGAAGCTCGAGTGCAACCTTGACGCTTTAACCCACCAAGATGATTCTGAAAAGGTTGTTTCAAACAAGCATCATGATGAGTTTCCCATGGAACAAATTTACCAAGAATTGAAGGACCAAAAGATGAAGGGCAAAATGTACGACATGTTTTTGGTTGGTTGTGTTTGTTTCATGGTTCTTGTTTTGTTTTACGTTGTTGTTATTGTTCTTGTGTCCGTTAGGAATTAGCATCAACATTGTGGTTCTTGAAATTGTTGTCAAGTATTGGGTTACTGTAATTGTGTTATGGACCTGTTGAAGAAATGTTATCTTCTTTTGTATGACTGATATTGGCCATATTGTATTACTTAATGTGCAACATTCTTGTTTCATTGTTGTAATTGTGTTATGGACCTGTTTCATTGTTGTCCAAAGTGTTTGTGCATCAACTGATAATTGTGCAACATTCTTGTTTCATTGTTGTAATTGTGTTATGAACATTCTTGTCACAACATCTAGTTAGCAAATGACCATTTTATGAGCATTTGCTATGTCATGGTATCATGTTAAAATGATATATCTGCATAATTGGGAGCACTACAACTACCAAGCTATTGGTCAGATAAAATGATATATCTGTTTCCTAACCTGAGTAGCATTACCCTTTTCAATGAATGTATATAAAGCGTGCAATATTCAAGAACTCATGTGACACCATTTGACACTGAAAATACATACACCATTGGTGTTCTTTCATAACATAATGTTTGTGCTACAGCACCATACATTGTTACAACGAATAACTGGCATGCAAAGTTATGTACAATGCCCTTCAAGACACAAAATAAGGCTATGTAGTGGCATCAACAACAGCACTACATCAACTATCTTACACAATTAAATAGTGTCAATAATTGCAGCACTATATCGGTTTAGGTTACTACTAAAAGTTGGCCCTTCAGTGAACAAAATAGGGCTTGGTAATTATACATACACATAAAAAGTTTGTAGCATTTATAAGCATCTAGTCTAGGACTATTTCATTGTCCAGACTTGAACGATCCTTTCTTTGGTGCGAGACAATTTTTACTTATGATTCTTTGACTTGGCAACCTTGGTGGTAGCATTGCAGCTTGTGATTTTTGTCGTGGTTGTTCCAATTGGTGAGCTTGGCAGATCTTGTTTGTCTTCCAACAACCTTAGTGGTTGCTCCACCCTTCGAGGAAGATCCTCTACCACCCCTTGTTCCTCTTCGACCCCTTGATCCTCCCATCATTCTTCTTGTTTCCACTATCTCAGAGTGTGCTATTTTCCTAGCTCTAGTCAACCAGTTGATTACAGGCATTACAGTTGATCCACCCACTTGAGATTCTTGTGTAGCTATGAACATATACACAAATGTGTAAGTCAGATGTGTAATTCACTCAGTCATAAGCAAAAAAGTGTAAAGATATATGCAATTTTGTGGAACTAAGATAAAACAAATACTACTAACTAAATAAAGGCATTACAAGCGTATGTTAACTAACATGTACCTGTATGTTTGCATGATTACTTCTTTGTTTCTGTTCACGCGGGATACACGAGTTCATATTCTGTGATCCTCAATAGTATCGAACTAGCACTATCGAGTACCAACCAAGTTCCCATTCTTGCAACCCTCTGTGCTGGAATTAGTCTTCCACTCCTGGTTTTCCCACCTCTCATCTTCAAGTGACCCCTATTGGAACTTCCTCCTCTTTTGTTCCTTTGTTTTCCCATATAAAACACTCGACCATCTCCTAAAACCCCTCTCATGTTTGTAGCCCCCATTTCAAACTCATTGATGTCACTGTTAACAAACCTAGGAATGTCATGGTCATCTACCAACTGAGGTTCAACATTCTGTTTCTTGTATGGCCTACCTGCTTTCCTTTTTTCTTTAGAAACAGGTGGTTTGGGTTGATTTGTACATCCCTTTCTATTATGACCTATTTCCCCACAGTTCTGACAAGTCATAACTATTCTTGCTCGACTAATCTTAGTTGTTGATTTTTTTTCATGGGATGCCCTGACCCTCTTTCTCTTAGGCCTACCAGGCCTAGACTTAGGAATGAGGCTTAAAATCCTAGAAAGATGACTAACATCGGGCCAAAAGTCGATGCCACCAACTGGTTTCATATACTGACTATAGGTTAACATGTATCTTTCCTTCCTAAAACATTCAGGCACATAGTCCTCTACCATCCTACGGAGTTTAAAAATACATGCTATAGCGTGGCAGCAAGGCAAACCTGATAGTTGCTACATTCTGCAAGAGCATGTTCGATTTGGCTCATCCACCTTGAAGGCTTCATATCCTTTCCTGACTTCAAAGTTGTTACCTCCACATGAGACTACATGCCAGAACCTACGAATATCACAGCAATTAGAGAATGTTATTGACATGACAATTAAAGGTATTGTTAAAGATAGTTTGTACCTTTGTTGGTCCTTTGAGTGTTCAAGTATAGTCTGAATGTTTGGGCAAATATCACCATTCCATTTTTCCATTAGCAGCCGCATTGTATGCATCCTCTCCATAACAATTACTCTCATGGACTCCAACATAGTTATAATAGGTTTATGTCTTATGCTTACCAACACAACATTGAAGCACTCACTAAAACCATTCTCCACAACCTCACAAATGACGCCTTCTTTGAAAAAAGCCCTTGACCATGTCTTGGATCTTTTTCAAAAATAATCATTCGCTCTTGGATTTGCTCTTTTGATCTTATCCATCACCTTGTTGTGTAATGGTGGTAAGACGGCTTTTGACCCATAATAGTTGGCGAAACTCAACACCCGAACTGTTTTGAAACCCTTCATATATGTGACGGGCACATTGTCGATGCTCTACAAGTGGCATGACCTCCTTCACCGCTTCGATAAGTCCACGATCCAAGTATCTGAAACACATTGATAACTATGCAAGCAACATATAAGAAATGATGAACCTGAATGATTTATAGTTTACATACAACGCATACCTTATGTTGGTCGGACATCGGCGTTAAACCTTGTCCAAGTGGAATATCAAATCATCACCGAGCGGTTGTAAAACCAACTCCAATTGTCTTTATTTTCAAGCGTCACCACGGCCCATGCCACGGGAAAATGTGGTTATTTCCGTCCCTACCCATGGCGGTTAGTATCTCCCCGTGTTCGGTTTCTTTAAGAAAAAACCATCCAATGCCAATATCCTTCGGCATCCTATTTTCCACCCCTCTTTCAACCCACTAAAACACACATAAAACCCATCAAAGTATGTCTTCTCATCCGGATTTACCGTTATTCCTACCTTAACAGTACTACCAACATTTGAGTCCACCAAAGCCTTAGCATATGATCTAAGTAAACCGTAATGGTCCTAGATAGTTGCATCCCTCTCATTAAGAGCGTATGTCCTAGCATTACGACGGGTACGACTAGCGTGGCACTTATATTTTCTTAGGACCAGTTCTTGTAAGTTAGTGATAGTAATATTTGGATTCATCCTAATCTTATCTTCGACCTGCCTACTTATCCACTTAAAGTTAACCGACCTACGTAATGGGAACTCTGAACGCAAGTGTGATTATCTACCAAAGATATAACTTGAAATGTCTTCTCTGCTTTGAGCATCTTGCCATAACACCTCCACGAGTAGTCACAATTCCCAGACCTCTCTGAAGGGTACTTCTTGTACGAAGTTTGCTTTCCCAGTGATGGATCCTTTAGAGTCTCCTTTTAAGTTGACCGCATTTAGCTATAACCTTTGTCCTTGTGCTCCTCTCAAACCAAAGTGAGAATCCGTTGTACTTGCATAGTATGTTAGGCACTCCTTGAAACTGTCGGCCATCCGGAAATTTTTGCCCAAGCTAGTAAAACAGAAATTAGAATTAGTTAAGCAACATAGTAATTCTGAAATTTTATTATTTGATAAACAAAAATTTAAAAGTTAGAGTAAAAGGGATTACACTAGGTTTTTTCAATCTCCAATGTGTCTCAGAATCGTAAATTGGGTACTTGTCTTCCTTCTTTGACTTCGTAGAAGCGACAAAAGGGTCTTATTCCAAAGGCACCTTTACCCTTAATGTGCTTCAACAAATGTGCCATGTACTTTTCATGTTCCCGAACTAACGGTCCTAAACCAGTTGTGTGACAACTCGTAATTTCAGGTCATTTTACAAACTTTAAAAGTTTGACTATTTCATCATTTATCGTAAACTAGGTTTGAGTATCAAATTGCGTAACCTTAATGGTTTAGGTTGTGAATTCATGAACAACCATCAAGGACATTTCATATAGACTAGGTTTAGTCTACATATCATTAGCATCATCGTCATCATATTAGTTCATGCATGGTTTTGCATTTTTCATTAAACGTTTATTTTCCTATTAAATAAATGCTATCGCGTAATTAATTATTTTGAACATTTGATCCGACACTTCCAAAAAATATTCCTAATATATTTTTATACTCATTTTAAGACTATAAAAATTATATTATTAATTTACTCGATGTTTTCAATTTATTTCGTATATAAATTGTTAAGTTTATATAATTACGACGGTTTTCTTAAAAACTACACGATAATTATTATTTCACTCAAATTTTGCAAGAAATGTATTTTTATAATTTTTATGACCTCAATATATTTTATCTTGACCCGTTAAAATTTATTTTTAGTTAACGCTACCCTAAATACTCAAATGTGTACACAAGTTACCATCTATCCTTAAATAACTTTACATTACTAATATGCTTATACATCATATTATACAAGTAAGTGATTCATTTTCTTTTTCTTTCATATATGTCGACCACCACTAGGGTGAGTCATTGAGTTTGCAAATATCTCTATTAAGTATAATGTATTATACACATTAACAACACTTTCACTTCATTTCTTTCAAGTAAAAGATCAAACATTTCTCTCTTCCTCTCTTCCTCACAAAACCGGCAACCACAAGGACCAAGGAAGAATCATCCAAATATTTTTCTAGACAAGATTTTTACACACTAGTATCACTCTTTATTAAGGTTGTGCAATAAAAACCTTGGGTGATTAGGAAAATCCTTTGTTCTTATAACCTCATCAAGTTTACTAGTAAGCATCCCATATTCATGATCATATTTCATATTCATTGTTTTATTCATTTCATCATATTTGAGAAAACATGCAAGTCATATGATGTTTATACCACTTTTACATGTTTTTAAGAGTTATATATATATTGGTCATCCTATAATTACTCCTTGTTATTTATCACTCTTGGTGATGTCTAGGAACCCATGACACCCTAAGAAGGTGTATGGTAGGATTAGAATAGCCTCGGAGTTGTTTTGAATTGGTTGGAATAGGTTTGGAGCGAGAAAAACTCATTTCGACAAGTTTTCTAAAGGGTCTGTCCTTATTTTGAAATTCTGAAATTTTCGACAGTAAGCAAAATATTTTGGGCTAGATATTTGGAAAATATACTTTAAAACAGCAAGCGTGGCCGCTTGAACGGGTTAAAACGAAGTTATAACGAAGAAGTTATGAATTTTTGAAGTTTGGCGAAAACTATTTGTTTGAAAAATTCAGCATGCTGTCTCGACTTTTTACGAGTCAAAAATGAGTCTTAGGCGTTGTTAAATGTGTCGACTTATCAAAAATATATTAGTATATGTTATCACGATTCCGTGGATATAAGAACGTAGAAAACGGACTTATAACGACTAAGTTATTCACATTTTAAACAAGTTGCCGTAACTTTATTATATAAGAAAAACTATTATATTTCTATTAGACAAGTATTACGGCAACAAGTGACCATGTTGAAGGTTGTTTTTAACATTGATGTAGAACTTTTTATAAAGTGATGTCTTCTAGTAAAAGTAAGTTAGCCAAGCATATTTTTCAAAATGTCCGACCGTTTGTCAAGCGGAGTTGTAATGAATAAAATACGGTCACTTAAACTTTGCCGAAAACCACCCTTAAACTATATTTTGGACAAAAGTACCATACTTTAGCTATATTTTTCTCTATGATCGGAACCTCTATGACGAAAACTTAAATGCTAAAACTTTGAGATAATGATACAAGCTTCCCAAAACCGTTGAGTTCGTTTCCTAACACTCGGCGTGCACCATTTTACGACTAGCTTTTAGAGGCCGTTTAGTCACTTTCATGAAAATTTCAACAACATTATTTTACGACGAAAAGTTATAATTTCTCAATAAATCATTAAATGATTATCGTAGGATATCATTTCAACGTAAATACATGTAAAGTAATTTAAAATGGTCAAGACGTTACGAGATTATTTTTCAACGACAAGTGTTATTTTCAAAAATTCACAAGTGGTATAGATATCATCCGAATTGCATGCATAACATTACATCATAACTTATTATGTATCATATCATTCATAATAGGTCAATTTTAGAGATTCACGCAACATTTCGGTGTATCCACTTTTGCCATCACATCATTGTCCATGTGAGTTTCCATAGCCCCATTTTTCAATTGTTTTATACTACTTTTGGGGGAGATACATGCTCATCAACTATTTTTATGACATTCATGACTATTTGCAAACTATATGTTTTATCTGAATATTTAGTCATACGAAGTAATAGTTTTACCATGCTTAGAATTGTCATATCATTATCATTGAGCTAAATGTCTTGGTATAATCATTGAGCTAAAGGTCTTGGTATAATCATTGAGCTAAAGGTCTTGGTATAATCATTGAGCTAAATGTCTTGGTATAATCATTGAGCTAAAGGTCTTGGTATTATCATTGAGCTAAATGTCTTGGTAGAATCATTGAACTAAATGTCTTGGTATAATCATGAACTAATGGTCTTGGAATTATTTGAAACTATACGAATTATGTGTTATGTCAAGTAACTATTGATACATTAAGTTATGCACTATTTTGTGAATTCATTTGACGAGGTGTGTTTGAACATAAACTATACACATTTTGGCAATGGGTTGTGAACACACAGGTTGCAAGTTTTGGTGGGAAACTTGGGCTGAGTGGATTTACAATGCCTTTCTTTGCATAAACGATTTTTAAAGGCTTTACATTTCAACGCAAACTCTATGAACTCACTCAACCTTTGTGTTGACACTTTTAGCATGTTTTATCTCAGGTATCTAAGGCATTCACTTCATGGAATGCATGTGGACCTATCATAGAGTCGTGGTGACGACGCGTTATACATAGGATTTATGCACTTTAAAACATCGTTTGGCTTGTAACAAACTTATTTCCGCACAAATTGATTTTCATTTGGGACCTACACTTTGTAAACTCTGATTATTTTATTAAATCAAACGATGTATTTTCCAAACGACACTTTAGGTCGTTCAATATATCTGTAACTGTGATGCTATGACATCAACCCCGGAATTCCATTCCTTTGCAAAGCAGGTAATTTGGGGGTGTGACAGTTGGCATCGAGCTTGATTATAGAGAACTAAGTTGTATCATTGACCCTAGACTATAACTACATCATCATAGCATCTTATCATTTCATCATAAGTGCATGTTCACTTTACATACGGTTTATACGTACATTTTTTGAGTTATTTACTTTCATTTCAAATCGATTGTCACATAGATGCCTTTAAATACCCATCCTATTATCATTTCCTCCTACTCCAATGTGGAGAATGCTTTGTCATTCCCTATCGCAATTTTAATATCAGCTGATTCAATACCGATAATGTCGAATGCCGAGATAAACCTTTAAGTAGGGCAAAGTCACTCTCACTCCTTTGTTTCACCACTAACATGTCGAGTTACACGTTATTCACGCATTAAGTCACTAGACTATCATACATTTGAAGCACTTACGACACCTCATAACCCATCTTTTGGGAACCCGTCGATTATTTTGAAAAGTAACCTCAAACTTATCACCTCACATCACATCTCTTTAGAAGCTTATTCTTAACATATGACTTTGCTACGTCTCACCTTTCCTCTTATTTTGAAGAGTTATGGCACCAAGAAAGCTACACGAAATGACACCACTGCTATCCAAAGGTATATAGAGGATAGTATAGCCGAGGCACTAAGGAAAGAACGAGCAACATTGGTAGGCTGCTGCTGTGAGGCCACAGTTCTGCTTTGAAGCTGCTTTCTTCTTTGAGACTTGCTCTGCTATAGGGCTGCAGGAGGATCACGGAGGTGAAATTGTATATACAAGGACTTTAAGAACTGTGATCCTACAAAGTTCAAAGGCACGAAGGAGCCCTTGCTATGGTTCGATGGTTTGAGAAGATGGAGTCTGTGTTTCTTCTATGCAATTGCCTAGATGACTACAAGGTGAAGTTTGCCACTGGTACACTCTTAGATGGCGCAATGTCATGGTGGAATTCATATCGCTGACCTATTGGTATCGAAAATGCTTACAAGCTCCGCGTGGGATCAATTCAAGAGGTTGTTGACAAAGAAGTATTGTCCACGCACGGAGGTGAAGAAATTAGAAACGGAATTTTATGAGTTAGTAATTGTTGGTTATGACATCGAGACCTACATTAGGAGGTTTCAAGAATTGGCTGCACTATGTCCATCAATGGTTTCGGACAATGAGAAACTCCTGGAAAATTTCATTGGAGGACTTCCACAATGTATTCAAGGAGATGTAACTTCTTCGGATCCACAAACAATTGAAGAAACTATCGGGATAACTCAAAAACTCATGGCTCAAGTCGTGAAAGGGGAAAACATTATCAACAATAACCGTAACGACAACCACAACAACCAAACTAACAACAACAAAAGGAAATGGGAAAATGACCGGGGAGGTTATGATAACGACAACCAAAACTGTAACACTAATCATCATCAACAACGTAATAGAGGGCAAGAAACGCAATGGTTTATGTTCTTTGCATCAATAGAAGCGAGGTTATCTTTGGAACCTACCCACTATGTAATCGATGTAAGTATCATCACCGGGTCATTGCCTGTTAAGTGCTACAAGTGTCAAAAACTAGGACACCATGCCAAGAATTGTAGAGGCAAGACCATAGTTACATGTTACGCACGGGGAGCAAGGACACTATCGGAACCAATGTCCCCAACACCAAGGTCAACAAGTTGAAGGTGCTCGTGGGAATGCATACATGTTAGAAGGAGGAGAAGCTCGTCATGATCTCAACAATGCGGAAGACGAAGAAGTTCGAGGAAACTAACAGTCTTATTTTCCTTATGTACTATGTCGTACTAAGTTTATGTCTTCCATCGTATTAGGATCTTATGACTTAAGATGTACTACTTTTGATAAACCACTCGTTGTAAAATATTCTCATTAAGCGTACTTTCTTTTCCTTGATTAGTTATCACTTACAAGGTTTTAGATCTCTGTAAACATCGAGAGTTATAACAACTAAACCGAACGTCACATTATCGTTCCTTAATTATACATAGCCTAGCTAACTATGTCTAATTCTGGAGGGATATCGTTCCTTAATTATACATAGCCTAGCTAACTATGTCTAATTCTGGAGGGATCATGTTATGTTGGGAGCAGTTATTTATAAGTCTTAGTGCAAGTAGGGTTTTCACATATTCATAAAAGTCAAAGTGTTACTCATGGGAGATTCATCCAATATTTTCTTTACTATGATGTTTTATACGCTCTAAATCATCGATAACCATAACGACATCTCTTCATGTCTTCTCTCCTCGTTATTCATCACAAACTCAAATTTGATAGACTAACACGAACTGAATTCAGGGACTGAATTCCTTTTTAGATGGGTGAATGTGACAACTCGTAATTTCAGGTCATTTTACAAACTTTAAAAGTTTGACTATTTCATCATTTATCGTAAACTAGGTTTACAGTATCAAATTCAAGTAACCTTAATGGTTTAGCTGTGAATTCATGAAGAATCATCAAGGATATTTCATATAGACTAGGTTTAGTCTACATTTCATTAGCATCATCGTCATCATATTAGTTCATGCATGGTTTTGCATTTTTCATTAAACGTTTATTTTCCTATTAAATAAACGCTATCGCGTAATTAATTATTTTGAACATTTGATCCGACACTTCCAAAAAATATTCCTAATATATTTTTATACTCATTTTAAGACTATAAAAATTATATTATTAATTTACCCGATGTTTTCAATTTATTTCGTATATAAATTGTTAAGTTTATATAATTACGACGGTTTTCTTAAAAACTACACGATAATTATTATTTCACTCAAATTTTGCAAGAAATGTATTTTTATAATTTTTATGACCTCAATATATTTTATCTTGACCCGTTAAAATTTATTTTTAGTTAACGCTACCCTAAATACTCAAATGTGTACACAAGTTACCATCTATCCTTAAATAACTTTACATTACTAATATGCTTATACATCATATTATACAAGTAAGTGATTCATTTTCTTTTTCTTTCATATATGTCGACCACCACTAGGGTGAGTCATTGAGTTTGCAAATATCTCTATTAAGTATAATGTATTATACACATTAACAACACTTTCACTTCATTTCTTTCAAGTAAAAGATCAAACATTTCTCTCTTCCTCTCTTCCTCACAAAACCGGCAACCACAAGGACCAAGGAAGAATCATCCAAATATTTTTCTAGACAAGATTTTTACACACTAGTATCACTCTTTATTAAGGTTGTGCAATAAAAACCTTGGGTGATTAGGAAAAATCCTTTGTTCTTATAACCTCATCAAGTTTACTAGTAAGCATCCCATATTCATGATCATATTTCATATTCATTGTTTTATTCATTTCATCATATTTGAGAAAACATGCAAGTCATATGATGTTTATACCACTTTTACATGTTTTTAAGAGTTATATATATATTGGTCATCCTATAATTACTCCTTGTTATTTATCACTCTTGGTGATGTCTAGGAACCCATGACACCCTAAGAAGGTGTATGGTAGGATTAGAATAGCTTCGGAGTTGTTTTGAATTGGTTGGAATAGGTTTGGCTCGAGAAAAACTCATTTCGACAAGTTTTCTAAAGGGTCTGTCCTTATTTTGAAATTCTGGAATTTTCGACAGTAAGCAAAATATTTTGGGCTAGATATTTGGAAAATATACTTTAAAACAGCGTGGCGCTTGAACGGATTAAAAAAGCGGAGCTATAACGAAGAAGTTATGAATTTTGAAGTTTGACGACCGAAAACTATTTGTTTCGAAAATTCAGCATGCTTTGTCTCGACTTTTACGAGTCAAAAATAAGTCTTAGGCGTTGTTAAATGTGTCGACTTATCAAAAATATATTAGTATATGTTATCGCGATTCCGTGGATATAAAGAACGTAGAAAACGGACTTATAACGACTAAGTTATTCACATTTTAAACAAGTTGCGTAACTTTTATTATATAAGAAAAATTATTATATTTCTATTAGACAAGTATTACGGCAACAAGTGACCATGTTGAAGGTTGTTTTTAACATTGATGTAGAACTTTTTATAAAGTGATGTCTTCTAGTAAAGTAAGTTCGCCAAGCATATTTTCCAAAATGTCAAACCATTTGTCAAGCGGAGTTGTAACGAATAAAATATGGTCACTTAAACTTTGCCGAAAACCACCCTTAAACTATATTTTGGACAAAAGTACCATACTTTAGCTATATTTTTCTCTATGATCGGATCCTCTATGACGAAAACTTAAATGCTAAAACTTTGAGATAAAGATACAAGCTTCCCAAAACCGTTGAGTTCGTTTCCTAACACTCGACGTGCACCATTTTACGACTAGCTTTTAGAGGCCGTTTAGTCACTTTCATGAAAATTTCAACAACATTATTTTACGACGAAAAGTTATAATTTCCTAATAAATCATTAAATGATTATCGTAGGATATCATTTCAACGTAAATACATGTAAAGTAATTTAAAAAGGTCAAGACGTTACTGAGATTATCATTAGACGATAAGTGTTATTTTCCTAAATTCACAAGTGGTATAGATATCATCCGAATTGCATGCATAACATTACATCATAACTTATTATGTATCATATCATTCATAATAGGTCAATTTTAGAGATTCACGCAACATTTCGGTGTATCCAGTTTTGCCATCACATCATTGTCCATGTGAGTTTCCATAGCCCCATTTTTCAATTGTTTTATACTACTTTTGGGGGAGATACATGCTCATCAACTATTTTTATGACATTCCTGACTATTTGCAAACTATGTGTTTATCTGAACTGAATGTTTAGTCATACGAAGTAATAGTTTTACCATGCTTAGAATTGTCATATCATTATCATTGAGCTAAATGTCTTGGTATAATCATTGAGCTAAAGGTCTTGGTATAATCATTGAGCTAAATGTCTTGGTATAATCATTGAGCAAAAGGTCTTGGTATTATCATTGAGCTAAATGTCTTGGTAGAATCATTGAACTAAATGTCTTGGTATAATCATGAACTAATGGTCTTGGAATTATTTGAAACTATACGAATTATGTGTTATGTCAAGTAACTATTGATACATTAAGTTATGCACTATTTTGTGAATTCATTTGACGAGGTGTGTTTGAACATAAACTATACACATTTTGGCAATGGGTTGTGAACACACAGGTTGCAAGTTTTGTATGGGCGGAACTTGGAACTGAGTGGATTTACAATGCCTTTCTTTGCATAAACGATTTTGAAAGGCTTTACATTTCAACATAAACTCTATGAACTCACTCAACCTTTGTGTTGACACTTTTAGCATGTTTTATCTCAGGTATCTAAGGCATTCACTTCATGGCATGCATGTGGACCTATCATAGAGTCGTGGTGACGACGCGTTATACATAGGATTTATGCACTTTAAAACATCGTTTGGCTTGTAACAAACTTATTTCCACACAAATTGATTTTCATTTGGGACCTACACTTTGTAAACTCTGATTATTTTATTAAATCAAACGATGTATTTTCCAAACGACACTTTAGGTCGTTCAATATATCTGTAACTGTGATGCTATGACAGTCTACCCCCAGGAATTCCATTCCGCTGCAAAAAAGGTAATTTGGGGGTGTGACAAGTTGGCCCATCTCCAACCACATCTTCTTCTGTATCATGAGCATCATCATCGTTTCCTTCTTCAACGTCCTGCTCGTCAGAAGAAATGGTATTCTCATTTTGTCGCATCTTTCTTAGTTGAATAACCTCGTCCTCACCGTTGCTCAAGTAATCATATGCCTTATCAAATTCAACCTCAGACTCGTAAGACTCATACGCAGATGAATAATGTGCATCTTTACCCTTGTTTTTTGCACTTTCACCTTCTGAGTTAGTGTCATTGTATTCCTCAGTTTCGGTGTCAGTGTAAGAATCAGATGAAGCAGACGGATTCATGTTCTCTCTAATCACTATACCTTTGGGTCTATTTGTATTCGTGCTAATCTTCTTTGCTAGTTTCTTTTTGCGTGTCTTGACAGACTTACCTTTATCCAGTTTTTTATGCCTTGCAAGCACAACATCTGATAAGTTACCATCTGACTCACCATCCATTTGCAACCCGTTTGTATCATTAGCCACAACTGTATCAGTCTCGTGAAGCATATCCTTCTCCACATTCATATCAGTGTGCCCAACCATTTGATTATCGTCAGCCCTGATCCAAGTGTAACAACAAAAATCATTAGTAGGCATACAATATTTAATAACATCTGAACAATATTTTTATAACGTGTATTGACAGATACCTATGAGTGTCCAAAGCCATATCAATCTCGTCAACAATGAGAGGCCTACTAGTGTCCATATGCTTATCACAATCCTGATTCTCCAAAGCCATACCAGATTCAACACCGACATTTTCCACTACATTATCAACTACTACGTTGTACTCCCTATAGACCTCTTCTTCAGTTAGCATAGGATAATCATACGTAAAGTCATCATCCGCATTCCAAACTCTAGTGAAAGTAACCTTACCCTCAAAATCCTTTCTTAGTGGCCTGTCTTTTAGGGGAGGAGACCTTAAATAAGGTGACTGCTTCTTCCTCATTACTTAACCAACTCTCACAAGACATATTCCCATCTTTTTCAACTTATTATGTTTCTTTGTTTTTGGCGTAACTTCAAGTCCGAACTTTCTAGACTTAGGTTTTTGTGGTAGTAGGGTGCTAAGTTTTGTGGGGAATGAGCAACAAACAACTCCAACTTGTCTTATGTTGGGTAGCTAAATCATACAAATAATGAATATCAGCATCCATTTTAATGATCTTTAACCCACCTTGTCAATGTCTAACTTAGGAATGCACATGTATAGAGCCCATATATTATTCTTAATCTTTGCAACTAAGATATCTAAGAGAGGGCTACACATAATCCTATCTTTTAAAGAGGCCTCCATTATTATCTCCCTACCATAATCATACCTTAAGGGGTCAAACATAAATACACCATTGTAGTGTATTTTGAAGACCACATCAAGTGGTACTTCCATCAAACCTGTATAAATTGAAAAATAATTTCAAAACCTTAATTTGAAAAAACCCTAAATAACAAATACTTTTTTATTTAAACCTAACACAAATCGGGTAATAAAACATTAAATATAAAGAGGGAATATACCTTTTGTCTACCCAATTTGGGGAAAGAGACAAGCAATTGATTATTAATTGTGAATTAGGGTTTCGGCAATTTTTGGGGATCTTGGAAATAATTGAAGTGTCAATGGATAGAATGGATAAGGAAATCTGCTTTAGGGTACTTGTAAGCGAGATATCTGTACTTGTTTATTATAAACCTCGTACCACCTCGTACTGTCTCTTCCACATATGCAGCAACGAGGAAGGATTAGTCAAGCGTGCGCTATTCCTGTGTTTTGGTACGAGGTTTCCAGCGTGGATGATTAGTTGGATATTTGGAGATTATATTTAACCGGAAACCGGCTGAGTAAGTGGTAAAATGCATATAAAGGACAAAATAGTCGGGTCTAGTAGCCAAAAGGGCTATTTTTTTTATTCGCTACGTCGAACTGCTTTTTGTGACAAGTATGATACTTTAATAGGTTATTAGCCCCATAACATAAACACATCCGAACATTGAAGACAAAATTGGTACACTAAGAGGAAGCAAAATTTAGAAAAATATGAGACAAGCTGATACATCATGTAAATCCGAACTCATAACACGGGTTCCACGAGGCATGATTCATACATTTCATTCATTCATTTAACTTTTTGATGCTTCATGGTTTACAAAACAGTTACTATAGTCTACATATCAAGAAACTTTATCCATCTTATCATTACTTTTTTTCATTGCTACAACACTAGCTTAACTTCAGTTTTATTATGTCCCTTTAACAAAAGTTGCGATTTTCAAGCCACGACATTCAACAACTGATCCATACACAATGCATGTGCGACAACTATACTAAAAGAGCTGAAATTGACATTTCAACATTTGAAACTGAAGTTTTATCATGTTGAAAATGTGGTAGGACCTGGTGAATGAAGTAGCGGTTGCAGGTGCGTCTTGTGGCGTCTCGTGGTCGGGGAAGGGGCGGCCGGCGATGGTGGTGGCCGGAGATGGGGAAAGGCAGTTTAGTGATTAGGTTTTGAAGAGGCCGGGAGGAAATGGTAAAGTGGTTTTTTTTTTTTTTTTTTTTGGGTCAAGAAGAGGCATTAAGAGCCATTAAGATATCCCTCCCAAGTCTAGACCGTTAAGAGGTTATTGCCTCTAACCGCGTTTAAAAAAAAAAAAAAAAAGGTCTGACCGCAAAAAATGTCTGACCGATTAAAAGATTTGGCTCATTAAGAGCCTGTTAAGACATTTAAAAAAAAAACAAACACCAAACTCTAAAGTTTGTTTAGTAAATTTGGTTTTGGATAGATATTAGTTTTTGATATGTTTTGTAATTTGAGTCGGTTTAAGATTGGATTATTGGGTGCAAAAAGGCTAATAACCGGTAATACTGGATTGGCTCACAATCGGCTGTCATTTCATAATGTGAGGGGCATACATGACTCATTTAGTGGTTGTGATTATGGGGGTGCCAAAGATTGAACCGTTGACTTTGTGCTTGTTGCTGCAAAGATGCCTCCACTCATTACCAATAGATCATTGGTTGCTTATAAATAAAGGTTAACGGCATTTTTTTTCCCTTTGAATTTGAATTTTGTGTTAAGTACATTTGCATTTTGGTTTGTTAATAATAAAGCTTTCGCTTCGTTTTTCAAATTGTTTGTTTTGTTAACACTCTCCCTATGGATTTTCTCTGTGGTATGTGCTTTTGTTACTACGAAACATAAGTGTGTGTTTTGGGATGAAAAAGAATTGATTATCATATGTTATCGGCACTATATGTGTACTCAGTTAAATACAAAAGATAGGTATTTTGACTTTTTGAGAACAAGTACTCAAGTAGAGCATATGAAGACCAACTTGATGCTTACATTTTTTGGATGATCAGTTAAATCAATGTAGTTTATAAACGGCTAAACTTTTTGCACAAAAATTATAAACTTACGATGTAAATGGGCTAGCCCAATTCTTGCAAGCAGGTAAGCTTTTTATGTGACGAATACGGCCCGTAATGTCTTCTGACTTACATCTGTGATCTGTGTATAGTTGATACACTCGGATCACGGATGTAAGTCGAAGACATTACGGGTCAGCGTGTCATCATACTTACTGCTGCAAAGTGGGCTAGCTCATTTACATCGTAATTTTATAATTTTTGTGCTAAAAATTTAGCCGTTTATAAACTACATTGATTTAACTGATCCTCCAAAAAATGTTATTAACAATGAGTGTATGATCCATTGATGTGTATCTACTTCATCAAATTTGGAGTTATTGTTATTTGCTCCTGCAATTTTTTTGCTTTTCCTATCGAATTACAAATCTGGTGCTTGCAGGGAAATTAAACAAAAACCAAAATTAGCTCAACATACGATAGTTATATAATTATTTGGTTGTTGACGTATAGATATAGTTCTTAGCATATGTTAGAAACTTAAGTAGTAAACGACTAAATAATACTAGTATTTTATATGAGCCGTTATTATATTATATGTAGACTATAGTACAGTAATTTATATGTAGCTGTAACTAATGCATTTTGATATGATAGTCATCTACTCATATGCAAATATAGAGTTTGTGTATTGGTGTAAATTCAATCTAATAGTTATGGTAATGATTACTATCAACAACAATAATAATAACAACAATAAAATTAAGTGTGGAAACGAGTTGAGCCGAGCTTGAGCCAAAGCTCAAGCTAAACTCGTTTATATTTATAAACCCCGAGTTTGAGTTCATTTCAAACTTTCTACTTTTTGTTGGAGCTCGGCTTAACAAATTTCACAAGCTCGGGCTCGATTTAGTTTTTTTATACGTCTAAAGGAAATTAAGATTGGCTCGATGTCGGTCTATTAAGTACACAAAGCTCAAGCTTGTTTTTATAAACAATTATGAAAATACATGTATAATTATAAGAAGTATATTTACATATATGAGCAGAGATTAAATAAAAAAGACAAATATCCGTAAAAAAATTAATAATTTTTTTTTCACAAGATAGAGAATGTTGGTGCATAAAACGGTGTGAAGAAAGTTTTGGTAATTTTATTTTTTATAAGGTTTTTTGAAGCACAAAAAATGAAATTTTAATGAAAAAATTGATGCCAAAAATTTTAAGTTATATACAAGAGATATCGTAACGGTGTATAAGGTTTTTTGAACCTGTTTACGCTAAATATCCATCAAAATGGAGATTTTACCTCACCACCAGATAAGAAATATCGTTTTTCAAAAATAGATTGGTATGATTTAGTTTACAGTGAAAACTTTTCGCTAAACGAGTATGAAGCAATGTTAGAGGATTTAGGCTTCAACGATGGCAGGATTTTGTTTTCTCATTTTAGGATACCTAGCAAATCCTTGGATGAAGGATTGATACCACTAAGGCCAATATGTGATCTATTTTTTTGGAGTATGTCCCTAGATTTAGAGAACTAGAGGTCTATATTGAAACAGGTGTTTCATTGGTTGAAATGCACATGATGAAGGGAATGATGAGTAAGGGTAAGGGTGTGGTCATAGAAGAAATTGTAGAGGATAATGATGTCAAGTCTACATAAGTAAGCACAATGATCAATATGATAGAAATATAGGTAGAGATGACCGGTTGAACACACAATACACACACACGTATGGATATAGAAGAGTTATGCGTAGGAATATGTATAAAGTGAAAAACCAACCCTCAAATGAGGGTTTACAATAGTATTTATAGGGGAAGGGAGCTAGGGCAACACATCTAGTCCCTTCCTTCCCTTATTGGGCTTTTGCATAGGCTCATGGGCTTTCTACATGAGCCTAGCCATAATTACTAATATAAAAGCCTAATTAAGCAACATATTACATATTAATGACTAACACTTGAAATACAAGTTAGGAGTGATTCTAACAATCCCCCCCTAAGTGTTAGTGATGACTCCAGCAATCTTGAATAAGTTGTTGGTGATGATGTAATAGCGGTTGCTTGACGTCTTCTAACATTCTTCTTTCTTGTGAGAAGAAGTGATTTGATTTCAACAATCTCCCCAGAATAAAGATCTTGTTTCTTTTGAAGTTTTCAGCTTTGACGTCTTAGTATTCTTTGTTCTTTGTTGTGGATGTGGTGATAGTATGTGATTGTCTACCTCCGGTCAGCTACGTTGCTCAGGTGTCTCCACGTCTTTCTCTAACATGCTCACACGCCCTTTGACTTTGGATTTCAGATGTGATTCAGTTCTCTAGTCTTTAAAGCTGTAGATTCTTTGGCTTTGATGAAGAATCATTTTGACTTTGAGTTGCCTTTTGAGAGAACTACATTTGTGTTGTTGTTGGTATGAGCATGAGGAGAGTCAGCACGATCTTTCCTCCCAGGAGCATCCATAAAAAAAAACATAGAAATGGGTTAGTGAAAAACACCAATCGATTACGGTGGTCTTTTCTTAGAGAATTGACCACTATGATTGTTTTACTGATGAATGTCTTGATTCCATTCACCTTGGTCGGACGAATCAGCCGTCCGAATCCCGTGGAAGGACAGTTGGCATTACGTTGAACAAGTTCAAGTAATGACCCACATTTTCAGGACTCGATTCTTGAAAGGAATCTCCTTAGCGGGATTTCCAGCACTTACAAGTTCGAACTTCGAGGGTGTTAACAACATAGTGTGAAAACACATCTCTAATTCTAGCAAAGGATGTTCCTGAACTGGAATCCCTCAAGTAGGATAACACGATGTAGCGAAGTACATCTGATTCAGGTGAGTCGCTGAGGTACACAAAGCATCACCTCACGACTGTAGACCGTTTGAGACAACACTAAGCGTAACCCATAAGGAATTACCAGGCGACTTCTTTGTCGGGCTGTTTGATGTTGACCCTGGCAAGAGTTTCCATTCAATCAATGAGGATCACAATTGTGAATCCCCTCATAAATGTTCTCGGCAGATTGCTAGGATCTGCGAAGGACTCTAGAATGTATCACTTGCGTCCATAATGTTGAACGACAAGTGATGAAAGTTCAAGTGTTCCTAAGAGATCTTTTGATGAATCTTGTGGCTCTAGACTCAATAGTGCGCTTTGGTTTTCCTGAGCGAAGACTAGGGAGAGGGTCTCCTTCTTCAATACCAACAATCTCTAAGAGAAAGTCGATAATTTACGTAGGGTTCCCTGTGAGAATGAAACAAGCTTCTGTTGAGAGAAACTTGAGTGGCTAAGTAGGTTTAGTGTAGTGCGTCCTTTGGGTCCATGACGACTTTGATCTTCAATACCGGTGTCATCTAGTGACAGCCAATAGCATACGAGTTGAACCCGGTGTCTGTCCTAAGTTGAATAATTTGGAGGACTATTTCTTTTCACCCTTTTCTTTACTTTTCTTTTTAATTCTTCAACTCCTTCTTTCTCAGATTCTCATTTTCTCCATTTTATAATCATACCTAAGGACTTCTAAATAATAACTATTGGTGGTGTCCTTGGGTAGATCCCTCCGGCTCTGGTGGATCATAGGACCTTTATCCCTAAACTTAGTCACCTTATAACTCCATGACTATCATATGTTGCCATAAAAACCATTTTCTTGAAAATCTTTCAAAGTGTTTATGAATGAAAACATGTTTGTAACACTTCGAGAGTTTTGCATTTTCAGAAATACTCCCCCTCCACATGTGCTTAAGTGTTTTGGAGAAATGCACAGTGAGGATAGAGTTCGCACTTTCGAATTGATCGACTCAAGATAGACAATTCCCCGCGAGACACGGTTACGTTGCATAGTTAAAGAGATGCATTGTCAGCTTTTAGGTGACAACTAGCTCTAATAACTACCTTGAAGGTGTGGAAAAACCTTGAAAAGGTTGTCAAACCCGTCAAAGTTCATGTCTATCAAGAGTTTCTGGAATAGGTACCATCTACTCGGATAAGTCTTGGAAGACAAATCTTTTCGATTTATGACAGTTCATATCTCGTCAATTCATTTGTTAAGTCTAATCACACGAAGATTCAATCACAAGCAAACATATTTGTATCACACACTTTTTCTCCCCCTCAAAAATGGCATATAAATGTTATTTTTGATGAAATTTGATATCGATTATGTCCATTTCGAGTTTTGTGGCAAGATTTCTATGAAGAACATTTTGTGAACAAAGATATTTTGCAAATACTCCCCCTCAACAAGTAATAATAACTTTTGAGGTTTTGAAAACATAAGGGGAAGTACTAGTTCTTTTGAGCAAAACTTTGAAAATGATGAAAGTTTTGATAAGTTTTACTCAAAAGTAAGAAGCTTTCGCTCCTTTTATAAGGATTGTGGCACTGAAGCGTACCACAGGGTCCTTTCATTACAAGTTCGGGTTGTACCTTTGTTATGTGTGCACAAGCCATTATGAATAATATAAATCAATCATCAAAAAATATCAATCGAAAGAGTTTACGGAGTACCCAACAATTAGACAATTAGACCCGGGGTTCTCTCTTCATGTTGAAACGTTGTAATCGAGAAACTCTGTCTTCGCCCATAACTCTCTAATCTCCTCATCGATCAGATGAAACATCCTTTCATCCGGCCTCTTGATTATCCTTTTAGGTTCCTTACGTTTCCTTCGAGTTCCACCACTTCTTTGACCCAATACCTTCACGAATGTCCTTTACTTGAGTGCGCTAACCCATCACGAACCATCTTCAACGTGTGGTAGCATAACTTATGAATCTGCGTGATGCGCCATGAAGCAATTATGGTGAAGTTCACTGCGATAAACGACCCCAAACTTTGGTTTCTTCACTATGGTGTATTGAGATAGTTGGTTGATGTTGGGAAAGTGTAACGGCGGTTGTGTAAGGTTGATTGCCGGTATGATTCGACCAAAAGCTGGAGATCTTCATCACGTTCTTGGATCACTTTGCTTCGAATGAAGATCAATAGGGCTGTGATGTACTGAAGCTGAATATTTGTGGAGAATTGTCTCATCTGTCTTTGTACCTTAGCAAGATACATGTCTTCGATGTCGTTGAGCGACAATCTCGAAAAATCAGCCTCAGTGAAATCATATTCTTGTTCATCCTGTCGTTTGACCTTGATTTCCTTCAAGAATGATGTAGAAAACTAGAAGGGGGGTTGAATACTTTACCAATTAAAACTTTGTTTTGAAACTTATTGAAAAGATCAATTGATATTGATGTTAGATATGTTAATGAAATATGCAAGCAATATGTAAAGAGTAAATAAGGAAAGAAATGATCAAACCACAACAAGTTGTTTATAGTGGTTCGGTCTACAAGGACTCCTTTTCCTTGCCCTACTCCACTCCTCGAGTCTCACACTCGAGAGTTTAACTTCACTAGTCAACAAGCTCCTTTCACGGGTGGAGAAAACCTTTACACTTCGCACTATTTCCGACACTAAGCTAGATGTCGAGTTCTTTCCAAGGGTACAACTACTCCCACACACAATGTATTTTGAGGACTAAAATACTAACCACTCACACTCACAAGATTATGATGGTTTAATATAACAATGAAGTATGAATCAACACTAGATCATACAACACTAAACAAACAAGACTTCCAACTTCTCGTTTGAAGCTTGAATGTGACTTGATCTTCTTTGCTACAAAAGAGATCACTAATATGATATGGAACTGAGTTAGAAAGGTTAGAGAGAAGATATGTATGAGAGTATGATAGAAAGGGATGAAAAACTACTTGGCTTGGCATTGCTATTTATAGCCAAAATGGGCGAGGGCGTCCACGGACCGGAACCCTTAAAAGGGTTCGCCCGTGTCCAATTTAGTACCGCCGGTCGACAACCAAGATATCAAATCATTGCTAAAGTCAACTCTATCTAAGTGAGATTGTGCAAGATATGAAGAGTACAAATCCACACAAAATATCTAATGAAATCTTCCAATGATTTCCATGATGCATCACATGATGTCATATGTTGTATTTCTATTTTTAGAAATATGCAAGCACTTAAGTAGTGTTTGGTTTTAAGAACCTAACACATTCTAAAAACTACTATCATACATAATGATTAGAGTCATATCAAGATGTTACTAATCATAAATGTAAATGCTTGAATGATGAATATATTGTTTGAAAAAGCTTGTTTTAATATCTATTAAACTTGACAAGCTTTAAGCTTTTATAAAATAAATTTACTTTTGTCGTTAACAAAACTTAGGTAAAGATAAAAAATATAAATAACGTTTAATGACGATATTTGTATTAACAATCTCCCCCTTTGTGTTGAGGACAAAATATAAATTTTATTTTTATAAAAGATACAAAGTTTGTGCAAGAGTTATAAAATATTAGTTTTAGAACTTGAAAAGAGAATGATAATGCAAGTGTATGATGTTTGACTTTTTATGAAAGTCAAAGTATTCACTAGTTGATGCATGATGTTGACTTTTTCAGAAAGTCAAAGTATGCGATTGACTTTTCGAGAAAAGTCAAATATAAACAAGTTCTATATTTTCTCCCCTTTTTGTCTCAACAAAAAGAAGAGGCGATGCGGAATGTAATGAGCCTGAGCCATTATCTCCCCCTAAATTGGGTACTTAATGGGAAGATACATGGATTGTGAAAATAAAGCTACAAAAAAATGTTAGTAATAATGATCATTCACAAGCATTTCCAAACACTATGTAAAAGCACCAACACTATAAAAACACTATTCATTAGTTAAAATTTTCATGAATAAAGATCATGAAATGAGAACACAATGATGTGTTTTAGTACAAGAAAAAAGAAAATAATCCTAAGAAAAGAAGAACTAGAAATGCTAAACTATGACCATCCTAATTAGATGGTGGATGAGAAAGAGCGTTGAGGCACTCAAGGATATGATTGAGGATGAACCTCATTTCTTCTTGAAAATCAAGGACCATAACCCGTGTCCTATCAACGGTTTGGGCCGTTTGCTCACAAGTTGAGCAACCATGCCTAGGGGGGTAGTATGTTTGGGGAAGTTGTGGTGGTGGAATGGTAGATGTGTTGGTGTTGGTGGAAATGTTTGGGGTGGTCATGATGGATGCAAGCAAAGCATTTTGCATTTGCATTGTCTCACTCAAGTGAGAATCCACCATGCCTTTGAAGTGGTGGAGGTTGTGGAGTTCTGCTTGAATCTCCTCTCTAGTGGGATTGGCATCCCATATGCACTCCTCAATGTCCTCAGATGAGGGACATTGATGTGGGTAGTGAATGATCCCCATACAAAGGACCATGAATGTCTTTGTGAATGGGGTGGAAGAGAAGAGGTTTAGGCCCTAACGGGGCGTTTGGGTCAAAAGATGACCGAGGTGACTCATGAGCAATCCGCTCAATTGTGCCAAAGGTTGGCAATGGTGGTGGATGATTTAGCCTAGGAGGAAAGTCATCCAAGAAAGGATTTGGTGAAGTTGGTGGAGTGGAAAATAACTCCATAGGAATGAGAGTTGGAGACCTTGGTGAAGGTGGTGAGGGTGTTTTGGATGTTTGGATGGGTGCCGGTGGAGGTGAAGTTGGTGTTTTTGTTGGTGGTGGAGTGGTGATCACAATGTGTGATTGAGTAGGTGTGGCCAAGGTAAGGCTTGTATCATCTCGGATGGGAGATGAGATTGTGAGTGGAGAAGACTCGGATGAGGAGCTAAGGTTAACGAAGCAACAAGGCCTCACACTTATTCTAGCGGTTTTCTTGCAAGGTTTAGGAGATGATTTTGTCATTTTTGACTTGGGTTTTCTTTGCTAGATAATGGTAAGAATGAAGAAGGTGTGAGGATGATCATGGTAAAACCTCTCAATTTATAGAAGTGAAAAATTATGGAGAAATGTGTTTGATTTGATGTTAAACCATTGAAGAGATGAGGTTCCTAATGATTTGGAAGTGGGTTGAATGCTAGTCATATCACCCAAGTCAAGCCATTCAAGAGATATGGAGTGAAGAAGAAAAGATTTGCAATAAATGTGTTCTAATGAGTGGAATTTCCTAATATTTAGATCACCCACGGATTTGAAGGTACCAAAAATTTGGTTCCTTCCTTTATGCAAAAGGGTTCCTTGGGTGGATTTTTCAAATTTTTGAATTTTGGTGGGAAATGGATTTCTTATATACCTAAGTGAATTATACTAGTTCTAATAAGAGTATAAGAAAGTTAGGATTGACTTATAAGCATTGGATGGTAATTTGGAATCACGAAAGAGTCGAAATTGAGAAAGTTACCTGAAGGATCCACGACACCAAAAAATTTACACGGACGGAACCCAAAAAGGGTGCCGTCCGGTCCTCTCTGTCACAGGCGGCACCATTTTCATAACGGACGGTACCAAATCGTTGGTTTCCGTCGTCCGTTCAGTGAGAAAACAAGACGAGTTTGTTTTAGGTGTCGGGGACTTTTCGAAACACTGAAATTTTTCTCAAAACATGTGATACTAAACATTTCTAGTTAGGAAAAGAAAATAACACATATATAAACATAGTGGAGCATGTATTTTGAGCAAGGCTTTTGATTTTCACATTATAGTGAAAATGAGTAAAATTTGATAGCATACTTGTGCTATCCCCCTACATAAGATTGTTAGCATTCACCATTGTTTCAGGTTATATTATCATCCTACATAATAAAAACCACTAAATTGTATCAAACATTAACGATAATGTATTGTTCCAAACACTCCTTAATGAACCTTTATTTGTCCAACTTCTTGTAGATCTTGTTCATCATCCTACCAAGGCACTTGAACATTCCCTTAGTTTGCTTGAATTTCGCTGATTCATTCTCTATCTCGGGAAGAGACGCATAATACTCATGAGGCAGAAGACGAGAGCTTGGAAGACCATCATCGGAGCTATTTGATGATGATGATGATGGAGTTGGAGGTTTTGCTCTCTTGCCTTTTGTCTTAGCAACTTGTGCATCACTCAAAGGTACAAAGATGTGAGGGATGAGCTCATAGTGAAGGTGCATCCCTTTTGGACTTGGTGGAATTGGTGCAAAGTTTCTATAGAGGCGGGTGAGAAGCATCCCGTATGGAAGAGCAACCGATCCTTGAGTTGGAATATCAATCATTCTCCTAGCGATGTAGTAAGCTAAATTGAATGGTTGATGGGTGGACAAGTTGTAGAGCATGTGACAAAGACAAGCGTTGATGTGATCCCTATTTCCTATGGTGCTAATGGCGTTGGCTCTAAGTAGCTCCTCCCATTTCTTAAATTAGGGCTTAAGTTCATTTAGCTCCATTCCATATGGATCTCGGTTTACCTCCTTTCCCTTTCGGGTAACTCGGGTTGTATCACCCTTTGGGTTAAATAGGTGTTCACGGATGACATCCTTATCGGCCAAACGGGTTTGGTAGGGAAGAGTGCGGTCATTGATAGCATCAAGAGCGGTGAGTGACCATTTATCCGAGTAGAGACAAGTCCCTCGGTTGGGAATTCCTAGCACTTGAGCAAAGTTGGCTAAGGTGATGGTGTAGTCATTTTGATTGATTCTAAACCTAAGACAAAATTCATCATCGTCTTCATCACTAAAGCCGGTCACACTAGCATAGAATTCTAACACAAACCTAGGACAAATTGGTTCATCGATGTCAAGAAGACAATCGAATTGAATGGCGGCTAGTTCTTCACGGAGATTGGTATTTTCAAGGAAGGATGAGTGAATGGTTCTACCCTCATGGAAATACCTTGATTCTAGACCCCTAAATATTTCTACTTGTTCCTTTGTAAGTCCTTTGGTTTTGTGATGTTTGGGAATATAGCGAAGGGTGTCTTTGTGATCATAGAATCTTGCGGCTACCATGGTTATTCCTAAGGACAAGAATTAATATGTTAAAATGAGAATAAACTTTAACGTTTTTGGTTCTAGTGTGTGCCTATATGAAAACAATTTGGAGTTGCGGTTATCTCGACTCATTTTATGCACAAAAATGGTTTTAGTGGGGTGTTTGGCAAATACCATGAGATAACCCAAATGCTCCTAATTCAATGTGGCTTCATTTGAATATACCGGGAATGCATATTAGTTATGCAATACCTTTAGTATTCAAGAGCATGCAAGTGATGAAAATTTAACGTTTCTATTTGTATTAGCAATGAAAAAATTGTTTTCCTACAAGTGAGAAGCTTTTCAAAACTTTTGACATGGGGTGTTTGGTTATTTGAATAAGGCCTTATATTCATTATCTATCAATTAGTGGGAAGCATGATTTGTTTATGCAATATGATAATGTAGTACCTAATTTCAATGACTAGTTATGCATTTTGCCAATTGAATTCATATTTGGTATAAAAGCATACATAAAACCCCATGTAATGATTTGTGATAGTTTTGTGCATAAATAAGAATCCTAGACTCGGAATTAAGAGATAAAATGTAGTTAGGATACTTACAATGATGTTATCTTTAGTGATTAGTGAGTGGGAAGGTGACAATAATGAGCTTGGTTTAATGTTTACACGTTTTGGTAAAGTGGGTTTTGAGGAAGAAGATGTTTTGTAGGTAGCTGTTTTGCTTACGTAGACACCACGGACCGAGCGATACCAAATTTTGGTTCCGTCCGTGTTGTCGTTTGGTGCCGTTGGCTACTGATGCGAGATACAAGACAAATTTGTTTTGTTTTGACTATTCTAATGTTTTAGGCTATGTTTATCCTACATGTTTGGTTCCATTAACCCTAAACCAAGTCTAAGAAGATTAAAAGGTTCTCGTTTAAGAGGCTTAGTTAAGATGTCGGCAATGTTGTCTTGGGAGGATACTTTCTCGATTGAAATGTTTCCTTTTTGAACATTGTCGCGAAGAAAGTGATGGCGGATTTCAATATGCTTTGTGCGAGCATGTTGAACGGGATTCTTGCTGAGATCGATGGCTCCTTTGTTGTCGCAAAGTATCACAATGTCGTTGAGATGAATTCCGTAATCTCCGAGAGCTTGCTTCATCCAAAGAGCTTGTTGACATGCTTTTCGGTGAGGCGTACTCGGCTTCAGTAGTTGAGATGGCCAAGGCCGTTTGCTTCTTTGCAAACCATGAGGTGAGACAATGTCCAACAAAAGTGCAAATACCACTTGTACTTTTTCTATCGACATAGTCACCGGCATGATCTGAGTCGGCATACACTATGGTTTCTACACCCGTTCCTTTGGGATACCATAATCCTAAACACGTTGTTCCCTTAATGTATCTAAAAATCCTTTTTAAGGCTTCTAAGTGTGATGCCTTTGGGTTTTCTTGAAAGCGAGCACATAGACAAACACTAAACATAATGTCGGGTCTACTAGCCGTAAGATAGAGTAGGCTACCAATCATTCCTCTATATTTAGTGTTATCTACGGATTCACCTTCCTCATCCTTGGTTAGTTTAGTGTCCGAGGACATGGGTGTCTTAGTTGGTTTGGAATCTTCAAGACCAAATTTCTTAAGCATGTCTTTTATATATTTAGATTGGTTAAAAATATGCCATCTTCTAGTTGTTTAATTTGAAGTCCTAGAAAGAAATTTAACTCACCCATCATACTCATTTCAAACTCGTCGTGCATGATTTTAGAGAAATCATCACATAATTCTTGACAAGTTGATCCGAATATAATGTCATCAACGTATATTTGAACAATGATAATATGTGATTCCTTTTTCTTGGTAAAAAGAGTATTATCTACTAATCCCATAGTATATTTGTTATCAATAAGAAAAGTCTTAAGTCGGTCGTACCAAGCTTTTGGTGCTTGCTTAAGACCATACAATGCTTTCTTGAGTTTGAAGACATGATGTGGTTTCTCAAAGTCGGTGAAACCGGGAGGTTGAGCAACATACACTTCTTCGTTAATAAACCCATTAAGAAAAGCACTTTTAACATCCATTTGAAATAATTTAAAATCATAGGCACATGCATAAGCAAGCAATATTCTAATAGACTCAAGCCTAGCTACCGGTGCATAAGTTTCATCATAATCAATCCCTCTTGTTGATTATAACCTTGCGCTACAAGCCTAGCTTTGTTTCTAGATACTATCCCATTTTCATCCATTTTATTTTGAAAAACCCATTTTGTTCCAATTATAGTTTGATCTTTAGGTTTTGGAACTAATTTCCAAACATCATTTCTAACAATTGGTTTAACTCTTCTTGCATGGCAATTACCCATGATTCATCTTTTATTGCTTCATTTATGTTTTTGGTTCAATGGTGGATACAAAACAAAAATAATTACTTTGATTTTGGGCTTGTGACCTTAAGGTTCTTTGATTTAGTTGTCCTATGACCTTTTCTAAAGGATGACTTTTAGATTCTTTGATGTTTACAATTTCTTTATTTAATGGTTCATCTTCCTTGTTATTATTAATTATTTCTTGACCTTCTATCATTTGACTTTCAACTAAGTCATCATCTACCAAAGGTGATGTCTTAGAGGGAGGTGGACTTTCGTCGAATGTTATGTTCAACGATTCCTCGACTATCATTGTTTCTTTGTTTAGGACAATGTAAGCTTTACTAGTTTGAGAGTAACCAAGAAATACACCTTCATAAGACTTTGGGTCAAACTTGGTGAGATAATCCTTAGTATTAAGAATAAAGCATTTACAACCAAAGACTCTAAAATATCCTAAGTTGGCTTTTACCTTTATAAAGCTCATATGGTGTTTTGTTTAAGAAAGGACGTATTAAGACTCTATTCAAAATATATGTAGAAGTGTCAACGGCGTTACACCAAAACTTTTGAGGAATGTTTTGTTCATTAAGCATTGTTCTACTCATTTCTTGAATTGTTCTATTTTTACGTTCTACTACTCCATTTGATTGAGGTGTTCGTGGAGCGGAAAGTTATGTGTTATACCATTTGTATCACAAAAGTTTCCAAATTGAGTTTCGTTGTCAAATTCACGACCATGATCCGTTCGGATCGACACAATTTTAACACCTAGAAGATTTTGAATTTTCTTGCTAAGTATTTCAAATTTATCAAAAGCTTCATTTTTGGTTTTCAAAAACAACGTCCAAGTAAACCTTGAGTAATCATCTACTATGACCAAAGTGTATAAGTTGCCTCCATAGCTTCTTATAGCGGATGGTCCAAACAAGTCCATATGTAATAATTCTAGACACTTAGATGTGGACACCATATTTTTAGATTTGTGACTACTATGGGTTTGTTTACCAATTTTGCAAGCGTCGCAAAAGTGTTGGTCATATTTTAGTTTTGGTAAATTCCTAACTAGCTCTTTTGAAGATAGGTTTTGTATAAGTCTCATATTAGCGTGACCTAAGCGTCTATGCCAAAGAGATGAGCTATCGTCTAATGTTGTTAGGCAAAGTTTGTCATTATATGTTTTATCTATTTTCATGACGTATATGTTATTTTTCCTAACTCCTTTAGCTATGGTGATACCATCTTTTAGTATTTTACTACCATTTTCATCAAATAGTACTTTATACTTTTTATCACATAATTGGCTAATACTAAGTAGATTAAATCCTAACCTATCCACATGAGCAACATTTTTAATAGTTAGGGAGTTATGAGCGATCGTACCTTTGCCAATGATTTTGCTTTTGAGATTGCTACCAAAGGTGACATTACCTCCGTCATACTCTTGGTATGATGAGAAGAGACTTTGTTGCCGTCATGTGTAGTGAGCATCCACTATCTTTTATCCATTCATAAGGTTCCAATCCAACTTTCAAGCATACCTAAGAAGCAAATAACTCAAGCATTTGGTCCCCAATATCTCATGGGTCCGTTTGGGTTAAACATACCATTTATTTGATTCATGTATGGAAATGATGGGTAAGAGTTCCATGGCATGTAATCGGGAGTTTGATATGGTCTAGGAAAGTTTTGATTCCAACCATTGTGTTGGTAGTTGGGTTGTACGCTGTGGTTGCTCTTAGGAAAGGGGCGTTTGGCAAAAGGAGTTTTATATCGTTGTTGAGTAGTTTTTATCTAAATTCATTTTTAGCAAGTCCTACTCCTGATGTAACAGTTGGTTTTAGTTTAACATTATCCTTGGTTTTCTTTGTTACTTTTACAAATTCGATGCGGTCCGTATTACGAACATTTGTCTGAAGTACCCACGGCACCATTTGTTCAACGGACGGAACCCTTATTTTGGTTCCGTCACGGTCCGTCTTTATCTGCAGGCAATTTTGACAGATGTTCGTCCTTTTCGGCTGCTTTGTTTTGACTCTTTGGAATTAATACTTCATTAAAACCTAGCCCATTCATGTCTCATGGTGTTTTATGAATTTTAACTATTTCATCGGCAAGAGCGATGTTCTTGTTAAACCTTTTAAATTTAGAATTGTTTTGTGTGAGCTTTAGTTTTTCTATTTCAAGTTTAAGCTCTTGACATGATTTACAATCATCGTCATTTGCTTTTCCTTTTCTAGTCGTTTTGCTTTTCTTTTAACTCATAAACTTCATTTTCCAAAAATTCCTTTTTGGTTTTAAAATTTTTTTTTTTAGTTATGATTTTTAGACTTAGCTCACACAATTGATTATATTGTTTTTGCAAAGTGTCATCATCAATAGAAGAATAAGAAGAGTCGGAAAGTACCTCATTTGACTCATGTGCCATTAGAGCGATCTCTTCCTTGCTTGATTCTTCATCGTCTTCACTATCACTCCAAGCACCACTTACAAAAGCTCGTTGAGTTTTGCTTTTAGGTGGCTTGGGACATTCTCCTATGAGGTGACTTGCATCACCACATCTAAAACATTTTCTTTCACCTTTACCCTTCTTGTCATCCCGATCTTTTGGGAATGGCTTCTTTTCTTCTCGAGGTTGTCTTACGAACTTTCCTCTTCTTCTAAAGAACTTCTTAAAATCTCTAACGGCCATGGCATATTCCTCATCTTCACTACGGGAGCAAGATTCGTCATCATCACTTGATTCCGCTTTTGCTTTTAGAGCAGCGGATTTGATCTTCTCCCTTTTTCCTTTGATGATCTACTAATCTTTCTCCATCACCATTTCGTGTACTTTGAGGTTACCGATCAACTCGTCTAGTGACATTATTGAGAGATCTTTTGATTCCTCAATGGCGGTCACTTTAGCTCTCCATTTGGGATGGAGTGCTCTAAGAAATTTCGTGACAAAGTTCTTACTACGAAAAGATTCATCAAGTGCTTTAAGTGATGTAATAATAGTATTAAAGCGAGCAAAGCCACAATCAATGGTTTCATCTTCGGGGATAACAAATTGTTCATATTGTTGAACAAGAAGATCAATTTTGTTATCCTTGACTTGTGAATTACCTTGATGTGTAACAATTAAAGATTCCCAAATATCTTTGGCGGTTTCACACATAAAAATTCTTTCATATTCTTTTCTAGGTAAAGCATTATAAAGCATCATTTTAGCTTCATTATTTTTAGCAACTAATTTCTTTTGTTCATCAACGAAAATATCCTTTGTTGTAGAACTAAAATCCCTTTAACAATAATAAACCAAAGATCTATATCTTTTGATTTTACATATGTTTCAAAGCGGTTTTTCCAATAGATAAATCCATTGGTTTCAAAGAGTGGTGGTCTTTGCATAGATTGCCCTTCTTTAAAGTTTTGAGAATCCATGGATCGTTTCAAGTTTATAAAATACAAGTTATTTTAGAAATTCTTGAGCAACGAGGCTCGGGTACCAATTGTAGAAAACTAGAAGGGGGTTGAATAGTTTACCAATTAAAACTTTGTTTTGAAACTTATTGAAAGATCAATTGATATTGATCTTAGATATGTTAATGAAATATGCAAGCAATATGTAAGAGGTAAATAAGGAAAGAAATGATCAAACCACAACAAGTTGTTTATAGTGGTTCGGTCTACAAGGACTCTTTTCCTTGCCCTACTCCACTCCTCGAGTCTCACACTCGAGAGTTTAACTTCACTAGTCAACAAGCTCCTTTCACCGGCGGAGAAACCTTTACACTTAAACTTACACTATTTCCGAACCTAAGCTAGATGTCGAGTTCTTTCCAAGGGTACAACTACTCCCACACACAATGTATTTTGAGGACTAAAATACTAACCACTCACACTCACAAGATTATGATGGTTTAATACAACAATGAAGTATGAATCAACACTAGATCATACAACACTAAACAAACAAGACTTCCAACTTCTCGTTTGAAGCTTGAATGTGACTTGATCTTCTTTGCTACAAAAGAGATCACTAATATGATATGGCCTGAGTTAGAAAGGTTAGAGAGAAGGAATGTATGAGAGTATGATAGAAAGGGATGGAAAACTACTTGGCTTGGCATTGCTATTTATAGCCAAAATGGACAGGAGCGTCCACGGACCGCGGAACCCTTAAAGGGTTCCGCGTGTACCAATTTGGTACCGCGGTTACGGCCAAGATATCAAATATTTTCTAAAGTCAACTCTATCTAAGTGAGATTGTGCAAGATATGAAGAGTACAAATCCACACAAAATATCTAATGAAATCTTCCATGATTTCCATGATGCATCACATGATGTCATATGTTGTATTTCTATTTTAGAAATATGCAAGTACTTAAGTAGTGTTTGGTTTTAAGAACCTAACACATTCTAAAACTACTATCATACATAATGATTAGAGTCATATCAAGATGTTACTAATCATAAATGTAAATGCTTGAATGATGAATATATTGTTTGAAAAAGCTTGTTTTAATATCTATTAAACTTGACAAGCTTTAAGTTTTTATACAAATTAAATTTACTTTTGTCGTTAACAAAACTTAGATAAAGATCAAAAATATAAATAACGTTTAATGACGATATTTGTATTAACAAATGAATAATCCCATTTCGTAGCCAACGTGACGTTCATGATAGCAACGGTCTTCTTATCACTATAAACCTCCTTGTTTGACCTTTGAACTTGGCAGCTTCGGTAATACAAACTTCTCCTTGATGGCCAATGATGAATCCCATATTTTGCGTCAAGATCATAGTCCACCACTTTGTCAACGAACAGTTTGGTGGCCTTTTCCTCAATGGCAACATTGGTAGAGAAGATTGCAGCTAGTATATTGAAGGTTAGTGATGTAGCATACGTTTTGCTGATGCTACTTCCATGCTTAAGAAACTCGAGGTCGGTGTTAAAAAAGAAGCGGTATGGAATCTTGGGTTGCTCTGGACAGCCAATGGTTGGTAGTGGTTTGGTCCAATTGGTGTAATATGGAGTATTATCCCTTCTTGACACGTCGATGTTTGACTTGGGATTTAGCCACTCAATGTTATTAGACATGGCTCGTGCAATGTTGTCGAGATGATATTCGACTTCAATAACACTGTTGGATCTTTCTTTCAACAATTGGAATGCGTCGTTCTTGACCTTGCGTAATTCCCCTTTCGTCATCTTCTTGACTTTAAACTGATCCTGGATAATCTTAACTTGCTCCATAGTACAACCATCGACCGGTTCTTGACCTTCCGGTAATCTTGGCGTCGCATCAACTAACTTACTAAACCAGTCATACTCTTCTGTGTCGTCTTCGTCTAACCAGGAGATGACCGAGCTTGATTTCTTTTTCTTCGGTTTGGAGGATGATTCTGGTTGTTGCTTAGATGATGGTGGAGGTGATGGTTGTTGTTGGGGCTCAGGCATGTTTTCATCTTCACCACCGGTATATTGAAAGTGATCACCGGTTTTCTCTACTGGTGGTGGAGACTCAGTGTCCTGAGGTTTATTAGACGAAGGAGGTTCTTTGAGAAGCCTGAGTAGTTGATGTGGTGGTGGTCTTTGGCTGTGGTGGTGGCATGGATGATGAAGACTCGCCAGTTTTCTTTTGACGTTTTGCATTCGGGTCATTGTCCGTGTCATCATCATCTTTTAGATGCTTTTCTAGACCAGCTGCTTCCTTGCATGTTGTCTTCAGCTGATGAGCAAGGAGTACCTCAAGAAACTTCAATTCATCATATGTGAGTGTAGAAGATCTAGCAGACATCTGTGTTATCAACTGTGATAGAAGATCAGTTTTAGTAACATGAGGAGGCAGGACTGGTCTAGTTTTCATTGTAACCGGTGTAGTTGTGATAGTTTGCTTGACCAGTGTTCTCAATGTTGGGTAGAATTGTTTTGAGAACATTTCTTTAGCTACTCCAGGGACATATTTGAGAAGGAACTGATGAGTGTAGTCCTTAATCTTCTCGTCCATTTCTCCTTGAACATCTCTGTTGAGGAATAACTTAATCTGATCTCTCTCCTCTATGAACGTGTTCATCTCTTGACCAAGTGCATTGACCCTGTCAGCTAGCAAGTTCAATTTTTGGTCTACTAGACTTTGTTTACATTTTCTTGCTTGATGCACTGCTTTCTGGATTTTAGTTTTGGTATGAGACACCCATGTGTCTGCCCTTTTCTTGACTGATTTCGATGACGATTTGGTTGTTGTATCTTTTGATGGTGGTGGTGATGAGTGAGATGATGATTTAGTTGTGGAGGAGTCATGGGGTTGCTCTGAGGATTGCTTAGGATTGTGTTCAGGATTTTCTTGGATGTAGTTATCTGTTTCAATTCTGATTCTTTCTTCTTCTTCCTTCTTAGCAATCTCCTCTTTAGCACGTGCTTCTTCAGCAGCCCTTTCTTTTTTAGCTTTTTCCACATCTTTATCAGTAATCATCTCAGTAGTTTCTTGCTCATCTTCTTCAAAATCAAACTTAACTTCATACTCCTGCTGCTTCTGTTTCGTAGATTCCTTGGTGGTAGCACCAGTTCCCTTATCGGGTTGATTAACCGCATCAAGAACTGGTGTACTAGGAACACCACCGCTGGAACACCACCTCTGTCTTCATCTTTAGGATCATTTTCTTCATCTGAAACTTCTTCCTCTTCTTTTGCCACTGGCTTCTTTCCTTTGTCGGATGGGGGACTGGTGGGTTTGTCCTCTGACTTTTGAGTAGATAAGTCATCTTGTTGCGATTCAGAGTAGTAAGTTACCTCATCTGACTCAGTTTCAGAGTCGTCGTCATGTAGAATTGGTTCTGGTTTAACTTGAGGACGAACGATCTGAGCTGAGACTCTTTTCTTAGAGCTAGGATGCCTTTTCTTGTACTTGGCAGTGCTCCTAGTGCTTCCAGTGCTTCATGATCTTCTTGCCATTGTGGTAGCCACTGAAGTAGACTTCTCATCCATAAACCCGACTTTCCCAGCACTCACTGCTTCTTTGTATCGAAGGTACGAGGGAAGAACCTTGATTGCATCAGTAATCAAGCATTCAAGTAATTTCGCAACTTGTTTACGTGTATAGGAGTCTTTAAATATGACAGTATTCAAGGTCGGCTCATATAGCATTGAGTGAGTCTTGGGGTCATTGATTCTCATCGGGATGTCCAAGTGCTTCCCTAGTTGATTGTGGATGAGCAACTTTGTGTATCTGATGAAAGGGATTTTGAAACTAGGCTTCTTATGATGTTACATCATATCTTCCCATATCAAGCTTGCATAGTCAATGTGTTTCATGTTGACCATCCCCCAAAAGGTTTGAAGGTGCATTAGCTTAGGGTGTTCATGACCGCTATATCTTCCAAATACAGACTTGGTGATCATGATGTAAAGAGTCCTCCAGGGCTAAGGGATGTTCTTGAGGTCAACACTAGAATGTTTAGTGATGATGCCAGAAGCTTCATCGTATCCAATGTCTATCATGAACTGCAATATTTCCTCTTCACTTGGTGTAGGAACGTATGCAGAAGATTGAATAGCAGGTAAAAGAAGAATAGTTCGAAGATCAGCCATAGTAACTTTAACTTCTTTGGTACCAATGGTCACATTCCCAGCATCTTGTCCATCGATTTTGTTCATTGTGTGCCAGAATTGACGAATGTAGATCTTTGGTACTGAAGCTGAGTTGGACATCATAAGACGGTATGGATGATCCTTGAGAATGTCCACAGCTAATCTACGAGGATTACGGCGGTGAAGTTTGCAAAGTCAACTCTGAGGTTGTTATTTCCAATTGTTTTGTGATAATCTGTTGGGAAGATATCTGCCATTGTGAGTTCATTGGAGGCATTGAGATTTTCCTTATTGACGTCCATTTCGCGATCTGAAATGTATTGAGACAAAAGAACCAACATATCGAAAGACATTATGTTAGTCTAAGATTGATTTTATTTTCCAATTATTGATTGAAGTTATCATGTTTATGAATGTTACGAGTCCAAAGTCACATTTAGTCCAATAGTCCGAAGTTGAAGTGATAAGTTACGTGAGTATGTTAATTTTGAATTTTAATGTCCAAATTTCACTTAATCATACAACATTTTACCCTTTTATAGCTTATGAGTGACATTTTGGTTATTGTGACTTATGAGTAACTTGTTACAAGTACATTACGCGTAACATTGCAAATTAAAGTGACAAATTGGGTTAGGCTTAAACTTGTTAGCTTATGCGTAAAAAATGGTCCTTATGCGTTGGCGTAAGGGTAACCCTTAGGCGTAAGAATTTCTTACGCGTAAAAGCATACCTGTAGCTTATGTGCTTACGCGTAAGGTTTACTCGTAAGAGTAGCCCTTAGGCGTAAACATCCAAGTTTACGTATATCCTTCCAGGATATGTGTAGTCCCACTGTAGACCCTTATGCGTAAGTGTTACGCGTAAGATTGCTCTTATGCGTAACCTTTACGCATAAGGTATTCCATATGCGTAATCCATGAACACCTTATTTTTTTATCTTTACGTGTAGAAAACCTGTAACAATTTAAACACAATCAACTTGATTACAATTCAATCCTAACACTTTCAAGATCACAAAATAGGTCAAAGATAGAACTAGGCATGCATCAAACAGCTTAGGCGTATGATTGTTAAAACCCTAAACCCTAACTCTACGCGTAACTAATTAAACCATGGAAAATCAACATGAATTTTTCTGCACTATCTTAGATGACAAAGGAACCAGTTGCAACAGGTTTTAACATCAAATACCCATTAAATCAAAAATTTCATGTTCTACGACTCATGAACCCTAAAAATCAAATTATTCACTTTTGTTGTATCTGGGTGTGATTCGATACTGATTTAGTGAAATTAAGGTTATTCTAAACCTATCCTTGGCATCTAATCAAAGCAAAACACTCAAACGAAGAAATACCCAAATCATTCATAAACCCTAAATGTTCAATAATCATCAAAACATGTTTTTGGGTTGGAACGAATGATGAAAATGGTTTTAAAACATATTAGAGAAGGTTTATACACTACCCATATCATCAAAAACTCACATTTGCAGTTTCATAATCTTATGCATAAGCGTAAATCACAAATTCATGCATTTTGAAAGATTTAACCGTTGGATTTGAAAGATATTTAAAACCATTGTTTATAAACATAATCAAAACCTTTCTACACTTACAGTTTTTGAATTTGTAACACGAATTTGAAGATTGATTCTTAGGCGTGGATCTTGGAGGTTTTGAATTTAATGCTAGTTTGGTGAAAGTAATAAATGTGTTAGGAAAATTTGTTTTTCTTAAAATTATTTTTGAAACTTGACAGATTTAGTCCCTTAACCTTAAGTATTTTCAACTAAGATCCAATAACTTCCACTTTGGATATACAAAACATATTTTTGAAATAAACATTAACGATACTCCCCCTCGACTTTTGAAATGATAAAATTTTAAAACATTTGAGTCCAAGGAGAGTATTTAACAAGAAACGTATCCACCATTTCTGAAGAAACAATATATTTTTGGTAACATGCAAGTACAAGATTTTATGAAACTGAAAAATATTTACATTCTCCCCCTCAACACTTGTTCGGGAAAAATGGTGAAAGGTTTGATGGAACAAAGTATTGACTGAAGATTTGTACTTGCAATGTTTGAAAGAAATTTAGATAGAAGAATATTTTTGGATTTTATCAGATTTTATATTTTTATATTTTGTTTCTGAAAAATTTATGTACAAAAGAGGTTTTGGTGTTTTTTGTTTTAATAATGTGTTAAAAGTTCGTCCAGTTCTTACGGAGTCAAACACCTCATACCAATCCTGAATCGGTCGTAAACCTTGCTGGAGCCAAGACTTTAGTGAGAAGATCGCCCGGTTGGTGTTCGTACCTACAAAGTATAATTCAGCGGTACCACTTTTCACACATGCTCTTTGATGAAATGATATCGAAGATCGATGTGCTTTGACTTCGAATGTTGAACAGTCTTGCACAAGATCGCAATAGCACTTCGATTGTCACAGTACACTGGGATTTTGTCAAATACATAACCATAGTCTTTGAGTTGTATTCTCATCCAAATGACTTGAGCACAACACACAAACATGGCTACATATTCTACTTCAGTTGAGGACAGCGATGTACAGTCTTGTTTCTTCGATTGCCATGACACGGTTTATCACCAAGGAATTGTAAACCTCAAGTACTTTTTCGTGAATCTAACCATCTGCGTGGTCACGAAAAAAGCTATTAGTTCAAAAACAGAATCCTTCGGATACCAGATCCCCAAATTAATGGTTCCCTTTACGTATCAGAGGATTATTTTAGCCTCGGTGAGGTGTCTTTTGATTGGTCGTGGCGATAGCAGAACAAAGATATCAGAATACAATGTCAGGTCTACTTGCTGTTAGATACATGAGCGACCTAATAATACTTCGGTATTTGGTAGGGTCAACCAATTTCCCATGCAAATCAGCATCCAGTTTGTTGGTGTGTGCCATTGGTGTTGCATAAGTATCACAGCTTTGCATTCCATGTTTATTCAATATTTCAAGAGCATATTTGGACTGACTTAAGAAAATACCACGGGGTGATTGATGAACTGGTAGTCCTAAGAACAACGTAAGTTCACCCATCATTGACATTTCAAAATTTGTTTTCATTAGTTTTGAAAAAGCGTTTGAGTACTTTTTCTGGGTAGAACCAAAAATGATGTCATCCACATAAATCTGAACAATTAAAATGTGTGCCCGTGATATTGAATAGCGGTGTTGGGTCGACCGATCCTTTGACAAAATTATGAGAAAAGAGAAAGGAGGACAACTCATCATACCACCCGGGGCTTGTTTGAGACGTAAAGAGCCTTGTTCAGGTTTGTGAGCGTGATTGGGAATTCGGATCAACAAATTCTTCTGGTGACTAACATATCTGTTTCCTTCGTTTACCATTGAAAAGCAGTTTTGACATCCATCGATAGACCGTGATGTTCATGTGAGCGTGAATGCCAGAAAAAATCCGTACAGACCTCAAGTCTAGCTACGGTCGCGAATGATTCTTCGAATTCAATCCCTCTTCTGCTCTAACCCTTAGCCACCAAAGCGTGACTTATTTTGGATAATTGTACCCTCACATCTAACTTGTTTTTACAAATCCATTTGAGACCAATGACATAGACCCCTGTTGGTCTTTCAACCAATTCCCATACTTCTAGCGTTTGACTGGTTCTCTTCTTGCATAGATTCAATCCAGTTGTCTTTGGTCATTGCATATTTGATGTTTTTGGGTTCAGTTTGACAAACAGTGAGGGCATAAATGCAATGTTCTAGGGGTGGCAATTCGGGTCGGGTTCGGGTTGGCGGGTTCGGGTTGTCAGGTTGGCGGGTTAGAAAATCCCAACCCAAACCTGACCTATTTAAATCATCGGGTCACTATGTCAACCCTAACTTTGTTAGACATAACCCGAACCTAACCCATTTAACCCGTATATATACTTGGGTTGGCGGGTTAAATAGTTTACACGGGTTGAATATGTTAAACGGGTTGAATCGGTTAGCGGGTTTCGGTTGACACATTTAACCCTTTATATACAAATTTGCCACATTAACGAGTTAAGCAGGTTAAAAGGTTGTCGAGTTCGACCCATTTGACACATATAACCCGAATAATAAAATATAAATATATTTGAGTTTATGAAAAAATCTTAAGCGGGGTTGGCGGGTCGACCATTATTTTTCCCAACCCAACGACTGTTTAATAAGCGGGTTAGATAGGTCGACCAAACTTTGACGAAATCTATTTAGCACGACCCGAACCTGTTAATTTTCGTGTCGGTTTTAGGTCGGGTTTCGTGTCGGGTCAGAAATTGCCACCCCTTCAATGTTCACCGTCAGTCTGAAGGCGTTGTCTAGTTACGACTGGTTGGTTTGGGTTGCCAATAATGTTAACAAGAGGATGGTCTTTAGTCCAACGATGTATGGAGGGTTGATGTTGATATACATTGTGCAGATTTGGTGAATTCAGATGGCTAGTTGAAGATTCAGCAACATCTGAGTGTGCATTGATAGCGAAAGGGTTAAAGAATGCATTTCCATCATAACTGTGGTACATCTTGATTAAGAGGATCATCAGCTAGATCAGCGTCATTAGAAGCAGTTTGTTCAGCAGTTGTTGTGGATTCAATTGGAGGTGCATCAGCAATGATTGTTGTTGTTTCAGGTGTATCAGGGATTGGTATATTATCAAGTTGAGCAGCGGAAACATTTGATACATCTGGAGCACGTTGATCAATATCATCATTAAACAGAGGAGCAAACAATGTTTCCATTTGACGACGAGTGAGTTGAAAAGATTGATTCACTGATGATTGGGGGAAGTTGAGACGGTTATGTTCGGGTTCCAAGCTGTTTTGCTCAGAAGCCATAGCTGTAAGCTCATCAAAATTAGCGTGAATGGTTTCCATAATCTTCTGCGGCGATTCCAGATCCGGTATCCTTTGAGTTTTCACAGTATCAGCGAAGACTCCAATGTCACTTTAGCCTTGAGCTTTCAAATTCATCATGATCATTATTCGGGTAACAAAAGCCAAATACATGAAAGTGTTTGAGATTGTTTTACATTATGGATAAGCTCATAAGGTGATTTGTTGTGGCATTTTTTTTATCATAGAACGGTTCTGAGTGTAGCATGCAGTTGACACGGATTCTGCCCACAAGTAATCTGGAAGTTTTGCATTGATCAACATCGTTCTTGCAGCTTCCACTAATGTACGGTTTTGTATTTCGACAACTCCATTTTGTTCTGGTGTCCGTGCAATAGATGTCTGATGCTCAATTCCCACTTTCTCATAGTATTCACGAAGAGTTTGATTCACAAATTCAATTCCTATATATGTTCTGATTTGTCTTACTGTATTCTGGAGCTGAACTTGAATTTTTGTGAGAAAGGTGATGATCATCTGTGGAGCTTGATCTTTACTTGGAAGAAAATAAACCCAAGTCCATCTTGAGTAGTCATCAACAATTACTAGAATGTAGCGTTTACCATTAATCGTCTGCACACGCATCAGGCCACACAAATCCATGTGAAGAAGATGAAGGACATGCTGAGAGTTATGATCCTTCTTTGACGGAAAGTGAACACGAGTGCTTTTCCCTTGTTCACAGGCTGAGCATAAGTGATCTTTTGAGTACCTAAACCTTGGAAGACCTTCAACTAGTTTGTATCGTGCAAGATTGGTTATGGTTTGAAAGTTCAAATGTGAAAGACTTCGGTGCCATGGCCAATATTTTGTAGATGTTGCCTTAGAAAGTAGACAGATGGGAGATGAAGCAATCATGTCTTGCATTGATATTGTGTAAAGGCTTGATGTGCTATTTCCAGACATAAGATCGTTTCCTTGTTGATCACGAATGAAACAAGTTTTCTCCCAAAAACCAACTTTCAAATCACCATCACAAAATTGACCGACTGAAAAGAGATTATGACCTAGACCTTCCACATAATAAACCCTGCTAATTTCGATGTTCCCATTGATGTAGTCTCCATAGCCCATGATAGATGCGAAGTGATCATTCTTGAACCTGACAGTCTTGGATGAACTTTGAGACAAAGTTTGATAACAGCTTGAGATTACTGTCATGTGTGGGAACATCCGCTATCAACAATCAAAGGATGATCTGTATCACCGCATTACACACGAGCGACACAGGTGGAATAGAAGTAGAGGTGGAACCCGAAGAGTTAGAGGGTTTGGTTACGATTCTGATTGAAACACACATGTTAATGATTTTAGCAATTCATTTAAATCCTGGTGTATTTTGTAACCATCTCTGCCAAGTACAACTAGTTTGTACTTTGGTCTTAGTGAATGCACTAGGTGATATTCTCTTCCTAGGAGGTGAAGTGGGTTCTATTGGTACATCAATGATATTTGTAGAAACACTAGATTGCGGTTTACCTAGCACAGACTTAGAAGCATTAGTGGGCCTAGAGGTAATCCGATTTCTATTATTCCGCTTACGTGATAAGATAGATTTAGCAACACATTTATCATGAGAACCAGAAAACATGCTTTTACGACAACCAATACAAGATGCTTCAAACAAAACATTCAAAGTACTTAAAGATTCAGCATTCGTTACATCACTTTTTCTATTACATTTGTCTAACGCAATGTGTAAAGTGGGTGCAACATGAGTTTTATTCAAAGTACTAGTGCGTTCTTCTACTTCAGAGGTCTTTATTGTTCTTTTCTTACGTTGCAACTTCCTATTCTTCCTGTTTTTGCTCTTAAGCTGTGAAGTGCTAACATTAGGATTAGAGGCAACTACTCATGTAGAAGTGGAAGGAAGCACATTAGTATCTTGTGTTTTGTCATTAGGCATCTTAGTGTCAATTTTAAACATTTCAGGTGCAAGGACATTTGTGTTACTAGACTTATCTTGTTCATGTTTCCCTAACTTCTCTTTCAACTCAACTATAGTGTGCAACAAATCTTGATTTTCAGAGCGAATCTTTCCATTAACGTTTAAGACCTCTTTAGTGTAAGCAAGATGATTATCAAGTTCTTGTGATGCTTTAGCACGAGTCTTTTTGAGAAAATCAGATATGACACCATATTTAGTTTTGACTTTGATAATTTCTTGTTCATATTTTGAAATTTGATATTTTAAAGACACGCTTTCATCATCCAGTTGTTCAAGTTTTGGTTCAAAAGGTGTGGCACGTAACTGGTTGATTTTGTTTTGCAAAGCAAGTTCTTTATTTTGACAATCTTGTTGACACCATTTAACACGACGTTTTGCATTCGAAAGCTCATTTAACAAACGCTCATTTTGAACTTTCAAAGACTTGATTTGAGGCACATTATTGACATTCTCAATATTATCAACAGAATCAACAGTAATATAATCAAATGCATATGCAACAGTATGTAACAACACAACATTTATGGTATCAGCACAGATAACATCTTCCAAGTGTCGATCAACATGATTTCATAATATTTTCTTTTTCCGTTTAGTATTTCAAATCGATGTTTCTGTTTTCTCGAAAACTGTTTTCATAAGTCCAATCTCCTTGAAGATCCCGTTCCAAATATATTGCACACATTTTAAATTTGGACATGGGGTAAAAGCCTTTTACGAAAAATATCTCTTAAATTTCGCGCATATGGCGATTGAAAATGTTCAGCTTTTATTTCAGAATTAACTTCAATTTCATGTTCCAAAAGTTTGATGTCAGACATGAATGTATCAAAATATTTAAGAATTTGACATCGTTCGGGTAATGATTTTACTTCATTGAAGGAAGGTAAAGGACCATTAATTTGTGCAACATTGTTTCGGGGACCAACGTCAGAAGAGGACTTAGAAATTGGTGTGATAACCCAAGGTGTGTTAGTATTATCCTGTTGTTTAACAAAAGGTATTATTTTTGAGTAATCGAATGGTTTGTTATATTCAACATTTTCCATTTTTAATCGACTCTCGGCATCGTTATCCGATTCCTCATCACGATTATATTCAACAACACTCATAATGGAATCATCAATTATATGTTCTGCACTGTACACTTGAGGATTTGTTTTGAATGCTCTATGTGAAAAACTTGATTTGTACTCAGCAAGAATTTGTTTTGAATTGTCGTGATTGACTCACCATGTTTATAAACAACATTTCAAAATTCGTTGATTTTGTTTTGTAAATCGACAATTTCATCAAGATACTGATCTATTTGTCTCCTCGAATGTTTTTGTATTGAAAACTGTTTTGACATGTTAACAATTGGACTTGGCTTTTGAGTTTCCGAAGTGAGAGTGTTAACTTGTTGTTGATGATCAAATTTTTGTTGTTCTATTTGAAAAAAGCAATACATTCTTGAATTGACTAGATCCGCGTATCTGTATTTCCAAAGATTTTTCATTTTGGTATGATTTTGAAAAGCGACTTCAAAACTGTATTCACGTTTCTCTTTTGTTTCAAAATTATTGAGTTGTAACTTATAGCGGTCATTATCCTTAGTTAGCATGCAATTTTAGCATTAAAATTCTTATTAATCTCATTGCACTTCTCTAAGTGAGCTTGGGTGATGCGAAATAAGGTCATGAGTCCGGGATCTGGATTAGACAAAGGCTCATTTTGTTCAACTTGAGTCTCCACATAATCACTACTTAGATCCTCAAATATAAGCACGGAGTCAACTTGATTATCAATATTAACCATGAGGTCATCTTGATCGTCAAATGTGTAGCAACCCGTAAATTTTCATAATGTAAAATGACTATTTTACCCTTTGACTTCTTAAAAGTTGACTTTGACTTTTTACTATTTGACTTTTACCGTAACGTAAAAGCAAATACTGTAACTGGTAGTAACCAGTAATTTCCCAAGTTAAATAATTCAATATGTTTCGAATTATTACACTCTGAACAATTTTGTTCACCTTTGGCTATAAATAATTATTTAAAGTTGTGACTTTAATAATTACGAAAGTTTAATCGTGTAAACTTTCCTCGCGGTCAACACAAGACTACGATAAGTCTATGTAAAACCTGAAAAATCTAAAACCTATAAAAGACTAAAATACCCTTGGAACCAAGAATAATAAAATACGTAAAACTCGTTTATAATAAAAATGCGGAAATTAAAACCTAATAAATAAAAACTTAACGAATATAATTTAAGTGGATGACTTTGGTACGACGAAGGAAGTAAATGTTTCGCTAATAAGTTGGGCCGTTTGGACTCGTGTCATTTGTTTTGTTTTGCCAAGCCTAAGCCAAGAGGATGTTTGTTTGTGTTAAATTGTGAGCCAAGGAGGGAGGGGGGCAGGCCCATTTGTTTGTGTGTGTGTTTTCGGTTGGATCCAAGCCAACCCAAACCCAATCACTTTCCTAATCTAACTCAAATACTACAACTATAAATACAACACATAATCACTTAATTGGAACCCTAGTTTTGCCTCTCCTTTTTTTTTTCTTTTGCTCGGCCGAGAATTCCCAACACACCTTGGTGTCGATTTTTCTTATTCAAGTGAAGGTATATCGTTTATTCATCTTCCTTTAACATACCTTGCATGTATATGTCGAGATATATTTGATTTGTCGCGTTTCTTTTCTTTTTTGTTTTGGGCCGAGAGGTGGTAACAAAGGAAAACTAGAAACCCTAATTTATATTAAGCGTATGATTGATAAGGAACGTGTAGGTGATAAGTAATATTGAATCGGGTCATGTATATGTTGAACTAATGTGAGCCGAGACATGCATGAGTGGACCGAGACATGCATGAGTTCGAATGGAATATTAAAACATGTAACTTGAATATGTAATGTTTTAGATGAGCTAGGTCTTGTATAAAACATGCTAGCCGAAACCTAATTGAACGAATAAGTGTATATGAGATTTAGACGTGTAATAAATAAGTAATGGGTACGTAAACATAAACCCTAGTTTAATATGTTAAGCGTGTAGGTATACAAAACCCTAATAACGTATGGTCACATGAAATCAAAAACGTGTATGATAAAGAGTAAAAGTAAAGAAGGTTATTAATTACGTATTAGGTTAAGTGGAGAGTCATTAGGCGTAACATGTAATGAATGCATATTAATGAGATATTAAAGAGTAAGAAACCCTAGAACGTAAATAAGAGTATATTAGGGTTTAAGCTAAATATAGTAAGTGTTATTTCATGTGTGAGTTATAACTTATAAAACTATTTTCTCATTTAACTTAGACTTTAATAAATGATATATGAACCCTAATCTACAACATTAATTATAAAATACTTAAGACTTATTAATAAACCCTAAAGTATAAAGATTACTAATTATGGATACCAAATATTTAAAAGATCATTTTGACGATTATGGAATCATTAATAACTTGGACGACCGTTGATGTCTATAGGTTACGTGAAGAGGGGTAATCCTTTGTTTTCTTTTCGCTTTTTGATCTTTTGCTTTCGAATAAAGATACGGATATTCGACCTTTTCAAAAGGTTTAGTATGAAGTTTTCTTTTCGATATCATATTAGGATTTCCTAAACCTTTGCTATGAACCCTAATGTGATTATTCGACATTTGCTTATCGAACTTTGATTTACTGAATTATAAAACATCGATTTTTGAACTATCTGATATGAAAACTATGATTTTGGAAAGATGAATGATTTTCTGATAAATATGATCTATGTCATTTATGACATTCTTATTTGGTCGATAGTTGACACCCAACCAAATATAACTAGTCATGGGGTTCCATGTCGTGTCGACAAATGCACTTTTCGACATGACTCTAGAGCAGTAGAGTGATGTTACGCCACGTCCCTTTCGTTATCTGATGAGCTCAATTTGAATTATGTTATGAATATTTGTAGGTATGGATGCATCCTAGATCATTATATGCCATATATTATTTGTTATTTGTTATCGATGATTGATCTTTGCGTGCATGCCGTCCTTCATAACTCTGGTAGGTCTCCCTACAAATATGTTGCCTTATGTGATTATAATATGTTTACGATATGGCATATGTTGGGCTTGAGGTAGTTAAACTATAAAACTTATTAATATTTAATTATCTTTTGAAATGAATATGACTTCACTTTGTTTTCTTTTACTTTATTTAGTATTCGATTTTAGTTTATATTCATTTTGCTTGTATATCTGTTCACTTGGGCTTTGTAAGCTCAGCCACTTTTCTTTTTCTTCCATGGCGGGTATCTAAGCATTAGGCTTGGTATTGCTTTGGGATGAGTGCTGAGTGGACTTACCTTAGAGATTTAGCTTTGATATTATGATGCCTTTTAGACTTATGCTTTAGACATTTCATTTGGAGTTTATTTTTCCGCTGGGACCTATGTATTGAAGTCTTTTGACTTGGATTATTTCCATATTTATGTTAAAGATTTCTTTTGGTTTATATGTTTGCTTTGATATGACACCATTACTTGTGATTCCTTTACCCTTGTGGGGTCGGGGCGTTACAGTCTAGGTGTTCAAAATACTCAAATATCATCAATAGTCATATTTTATATGAACTATTGTCACTTCATTATTTTTACGTAAACATTTTACTCTTTACGTAATACGCGTGCTTGGACCTACGTTATTAGGTTTTAACAAAATAGACGCACCCAAATAGACTTATCACACTTTTAATATACTTAGTTGGAGTACATTGATAAGTTTTAATATTTTCATAAGTATTATATTCTTATATTAAACGGTTTTAAGTGTTGATATTTAAGGACTTAATGTTAGTAATTACCGAGATCAAACTATACCCTCTAAAACCTAAACTATCATTATATACAAATATCTTTGCAAGATAACCACAAAATCTTTTATTATACCACATGGTGCCACGTTTGACATACACCAACATATACATGTCATAAGATATTTGCATCTATGCTTAATCACTAAGTAACTCACCTCATCAATTATCCCTTTATTATTCAAACACTTAGAGCACAAATTCATTTTTTCTTCTTTTCTCTTGCAACCAACGAGCCACACACACCATAAAATCACTCAATTTATTTTATTTTCACTAGTTCTCTCATATTTTGTTGAAGGTTTAAAGTAGTTACTAGTTTCTTGGGTTTTTGGTATGACAATCTCTTCCATCTCAAGGATTTGATCAAGAAGGTTTAGGGGTGAAGGTAATAGTGTTCTTGGGTTCTTATAACAAGGTTAAAAAGGGTTTACAAGACTTGGGTTGAAGAATGAAGAAAGGGTTAAAGACTAGGAGGGATAAGTTGATTGTTAGTTGTTATTCATGTAGTTATCATCATCGTCATGTAAGATATTATTTATTTTCCATGTATTTCAAGATGGTTGTAATAATTTATATTCATTGGATGTAATTTGATATAAGTAGTATATGTAATATGGCATGATTGATGTTGTACATGAGGTTGTGATATGAAAAGAAGCTAGAACAAGCCTTAGGTAGGTTTTATGAACCTGAAATTTACAATAGTCACAAAGATTGATTAAACTGATCATTTCAGTAAACTTTGAGGTTAATTCAGTAAGATATGCTTGTAGAGCTATGTCTTATGGTCGTTTCGCCGGGTGGCGCACCTCATAACTCCTCCCGATGAGTAAATGAGAGCCAAAATGGCAAAACATGTCAAAAGCTGCATACCGTATTTCATTTGGGAAAAGCCCGTGGTTTTGTTCATTTCTGGTAGTCGACTCTGTTTTATGAGATGTAGCTAAGATATAAACTTGAAGTTTGGCGAAAGCCGCGTGTTAAAACAAGTTGTAGAACGCAACTTATGGTCATTTTGGCAGGGCTGAATGTGCAACCAAACTTTCTGCAATGAAATATAGGTAATTACTTGTTATTAGACAATTGATATAAGTAAACTTTGGACTTTGGACTTGATTAACCTTGAGAATCTGTTGGAGGAAGTTAAAACTAAAACTTGGGCTTTTGAATCACTTAAAAAGGACTTATGGTTAAAACGTTATGGCCAAATGAAGATGACTAGAGGTGAATATGTTGTTGGATCAAAAAGTTGCTGATACGATTTTAAAACGAGATTTAAACCCGTTTCTGGTCCGAATCAGCAAAAGTGTAAAACACGAAAGTTGCTCGGAATGATTTTTTCTAGGAAAACTCGGGTGCACATAAGCTGAAAGTGAACAAAAAGTCTTAAAAACAGCAAAAACTAAACGGACCTGTTTATGACTAGAAAACAACCATGGCTAAGAAACCTTAGTGTATTTTGATTCTTTGAGGCCAAAACAAAGCCAAGGTTAAGCCAAGGTGTTGTTTCAAGATATTTTAACTTAGATACATCCTCAAGAATGTCCTTGATTATTGTTTGACTTAGCCGCATGGCTAATATAAGTTTAATGACCCGAAACTTGTTTTTAAAACTTGGTTCACTGGGTTAAACTTTGTTAGACTTTGACAAACTAAGTAAATGACCATATGCCATGTTAAACTACTTCACGACACAACTTATATCATCATATCGTCACGCAAGTCAATCAATAGTCTTTGACGAAATACGACACATGTTTTATATAACATTTGTCTCGTCAAATACTTTACTTATAAATGACAAGTACAATAATAGTAAGGAATTTCATTATCATAAGAGGCCTCTTCGGAGTGACGTATCGATGAGTTGTGGATTTACGATTTAAAGTATCCTGGCTCCTCATACGTTCACTACACGACCTCTTGATTTTGATAGCCCGAACAATGGTACGAGGTTATTTATAAAAGGGCTATAAGCCAAACAACACTTAAGGGATACATTAACCTAAGGATTCATGTACAACATCATATTGAAAGCCAACATACTACATATACTTGTACACTTTCGTAGGTAATCGTTAAAGATCGTGATCTTGTCATACTCTACCGTTGATAAACAATATATCGTTACACTCCGATCATGTCTGATCAAGATCCGGGTTCATAGCCCCAACTTTTGTTTAACTGTTTTATAAACACTTTTGGAGGAGATACATGCTACTGCTTTTACTATATGCTAAAATGCTTTATTATGGACAATTACTTGCAAACTGAATGCCTTGACTGTATTATTGCATGCCACTAAGTTGTTTTGCCAAAAGTCCCCAACATCATGGACCACTAATCACCGGGAGTGAGCGCAAATATTGTGGATAGGCCTATCGGAATTGACGCACCCGTCTATGTTATCGGAAATAACAAGGCGCGCTATATTTGAGGTTACCTAGGTATATGGCAAAATACCTACCCGGGGCAAGTTACTTATATATATATATATATATATATATATATATATATATATATATATATATATATATATATCGTATATATGATATATATACAACATGGGCATTGTGAGTGCCATGAGCTTAGAGCAATAATAACTTTCAAGAAGATAATTGTACACATTGCAATTATACTACGAACTATATTGTCCACTACTGTTTTTACTAAACTTGAAATATTGTGATCAAATTATTGTGCTTACAAACCTATGAACTCACTCAACCTTTGTGTTGACACTTTTTAGCATGTTATCTCAGGTTCGAAAGAAATTAGCTGCCATGGCATGTGAAGGCGCACGGAAAATATTTTGAAGACAATGCATATATTATCATTCGAAAAACATTACAACTTTTATGTTGTACTTTTTATGATATTACAAACTGGTGGGACCTCTATTTGTAAATTCTGATATTTTAATCGAATGATAATTTATTTCAAAACGTCTCATTAAGAGTCGTTTTCTGTAACTTGTGCTATGAACTATGAAGTAATACCTCAGTGACACAATCTTCCGCTGCGATAATTTTGGGGTTGTTACAAATTGGTATCAGAGCTTCAATTATAGAGAAACAGGTTGCATTTAAACCTAGACTATAACTGCCTCTTATGTTTAAGCCGTAACACTCATTGTTGTCTTCAACATTCCGTGCGCCATGCCTACTCCTTAACAAAATACTATGTTATTTATATAAAGACTATTTATATAAATGATTGACAATGATTGACTAAATATAGCTACATATGCCTATTCCAAGGCATTATGGCACAACTAGATATCCCCGATCATATAAATTTGTGTGATCTACGAAACTTTTTTTGACATTGTCGTTGATACAATGGTCTCCTTACTATTAAGACATTGTAAGTGTGCAATGGTCTTCCTTATATCTCAAACATCGTGAGATACACAATTGACTTAGACATATCTCAGACATCATGAGATACACAATTGGCCTAAATATATCTCAGACATTAAGAGATACACAATAGTTTTATCTATTTCTCAGATATTGTGTATGTGCACAATGGTCGCACTGGTATTTCTCAAACATTGTGAGAAAACTATTTCATAACTATGAACTCAATGACTCTTTTGACCGCTATGTCGATTTTATCTGATTATTTTACTCCTTGTCTTTGAAGATGAGTGTGAACTTTTATTCCATACTCTTGGAACACCTACATCGTCTCGTAATACACCACCTTGTAACTCATCGATTAAGTATGAGTGTTGTGTCAGAAAATTTTAAGTAGGATGATTGGGAATGTCCTTATTTAAATGGACTGGGACGCCTTTTCATATAAATAAAGAAATTTTAAATTGCCGAACCATAAGTTTATGATTTCTTACTTACATAAATTGGGACGCTTCTTTATATAAGTAATGAATTATAAATGAGTAGGCTTAATTGTATCCGATATGACATGAGTATGAACTCGAACTCGAGAATCACTAGTATTCTTTGAAAGATCGAGAAAACTTATAGTGTTTTTACCACTCAGCAAAAATCTTAAGACCTCATTCGAACAACATAATTTCATTCTTAAGTTATCACTTTTTGTAAGATATTGGATTTCACAAACACATTAAACCATAATCACAAGAGGCATACAAGGAGGTTTTTAGAGAGAGAAAGTTAGAGGTTTAGGGAACTTAGTGAGAGAAAGAAAAATCTTATTATGAGCTCCAACTCTCTACCTTGGAAGGTAGAGTATTTATAGTCTTACAATAAAACGCCACACAGGGGATCGTAGGATCGGCATACAAGATGGGTAAAGACCCGTTCGTCCTCCACGGTGTTACTAAACTAAATACTACTTAACATAAAAGTACTATGACTACGAGCTTTCTAGCGATTACATATACTTGAGGTGACCGACTCTTTAATACATGGAATTTCTAATTCCTAACAATCTCCCCTAAGGGAGGTCACCTCAAACATATACTAAAATGACATTGAATACAATCAGATATTACATTAACAATTGATCTTGCATTCTTGATGTAGTACTTTGCTCCGAAGCTTGTAGTCATTGATTCCACTCATTGCATGTTTGGTTAATCCAAGTGGAGGTCTTTTCCTGATCCACGTGATAATAATGTTGAGCCAGCTTTTGAGATCATCAGCTAATAGAAAATCTCGATACATCCATTGTGGTGTTGGTATTATGTGATGTTGTGACAATCGGATCGACATGCTCACATTCTGGATCATGATATCTTCTCATCAGAGTAGCGGAAGCTTTCGTTGATTCATGATATTGGCGTACAGCGCGTGCGAAGCATGGAGTTAGTATATCAGAGTCATTGATGCACCAATCATGATTTCTTTCGATATGAATGTGTTGTGTGAGCATGCGGCTATGGATTGACCGCTCCATTCGATCATACAGAAACGTCGGGTGTACCTGCATAAGACAGTTAGCAATAAAGCGCACGAAAGTGTCTTTGATCACTTACGATGAATTGAGGTACGACGCCCACTTCCTCGTTGATCAAGATAAGTACGCTGTGATCGGTATAATTCGAAGAATTTCCTTAACGAGGTTTCGCATCTAGCCGTTCTCAAACGGAACGTCTCAAAGAAGACAACACGAGGTGAGTGAACCAAATAATTTAAGTCCAGCGATTGATGAAAAGATAATTGAAAAACAATCGTGTATTGCTCAATAGAAATTGTTTTTGCAATATAACGAAGGTTTTAATGAAAATCAATTATCAATCATAAAACACCTTTTGATTTGAAAAATTAGTACACGGTCGTGCTAAAAAAAGAGTTTTTAAAGCACAAAGACCGGTTTTCAAAGGTATCCGTCAATCCATAACTTCGAACCGATTGATTCAAAAGATTGAATCGCCCCATTGTTTATGTTCAGTTGTCACATGGTTGATCTATTTGATAGATCTCACATGCCACCCACCGAGAGCTTGTTTGATGTTGGCTCCAGAAGGCTTTCCATCTTCATTGTGAGTATGTTAGCATATCACTCGGATGTTCTGGCAATACCACAAGGATAATGCGTAGGACTCAAGATATAATCTCTCTTTCCACATTGTGTGAAACGAGAGTGTCTAATGAGATTTATGATGATCTCGTGGCTCTAGACTCAAATTGTGCATATTTGGATCCTGTGTCGGAGACTAGGGAGAGGGTCTCCTTCTTCAATATCAACAATCTCTAAGAGAAAGTCGATAGATATATGTAGGTTCCTCGTGAGAATGAAACAAGTCCTTTTAAGAGGAACTTGAGTGGTTTGGGAAGTTGTAGCGCGTCCACTGGGTCCATGGCGTCTTGTCTTCAATACCGATGTTACCATCAGTAGCATATGAATTGAACCGGTTTACGCCTAAGGTTGAATAATTGGAGGGCTATTTGTTTTCACCCTTTTCTCATTCAATTCTTTTCATTCTTCAACCCCTTTAGTGCTTACCGAGACTTCATAACTAGAACCTTGTTGGGTTTATTCCAAAGATTTACTAGCTCTCGTCCCGCACTCTTCCCATAACTCATTTTTCTCCTTTTATCATCATACCTAAGAACTCTACACTAACTAGTGGATAGTCCTTGGGTAGATCCCTCCGGCGGATCATGGGAACAAATACCTAACCTTATCATCCTTATATCACCATACATAAAGTAAAGTTGGTCGGTCTATTTGGTATTGTTCATCCGCCATTGGAACCAATTGAAAACCATTTGAAAATCAATCCGGATACTTGTGATATATTATCAAAGCATTTTGTACCTGAATTGTTTTTGATATTTTTAGAATAAGAGCTCCCCTCAACATGTGCATCAAGTATTTGAAATAGTTTTGCACACGGAGGCAAGAGAAAGAATTAACTTCTTTGATTACCATTTTCTAAAAGATATCAACATCACTTCCCTAATCAAATCAAGTAGATAAAGCATTTTGGGGAAGGATGAGGTTTTCATGATTTTGCTCCCCTCAATATGTGCCTCGAGATTTGAAAAGAGTTTTGCACATACTAGAGGAACACGCACATTGAGATAAGTGATCACGTTTCAAATCATTGTGGTTTAAGATAGATGCTCCCCTCAACATGTGCATGGAAAACGTTTGTCACATGTGGGAAGGAGAGCTTGTACATCCTTATAAAACCATTTACCAAATTATCGGTTTAAATCCAATTTAAATCACACATTCTCCCCGATCACAATTATCAAATCATTTGAGATTTGTGATCTCTTATAGATTTAAATTGATTTTGAAAGCTTTTAAGGAGAATTGTGACTTGATTATGAAAGCGTTTAACCGATAAGGATCGGTTTTTAAGACTTTAAACTCCATTGATAAAACATGCATGAATATCTTTTTGAAAACAATTGAATGCCAAATAACTTTTTAATTTAATTGAAATCATTCTCCCCTCAATCAATGACATAGGTTGTTGATTGAGAGATAGATATTTTGACAAATAAGTCGAGATGATTATCAAAAATAGAGTCCGAGTTATTTTTCAAAGCGTTAGTTTTCGCCAGATAAATGTTTAAAGAATCAGAGCATGGAATTTTGAAATACATGATAAATTATGGCTCTGTTCTTTCTTTAAAAGTTCTTGCTGACGAAATGACAATAAACCATTGTTTCTCTTTCTCCCAAATATATATATTATATATTTATTATAATTATATTGATATATATATTTATATATATATATATTATATATATATATATATATATATTTTATTATTTATTTATTAATTATTAAATTCGAACAACTTCTAAAGACCCGTGTCATTCTTTGAATGACAGCACAAAGACCGTAGATATTATCGGCCGAGAAAAACATGACAAATTGATTTTTTTTTTTGAAGATTTTTCGAATTTTTTAGATTTTTATGGATTTTGAAAGTTTTATAATTTTGTATTTTGTTTTTCGAATAAATATTTACAAGAGATAGATGAAGATAGACCTTTACTCCTCGCCTTCCTCCCCAAGACGTTTGAGTGTTTACGGTTGAAGGCTTTTCAAGCCTAGGTGGAAGAATGAACTCAAAACGCGTTCTCTTGGAAGAGCTTTGGTGAAGATGTCTCGCTAACCGATATTGGACCTCACAAAATAGAGTTCCACCACACCTTTTTCCACTTGTTCCTGATGAAATGATGTCGAATGTCGATATGCTTTGCTCTTGAGTGTTGAGCGTTGTTGCATGAGAGAGCAATAGCACTTTTATTATCCGTCTGAGAGGGATTTTGTTGAATTCAAAGCCATAGTAGATAATTGAGATCTCATCCATAAGATTTGAGCACAACAAGATGACATGGCTATGTATTCAGCCTCTGTAGAGGAAATAGAAGTACTCATTTGCTTCTTTGAAGACCGGCTCACAAGCTTATCACCCAAAACCGAGCACCTCAGTGTACTTCGAGTATCTTGACACCTCGCATGATCGGCATCTGCATAGGCCGTTAGTGACATACCGGTGTCCTTCGGGTACCAAAGTCCCATATTGATGGTTCCTTGAGATACCGAAAGACCCGTTTAACCGCTTCAAGGTGCTTTTAGTAGGCTTAGCACGGTATCTAGCACACATGCAAACGGCGAACAAGATATGCGGTCTACTAGCGATTGAGGTACATCGGGATCAATCATACTACGATAATTTGTTTGGTCAATCATGATCCCTGAGTGGTCCTCATCTAGTTTGGTTCGATCAATCATGGGGGTGTCAACAGGTTCACTTGAATCAAATCCAAATTTCTTTAAGATCTCAGTTGCATATTTAGATTGATTTATGAAAATGCCTCAGGGACTTTGTGAAATTTGTAATCCCAAGAAAAATGACATTTGTCCCATCATTGACATTTGAAATTTTGAACTCATTTCATTTGAAAACGGTCACATTCCATTGGGTCTGTCGAGGCAAAAATGATATCATCAACATAAATTTGAACATGAATTAAATGTTTGCACGACTTCCGGTGAACAATGTTGGATCAACTGCTCCTTTGCTAAATCCGGTAGATAGAAGAAACTTTGATAGCGTATCATACCATGCCCTTGGAGCTTGCTTTAAACCGTAAAGAGCCTTCTTCAAAGCGATAGCGTGAGTAGGATGCTCTTGATTCACAAATCCTTCCGGGTTGGCGGCGTGAGCGACTTCTTTAAGATATGCGTTAAGAAATGCCGTCTTTACATCCATTTGATAGACTACCATGTTCTTACTAGCAAAGGCATTAGCCAAAAGATTCTATTGCCTCGATTCGAGCAAGCTGAGCAAAAGATTCTTCAAAGTCTATACCCTCCTCTTGGCGGTATCCTTTAGCAACTAATCGAGCCTTGTTCTTCAACACATCACCATGCTCATCAAGTTTCACTTTGAAGATCCATTTTAGAGCAATAATCATAGCACACTCGGGCGGTACTAACTCCCATACACCAAGTCGATCAAACTCATGAATTTCATCTTGCATAGCATTGAACCACCGGCTTCATTCATGGCGGATTTAACATCTTTTGGTTCGATCTTAGAGAGTACTGAGTTGAAGAAGCACCATAAGGCATCGGTTGCAAGTTGTTTCCGTGTGGATCTTTGGGCGAGAGGGATTTCCAATGATGTTGTCTAATGGATGATCGTGAGTCCATTTTCTCAGGTGTTCATGTGGTAGTTGTTGAGGGGAAAAGTAGCGAGTCGATGTCTCGAAGAAGATGGTTCGATGAAGATTCGTGAGCAAATATGTTTTCAAATGGAGCATCTTCAGGAGTAGAAAAGGGATTAACTTCATCATTGATGCGAGAAACAGTTCCATGATGTACATTTGAAGAATGATGATTTGTTGATGAGGCGGAAGGATCAGCAGCGCGCTTCTTGACTTAATGATATTGAGGCTGAGGATTGACTTCATTCACGGAATATGAGCGGCCTGTTGTAGGAATCGAAACCTCATTAGTACTTGGATCATAAAGTTCATCAAACATAGGATCAAACAATTTCTTTAAATCATCTTGAGATGGAGGTACATATGGAGTTTCTTGAGAAAAGTTTGGAACAAGGGATGAACCAATGGGAATGTTTTGAAGTCGCGGGTCCGAACCTGGATTGTCCAGAGCCATTTGACCGTCGACTCATCAAGCGTAGCGTGAATTGTTTCCATGATATTTGGGTTCTTTTGTTGTAGATTCTGGTATCCCTTTTGTTTGGTGCATACCCTACAAATACTCCAATGTTCGCTTTAGCTCTAAGTTTGCCTAAGTCTTGACCCTCATTAGTTGGATAACACAATGCACCAAACACACGAAGGAAAGAGATTAGGTTTTCTGTTGTGGGCAAGTTCATATGGAGTTTTTCCATGAGCAAAGGTGTGAATCGGGAGCGATTTTGTGTGTAGCATCACGTGGCAATAGCTTCGACCGTAGAAACATTGGAACCTTTGAGTAAATCAAAGATTGTTCTAGCGGCTTCTACAAGAGTTCGATTTCGCCTTTCAACTACACCGCTCTGTTGAGGAGTTCGTGGAACACTTCTTTGATGGCTGATTCCAATGCTTTCATAAAATTCACTAAGTTGTTTGTTAACAAACTCGCCCATTGTCCTCGGATAATTCGACGGTTTTGTTAAGTCGAACCCGCACTGCTTGATGAGTTTGATGATGATATCGGGAGTTTCATCCTTTGTCCTTAAGAACTTGACCCATGTGAATCTAGAGTAATCATCAACCACAACTAACACATATTTCTTCCCAAAGATATTCTCCACTCTCATTGGTCCACATAAATCCATATGAATTGTATGAAGAACTCTCACGATGAGTTAGTAGGTTTGGGTTTGTGGGCATACTTCTTGCTTTTTCCCAATTGACATGTGAACAAAGATGATCCTTTTCATACTTTAGTCTAGGTAAACCTACAACTAAGTCCTTTCGGGAGAGATCATTGATGGTGCCGAAGTTCAAGTGATTGAGACGACGATGCCATAACCATGACTTTGTTTTGAAGCCTTTGACAACAAGCAAATTGGAGAAGACTTCATCATATCATCGATAGAGATGGTGTAAAGATTTGAACCACGAATTCCTCTTAAAAGTTCCTTACCATCAAGTTCTCTAACAAAACAAGTATGTTTTTTGAAGGCTACTTCTAGATCAGAATCACAGAATTGACCAACAGAGAACAAGTTATGACCAAGACCTTCCACATAGTATACTCTAGAGATAACACTATCACCAACAACATAATCACCATAACCCATAATTGCACCAAAATGATCATTACCGAATCTAACAGTCCCGATGAATTTGCTCACGAAGTTCATGAGCAGCGACGGTCTCCAGCCATATGCTTGGAACAGCCGAGTCCAGTACCACGTAATCGATTTGAACGATCTCAGCTTGAACACATACAAGAATGGATAATTGGATAATTGGGATCCCCATGCAAGAATGGGTTCCACTTGGTTAGTAACAATAATTGGAACACCCACATCGGAAATAGAAACATCCATATCAGAAGTAGAAGCAATGGAATCATTGGGAATAGATGCATCTTGGTGTCTCAGATTTGACCTATTCAAAGTATGTTCACTTCTTAAGGGAATAGTTCTACCAAGAGGCATCCATTTTCTAGTGGGCATAATCTTAGCAGCTTGAGAGCAAAACTGATTATTCTTATGGCCAAAAGGTATCCAATAATAACCTATCTTTATAAAAGTTCTTCCCGTGGGTTTCCATCGCTTTCTAACAATCTTCGCTTTTGCCTTTTGCCTTTTGCACGATTATTAGCATTAACAATTTTAATCGGGCATTTGACAAAGATTAGACAAAGCATTCACACCACATTCATGATTAGCAATGTAATTCAAGCAAACATCATTACAAGGTTTGCAAATAGTATCGAATTATTATTAATACGACGCTTATAATACTAGAATCAACACGATTCGCTTTATTCAACTCAAGCTTAAAGTTCCTAGATTGGTCTTCTACTCTCTTCCAATGCACATTCTTAGCTTGCAAGGTCCTATCATTCCTTGTATTGTCTTGAGACTTTCACTTCTTTAAAGTCACCGATTACTCTGTAGAGGAATGGGAACATTAGTTGGTTGATCTAATTTTTGCATTCCTGAACTTGATGTGCAAGGATTCAAGTACTAGAAGGCACATTAGTGTATACTTTCTTAAGACCGTGATTTGAGCTTTTCGTGCACACTAAAGTTCACTTTCTTAGCACTAACATATCTAGAATCTGAACTACTTGAAGGCACATTAGTGTTTACTTTCTTAAGACTGGGCATAGAACGGATTTCCTGCTTGGCACTAGGCATAGAACAAGGCATCACACTTTGCCTTTTCACCTAAGGGTTTTGGACATGTTGCAATTACACATTCTAGCAACTCTTGAGATCGCTTTGGCCTCGGAGGCAAGCAAACCTAATTTCACTATCAAGAGGTTTGTTAATGAAATCCTCTTCAACAATCTCACGGAGACATTCTAGACTATCCTTAAGGTGAGCACAGGAGTCATGAAAAGCATGTTCATTATTCCTAAGATGAGGAGGAATATATTTAACTCCAAAGTGTATTTGCAGTCAAAGGGTGACTTTGAGACAACATTCTTATTGAAAACAAGTGGTAGTTTCCCATTTCACGACTTCTCGATTCTCATTTCCTTTTGTAAAGACGTTATTTTTTCGTTGTTTTGGTCACGGGTGACTTTTATTGAATCATATAACTCTTTAAAATGTCGCTTAACTTTTTCATTTTCTTCTAGAAAACTCTCGCTTTCCTTTTGTAAGGCATTAACTAAGTTTTGAAGATGAAAAGTTTGAGAATTCCGAGAATCTAAAGGAGGAGGCATTTGGGAGCCTGTCATATTGTTCTTTTGACCCTTTAATTGAGAGATTTGGGCTTTCAACTTTCTGATCGTGTTGCAATGAGCTTGAATCTGTTCATCACGCTTGTTAATTTGAAAACCGCATCAAACTCGAGCATCTCGAGGATGTCTTGATATTTTAGTTGTAAACTAAAATGCTCAACTTCTAGTTTAGAAAAATGTTTAACCAAATTGTCGTGATCATCCAGTTCAATTTTCTCGCTTAGTTTAGAATTAGTTTTTTCAAGCTCAATGACACGATCATGGGAGACTTTCGTGGCAAAGATAATTCATGAAATTGGAAGCATTAATAGAACAAGTAGCGTTGAAAACACATCTTGAGCAATACATTCAGAATCAGATTCTCATTCAATGTATGCAAGTTCTTCCTCTCAATCTCATTATATTTTAGTGCTCGCTCATAGTCACTAACTTCAACTATCATTGCATCAAATTCCTTTTCCATTTTAATATCTCAACTCATTCCCTTTTTAAGACTCTCAAAGTGATCTTTTAGTTGTTTAAAGAAAGGCATGACTGCAGTTAAATAACATTCTTTCATTTGCTCAAAACCCTTTCTCCTTCGCTTATACCAAATGGTGTGATTTTCTTGCAAGTTTTATCAAAATCAACAAATAGTTGAAAGATAACATATTGACTGATTAAGGTCTTGCTTTTAGTGGCAATTGTTCTAGGAACTAGATGCATTGGTGTATTTGGAGGATACAAACGCCGCATTTTCCAAAGGGGGGGTTTGTTTCAACAATATTTCTGCCTTTATCTAAATCCATTTTCCAGAACACTTGTTCGGGAGTCAACAATGTCTGAGGCTTAAACATGTTCAAGGAAATCCACTTTTCCTTTTGTAATCATGGGGTGTGATGATTACTTTCTTTTCTTTACATTTAGGATCATCTAAGTTTCTTGTTCATCTTTTCCTAGTGATTTCATCTCGATTTCTTATCTTCCCTCTCAAACGCAACTAGGTTTTTGTTTAGGTTTAAGGATTTCATTGCCATCATAAAGAACCTTATGAGCATTTCTAGCCTTTTAATGACCTCTGGATTTGGTTCCTCAACAAGGGGAATGCTATGCTTATCGCTAGGACTCTATGTTTAGTGATCATGTGAGCAAATTCAATGGTGTTTCCTTGTATGTACAACTTATTTTCAAGCTTGTTTTTCAAGGTTTTAGATTGGAAAAATCATTCAAGAGTTTTGATTCCTTTGCATTAAATTCTTGCTTAAGCATTTTCACATTTTCTTGAAGTTCTTGTTTTTGCTTAGCGGTTTTAGAAAGTTTTTCTTGCAAGGAATTTAACTCTTGTTTTAATACTTCTTCTAAAAAATTACTTTTTCTAATATTGTACGCATTTGGTCATCCATTTCCTCGCCACAGTGGTCAACTCAAATTTTGCACGTTGTTCATAAATAGCAACACGCTCTTTATAGGCATTTAGTCGAATTACGGAATCATCGTGAGGCACATGCAGGTATTCATCAAAAACATAGTCATTGTTGATCGGAAGATGCATCACTTGGCACAACTTCACTTTCACTTTGTTTCACATATTGATCATATGGGACAACATTGATATTACCCATATTTTCAATATTTGATTCAATAGTTTCAGTTGATTGTACTTTGTCATGCATCTTTTGCACATCAACATCATCGTATAGTTTTAATACCTCTGAGATGAGTTTGTCTTTGGATGGGCCACCTGGTGAAGAAGAGACCTTGGGAGAAACCATTGGAGAAATGCTAGCCATAAAATTGTGTGTGCAGTAGGTCCATCATCCACATCAGAGTCGTATGCATCACAATCACTTGAAAGGCATTATGATGATTGTGACCTATCTCCCAATAGGTCTGCCATCCACATCTGCATCATAGGTCTTGGCATTGCCCTCAAGAAGAAACAACAACTCTCTTCATCCAAAGCAGCACCATTATTCCCGAGCTTGTACAAGCAAAGATCTTATCTCTCGGAAGTCAAGCATCTCCGGACGCGCTTGGAGTGCGCTTCCTTGCAATGTGTCCCTAACCACCACAATTATAACATTTGATCAGCTTAGCTTGACCTTGATTACCATTCCTTCCTCGATTCTCGATTTAACATAACCTCTACCAGCTCCACCTCTCCCCTTGATCATATCGTCTTTCTTGAACTGGTTGCACCACATCCTTCCCATCTTTAACAGTGGCTTGATTGTGTGGGTTAGATGCGCTCGAGGTTGTTGTTGGTTTGTGGGAGAGAATTCATGTTTTGACTAATCATAAGAGCTAGTTGATTAATGAAGTTACCCACGTGTGCATCAAGATCGCCTTGTTTGAACATAGGATCAGGAATGAGTTTATGATTACCATTACCCATGGGTATGACTTGTGATGCTTTGGTTGTGATTCCGATGTTTGAGTAGAAGGCGATTGAGTCATTAGATGAGCTTGTCTCTCCTCGTTGGTTTTGAACCGATTAAGAATCAATTTTTCAAACATAGCATGTCTCTCATTCTCAAGGAGGAAGGCATAGAGTTGCTCATAGTTTGTATTCTTCAATCCTTTAGTGAGCTTCACAGAGGTGACAAACTTGTGCCATTCGGGATTCATGTTGTTCACAAATTTTGAGTTCAAATGAATGTTAGGCATAGTCATTCTGATGTTCCTCATGTCATTAACTGCTTATGAATCTCACATAGTAATCATAGACACTCTCATCTAGTTTCATCTTGAAGTGTTCAAATTCATCATAGAGTTGGATTCTCTCTGCCTTCCATAGTTAATTTAACCTCAGAGAAGCATCTTGACATTATCCCATACCGCCTTTGCTTGTTGTGATTGATCACTTGTAGATGTCGAAGACCTTGAAGAACAATGTTGAAGCCCTCGATATCGATCGAATCTCTTTTTCTCCTTATCATCAAGCTCATCATACATCTTGGTCCGGCCCATTCCGTGAATCAGAGTTCCATCTTCATAGTATCAAGTAATCTCTAGTCGCCTCAACTCGATATGGTCCTTCATCAATGGATTTGAGAATGTTGACACCATTTTCCTTTCCAAGGCAAGCATAACTGATTCGCTGAGCCCAAGAGTCGTAGTCAGTCTGTCAAGCATGGGTGGACGAGTATCCGAACCACCGCTTGAACATCCTCTAAATGTGGAGATGATTGTAGGAACGTTGGTAGACATGATGACAAATTAAACTGGATTTTATAACTCTATGATTAAACCGGGAAATAGATTCTTTCACGAGATTTTACTAAATCAAAGAGAAAACCGTGAAACAATCACCCAAGTCGCTAGAAAATTATGCACCAAGTCGCTAACTGCCAATTCGCTATTCCACCAAGTCGCTAAAGTCCCAAGTCGCTAAACAAAAGACAAGTCGCTAAATAGCAACTCGCTAAGCCTCTAGTCGCTAGCAAAATTTTGGCAAAGAATTCTAAGATACAAGTCGCTAAGGAATCAAGTCGCTAAATAGCAACTCGCTACTTACCAAGTCGCTAACATCAAGTCGCTACCCGTAGTGGAGAATCCACTACTTGTACTGTTAGTCGCTAGGTCTAAGTCGCTAACTCCACAAACTACAACTCGCTACAAAAATGTAAAGCAAGTCGCTAAGAAGAAAACTATAATGTAGGTCAAGTCGCTAGCAATAAAAACCACATAAACATCACTTTTCAATCCAAAAACAACCCAACCAAGATGATTCAAGCTTACCAAATGAAAACCTAAACACTTGTGATGATTCTAAACATAAAAGTACTAACAAAATCCAAGCTTTAACACAAGAAATCAACCAAATGATGAACAAACCACTAAACTTTTTCAAACTCAAAAACCACCTAAAAACCACTAGAAATCCAAAGATGTGCAAGATATGATCTAACCATGGCTCTTGATACCAATTGTTGGATATTGGATTTCACATACACATCAAACCATAATCACAAGAGGCGCATAGAGGTTCTTCTAGAGAGAGAAAGTTAGAGGTTTAGGGAACTTAGTGAGAGAAAGAAAATCTTATTATGAGCTCCAACTCTCTACCTTGGAAGGTAGAGAGTATTTATAGTCTTACAATAAAACGCCACACAACGGCCGTGGATCGTGCATACAAGGGTAAAGATTCGCCCTCCTCCACGGTGTTACTAAACTAAATACTACTTAACATAAAAGTACTATGACTCACGAGCTTTCTAACGACATATACTTGAGGTGACCGACTCTTTAATACTCGAATTTCTAATTCCTAAC
>OU343219.1:86961534-86993533 GCA_910596185.1 Chrysanthemum makinoi | reverse complement strand
TTGTACACAGCTAGCATGCTGTCATTGGCTCATGAAGCTCTGTTCTCTTGGTGGTAAGTGTTAAACCAGCTAGATCCTTACCTGACGAGCCATGGAGTAAAGCTGCTTTTGTGTCCTCAAGTGCTCCATCTTGTTCTCGGCTTTGGGCAGCATTAGCCAGATGACTCATTCTTGTGCAGAATTTGTAGCATCGAAGACCTTACCCAGGAACTGAACATGTCCCTGATCAACCATTTGAACGTTGTTGTGGAGAAGAGAACCCATGTTATACCTTCCATTAACATTAAATCCTTAACCACTACCCATTTGACGACCATTTCCACGGTTGCTGAACCTCAACTTCCATTGTTAACAACAACTTGATTTCTTGTGTTTGATGAGGTACGAATGCGATTGTTGGATTTGTTAGAAAATCTACCGAAGGCTCTAGAAATCATTACAAATCCTTGATTCAATGCATCGAAGGCCTCAGCATCCTCATCTGGAGTTTCACTATAGAGTGCTGAATCAATATTGTTGTTGTTGTAAGGAACTAGCCGGGTTTCTTGTGCTTGTTGTGATGGGTCATATGGTGTAAGATGAGAAGTTTTTTGTGGTGAATTTTGATGACAGTTGGCAAGTTTGGAAGTTGAGGATAACATGCTTGGGTATACAAAGCAAGAGTTTGATTATCCGGGAGAGTTGGAGAAGCAGGGACTCCACGGATGATTCTGTCTTTGTCTACTTCCTTTTGATGGTGCTTCAGATAGTCATACAACAATCCGTACGTTGCTTGATGAAGATTCTTAGTTTGACGGATGAATGTAAAATACTTCTCCCAACCAGGACCAAGATAGCTGAGGAACTTTGTATTGATTGCAATCCTTGGCATAATGATGTTGTGTTTGTCCAAGTCATTGATGATGTCTAAGAACCGATGATAGTATGACTCTAATGATTCCCTGGTTCAATCATGAAGTTCTCATATGATAAGTAGATTTTTGATTCCATGTCATCTTGATTGAGTTCAGTGCCTTCCATTAGAAGCTGAATGTGCTCCCACATAGCTTTAGCAGTCTTCTGAGCATCAACACTACGAAGTATCGGATTGGGTAATCCCAAAAGGATATATTGCATTGCAATTTAATCAGCTTCTAAGTGAAGAAGTTGTTCAGTAGTGAGTTGTTGTACTCTGAGAATGTTGGTAACATCATCTCTTGGTGGATTAGCATTTGGATCTCCGGGTATAGTGTTAGTAGGCATCTGAAAAGGACCTTCAAGGATGACCTTCTTTAAAAACTTACCATGTGGTTTCTTGAGATCACAAAACCTAAAAAACCTTATCACCCATTGATCATAGTTTCCGAGAGTGAGCATTGGAGGTCTATCAAGGGATCCAGCTTCATGAATGAATTGTTGGCTGCTTAAAGCTTCACACATCTTTGCAAACCAAGAAGGTTCCTTCTGTGTTGTGACATTCATAGCATACTTAGCTGTAAAATGATATTGGAAGTAGTTACAATGTTGATATTGTTGACAAGGGTTTGGTTGTGGGATTTGTGGTGGAAGAGGTTGTGCTCCTTGAGGAAAGTACACTTATGATGGTTGTTGAAATTGTTGTGGAGGATATTGTTGTAGTTGTTGTTGTTGTTGAGGATACTCATGAAGAAAGTAGTTAGAGTATGGTGGTTGAGACATTTTGAAACTTGTGTTAATGATGGATCTTTGTAGTCGAATGAAACTTGATGTTTGTTGATGAAGTACACTTAGGCGTAAACCAGGCTTAGGTGTAAACTGTTATCTTACGCGTAACTTCCTACTTACGCGTAATCAAGAGCCTAGGCGTAAATCCTTCTTACACGTAAGCTTTAGGTTAAACGTAAGCTTAAGCGTAAACTAAATGCTTAGAAGTAAAAAACCTTACGCGTAAGATGATCTTATACGTAGAGTGTTTACTCGTAAGCTTTTGAGCTTATGGGTAAACTTAGGGTTTTACCCAAAATCCTTACACCCATCAAATTAGCAAAGATATCCTTAAGTCGAGGGTGTTTGGGGCTTATCCTAGTAACTTAGCAGAGTTAATCAACAACCGAAGATCATTAAGAAATTCCTGCAGCGTAAGAAGCATTGGCGTATTAACAGGACTTAGGCGTAGAGCTTAGGTGTAGGATTCTAGGGTTTTGTTAGGCGTAAAACATAGAAATTAACCAATCTTGATTTTTATGCACTAAAACGTTTTGAAAACTTGATTTTAAGGATAAAATAGCTTCAAAATCACCAAAATAACAATAAAGTTTGAAACTTGATGATCCAAAAGTACTTTTCTCCTTACACGTAAACTGATGATACGATTTAAAAACAAGCTAAAAAACAACTCTAAACACGTAAAGTTTGTAACTTTATGCAAAAAGCAGAAACTTTGTCACTAAATAAACCTTAACCCATAAGAATCTTGAGTTTATAAGTGAATAAATCAAAGCTTTATGCGTATGAAAAGTGTAAGACGAGAACAAATACGCTTACGAGTAAAACTTCAAAAACAAAAGTTGTTTCACCCAACTAGATGGCAATTGATACCGTGGAAAACTAGAAGGGGGGGTTGAATAGTTTTACCAATTTAAAACTTTCTTTTAAAATATTTAGATCGACTTATGTCAATCTACTTAGATGTGTATGTTGGACGTTGATAGATAGATATATAAAAGTGTAATGAAAGATAAAGAGTAAGAAGCACATAACCACGACACGAGTATTTATAGTGGTTCGGCTACAAGAACACCTTCCTTGCCCTACTCCACTCCTCAAGTCACCTACTCGAGAGTTCGTAATCACTACATGACACCAACTCCTTATGGCGGAGAAGCCTTCAGAACGTCGCCTACTCTTTTTTCGGTACTAGGCTAACCACCGGGTTCTTTACACCAAGGTGAACCACACCTACCACAACGCTACCCTTTATCGGTACTAGGCTAAGTGCAGGTTCCATTATAATGGAGGAACTACTACCCAACACTACACAACACCTAATCCCAAAGGAGACCCACTCCTTATTACAACATCATCAAGGATATCAACATCCTTGGAAACAAACTATCACTATGTGTATAACGATGCACCTCATCGATTATACGACCTAGGCATTCTTCACAAATGCCACTTGATTCGATTCCTAGGCATCCTTTAGTAATGCCTTTGACACAACGCTTGGCACCTTTCACTAATGCCTTCGTCTTGACACCTTTAGCATTCTTCACTAATGCTTTTGACACGGACGTTAAGCACCTTTCACTAATGATTTCGTCTTGACTCTTTCGGCATCCTTCACTAATGCCTTCAACACAACACATCTACGGGGGAAGAAAGAACTATCAACAAGAGAACCTCAGTAGTCTCTATGATGCCGAAGCATGGCAACTCATGGACTTGAGCTTGCTCGACTTCAAGAAGTGGTGATCTCGCCTTTAAGAGGAACCTAGAGAATCACACAAAACAAAAGACAAACTACATAGAAAGATCCCTTAGGATCAGTGGTTAGAGAGTTACAATACTTGGGGAAAGTATGTGTGAGAGTGGAAAACAAAAAGGAAGAAATGGCTCACTATTTATAGAGGAGAAATGCTTACTGTTCCCTGGATCCCACGGATCCCTCCCTTAAGGGATCCGTCTAGTGTAAAACTAGGGATCCGTGGGACGCTCCTCTTTGCCCATGGGTATTTTGGTTATGGGTCATGGGTCATGGGTTATGGGTTGATCCATGGGTCTTTTATTAGATACAATGTATCTAATGAGTACAATTCACCTAGTCAAATGGGTATGGGTCAATACCATGGGTTATGGATATGTTCCATGGGTTGTAGTTTTTACCCATTTATAATACATACTAGTTATGTATATATTTAGCCTAATATGTTAAAAACTAGTTGTTGTACATATATATTACTAAATCATAAAATCACTTATATTTGTTTTAGTGTTTTATGTGAAAACGTAAGTGTGTCAGAAAACTATTGGCTCAAACTATTTACGTATTTTATTTGTTTCGTTAAAATGATTTTACGTTTGTTATCGACAAAACATTAGAAGATCGTAAAATATAAATAAAAGTTTTTATGGCTTATTTGTATTAACAATCTCCCCCTTTTTGTTGATGACAAAACATAAAATTATTTTAAGGAAAAACTAAAATTCGTAAAAGTTCGAATTGGAGTTTTTACTCTCTTCTCCCCCTTTTTGTCGAAACAAAAAGAGCGTCGAAAAGAAACTAACACATTGTTTTAAGAAGAAAAAACACGTGTAAAAGAGAATAAAAATATAAAGAGAGCAAGTGACGGGAATGGTTCTCGTCTTAACTCCCCCTTGACGAGTCCATCACTTTTGTGAGGGCGTCAAATAACTAAAAACTAGTAAGCTAATGTTTTGCAATTTTGATTGCAAAATAGTTTCGTCCTTGTGACGAAAATGGTCCCCCTAGAAGATTGGAATATTGCAATGCAGTGTCATGAAGTGTAATCCAAATAAGGATTATCTTGCAAATGGTTTTGCAATGTGTGATTTTGACACAAAGCTCCCCCTAGCTTAGGATGTCAAGTTCTTCATGTGTATTTTGAAAATCTACAAAATAAAGGTTAGAACACAAGAGTATAATGCATAATTTCCTGCAAATAAGACTCAAGTTAGTAGAAAATTGTTCTTACTGTACCCGCGGATCCACGGTTCCCTCCATTGTGGGATCCGTTAGGAAAATTCGGGATCCGTCTGCGGTGACAGATTCATTCACAAGGTGATATACCAAAGAATGCTCAATATAAGAGTGAGATATGTATACAAACAACAAACATATACTCAAAGTAATATGGCAAATAAGTTATCATTTAATAAAACAAAGAGATAACCAAGAGATCTCTAAAAACTAAGAGAATGATTTAGCCATGCAATACATATTCCACTTAATACTAATGAGTGACCTAAACTTAAGAAGCAACAACGTGCTTAAGGATGATCAATCATGAAATGGGATTTCTAAACGTTCTAAGTTTAGCTTGAGACTAGGACACCCTTTTAGGCTCATGGTTGTTTAGGTTTGTTGACCATTTCAAAACGTTCGAGGAGGTGATAAAACATGAAACGTTGCTCTTCACATAGTTCATGTATCAACCTTTCAACATGTGGACAATGATAGCAATCCTTGTCATGGTTTTGAGCTTCTTGAAGCGGAGGTTTAAGTGAAGTGGGTTGAGGATCCTCAAATAAAGGAGGAATTGGTGGAGGCTCATTAAGTGGTGGCTCAACAATGTTTGAGGGTGGAGGTAGAGAAGTGTCAACTTCCATGTGGTCGGGTGGTTGACTTTGATGTCTCCTCATAATCCAAAATGGACCATTGGAGGGAAATGGAGAAATTGACATTGGTGCAAGTGTTGATTCAACACTTTGGTTTTGTTGTATAACCTTTTCTAGTGAATGTGTTGGTAATGGTGGAGAATGAGATGGCCTAAGGGGTAAGTCCTCTAAGTTGTGAGAATGTGGAGATGATTGTGAGGTGTTATATGATGTGGCTCTAGGCACCAATGATGTTGGTTGGGTTGAAAAGGGTGTGTTTGGTTTAGAGTTTGGTGATGGTATCCTTGTGGGAACAATCCTCTTGGGAATTAGTTTGATTGGTTTATTTGGTGTATGGGAAATCCTAGCATTTGTGGACTTAACCGGAGATGATTCGGTTGAGGAAACTTTGTGTATGACCCTAGCAAGTTTCTTGGATGGTTCTTGGGTGGATGAGTTAGCACTAGGAGCTTTTCTCATGATGAAATGACTAAGGAAGATGTTTCTAATTGCTGAAAATTATGTTGTGTTTGATGACTAAGGAGTTCTAGCAAGATGACTTATAAAGGGAATAATTTGGCAAGTGCATTTAATACTTAAGCCACTAAGATTCTTAGGAATGTGATGATTAACATGCACAAGAGTCAAATTCAGAGTTTTACTGATCTAGGGACTGAATTAAGATGAGGTAGAGTGTTCAAGTTAGCAAGATGGGCTTGAAATGATTGTTTTATCTAGAGTTGACATAATGTCACGGATCCCACGGTTCCCTCCTTTGAGGGATCCGTCTAGGCTAATCCTAGGGATCGGCTCGTGCAGCTAGGAAAGGATAAAAATGATGCTTCTAAGGTCTAAAGCCTATACCATCTTGAGTGTTTCAGTCCTCCTAAGTATCTTAAATGAGGGTGTACTTGAATGATCAAGAGTAATGAGTGATGTAGCTAATGATTGACTTTTATGGAAGAAAAATGAGACTTTGTGACCACCAATGGATGTTCAAGGTTGACACTAAGAATTTTGACAGTGTCAAGTTATAATAAATGATCCTAGAGATCAGATGTGAGCTTGAGATGAAGTTTGAAAAATCCTAAAAAATCAAAAGAATTGAAAGACTAATTTTTGACCCATTTTGAGATAAGGATGGCTAGAAACAATTTCTTAAAATTGATCAATATATTCACCTAGGTGTTTTGAGATGTGAAAAACAATGTGTGAGTATTGAAGCGGAAATATGGTGAGTTTTGATGAGTTGATAAATCAAAAGCACTTTGAATTAGATCTTATGTAAGCTATGGGTGAGTTTGAAGCTTTCTCATGCTTGAAGAAAACTTAGTTGGGTTCTAAAATCTTATGTTTAGCTAGTATGAAGTGATCTAGTAAACTATTTTGATGTATGGGAATCTACATTGCGGATATGTTGTCACGGATCCCACGGTTCCCTCAAGGGAGGGATCCATCTAGGCTAATCCTAGGGATCCGGCATCTTCAGATCAGAACCATCACAGAAACAAGTGCAGATTTTTGCACCAAGCAAAATACATTAATAACCATTAAACTAAACAACGATATAAACATGTCATTACATAAAACATATCATAGATAATGGTAGGAATAATAATATCCAAGATAACACAAACAAACATGCTAAAACATAATCATTCATACACAAATCAAGTGTCTCAAGACAATCATAATCCTATAGTCTCTTTCGTCAATCCTTTCTTTTCGTCTTTCCCGACTTGGTGACGTGGTAAGCTAGGTTTTGAATCATACCACTTAATTGTTTGAATTCCGTGGTCTCGTTTGGAATATCCGGAAGTTGTTGATAGTAATCAAAGGGTTCCAATTCGATGTTATCTATGGGGTCGAAATCTTCTTCTTCTTCATCTTCTTCGACTTATCCGTCCGAGGAGTCCGAGAGAGCTTTAGGTTTTCTTCCATTGACCATGAAGCATTTAGGAGGTTGTTTGGTAAGAGGTACCATGACGTGATCGGCAAAGAAATGATCATCGTTTATAGGAGATGGTTGCAATGCACTAACATACTTACAAAGTCGTGTTAGGAGCATACCATATGGAAGTACCATGTTGGAAACTTTGAATACCCCGACCATTCGCTTCACCATGTAATAGGCGAGATTAAATGGCTTTTGGTGGATGAGACAATAGATCATTTGCACGAGACATGCATTTGGATGATCCTTGTTACCAACTAGGCTAATGACGTTTTCCCTAAGGATTTCTTCCCATTTTCTAAACATGGGATGCATTTCAAAAAGTTCCATTTGAAAAGGATCACGGTGAATGAGCTTTTTGTTTCAGTTGAAACGGGATTGGTCGGTCCTAACCTTGAAGATAGTATTTCTAATGGTTTCGGGATCATCAAGAGGAGTATTGTAGATAGGTTTAGAATCAAGTGCAAGATTTTGAGCGGCAATTGCCCAATCTTGAGAGTACATACAAATTCCTTCACAAGGAATGCGAAGAATTTGAGCAAATGTGTTGAGAGGTAGAGTAAAGTTTTGTTTATTGATGATGAAGGCGATTGAAATGCTATCATCGGTGTTTCGAATGATCCTAATGCTTTTATAGAATTCAAAGATGAAAACCTGGCAAATTTGTTCATCAATGTCAAGAAGACAATCAAAGTTGATTGCAGAAGACTTGGCAATTTCGGTATCTTCAAGGATTCCTTGACTCTACGACAAGTGAATAAGTCATTTTCAAGTCTTTTGAAGATTTTGCAATCAGTTTTTGACAATCCTTCTTTTCGATAGTAATGGGTGAGGTAATGGACGGTATCATGGTGGTCTTGTTGAGTGGCTTTAGGCATGATTTGTCCTAGAAATACAAATATTCCAATTAGGCGAAATTTGTTGAGATGGGTTTATGGTTTTGATTTGTATTAACAATGTTGTGAACACAATGTACTCTTAGTTGAGTGAAAAGCCCTTTTTACTGATTAATTTTGAAAACCCTAATTAAATTAATTGATTAGAAATTGAGAAACCATAAACCCCATTGAGGGGTGAAAATTAGAACATGTTAGTGTAATTACTTACAATGGTGTTCTAGAGAGGAATACTTGAGGATATGAAGTCCTATGAGGATGAAATCAGTTCTTGAGTCGTTTTGTGTTTGTGGGAGAGGAGAGAGAAGATCAGTACTTGGTTTCAAAGCGTATAGCTGTTTTTGTCCACGGTTCCCGGATCCCTTGTATTTGGGATCCGGCTAGTACAACTAGAGGGATCCGTGCGTGGACAAAAAGGGTTGTTTGGTATTATTTTTGTAGTAGGCTATAAACTAGCTTATGGAACAAAAATAGTTTAGAGGTTTCAAATGAAAAGATGTTTTGGTGGACGGATTTGATAAGTTGATTATCAGATCCATTTGTGACGACGGTGTCGGTTGACGAAATCAAGAGAATACTATTCAGATGATGAGTAAGTCGAGGAAAGTGTGAAGAGAGGCTTTAGAGACTATCAATTATTAAACAAACAAAAACTATGATATCAACATAATCATGTAAGCTAGCTAATGAAAAGTAAACATACCTTTATGCTTCTTGGTTTGGCTTATGAAGACATAATACCAATAATACTTCATGAGCTCTTAAAGTAATCCTTTGTACTTAGAGTAAGTAGGTTCTGATTACTTTTAGATCCTTTCTTGAAGGTTGACTTCATTATTCTTTGAATAGAAATGAAGGTTTTGAAGAGATCCTAGCATGAAGTTTTCTTGAAGCAAATATGTTAGAATGATCTATCAATGTCCAACATGAAAGGAAAAAAAATGTTTTGAAATATTTCCTTCTTTGTAGTTTTCAAACATAAACAGATCGTATCAAGTTTTTAAAGTACAACATACTCTAGGAAACTTGGTAACGAAGCTCTGATGCCAATTCTAGAAAACTAGAAGGGGGCCTTGAATAGTTTTACAAATTTAAAACTTCCTTTTAAAATATTTAGATCGACTTATGTCAATCTACTTAGATGTGTATGTTGGACGTTGATAGATAGATATATAAAAGAGTAATGAAAGATAAAGAGTAAGAAGCACATAACCACGACACGAGTATTTATAGTGGTTCGGCTACAAAGACACCTTCCTTGCCCTACTCCACTCCTCGAGTCACCTACTCGAGAGTTTAAGTAATCACTACACACACCAACTCCTTATGGCGGAGAATCCTTCACAACGTTGCCTACTCTTTTTCGGTACTAGGCTAACCACCGGGTTCTTTACACCAAGGTGAACCACACCTACCACAACATCCCTAACCTTTATCCGATACTAGGCTAAGTACCGAGTTCCATTACAATGGAGGAACTACTACCCAACACTACACAACACCTAATCCCAAAGGAGACCCACTCCTTATTACAACATCATCAAGGATATCAACATCCTTGGAAACAAACTATCACTATGTGTATAACGATGCACCTCATCGATTATACAACCTAGGCATTCTTTACAAATGCCACTTGATTTGATTCCTAGGCATCCTTCACTAATGCCTTTGACACAACGCGCCTTCGTCTTGACACCTTTAGCATTCTTCACTAATGCTTTTGACACGGACGTTAAGCACCTTTCACTAATGCTTTCTTCTTGACTCTTTCGGCATCCTTCACTAATGCCTTCAACACAACACATCTACGGGGGAAGAAAGAACTATCAACAAGAGAACCTCAGTAGTCTTGATGATGATGAAGCATGGCAACTCATGGACTTGAGCTTGCTCGACTTCAAGAAGTAGTGATCTCGCCTTTAAGAGGAACCTAGAGAATCACACAAAAACAAAAGACAAACTACATAGAAAGATCCTTTAGGATCAGTGGTTAGAGAGTTACAATATTTGGGGAAAGTATGTGTGAGAGTGGCAAACCAAAAGGAAGAAATGGCTCACTATTTATAGAGGAGAAATGCTTACTTTCAGTCCACGGATCCACTCCCTCAAGGGATCCGGTAGTAAAACTAGGGATCCGTGGGGCGCTCCTCTTTGCCCATGGGTATTTTGGTTATGGGTCATGGGTCATGGGTTATGGGTTGATCCATGGGTCTTTTATTAGATACAATGTATCTAATGAGTGCAATACACCTAGTCAAATGGGTATGGGTCAATACCATGGGTTATGGATATGTTCTATGGGTTGTAGTTTTTACCCATTTATAATACATACTAGTTATGTATATATTTATCCTAATATGTAAACACTAGTTGTTGTACATATATATTACTAAATCATAAAATCACTTATACTTGTTTTAGTGTTTTATGTGAAAACATAAGTGTTAGGAATTGGAAATTCCATGTTAAAGTGTCGGTCACCCCAATTATGTTTTAGCATATGTTAGCTCGTAGACTTGTCGTTAGTTACGTTATTTAGTAGTTAGTTAGTTAGTTTGTAGCATACATTAGTTTAGTGTTTCACCGTGGAGGAAGGACGGGTCTTTACCCACTGTATGCCTGATCCACAGCCCGTCGGAGGCGTTATTGTTTGTAACTATAAATACCCCTTCCATCCTTGGAAGGGGTGGTGCTTCTTAATCTAACCTTTCATTTTTTGTTAAGCAACTCTCTAACAAGAACACCCATCTCTTATCTTTCTCTCTCTAAATGGCTAACATGTATTTCCATCATCCAAGACCACCCGAATCATCAACACAATAATATTTATGATCCTACAAATGGTATCAAGAGCCATGGTTATTGTGTTGTGTTGATTTATTGTGGTCTATTGTACCGTGTTAAAACTGTTTTTGTATTTTTATGGTCGGAAAATTATTGTTTCCTATTCGTATGGTTAAACAGTTTTTTTAACAATCTTTTGGTCAAAAAAATGTCATGTGACTTTATGTATACATCTGTTTTGTGTCATATGTCCAAAACAGTACCATTGAGACTATTTTTTTTGTTACCAATATCTGTGAACTTTGGTGGTCATATGGTCCGTTTAGAGTGGTCAAACAGGGTTAAAACTGGTCAAAATGGAAGACTTTATATGCATTTTTTTCTGGGTTTATATGAAGATGAACGTAAAAAGTGGTCGGAATCTCCGGAGCAAAAAAAAATCATGTCTGCTGCTGGTGTTTTTCTTTTAGCGAGTTATGTCACATTTATTCCTAGCGACTTGTCTTAACTTGATTTTTTGAAAGGAACTTGTTAACAGATTAGCGACTTGTCCTTTATTATTCTAAGCGAGTTGACTATTGAGTCAACTACAGTAGAGACTTGTGTCAACTAGCGACTTGCCATCTAGCGACTTGCTGTCTAGCGACTTGTCAGAAAAAGAAAAGATGAAGAAAGACCTTTTGACCAAACCAAAATACAAAACACCATTCGTTGACCTCAGTTAACAACTACATCCTCAGTCCAAATGCAAATCACAACAAACAACAATCAAATCCTACTCTAAACTCATGCCATGACCCTCTCAACACTCATTCATTCAAGACTCGTACTTAAAAGCAATATTTGCAAGATCTCAGGTTAATTCGTTTGTGCAACTCACTGGTATATCAAGACTTTCAAAGGTCCTACAAACGAAACAATCTTCATCGATCCATTTTTGAAGCTCATACTTCAATATTAATATACGAATGAAAAGAAAAGAATGATAACAATCGGTATCCTCGTTTCTTAACTTCGTTTCAAAAATTTAAACTCAAATACATCTTTAATGAAAATAACATATGTCGTTCCTACCTGAGACCCCTTGGATCTTGAAGCTTGTCAATTAGTTTCTTGATTCGTATGGTACTGAAAACGGAATTGATCAAGATACAGGATTGGTTTCATGTGATAATCTAATTGGGTGTATTTGGTTTGATTGATGATAGATTGATGAGATGAGTTTTGATTTTAAAGTTAAGAGCAGATTTGAGAGATGTGAATATTGGGTGGCTGAGAAAATGTTAGAGTGTTTTTGGTTAAATGATAAGTGAGAATAATTAGGGTTGGAGAAGGTTTATAACCGGTTTTAATATAACCTCTACATGGATCGGGTTCTTTTTTTGTGTGGGTCGTGGGCTTTTGGGCCACTAACCGGTTTATTGAATGGATTGGGCTGATTGATGTGCAATCTTAATTTGGACTGTGTATAGTTGATATATACGTTTGATGGATCACTCATACATATGAGCTTAAAGTGAAAATCTGTTATACAAAAATTTTGAAAGAATTTTGGATACAATTTTGATAAGAGTGGTATTTTTGGTTTGAAAATATTTTCACGGGAGGATACATAATTTCACGGCTTGAGCGAAAAAGTGAAAAATGACTACGGGGTTTTTATACAGTATTATTGATACGAAATTGAAGTGACGTTATCTCCATAAGTGGTCATTACTATTGGCCGATGAATCAATGGAGGTTCAATTTCAGCAATTCCCATGGGATATTCGACGCCACAAATTGTCAAAGATACTTCACAGTCTAAGCAAAATCTTCGTCAGCGTCAGTCATGATTTTTCAAGATGTTTGATTATGACAAGAACTTCTCGCGCAAATGGTCGTACACGTTATGATGCTTCCGAAAGTTCGAAACCATCATGGGGAGAAACGTGTACTTTGATGTTTTACGGTCAACCTCCAAGGGGAATTAGTGTATACTACTTAACTTAGTATGGTTTGTGATGTTGTCTACATATGGGTTAAGAATTGTTGGTGATGGAGAAGAATTGTTGATGAACCGCTGCATGTTCCCCTAAAACAAATATTCACCGGAACCAAAGCTGTTATAACACATTCAAGCTGACATTGTTTACGGTTTTGTCTTGACTTTGTAAAATCCGTGAAAAGAATCTATTTCTGGTTTAAATCATAGACTTGTAAAATCCGTGACAATGGAAACATCGGTAATTGTAAAATTTCCAGATCTATTTTACGGTTTATTCTTGGTTTTGTAAAATCCCGTGAAATAAACTATTTCTCGGTTTAAACCATAGAATTGTAAAATCCCGTGATGATGGAACCATCCGGAGAGAGGAAAGTTTATTTCGGGATCTTTTCTCTGACCTACAGGCTACAAGGGTATAAAAGTGCCATTGGATATGTGTTTGGATATTCTTCATGGCATTTGGCTATTACATGGTTTCACGGAATTTATATACCATTATGTTCACATAGGCCAGGAGAATGGCTCCTTAACAGAAGATGTGACGCTTGTCAAATTATTTATAACTGCTGCGAAAATATAACCATAGCGTACCAAATTACCTTAGCCTTTAGCGTTAGATATCAAAATCAATGCGCAAATCTAGTTATTACTTGGGAATTCTTTTATACTTGAAATGGGCTTCAAAAATAACTTCATTGCAACGTGCTTGTCACAAATTGTGGATTTTCAAACAGGTGATGTACGTCTATTACTTGATGGTTGGTTGGATGAAGAGTATAGAGTACTTAGAGATTCAATGGAGGATGAACTCTTACAGCTCTTTGTTACATATGTGCAAGTTTAAGTTGAGTTCATGTTAGTTTACTTCAGGGTAAAATTCATCATATTGGGTTTTCTCCATCACTATCACTACAAAGAGCCTACTTGAATGATGGGGTTGATTACAATTTTGCCAAGAGAGCTGAAAGAGATTATGCGTTTGAACACAACAGTTCAAGCCTCGTACTCTAAAGAAAGAAAGTGTACGCTGCAGTCGCATATCTTCGAAGAAATCTTCTTATTATGACCATTCTCATCAACATGCTTCATGCTTTTCCATGCTTCCCGGTCATCAATTGACAGGACTACTAATAATTACTCTTATTCCACTTGCTCAATATAATGAAGATGGAGACATCATGTGATAATTTTCTTGGGGGAGGTGTGAATAGACTACATTTGGATGATGTTTACTTATTCAATCAAGAATGGCAACTCTGTATGCAATTCTTGAGGGGAAAAAAAATGAATTTCTTTGCATGGTTGATTGTTATCGAGAATAAATGGTCAAACGACTCCAAACTCATGTAAGAACCGACTATTCTTATCGGGTCATTTTACATGGAGTTTCTTCTAAAGCCGTTGGTTGACATCTTCACACCTGAGTGATGAGTTTAATGACAAAGTGCTTCCATTTGGAGGCTGATTTTCTTAATGAACATCTTTTTGTTCTTGTTTGATTGGGAGGGATTTGAGTTAAGGGGATTTGCTACATATAAGTTAACGGGAATGCTTTTTGGTGTGATAAAGATGTTAACTATCTATTCCCCAACTGGACAATCTTGAAGAAGGTCGAGTCTGATCGGTTCTACATTTTCTGCTATATGTTAGAAGACTAAAGACGAGTTGCATTTAACGATCCAAAGACTTCTTCTTAATTCAAGAATTCATCATAAGGATTTTCGGTTTAGGGAAGAGCACTAATTGGGGGAGAGTGATATGTCAGATTTAATCCTCAATTAGACTTGCTCACATTCTGCTTCAGCAAGTTGATTCTCACAAAGACTTCAAGCGATATTCTCAACAGATTTCAAGTATTTGGGCTTATAATATTTTGCTGATTTAGAAGTATCAAAACCAGCAAGGGGGAAGGAGACACGCATCTAAAAGCGAATAAACTTGATAAGCTTAATTCTTCTAAGTGATTGAAGATATCCTGAGAAGACAAATGTCATGACCGCAGAGAAACTCAAGGTTTTACTAATCAAGGCTTTTAGTGTTATTATTCTAACTACGTGGGGGAAGTGATGTAAGGGAAAGTTTCTGAAGATAAAAGAGGTACACAAGTGTGTGATGATTTCGATACTATCGCAATCATCAGGGGAGAGAGATTGTGTACATTAGGGACGCTCAGTTGTTTCACTTGAGTGCTTAATCAGTGATTTAGAGATATAATCACTTATTCTGGAGTTGACATCCGCAAAGATTGTCATCCGCAGAGATAATCAGTGATTCGGCCTGCTTCTTCAATGTTATCGGGTATTCTCTCTTTGGGCATTCGGGTACTTCAGGTTCTTGAGCTTCATACACTTTCTTCAGGGGAGAGAAAAGTATACATCGGGGTTATTCTTTGGATATTGGACTTAATCTGCTACTTCGATGGTATAAGTTTCTCTGTCTTCGGCAAGATGTGTATTTGGGTTCGTGAGCTCTAGTCAAAGAGACTGACTGCATCAATTCAACTACATGGGGGAAGTGGTCTCTTGACACCTTTTAGGGATGCATCACTTCAGACTTCAGTGGTAATGAAATATGAGAAGAAATTTAAATGTGGGATGATACGTTGTTGTTGTTCTATTGGATGATATAACCTCGACGAAGAATCACGGTGATTATTCTTACAAGGAGCAACAAGATCGATGATAATGGTGTGCTTCTTTGTGCACCTGGCTAATGGAAGCTTGAAAGAAAGCTTTGAATCTGCTCAGCTAAAGGATGCCAAAGTCTCACTTTCAGATGGTTCAATTTCTTTCTTCAATGCAAGAGCCTCGGAAGCTTTGGTGGTGAAAGTTTTAGGGATGATGACTTCTATCTTCTACAACGGGGCTGCTCGATATCCTTATCTCGGTACTCGTATCATCATCTTCTTAAACTATATCATCTACTCTATCTGTAAATATTTATCAAAAACCAAAATACAAAAATATAAAACCAACTAAAACAAAATAGAAAAATATAGAACCAACAAAAACCCATAAAAATCAGAAAATTTTAAAAAATACAAAAAATATGTTTTCTCAAGACATGTCTTCTAGTATGGATAACATCTGCGGTCTTAGAAATGTCATTCAACAATGGCACGGGACCATAGATGAAGTTCGAGCAGAAGGTGTAAATATTTCTTTTCAAAACATGTCTCATAATATGGCTTGCAGTTATTTCAGACTGTAACCCGTGCTTAAACTATGGTTTGCTATTATTTCTGATAGCAACCCGTTCTTCAAGAAAGGAAAGTGTTGCGCTAAATCAATTTTCAAATATTTCGTGCACTTATCCTAAAACAAAATGAGGAAAGTATGTCGAAGGACTGCTATTCCTACTCAAATATTTTTCCTTCAAAAATTCTTCAGAAAAATATTTGTTTTAACAAAATGGTGGTAAATGAGTTGCTTTAAAAACAATCAGATTCAGAGTTTTCGTAAAAATTGAAAACTCAATCAATGACTTCAGCGCTTTTAAACTTTTTAGAAAAATAAGTCATTGATTGAGGGGGAGAATGTTTTCAAATTTATATCATCTAAACGAGCTTATCTAATTATCCTATATGCTTAACTGAAAACATGTTAACCTACGTAGAAGGACTAGGTGCCTAGGGTATGATTGTTAGGATTATAAGATTAAAGTTTGATGACCACATTATTCCCATGCTTTACATGATCTGATTGATATGTTGGATTGACTTTAATTAGTCGATTGTTGTTTGGGTGATGTCGACCACCATATATCTGTATGTGTGTTCACTAACGTATGCAGGTAAATTGGTATATAAGAATATTCCCGATCCAGATCCCACAATTTATGATTGGATGCCGAAAGGAAAGGGTAACTATATCTTGGGTTGACATATGAAGAAACGGAGCTTAATTTGACATCTATGGAGAGTTGGCATAAAAAATGCAACGTAAGAGGTCTCACTACATCAGCAGATGGTTTTCTTCATCATCAAATGAAGAAACGGAGCTTAACTTGACCTCTATGAAGAGTTGGCATGAAAAAATGCAACGTCAGAATTCTCACTGCTTCAGCAGATGGTTTTCTTCCAAACCTCTAGCAACAACAAAAAAAGCAGCTCAACCACCTAACGTATCTTTGTGCAGGATAATTGTGATGATACCATTTTTTAAAAACAATTTTTAAATAATATTGTTTTGAAAAATGAGAAAATATTGGTTTTGAAAATAAATTGGACTTAATTTTGAAAATCACCGGACTTCATTTTATCAAAACTTAAGTCACTCAATCATCGACTACGGTCATCGATTGAGGGGGAGAGTGATTTAAAATAAAGTATTTTCAAATGATATTTCTTCATAAAATTCCGATTTGTACGAAAATAAGTGGTGACCTAAAGATTTAATGTTATGTCATGGTATGATTTTCTTTAAAACTCAAAGATCTTACAAAATAAATTTTTTTCTGTTCTTGTTTGATTGTGAAATTGTTTTATTTTTAATAAAGACCTCTTAAAAATTATCATACCTGACACTAATAATCTTTAATGTCTATAGTTGGTCCTTATCAGTCAATTTCAAAAATTAAATCTAGCCACGTCTTTCCCCAAAATTTTCCAAATGATTTATATCAATCGGGATCCAAAATCTCAATTGGTTTGAAATTTTTGATCGGGGGAGAGATCGTGATTTAAATCTCAAATCGGTTTTAAATGTTAGAAATTAGAAAATTCAGTCGTTAAAGTGTCGGCCACCTCAAGTATATGTATTCGTTAGAAAGCTTGTAGTCGTAGTCAAGTTATGTTAATGAGTAGTTAGTTAAGTAAAACCTTGGAGGACGGACGGGTCTTTACCCACTGTATGGCTGATCCACAGCCTGTAGGTGGCGTTTATTGTAAAATACTATAAATACCCTCTACCTCCCAAGGTAGAGGGTTGGAGCTTCAATACCATTTTTCTTTGTTTCAAATAGTTCCCAACTCTCTTCCCTTTCTCTCTCTAAAACATTATATACGCCCCATATGGATTTGGTTTGATGTGTTTGTGAAATCCTATATCTTACAATTGGTATCAGAGCCAGGGTTGATCACTCATCTTTCATGCTCTTTGTTTTGGTAGATTTCATAAGGCTTTTGGGGTTATAAGTGTTTAGGAGAGTTTGAATCATTTGGTCAATTTTTAGTGTTAAAGTTTGAATTTTGATTGTACTTTTGTGTTTCGGATCATCATATGTGTTTAGGTTTTGAATTGGAAGGCTTGAATCATTGTGGTTTAGGCATTTTGATTGATAAAGTTGTTGTTTTCAAATATTGTACGAAGCGAGTTGAGCTACGGTGTTGAGTTTCTTGGAAGCGAGTTGCTTTGTTATGGAAGCGAGTTGGTTTTAGCGACTTGGCTATTAGGAGTTGTATTAGCGAGTTGGTATATGCGACTTGGCTATTAAGCGAGTTGATTCTTTAAGCGACTTGAATTTTAAAGTGACTTGGCTATTATGAGTTGTATTGTGTGAGTTGGTTTTAAGCGACTTGGTGGTTAGCGAGTTGTCTCATGTCTGACTTGGCTATTTAGCGAGTTGAGTCTTTAAGCGACAGGTTTTAAGCGACTTGTCTGTTAAGCGAGTTGACTGTTTAGCTACTTGTCTATTGAGACTTGTCACTTCTTAGTGCTACATTTTACGGTTATTCTTTTTGTTTAGTAAAATCCCGTGAAAGAATCAATTTCCCGGTTTAATCAAAGAATAGTAAAATCCGTAGAACTTGTAATCATGTTACAACGTGCTATACTATCGTTTCTTCATGGTGGGGCGTTCAAGCATTTGGATCGAGATACTCGTCCACTATGCTTGACAGAAGCTGATTATGACTCATGGGCTCAACGAATCAGGGTTATGCTTGTTTGGAAAGGAAAATGGGGTAAACATTCTCAAATCAATTGATGAAGGACCTTATCAAATTGAGACTACAAGAGACATAATTGATACTGCTGCAGATGGAACAATGATCTTTGGATTGGACAGGACCAAAGGCGTATGATGAGCTCGGTGATAGGAGAAAAAAAGATTGATGCTGATATAGGGCTTCAAACATTATACTTCATGGTCTTCCAAAAGATATCTACGAGCTAATCAATCACAACACTGAAGCCAAGGCGGTTTGGGATAATGTCAAGATGCTTCTCTCGGGTTCTGAATTAACTAAGGAAGACAGAGAATCACAACTGTATGATGAATTTGAGCACTTTAAGATGAAACCAGAAGAAAGTGTCTATGAATATTACGTGAGATTCCACAAGCTTGTGAATGATATGAGGAATATCAAAATGACCATGCCCAATATTCAGCTGAACTCAAAGTTTGTGAACAACATGATTCCCAAATGGCACAAATTTGTCACCTCTGTGAAGCTAACCAAAGGATTAAAGAACACCAACTATGAGCAACATGCGTTCCTTCGAGAATGAGAGACATGTTATGTTTGAAAGAATGATTCTTGAACAGTTCAAAACTACGAGGGGAGAAACAAGTTCTTCAAATGATTCACACCTTTTACATAAATGTTGGAATTACCACCAAAGCTTCTCAAGTCATACCTACGGGTAATGGTAACTACAAGCTCATTCTTGATCCGACATATAAACCTCGGACTCAAACACAATCAGGGAAAACTTCATCAATCAACTGTCTCTCATGGTTAGTCAAAATCTGAATACCACTCGTCACACCAACAATAACCTCGAAACAGACATCCAACCCAAACAATCAAGCTCTTGTCGAGAGATGGAAGGTTATGGTGCAAGTTCAAGGAAGCGACATGAAGCGGGGAAGAGGTGGAGTAGGTGGAGGGTATGTGGCTAATCGAGTCGTGGAAGTAATGCCAATCGGGGACAAGTAAAGCCATCAAGTGCTACAAGTGGTGGTGATGGACACATTGCAGAGAACTACACATCTCCAAAACGCCCTCAAAATGCGAATACTTGAGACAAGATGTTGCTTGTGCAAGCTCAGGGACAATGGTGCGTTTTGGATGAAGAGGGTTGTTATTTCTTGCGAGAAGGGAATGCTAAGACATATGATGCAGAGATGTGGATGGCAGCCATTCAGGGGAATAGGTCACAATCATAAAAATGCCTTTCAAGTTGCCGATTGTGATGCATATGACTCTGATGTCGATGATGAACCTACTACCCAGACAATCTTCATGGCTAACATTTCTCCAATGGTCTCTCCAAAGATCTCATCATCAAAGCAAGCTGGTCCATCCAAAGAATCAATCATCTTAGAGGTATTAAAATTATATGATGAAGTTGATGAGCAAAAGATACATGACAAAGTGCAATCACATGAAACTTGTGAAACAGATATTGTTAATATGGGTAATAGTAATATTGTCCCATATGATCAATATGTGATCCAAAGTGAAAGTGTGATTGAACCAAGTGATGCATCTTCTGCAGTCAATGATGACTATGTTTTTGATGAATACACTCCATGTGCCCCTGATGATTTTGTTATCTCTGAACTTAATGCCTATAGACAAGTTGCCATTTATAAACAACGCGCTAAGTTTGAGTTAACCACTCGTGAGCAGGAAATGGATGACCAAAATCTACATTATTAGAAAAAGTAAATTTAGGGAAGAAATACTAAAACAAGAGCTAGATTCCTTAAAAGAAAAGCTTAATAAAACGGCTAAGCAAAAACAAGAACTTCAAGAAAATGTGAAAGTGCTTAAGCAGGAATTTAATGCTAAGGAATCAAAACTTTTAAATGAATTTTCCAACCTAAAAACTTTGAAAAACAAACTTGAAAACAAATTGTACGTACAAGGAAACACCATTCAGACTGCTCACATGATCACTAAGCATAGAGTTCTAAGTGAAAAACATAGTGTTACATTAGTTGATGAACCAAACCCTGAGGCTTGTAAAAAAGCTAGAGAAGCACATAAGGTAATTTATGATGGCAATGAAATCCTTAAGCCTAGACAGAAACCTAGTTGCGCTAAGAATACTGAGGAAGATAAGCAGATAGAAGAAGTCACTAGAAAGAAATTAGATGAAAAACTTAAGAGCCCTTCATGCATAGAAAAAAAAATCAGTTTTAAAACACCCAACTATGCTAAGGATAATTGGATTGCATTTAACAAGTTTAGACCTCAAACACAGGCGACCCCGAACAAGTGTTCGGAAAAGGATATGGACATGAAAAAGGCATGAGTTTGTTGAACAGAATCCCATGTAGGAGAATGCTTCACACCACTGTATATCCCCCCCCCCCCCAATACACCAATGCATTTAGTTCCTAGATCTATTCCCACTATGAGCAAGATCTTAATCAGTCAGTATGTTATTTATCAATTATTTGTTGATTTTGAGAAGACATGTAAGAAAAGGATCACACCTGCTGGGATAACTGAAGGGGAGAGGGGTTTTGAGCAAACTAAAGAATGCTATTTAACGGAGGTCATGCCTTTCTTTAAACAATTAAAAGGTCAATTTGAGAGTCTTAAAAGGGGATGGATTCAGATATTAAAGAAATGGAAAAGGAATTTGATGCAATGATAGTTGAGGTCAATAACTATGACCGAGAATTAAAATATAATGAGATTGAGAGGAAGAACTTGCATACCTTAAATGAGAATCTGATTTCTGAATGTATCACTCAAGATGTGTTTTACACGGCCACGAATTGTTCTATTAATGCATCTCAATTTCATGAATTATCACATTTGCTCTAAAGTCTCCCATGATCATGTCATTGAGCTTGAGAAAACTAACTCTAAATTGCATGAGAAAGTTGAACGGGATGATCATGATAACCTGGTGAAACAGTTTTCTAAATTGGAAGTTGAGCATCTTGCTTTGCAATTAAAATATTAACATCTAAAAGAAAATGTTAAAACCTCAAATATCAAGATATCATTGGATGCTCCGAATTTGATGCAGGTTTTTGAAATCGACAAACGTGATGAACAGATTCGAGCTCATTGTAAGACGATCAGAAAAATGAGAACCCAAATTTCACAATTAAAGGGTGAAAAGAACAATGTGACTGGCTCCTAAATGCCTCCTCCTTTAGATTCTCAGTGTTCTCAAACTTTTCAACTTCAAAACTTGGTTAATGTTTTACAAAAGGAAAATGAAAGTTTTCTTGAAGAAAATGAAAAGGTGAAACAGCACTTTAAAGAGTTATATGATTCAATGAAAGTCACTCGTGACAAGAACAACGAAATAATAATTTCTTTACAAAAGGAAATTGAGAATCTGAGGAGTCAGGTAAAAGGGAAAATGTCAGTTGTCTTTAATGAGAATGTTGCATCAAAGTCATCTGCAGACTCTAAATATACTGTGACTGTTAAATACATTCCTCCACATCTTAGAAATAACGAACTTGTGTTTCATAACTATTTCGCTTACCTTAAGGATAGTCTAGAATGTCTCCGAGAGATTATAGAAGAGGATTTCATAAATAAGCCCCTTGATAGTGAAATTAGGTTTGCTTGCATTAAAGCCAAACGATCTCAAGAGCTGTTAGAATGCTTAAGAGCAACATGCCCTAAACCCGATGGTAAGAAGGATAAAATAGTTGTGCCTTATTCTATGTGTCACACCCCCAAAATATCGCAGCGGAACGATAGTGTCATTGGGGTATGACGTCATAGCACAAAGTATGGATAAAGAAAACGACCTCTATAATGAGACGTTTTAAAGAGTTTACCATTCGATTATATAAGTTAAAGTTTACAACACATGAGATTCCAAAGTTTGACAATACATAAAGGTTTACAAAACATGTCGAATGGTAATAGATAAAAACACTAGACTCCAATGTATGCCATGAGACCCAAAAGCTCCATGAAATGCTATCGCCTATGACTGAGATAAATATGCTAAAAATTGTCAACACAAAGGTTGGTGAGTTCATATGTTTGTGATAAAATGATCTGAATTACTTTGAGAAATGTACACACAGCAAAGGCATTGTGAATCCACTCAGTTCAAATTTCCGCCCATACAAAACTTGCAACTTGTGTGTTCACAACCCACTGCCTAAAATAGAATGACAATCATGAATATGCGCAATAAGGTAGTTAAAAGTATAAATGTCACCACAAGGTCTTCCAACAACTAGTGTTGGGATGTTCCTCCAACGCTCACGTTGGGATGTATCCATAAAAATGGCCTTCCAACATATAACTATTGGGATGTTTGTAAATTAATAGCCTTCCAACAACTTAATTTGGAGCCACTAATTCTTGTATGTTTGTAAATTAATAGCCTTCCAACAACTTAATTTGGAGCCATTAATTCTTGTATGTTTGTTCCAAATATGCATATGAAATCAAGTATAACTCAATCAAGTATAATGAATCAAGTGTAAAGTATAAGTAATGTTGTTTGGCAAACGAGTTTAAATGTTTGGATAAATAAGCATATATCTCGCCCCAAATAGTTTATAGGAATTTAAATGAGTAAAAGCGGGTATGAACTCACCTGGTATGATTGATATGCTAACAAAATGAAGTGCACTAAAATGAGGCTCGGAAACTATCCGCGACCTAAAATGAATGTCATGACTTGAGTTATGATATGTTGTCGTGAATGCATGATACAATGTCGTGCATGCAACTCCATATGATATCCATACCACTTATGCGTTTGGAAATAATGTTTATCGTCAAAATATATGTTTATGACATCTCGTCGTTATATAAAAATACTCTACATGTAGTTATGTTGAAACAACCCCCTATGATAGTCGCAAAATGGTGCACACCGAGTGTTAGGAAATGAACTCAACAGTTTTGGAAAGCTTGTGTTATTATCTCAAAGTTTTAGTGTTTAAGTTTACATCCTAGAGGTCTCAATCACAAAGAAAAATATAAGTTAAGTATTGCACTTTAGGCCAAAAATATAGTTTAAAGGATGGTTTTCGGCAAAGTTTGAGTGACTATATGTTATTCGTTACAACTAAACTCACCAAACGGTTTAACATTTTGGAAAATATGCTAGGCGAACTTACTTTTACTAGAAGACATCCGTTATAAAAGTTCTACATCATTGTTAAAAATCGCCGCCAACATGGTCCTTTAGTTGCCGTAGTATGTTTTTAATAGAGAATATATTAATTTTGCTAATAGAATAAAGTTACGACAACTTGGTTTATCTTGTGTAATTTAATCGTTACAAGTCCGTTTTCTCGTTTCTACATCCTAGATTCGTGTCAAAGTATACTAATATATTTTTGATAAGTCGACACAATTTATAAAGCTTAAAGACTCATTTTGACTTCGTAAGGAGTGACATTTTCATGCTGAAATTTCTGAAATTAATAGTTTTCCTCGTCAAACTTGAAAAATTCATAACTTCTTCGTTTATAGCTCGTTTTAATCGTTCAAGCGGCCACGTTTTCGTTTTAAAGTGTATTTTCTAAATATCTAGCCCAAAATAGTATACCCACTGTCGGATTTTCCCAGAATTAAAATTATGGACAGACCCTATTTAAAATGTGTCGAAATAAGTTTTTCTCGCGCCAAACCTATTCTAACCCATTCAAAAAAACTCCGGAGCTATTCTAATCCTACCATACACCTTCTTAGGGTGTCATGTTTTCCTAGACATCACCAAAACTAATATATAACAAGGAATAATTATAGGATGACTTATATATATTCATAACTCTTGAAAATCATTGAAAAAGTGGTACAACATCATATGACTTGCATGTTTTTGCTCAAATATGATGAAATGAATATGAAATGAATATGTAAGATGAAAAAATAAACATGAGATGCTTACAAGAATACTTGATGAGGTTAAAGAACAAAAGGGTTTTTCCTAATCAATTGAGGTTTGTATTACAAAACCTTTGCAACAAATGATACTAGGTTTTAATTAAACTTGTCTTGAAAACTTGGAGATGATCCTCCCTTTGGTCCTTGGCTGCCGAATTTTTAGAGAGAAAAGAGAAGGAAATATTTGATCTTTGGTTTACAAATGAAAGAAATGAAGTGAAATGAGATATAGTATAATACATTTACTTGGGATATTTTGCAAATATCATTGTGACTCACCCCTTGTGTCGACAAGGGGTGCTAGTCATCTTGTTTATGTTTTTTTTTAAAAAAAAATTGTATAAGTGTAAGATTTGTGAGATTAAGTGTAGTTAAGTGATAAGTTGTAGTCACTTGTGAATATTTAGGGTAGCGTTGGATAAAATAAATTTTCACGGGTCAAGATAAAATATATTGAGGTCATAAAAATTTTAAAAATACATTTCTTGAAAGATTTGAGTGAATAAATATTTATCGGGTTGAATTTAAGAAAACCGTCGTAATTTATATAAACATAACAATTTATATATGAAATAAATTTAAAACACGGGTAAACTAAAATAATATTTTTATAACTTAATATGAGTATAAAATATATTGTGATAAATTTTTGGAAGTAACGGATCAAATGTTCAAAATAATTTATTACGATACGCGTTTATATAATATGAAATTATGCTTTTAATGTGAAATGCAAAACCCATGCATGACAAGTATGATGAATGTAGAGTTTGAGAAATGACCAAAAATTGAGAATTGTGACATTCTTCCCATTATCGGAGGAATCGTCCTCGTGATTCAATCGATGATACATAAAGTTCTACCTAAGGTTTGCGAAATCAAGTGTATGGACAAAGTGTTTATGCCAAAACTTATCGTCTAGGGAAAACATACCCGTTATGCATGCGGTGCGGTCCCTATATAGAATGCTTCGAGGTGGGGGGTGATAGTCTGAGGTTTGGGTTGTTTCGTCATTGCTAAAGCTAGGTGTTGGTTACCCTGTGGTTGCCTCTGCGTTCCATTCAAATTGGGACAATTATTCCGGTAGTGATTGGAACATTTTTCGAAGCAAGTCCTTTGGTTATTCCTCATATTTTCACATTAGCCGGTGTTACCTTGCTTTACACGCTCTTTAAAATGGTCGTATCGATTGCAATTTGTACACAAGCGGCAGGGCTTGGTCTTTGGATGATGATAAGCACATTTAGCACATTTGGGATGTGTACCCGCATACTCTCTTTGTTCGGTACCAGTTGCCACAAAAACTCTTGCCCTTTTGTTGTCTGCTACCACATCCATCTGTCTACTCGATCCATGATACGTTCGAAACGTCAAGCTTACTCACACAAGCTAGCCACTTGTGAATGACTAACCGTGAGAAACTTAAAACGGTTCGGACACTGATCAATAATAGATGAGAAGTGTGTAGTATACGGGTAACTCAAACGTGTTAGGTTTGAGCACCGAGATCGTTCCGAACGAGGGTTGAATGAAATTTCCAACTCACGTCCCGAATTTTGTGATTTGAATAAGAGAAGGGGATAAAATGAAGTTATCTAAACTACAGGATAAGGAAAGCATAAGGAACTAAAATCTATGGGAAATCCTAAGAGCTATGGCAAACTACGCAATTCTACGCTAAAACGCAAATACGGGATTAAACGAAATGTGAATAAAAAGCAATAACGACTAATCTAACTCCTAAAAATAACCTAAAATTACTTTTCTAAAAATGATATTTAAAACTATTTATGAATTAAAACTAATTTTTAGGATTTTTCTAGATTTTATTTAAATTAAAAACTAATTTTTAACCTTAAAAATAAAACTAATTATCTAAAAATTATAAAAACAAAGGAAAATTATGGGATTACTTCAAAAAATCTAAAATATCATAAAAGACTTTTCAAAACTATTTTTATATTTTTCTGGTTATTTTCCTATTTTCTACTAATTTAAAACTATTTTAATCTAATTTAAATTGTGAAAAATATTAAATAAAAGGGGAAAAATAAGGAAAAATCTTTTTTATGCTTTTTATATTTTTCTTAAACTGGAAAAAATGAAAAATTATTTTTTTGAACTTTTTCTCAATTAATTGCAATAAAAACTATTTAAAAATGACTAAAAACTGTTTTTAATTAAGAAAAATAGTAAATGGTAGCTAATAATCATGAAAAATTCAGGGAAATTCTAAAATATTAATCTAGAGCTGAGAAAAATATAAAAACTTGGGCTTATGTGGAATAAAATGCAACGATGTGTAACTTATTAATAAGCCATTGAAAATAAGCTAAAGAGTAAATTAAGCTACAAACTATAAGCTGAAGCTAAAGTAGACTGAGATAAGCTATTATCAACTAAAACCAGCTACTCCTAACTTCTAATGAGCATTCTACCAAGAAATGAGCTAACTGCCATAATAAGCAAAACAGTGATTCAGGTCCCTACTTTGAGCAAATGGGCTTATCTAAAAAGCTACATGGAAAACCAAAAGTGTAGTCCTCAAGACCACCAACTAGATATGCAAATCCAAATTTAGCTAATAAGGACCAGTAATAAAAGTTAGAGATCAAATCAAAATGGCATATTGTGACAGTGGGCGTATATGCGAAAGCAGGGACCCTAGTTTAAGCTACTGTAACTGCTTATTTAATAAGCTAAAGAGAAAACTAAGAGTGTGGACTTCAAGACCACCTAGCAGACTACAAATGTGCCAAATATTAAACCCTAACTAGCTGTATTAAACCTTGTGCAATGACTGCATTTCTGCAATTTGCAGACAAGGTTTTGACTTCTAAAAACAGATTTGGTAATTGACTTTGGTGAGATTTGAGAGTAAACCAAGGACTGATTAAGATGTAATATGATGTAATATAACTATAGCAAGCTCACTTATCCAATTATACACCCATATGCAATGATTTCAGAAACTGGTTTTCAACAGTTATGCTCACAAGGTCAGTTACAAAATAAATTTGACTTATGAAGAAAACAAGCACCAAACAAGGGACGGATATGACCTACTAACTATAACAAACCTCAAGCAATTTAATCCTATATAAACCTCTAGCAGCTGTTATCAAGCAATCCAAACACCCCTTTAATAAACCAAAATCATATCATTAAAGCTGGTGAATTAAATAGACTAGATGTAATCACTCAAATTGACTCAAAAACTCAACATCTCAACAAGTTAAAAACCAGATTAGTCCTCACTGATTTGACTTTGCAAATTTGACCGTTTGACTTTTGTTGACCACTTTCCAAAACTTTAGAAACGAAAAGCTGACAAACTAGATAAGCTTACATAAGCTTGTTTTAGCTTATGTAAGCTTGTTTTAGCAATAATAGAGCAATTCTAACAATAGCTTAAATTGAGACAGGATTCAATATAAAAACAGAACTTATATTAATGAAAGAGGTTTACAAGACTGAGATTAAAATAGATTTAACAACATGAAAACAATTAAAAATGACAGTAAATAAAAGATAAAAATTTCTCTAAATACATGAGAAATTGGACCATCTATCTATTGTGATGAGAGGTCTTTATATAGCTGAGAAGAGAGGCCTTGGGATCCTGAAGCCTAGAGGCTAATCACGACCACATTCATTGCATTGTCACATCAACCAATCACTGCCTTCCAACTCCCTTGATGAGGTATGTAGACCAATAGGGGCTCCAAATTGCCCGTATGCAACCTATCGACAAGTCAGAGGTTCTAGAAACCTAGGAGATGCTTAGTACGATGTTGTGGGATTGGGAGGTGGGTAATTGGTGGTAAACGAGGTAAATGGGTTGTTTGGGAGGAAGGGAAGATAGAGATTACTTGTGGGCGTTTGGTTTATTTTATAATATCTCAAAATGTTTTGACCGGGTTATATGGTATTCGGGTAAGATAATTGGGTGGCCGGGTTTAGACTTGGGTTGGTTTATTGCATATTGGGCCTTAGGTATAGAGGATTGGATCGTGGGTAGTTATTGGATTTGGATAATGTGTAGTGTAAATATTGGACTTGGATTTGTATTGTAATAATCTAGTAACCATAGGGACCAATGTTGTACATCCGGATATTTGAGGGACCAATCATGTGATAAATATCCTCCAAGGACCATCTTTGTCAATCTTCAATAGACAAGGGACTGAATTTGCAACTTTTTGATTCTTCAAGGGCCATTTCTGTCAAATGCTGAAACTTGAGGGGCCATTCTTGACTTTTCTTCAAACTTTGATCAAATCTTCACAAATCATCCTCAGAGATTAGAAATCTTCATAAATGTATGATTCGACCTTCGGCTCAGCTTAAGCTCTCTTGATCTCTCGTGCTCGGATTTATGTCTGATTTGGTTCTTTTTTGCGTGTTTTTACATATCCGTACCTGCACAAGCACAAACTCAAGAAAACCACAAATATTAGCAATAACGGCTCTTTCTTGGTTATTTTGGGTCTATTTTGACAATGAAAAGGTATGTGTTTTAGCACATACCAAAATACCCCAGACGAGACCATTGCCGTGTCCTCACGCAATGCAATCAACTCACGCTTCTAAAATCAAGGATTTCAATCTCTTTCTACTAAACCATTGATATGTCCAAACCGTCAAGTTATCTCACACAAGCTAGCCACTTGTGAATGACTAACCGTAAGAAACTTAAAACAGTTCAGACAAACCAATAAGAGAAAAGTAGTCAAAGTTCCTCAAAAGAGATTAAGAAAGCCTTAATTCTAAAAACGCCCCGTTTACCTTTCAATTCACATATATAGATATTACGATTAAGCACATTCCGATTATGAATGACGGTTTGTTGAACTTTCATGTCGATCAATAACTCCAACATTTTTCAAACGACATGTTAGGATCACGGAGTAGAAAACACAACACAGCGTGAAGTGACCATACGGATAGAATACATCGTCCCTGATTTTTCACAAGTCCCAAACTAAGCGTAAAACCGAAATCATTGCTAAATATGATTCTAGATGCTAACACTACCCATGGAAGTTACTTATGTAATTACCTTTGGCTCCCATTTTCCTATTTCCTCTAGATTTTTTTATTTTTGTGAGAAATGAATTTCTTCAAGTTTTCATTTCGATAACTTTTATTCAGATAAAGATACAAAGCTAAGTCGATAATTAGTTATCCGTCTTCTCTCAAGAACCATTGTCGTAAAAATGAGGTCCACATCAAGGAATTTTTTATTCATTTATAATTTTTTTTTCCTTTTTTTTTTTTATATTTTGTACTTATACCTTTACTTATATGGTTTGTGAACGGAGCTTCAGGGTAATTCCAAGACTATAGGCTTCATGAAATGAGGATCCCGGCTGGCTAGGCTAAGACCTTACTCAATCCTGGCTAAAGATCCAAGGGTCCGATCTCGACACCGCAGCTCACAACTTTACTTATTACTTTATCACTTATCACTGATTACTCAATTATTTATTATGGATCCTTGATGTGTACCCAATTTTTAAAACAAAAATTCTTTAAGAAGATAAAGAACTAACTATCGCCAAAAACTCGACATCTCTAATTATTGAGACAGATATGGGGTGAAACAATTTTGTGGGAACAAAAGCCATAAGTACCTTCGATGGGCTCTAAAGAGAACCAACTACTCCACGCTTAGCATCTAAACTCATAAGTAACTCTATCATTTCTCGATCTGCGCAAATTTAAAATCCCAAATAATGAGATCCGCAGATGCTTAGCAGATAATTTTTAGATTATCTATGGTTAAGGGAACAAGCTAGGGCTCAACAAGCCCGGTCAAGTCAGAATTCTATTCCTACTCTCACCAGCGGAAAGTCAACAAGGTGTCAAAACATATATTAACTTAGCAAATGCTTCTTTTAATGAAATAAAGTTATGCATATTTAAAATCACTCAGGGAAACTTGCAAAATCTTGGCCTTGTGAGCTAGAATTAGCATTTTATAGCTTCTTATCTAAGAGACTAGCAAACTTTTCAATCAAAAGACTTAACAAAAGCTTACAAAAATTTTTTAAATTTTTCACATTTTGCACAATTTTTTCATTTTCTAAGGAAAAACGGGGTTACGAGAGTACACGACAGAAAACAAGCAAGTGCGGTCAAATCAAATCGAATTACCCTACGGACTAGAACGAAACATTGTCCTCAATGATTAAAACAAGGGTATCGAAAATCTAAAGCCGTTTTAAGTATGCTAGAAGATAAACGTTAGTCGATAAGATTAGGATATCGGATTTCCATCAGCGTCGATCATGAAACTCGAGTAGAGAAAATGACAAACTTCGAGCACGAGTCTTCAATATCGGGAACATCCTAAACACAACATCACAAACAACCAAACACGAGAAATCGAAGAGGCAGACCCTTTCACGTCACTTATTAGAAAATAGAAAGAAGATAGATGGATAAGCATGGGGTGCCTCCCACGAGCCTTCTTGTTTTTAAACGAGTCGCTAGCGACTCGTCCCAATTCATTTGTCCTTAGGGAAGAAAGTGGTAGAGATACCAGGGTCAAAAACGGTGTCCTCATTCCCGAAAGAATGAGACTGGGTGGTTTGGGAGGAGAAGAAAATGTCGGGCATCAGCACATAAAGGATAATTCCTCAAACTCACATAGCATATGAAAGAACGATCCATCATCCGGTGGTTTTGTGGGTGGACGAAAGGATGACGGATCAACATGAGAAAACTCCAAGAAAGATGGGAGCTCATGGTAAAGGATAAAGGTTTAGGCTCAAAATGAAGGCATCCATCTGAGGATCCTTATCTCAAGAAATGATTTTAACAAAAGGCTCATCAATGCATATCCGGGTTTAAGATTTTGTCTTCACATGCGGGCTCAACGGGATACGTGATGGTGGACTCATCAAAAGAAGGGAAGTCAAGAGAACCATCAAGAACAACCATATCCCCATCGGGATCATGCACAGCACCCTCAATACCCGGTGGTATTGGGTCATTTGTCGAATTATCAGAAATATCGTTCAAAACCTTGCTCATATCAACCTCGAAGTAGAATCGCTCAAGAATCGGAGGATAAACATCATCAATAGTGGGATTGCCACTAATCTCTTCATCAAATCGGAAAGTCTCAAGCTCGGGTAAGAAATCACTATCTTTAACGGAGATAGGAGGCGAACTCGAATTATCGTTCAAGGCTTCAATCTTAGCAATGAGAAGATAAACATTTGACAATGTTTGACGTAATGCTTCATCCTCGATCTGAATATCATTAAGCTCAATCTCTTCATCTTCTG
>OU343219.1:86880908-86961434 GCA_910596185.1 Chrysanthemum makinoi | reverse complement strand
GCATGAAATCATTTACTTCTTGTATATGGATGGGCTCAGAAGGTAGATCGTCGACAAAATCGATGTCTCCATAAGAATCATCATCGGAATCGGAGAACATCTCATCATGATCGTTAGAAATATCAAGAGAAGGCTCATCACAAATATCAACAACCCCAGACTCTCTTGGGCTTGGGATAAGAATCTCAACATTAGACACTTCCGTTTCCGGAATTGTACTAAGATGCTCATCCCCCATTATGAGAGAATCAACGGGTTCAACGATGTCTGTAGAAATAGAATCATCGACCTCTTCCAAAACGGCGTCACTTCTCTCAACCGGCCGTGAGTGAAGGTGAAGAAATCGGAAATGAGCTCAGAAATGAGAGAGGGATAAGAATCCGGAGGTGGGACAAGTGGTGTGCTCTTAGAGCTAGCAAGTTCCACCACTTCCGTTTTAGTCTCGGTTAAATACGTTTTAGAAATCGTTTTAAGCTCATAAGTTCGATTGTTTTGTTGTAACTCGACGGACTAACAGCGTGAATCGTGAAAGAGAAGGATCGATTCTAGAATTCTTCGGATTAGAGTCGAGAGTACAAACGGGAATCACCTTGGGTTCAGAAACATGTTCCATCTCCCTCACCGGAGAGGGAGTAGGAATCGAGGGTTCATCAAGCTTACATTTCAAAAATTTTGGTAATGCTTCAAGTTTTTCAATGTTGTTAAGAAAAGCCCGATGTTCAAAGAAATCGTCTCCGTGACCCTCGATGGGTTCTTCGGTGCTAGCTCGGAATAGTGTGATCGTCTTCCATAACTTGAACGGGTTCCTCATTAACACATTGCTGAGCTTGAATGCGGCTTAATAAGGTTTGAAGCATGCTTTCAATGTGGTTTTGACGTCGCTCAAATCTTTTTTCAAAATTGATGGAAACGTCATTGATAACCCCGGTGGCTTCTTCAAAAGGGCGACACATACAAGATTCGCGATAAAATCCACACCCTTTGCAAAAACAACGTTCACAAAGTGAACCATCTCTTAATAAATCTCTACAATTAAAGCAATAGGGTTGAAAGAAATTTTGAGACTCCATGAGAATTCATAAAAAGAGGGATAAAGGAAAATTATCAAATCGAGAGGGTAAAGAAGAATATTTTGGGTTTTTAGAAACATATTTTTGAAAAGTAAAATCTTTTGGGTTTTGAAAAGATATATTTACAAAAATGACGGTAACTTCACTCGGGGAAGGATCTTCAAATGCACACGATTCGAGACGGAATACGAAAACTCGCTACAAGCCCTCCCGGCATACGCCAAAATTGATACGTTCGAAACGTCAAGTTATCTCACACAAGCTAGCCACTTGTGAATGACTAACCGTGAGAACTTAAAACGGTTGGGACGATCAATAATAGATGATAAGTGTAGTATACGGGTAACTCAAACGTGTTAGGTTTGAGCACCGAGATCGTTCAGAACGAGGGTTGAATGGAATTTCAAACTCACGTCAATTTTGTGATTTGAATAAGAGAAGGGGATAAAATGAAGTTATCTAAACTACAGGATAAGGAAAGCATAAGGAACTAAAATCTATGGGAAATCCTAAGAGCTATGGCAAACTACGCATTCTTCTAAAAGCAAAATCGGAGTTAAACGAAATGTGAATAAAAAGCAATAACGACTAATCTAACTCCTAAAAATAACCTAAAATTACTTTTATACTAAAAATGATATTTAAAAACTATTTATGAATTAAAACTAATTTTTAGGATTTTTCTGGATTTTATTTAAATTAAAAACTAATTTTTAACCTTAAAAATAAAACTAATTATCTAAAAATTATAAAAAACAAAGGGAAAATTATGGGATTACTTCTCAAAAATCTAAAATATCATAAAAGACTTTTCAAAACTATTTTTATATTTTTCTGGTTATTTTCCTATTTTCTACTAATTTAAAACTATTTTAATCTAATTTAAATTGTGAAAAATATTAAATAAAAGGGGAAAAATAAGGAAAAATCTTTTTTATGCTTTTTATATTTTTCTTAAACTGGAAAAAATGAAAAATTATTTTTTTGAACTTTTTCTCAATTAATTGCAATAAAAACTATTTAAAAATGACTAAAAACTGTTTTTAATTAAGAAAAATAGTAAATGGTAGCTAAAAATTATGAAAAATTCAGGGAAATTCTAAAATATTATTCTAAAGCTGAGAAAAATATAAAAACTTGGGCTTATGTGGAAGAAAATGCAACTGATGTGTAAACTGCTTATTAATAAGCCATTGAAAATAAGCTAAAGAGTAAATTAAGCTACCAAACTATAACTGAAGCTAAAGTAGGCTGAGATAAGCTATTATCAACTAAAACCAGCTACTCCTAACTTCTAATGAGCATTCTACCAAGAAATGAGCTAACTGCCATAATAAGCAAAACAGTGATTCAGGTCCCTACTTTGAGCTTAATTGCTGGCTTATCTAAAAAGCTACATGGAAAACCAAAAGTGTAGTCCTCAAGACCACCAACTAGATATTGCAAATCCAAATTTACAGCTAATAAGGACCAGTAATAAAGAAGTTAGAGATCAAATCAAAATGGCATATTGTGACGATTGGGTGCATATCTTGACTTGAAACGTGAGGGACCCTAGTTTAAGCTACTGTAACTGCTTATTTAATAAGCTAAAGAGAAAACTAAGAGTGTGGACTTGAAGACCACCTAGTAGACTACAAATGTGCCAAATATTAAACCCTAACTAGCTGTATTAAACCTTGTGCAATGATGCATTTCTGCAAAAACGGTTCAGACAAGGTTTTAACTTCTAAAAACAGATTTGGTAATTGACTTTGGTGAGATTTGAGAGTAAACCAAGGACTGATTAAGATGTAATATGATGTAATATAACTATAGCAAGCTCACTTATCCAATTATACACCCATATGCAATGATTTGACTGGTTTTCACAGTTATGCTCACAAGGTCAGTTACAAAATAAATTTGACTTATGAAGAAAACAAGCACCAAACAAGAACAGATATGACTGCTACTAACTATAACAAACCTCAAGCAACTGATTTAATCCACTATATAAACCTCTAGCAACTGATTATCAAGCAATCCAAACACCCCTTTAATAAACCAAAATGCACATAATCATTATTAAAACTGGTGAATTCTAAATAGACTAGATGTAATCACTCAAATTGACTCAAAAACTCAACATCTCAACAAGTTAAAACCAGAAGTTAGTCCTCAATGATTTGACTTTGCAAATTTGACCCGTTTGACTTTTGTTGACCACTTTCCAAAAACTTTAGAAGCGAAAAGCCAAACTAGATAAGCTTACATAAGCTTGTTTTAGCTTATGTAAGCTTGTTTTAGCAATAATAGAGCAATTCTAACAATAGCTTAAATTGAGACAGGATTCAATATAAAAACAGAACTTATATTAATGAAAGAGGTTTACAAGACTGAGATTAAAATAGATTTAACAACATGAAAACAATTAAAAATGACAGTAAATAAAAGATCAAAATTTCTCTAAATACTTGAGAAATTGGACAATCTATCTATTGTGATGAGAGGTCTTTATATAGCTGAGAAGAGAGCCTTGGGATCCTTTCGAAACGCCTAGAAGGCTAATCACGACCACAAATTCATTGCATTGTCACATCAACCAATCACTGCCTTCCAACTCCCTTGATGAGGTATGTAGACCAATGGCAGGGCTCCAAATTGCCACGTATGCAACCTATCGACAAGTCAGGTTCTAGAAACCTAGGAGATGCTTAGTGCGATGTTGTGGGATTGGGAGGTGGGTAATGGTGGTAAGCGAGGTAAATGGGTTGTTTGGGAGGAAGGGGAAGATATAGTTCTTGTGGGGCGTTAGGTTTATTTTATAATATCTCAAAATGTTTGGCCGGGTTATATGGTATTCGGGTAAGATAATTGGGTGGCCGGGTTTAGACTTGGGTTGGTTTATTGCATATTGGGCCTTAGGTATAGAGGATTGGATCGTGGGTAGTTATTGGATTTGGATAATGTGTAGTGTAAATATTGGACTTGGATTTGTATTGTAATAATCTAGTAACCATAGGGACCAATGTTGTACATCCGGATATTTGAGGGACCAATCATGTGAATCTGAAAATATCCTCCAAGGACCATCTTTGTCAATCTTCAATAGACAAGGGACTGAATTTGCAACTTTTTGATTCTTCAAGGGCCATTTCGTCAAATCTGAAACTTGAGGGGTCATTTCTGTCATTTCTTCAAACTTTGATCAAATCTTCACAAATCATCCTCAGAGATTAGAAATCTTCATAAATGCATGATTCGACCTTAAAATTCGGCTTAAGCTCTCTTGATCTCTCGTGCTTCGGATTTATGTCGATTTGGTTCCTTTTTACGTGTTTTTACATATCCGTACCTGCACAAGCACAAACTCAAGAAAACCACAAATATTAGCAATAAACGGCTCTTTCTTGGTTATTTTGGGTCTATTTTGACAATGAAAAGGTATGTGTTTTAGCACATACCAATCCACTCGATTCTTTCCTCTTGTCAATGCTCTTCAAAGTCCCATTTCTAACCATCTCATCTGTCAGGTTCACCCTCGAGCTTGCACTTTGTATTGTAGGCGGCTAGTCGTTTTTTACAGTTCCACGGATTTCGGGACAAGACCATATATGTACCTCGCGATTCTCTTGGACTCGAGGGTAACTAGATGAGAACTAGTCTGGCTAACTCATGAATCGTTGTGTAGGTCAGCATGGCCCCTATCATGGAGTGATGATAAAATTCATCTTCCAGTTTCTGCATTTCATTGTCCGGGCAGTACTCCTCTTTCAATAGCCTTAAATTCGTCCATGTCATACCTATAGCTGCTTCTCTGCCCTAGCCTGGGCGAGAGTGTTCCACCATGTCAATGCCTTCCACGATAGCAAGCAAGTTGCATACTTCACCCTCGATGTGCGGCACAATTGCGATGTCGATCCTGATTCTGTCTTCTCTACCCATCGAGTATACGCCAGAGCACCTCCTATACCATCAAACTCCATGGGTTTGCATACTGAAAATTCCTTATATGTGCATCTGATTCTGTTGTTGTTGTTGTTGTTGGTGGTGTTGTTATTGTTGCCACTGCCAACTACATTGTTGGTGTCGCCGATCGTTCCCGTGGTTTCCCGAGTTATTCATATGGTTTCCAACTTGTGTAACAATAGTGGGAAGTAAGATTTGAAGTTGTTGAGCGATGATGGCGGCAAAATCAGGGTTTCCGCCAGTGTTGTTGTCATTGTTACCCATGTCACTACCACCTTCTCTACGCTCACACTGTCCTTCCACCCCTTGGTGCCGCACCACCTCGGCCAGTACTACGTGTTACCCTCTTTGGTGCCATGATCTCTACAAGGAAGGACAGTTGAGTTCCCAATGTCTATACTTAACGTCCTCAAACATAATACCCCGCCACAAATTGGTTCCTAAGGTGTACCCTTGATCTACGTATGCGTTGTCGCATATGTCCACGTGGGTTGTGACGCATTTATAATTATGTTGGCCACCATAATTATAATTGCTTCATTTCACACGTATACATACCACCAAGCATACATGTCTCGGATTGTTGTTCTTGAAATAGGTAGCCATCCTATCATCCGATTCTAAACGGTGGAGGAGGAATTTAGGGTAGGTATCTAGGGAGAGTCGCACTTGGTGTATAGGAAATTCCGTTAGGTGCTAAAGTCACTACGAGGTTTGGTCGCCAGCAGTTCCCAAAGTATCCTCAAGAGAACTCCAATCCTCGGGCAAAATCATCAAATCTATCCAGCTTTATAGTAACACTTATTTAGCTCGATCTCGCATCTCATCAAACAAAGCTGTCACGAGATCAATTTAGATAAGTGCTCATTACTGAGCTCCATATCTTTGATGACCCAACTAGATTTTGGGACTCCCTATTGGTACAAGGAAACCACGTTATCCAATGAGGTGGTTCTAGAAGAAATACTTAAGAAAACATATGCGCACGAAAAGTGTGTAAGGCGATAGGAAACGAAAGGATCGACGTGAAAGCGGTTATAGTCTAGGAACTAAAATGCAACCTAGTTCTCTATAACAAGGCTCTACAATCTGTCTGTCCACCCAAAATATCGCAGCGGAACGATAGTGTCATTGGGGTATGACGTCATAGCACAAAGTATGGACAAAAGAAAACGACCTCTATAATGAGACGTTTTAAAGAGTTTACCATTCGATTATATAAGTTAAAGTTTTAACACAGAGATTCCAAAGTTTGATATAACATAAAGGTTTACAAAACATGTCGAATGGTAATAGATAAAAACACTAGACTCCAATGTATGCCATGAGACCCAAAAGCTCCATGAAATGCTATCGCCTTATGACCTGAGATAAATATGCTAAAAAGTGTCAACACAAAGGTTGGTGAGTTCATATGTTTGTGATAAAATGATCTGAATTACTTTGAGAAATGTACACCACAAAGAACATTGTGAATCCACTCAGTTCAAGTTCCGCCATACAAAACTTGCAACCTGTGTGTTCACAACACACTGCCTAAAATAGAATGACAATCATGAATATGCGCAATAAGGTAGTTAAAAGTATAAATGTCACCACAAGGTTCTTCCATTCGTGTTGGGATGTTCCTCAACGCTTGCGTTGGGCTGTATCCATATAAATGGCCTTCCAACATATAAATATTGGGATGTTTGTAAATTAATAGCCTTCCAACAACTTAATTTGGAGCCACTAATTCTTGTATGTTTGTAAATTAATAGCCTTCCAACAACTTAATTTGGAGCCACTAATTCTTGTATGTTTGTTCCAAATATGCATATGAAATCAAGTATAACTCAATCAAGTATATAACGCAATCAAGTGTAAAGTATAAGTAATGTTGTTTGGCAAAAGAGTTTAAATGTTTGGATAAATAAGCATATATCTCGCCCCAAATAGTTTATAGGAATTTAAATGAGTAAAAGCGGGGTATGAACTCACCTGGTATGATTGATATGCTAACAAAATGAAGTGCACTAAAATGAGGCTGGAAACTATCCGCCTAAAATGAATGTCATGACTTGAGTTATGATATGTTGTCGCGTGAATCGTGATACAATTCGTGCATGCAACTCCATAGGATATCCATACCACTTGTACGTTTTGGAAATAATGTTTATCGTCAAAATATATGTTTATGACATCTCGTCGTATATAAAAATACTCTACATGTAGTTATGTTGAAACAACCCCTATGATAGTCATAAAATGGTGCACACCGAGTGTTAGGAAATGAACTCAACAGTTTTGGAAAGCTTGTGTTATTATCTCAAAGTTTTAGTGTTTAAGTTTACATCCTAGAGGTCTCAATCACAAAGAAAAATATAAGTTAAGTATTTCACTTTAGGCCAAAAATATAGTTTAAAGGATGGTTTTCGGCAAAGTTTGAGTGACTATATGTTATTAGATTACAACTCCAGCTCACCAAACGGTTTAACATTTTGGAAAATATGCTAGGCGAACTTACTTTTACTAGAAGACATCACGTTATAAAAAGTTCTACATCATTGTTAAAAACGCCCGCCAACATGGTCCTTTAGTTGCCGTAGTATGTTTTTAATAGAGAATATATTAATTTTGCTAATAGAATAAAGTTACGGCAACTTGGTTTATCTTGTGTAATTTAATCGTTACAAGTCCGTTTTCTACGTTTTCTACATCCTTAGATTCATGTCAAAGTATACTAATATATTTTTGATAAGTCGACACAATTTATAAAGCTTAAGACTCATTTTGACTCGTAAGGAGTGACATTTTCATGCTGAAATTTAAATTAATAGTTTCCTCGTCAAACTTGAAAATTCATAACTTCTTCGTTATAGCTCGTTTAATCCGTTCAAGCGGCCCGCGTTTTGTTTAAAAGTGTATTTTCTAAATATCTAGCCCAAAATAGTATACCCACTGTTGGATTTTCCCAGAATTAAAATTATGGACAGACCCTATTTAAAATGTGTGAAATAAGTTTTCTCGCCAAACCTATTCTAACCCATTCAAAACAACTCCGGAGCTATTCTAATCCTACCATACACCTTTTTAGGGTGTCATGTTTTCCTAGACATCACCAAAACTAATATATAACAAGGAATAATTATAGGATGACTTATATATATTCATAACTCTTGAAAATCATTGAAAAAGTGGTACAACATCATATGACTTGCATGTTTTTGCTCAAATACGATGAAATGAATATGAAATGAATATGTAAGATGAAAAAATAAACATGAGATGCTTACAAGAATACTTGATGAGGTTAAAGAATAAAAGGGTTTTTCCTAATCAATTGAGGTTTGTATTACAAAACCTTTGCAACAAATGATACTAGGTTTTAATTAAACTTGTCTTGAAAACTTGGAGATGATCCTCCCTTTGGTCCTTGGCTGCCGAATTTTTAGAGAGAAAAGAGAAGGAAATATTTGATCTTTGGTTTACAAATGAAAGAAATGAAGTGAAATGAGATATAGTATAATACATTTACTTGGGATATTTTGCAAATATCATTGTGACTCACCCCTTGTGTCGACAAGGGGTGCTAGTCATCTTGTTTATGTTTTTTTTTTTTTTTTTTTTTTAAATTGTATAAGTGTAAGATTTGTGAGATTAAGTGTAGTTAAGTGATAAGTTGTAGTCACTTGTGAATATTTAGGGTAGCGTTGGATAAAAATAAATTTTCACGGGTCAAGATAAAATATATTGAGGTCATAAAAATTTTAAAAATACATTTCTTGAAAGATTTGAGTGAATAAATATTTATCGGGTTGAATTTAAGAAAACCGTCGTAATTTATATAAACATAACAATTTATATACGAAATAAATTTAAAACACCGGGTAAACTAAAAATAATATTTTTATAACTTAATATGAGTATAAAAATATATTGTGATAAATTTTTGGAAGTAACGGATCAAATGTTCAAAATAATTTATTACGCGATAACGTTTATATAATATGAAATTATGCGTTTAATGTGAAATGCAAAACCCATGCATGACAAGTATGATGAATGTAGAGTTTGAGAAATGACCAAAAATTGAGAATTGTGACACTATGCCTGATTTTAAGAATGCCAATCTTTATATGCCTCACTTAGTGCCTAAAGTTAAGCATGTAAGCTTCAATGTGCCTTCAAGTAGTTCAGATCCCAGCACTTCTAAACCTAAAATGCAAGAGGTAGCAAAACCAACTAATGTTCCCATTCCCTCTACAGGAGTAAAAAGTGACACCAAAGCGAGCAGGTCAGCCTCAAGGCAATACAGAGCAAGATAGGACCTCGCAAGCTAAGAGTAATCAATGGAGGAAAGTAGAAGACCACCCTAGGAACTTTAAGTTGGAATCGACTAAAACGAATCGTGTTGATTCTAGTATTAGCTATAAGCGTACTGTAATTAATTCGAATTCTGCTACTTTTGGCAAAACATGTAATGATGATTGTTTGGTATCTGTTACTAATCATGAATGTGGTGTGAATGAGTTGATTAATGCTGTTAAATGCCCTGTTAAGATAGTGAATACAAAAAATCAAGCTAAGAAGGCTAGAAAGCAATGGCGGAAGAAGGTTAGAAAACATTGGAAACCCACAGGAAGGAAATTTAGTAACATAGGTTATCAGTGGATACCTACTGGCCGCAAATTCAATCTTAATGAGATGTGCCCTAAATTATCTAGATCAATGCCCATTAGGAAATGGATGCCTACTGGTAGAACTATTCCTTTAAGAAGTGAACATACTTTGAATAGGTCAAATACGGACACTAGCACTGCATCTATCCCTGATGATTCCATTGTTTCTACTTTTGATGTGGGTGTTCCAATCACTGTTACTAAACAAATGGAACCCATTATTGCATGGGGATCCCAATTATCCAGTTATCCATTCTTGTCTGTGTTCAATTGCAGATCGTTCAAATCGTTCTGTGGTACCTGGACTCAGGCTATTCCAAGCATATGACTGAGAGACCGGTCACGGCTCATGAACTTTGTGAGTAAATTCATCGGGACTGTTAGATTTGGGAATGATCATTTCGGTGCAATTATGGGTTATGGAGACTATGTTGCTGGTGATAGTGTAATCTCTAGGGTATATTATATTGAAGGTCTTGGTCATAACTTATTTTCTATCAGTCAATTCTGTGATTCTGATCTTGAAGTAGCCTTCAGAAAACATACTTGTTTCGTTAGAGAACTTGATGGTGTGGAACTTTTAAGAGGAACACGAGGTTCAAACCTATACACCATCTCTATCGAAGATATGATGAAGTCTTCTCCAATTTGCTTGTTGTCAAAGGCTTCGAAAACAAAGTCATGGTTTTGGCATCGTCGTCTCAATCACTTGAACTTCGGCACCATAAATGATCTCTCCAGAAAGGACTTAGTAATAGGCTTACCTAGACTAAAGTATGAAAAGGATCATCTTTTTTCAGCATGCCAATTGGGAAAAAGCAAGAAGTATGCCCAAAAACCCAAACCTACAAACTCAGTTACGGAAGTTCTTCATACCATTCACATGGATTTATGTGGACCCATGAGAGTGCAGAACATTTACGGGAAGAAATATGTGTTAGTTGTGGTTGATGATTACTCTTGATTACTTGGGTTAAGTTCTTAAGGACAAAGGATGAAACTCCAGATATCATCATCAAACTTATCAAACAGCTACAGGTTCGACTTAACAAAACTGTCAGAATCATCCGAACTGACAATGGAACTGAGTTTGTTAACAAAGAACTTAGTGAGTTTTATGAAAGTGTTGGAATCAGTCATCAAAGAAGTGTTCCACGAACTCCTCAACAGAACGGTGTCGTTGAAAAACGAAATCGAACTCTGGTGGAAGCCGCAAGAACAATGCTGATTTACTCAAAGGTTCCAATGTTTCTCTGGGCTGAAGCCATTGCCACTGCATGCTACACTCAAAATCGATCCCTTATTCACACTTCTCATGGAAAAATTCCATATGAACTTCTCCACAATCGAAAACCTAATCTTTCATTCCTTCGTGTGTTTGGTGCATTGTGTTATCCAACTAATGAGGGCCAAGACTTAGGCAAACTTAAAGCTAAAGCGGACATTGGAGTATTTGTAGGATATGCACCAAGCAGAAAAGGATACCGAATCTACAACAAAAGAACCCAAAATATCATGAAAACAATTCACGTTACGTTCGATGAGCTGACCGGTCAAATGGCTCTAGGACAACCCAGTTCTGGACCCGCATCACAACCTTCATCAAGTAGTCCCGTCAGTTCTACTCTTGTACATGATTCTTCGCCAGCAACTCCTGATGTACCTCCTTCAGAAGATGATTTGAAGAAATTGTTTGATCCAATGTTTGATGAACACTATGAGCCAATTGCTAATGATCTGTCAATTCCATCAACAGAGGCTGCTCCTATCCCTGTCAATGAAGTTAACCCTTCAGTTTCTATGTCATTAAGTCAAGAAGCGCCTGCTGCTGATCACTCTGTCTCATCAACAAATCATCAATCATTGAGTGTACATCATGGAATTTTGTCTGGCACCTTTGACGGAGATAATCCCTTTGCTACTCCTGAAGATGCCCCTTTGAAAACATATTTGCTCCTGAATCATCATCAGAACCATCTTCATCGGAGAAATCGACTCTGCTATTTCAGTTCGTCAACAACAACCACACGAACACCTTAGAAAATGGACACATGATCATCCATTGGACAACATCATTGGAAATCCCTCTCGTCCAGTATCCACTCGCAAACAACTTGCAACTGATGCCTTATGGTGCTTCTTAAACTCCGTACTATCCAAGGTCGAACCAAAAGATGTTAAAAGCCATGATGAATGAAGGCAGCTGGTTCAATGCCATGCAAGAAGAAATTCATGAGTTTGATCGACTAGATGTATGGGAATTAGTACCTGCTCCTGACTGGGCTATGATCATTGCTCTAAAGTGGATCTTCAAAGTAAAACTTGATGAGCATGGTGATGTATTAAAGAACAAGGCTCGATTGGTTGCAAAAGGATATTGTCAAGAGGAGGGTATTGACTTTGAAGAATCATTTGCTCCAGTTGCTCGTATCGAGGCAATCAGAATCTTCTTGGCTAATGCTGCAAGTAAGAACATGGTAGTCTATCGGATGGATGTAAAGACGGCTTTTCTTAACGGAGATCTTAAAGAAGTCGTATATCGTCAGCCAACTGAAGGTTTTGTGAATCCAGAGCATCCTACTCATGTCTATCGCTTGAAGAAGGCTCTTTATGGTTTGAAGCAAGCTCCAAGGGCATGGTATGATACGCTATCAAAGTTTCTTCTATCTACTTGATTCAGCAAAGGAGCAGTTGATCCGACATTGTTCACCAGAAAGTCAGGAAAACATTTAATTCACGTTAAAATCTATGTTGATGATATTATTTTTGCCTCGACTGACCCCAATGAATGTGACTGTTTTTCTAAGGAGATGGGCTCCAAATTTCAAATGTCAATGATGGGACAAATGTCATTTTTCTTGGGATTACAAATTTCACAAAGTCTCAGAGGCTTTTTTATCAATAAATCTAAATATGCAAATGAAATTTTAAAGAAATTTGGATTTGACACTTGTGACACCGTTGACACTCCCATGGTAGAACGTACCAAACTGGATGAGGACCACTCAGGGATCATGGTAGATCAAACGAAATATCAAAGTATGATTGGATCCCTGATGTACCTCACAGCTAGTAGACTAGATATTCTGTTCGCTGTATGCATGTGTGCTAGATACCAGGCTAAACCAACCAAAAAGCACCTAGAAGCGGTTAAACGGGTCTTTCGGTATCTCCAAGGAACCATCAACATGGGACTTTGGTACCCGAAGGACACCGGTATGTCACTAACAGCCTATGCAGATGCTGACCATGCAGGATGTCAAGATACCCGTCGAAGTACGTCTGGAGGTGCTCAATTTTTGGGTGATAAGCTTGTGAGCTGGTCTTCAAAGAAACAAACGAGTACTTCTATATCCTCTACAGAGGCTGAATACATAGCCATGTCATCTAGTTGTGGTCAAATCCTATGGATGAGATCCCAATTATCTGACTATGGCTTTGAATTCAACAAAATCCCTCTGTATTGTGATAACAAAAGTGCCATTGCTCTCTCTTGCAACAACGTTCAACATTCAAGAGCAAAGCACATTGACATTCGACATAATTTCATTCGGGAACAAGTGGAAAAAGGTGTGGTAGAACTCTATTTTGTGAGGTCTGAATACCAGTTAGCAGACATCTTCACCAAAGCTCTTCCTAGAGAACGTTTTGAGTTTATCCTTCCACGACTTGGTTTAAAGAGCCTACAACCGGAAACACTCAAACGTCTTCAAGAGGAAGACGAGGAGTAAATGATTTTTTTTCTTCATCTATCTCTTGTATATATTTATTCAAAAAGCAAAATACAAAATTTCAAAACCCACAAAATAAAATAGAAAAATACAAAATTTTCAAAAATCCATAAAAATTAGAAAATCTTGAAAAATTCCTAAAAATATTGTTATTTTGTCATGTTTTTCTTTATTCGATATCATCTACGGACTTTGTGTTGACATTCAAAGAATGTCACGGGTTTTTAGATGTTCTTCGAATGTACATAACTTGCTTAAAAAAACTGAGGCGGAGAAAAATGGTGGTTTATTGTCAATTCAGGCAGTAACCCATTTTAAAAGTAAAGAACAGAGCCATGCTTAATCTTATTTTTCAAATCTCATGCTCTGATTCTTAAAACAAATGTTTGTCACCTAAAAGACAAATGTTTTCTTTCCAAATATTTTTCCGTCTAATGATTCTTCTGAAAAAAAAATTTGTCATCTAATGAAAACAAAATTGCTTTGAAAATACCTCGTACTCTACTTTTGAAAATCATCCGGGCGTATCTTTGTCAAACTCTCTTACACTCAATCAAGAACTCATGTCATTGATTGAGGGGGAGAATGATTTCAATTCAATCAAAAAGGTTATTTTTCAAACAATTAGCACGTAAAATAGCAAGGTCTATTTTTGGAAAATAAAAAAGAACAATGTTTTATACAATTGATTCAAGACCTTGAATAATGTTATGTTTTCAAAAGATTTTTAATCCGTGGAGTTTAAAGTCTCAAATTTGATCCTTATCGGTTAAATGTTTTCATAAGCAAGTCACAATTCTTGTCAAAAGCTCTCAAAAACAATCTAAATCTATATAGAACACAAATCTCAAATGATTTGAAAATTGTGATCGGGGGAGAATTTGTGATTTAAATTGGATTTAAACTGATAACTCGTTAATTGGTTTTATAAGTGTTTAGAAAACTCTCCTCCATTCATGTGCCAAACGATTTCAAATTTTCCATGCACTTGTTAAGGGGAGCATCTATTTTAAACCAAAAAGGATTGAAACGTGATTAATTTGTTCCAAAGTGCTTGTTTTCCCTAATATGTGCAAAACTCTTTCAAATCTCGATGCACATATTGAGGGGGAGAAAATTTTTTTGAAAACCATATCCTTTCCTAAAATATTCTTAACAAAGTATGAAAACTACTAATTTTGATCGGGAAAGTGATGTTGATATCTTTTAGAAATTGTTGATCAAAGAATCGAATCTTTCGTTATTTTAATCTGAGATTTTCAAGTCCTCCTGCCTCCATGTGCCAAAACTATTTAAAATTATGATGCACATGTTGAGGGGGAGCTGTTTCTAAAATATCAAAAACGATTCAGGTACAAAATGCTTTGATAATATATCACAAGCACCTGGATTGATTTTCAAATGGTTTTCAATTGGTTCCAATGGCTGATGAACAATACCAAAAAGACCGACCAAATTTACTTCATGTATGGTGATATAAGGATGGTTAGGTTAGGTATTCGTTCCCACGATCCCGCAAGAGCCGGAGGGATCTACCCAGGGACAATCCACTAGATAGTGTAGAGTCCTTAGGTATGATGAAAAAAAGAAAATGAGAATGTGGGAAGAGTGCGGACTGAGATAGAGCTAGAACTGGAATAAACCCAACAAGGTTCTAGTCATGAAGTCTCGGTAAGCACTGAATGGGTTGAAGAATGAAAAAGAAATGAATAAGAAAAGGGTGAAAAGAAATAGCCCTCCATTATTTCAACCTTAGGGCAGAAACGGGGTTCAATTCATATGCTACGGTGTTTACCAAGGTAACACCGGTATTGAAGTCAAGACGTCATGGACCCAGTGACACACTGCACTACATCTTCCCAAGCCACTCAAGTTCCTCTTAAAAGGGATTGTTTCATTCTCACAGGGGAACCTACATTATCTATCGACTTTCTCTTAGATATGGTTGATATTGAAGAAGGAGACCCTCTCCCTAGTCTCCGACATAGGAACCAAATGTGCACAATTGAGTCTAGAGCCACGAGATCATCAATAAATCTCATTAAGGACACAATCAATGAAGACTCTCTGTTTCACACAATGTGGAAAGAGAGAATATACTTTTAGAGTCCTACACATTATCCTTGTGGTATTGCCAGAACATCTGACTGATATGCAAACATATTCACAATGAAGATGGAAAGCCTTCTAGAGCCAACATCAAACAAGCTCTTGGTAGGTGGCATGTGAGATCTATCCAGTAGATCAACCATGTGACAACTGAACCGAAAAAATGGGGCGATTCAAAATTTTGAATCAATCCTGGTTCAGGTTATGGATTGATGGATACCTTTAAAAAATCGGTCGTTGTGCTTAAAACTCTTTTCTCTAGCACATCGAATGTGTATTAATATTTCAAAAATAAAAGGTGTTTATGATTGATAATTGATTTTCTTTAAAACCTTCGTTATATTGCAAAAACACTTTATTTTGAGCGATACGATTGTTTTTCAAATCTCTTTTCATCAATCGAGTGAATCTCAAATTATTTGGTTCACTCACTCTATGTTGTCTTCTTTGAGACGTTCCGGTTTAAGAACAGCTAGAGCAGCTGCAAAACCCTGTCAAGGAGATTCTTCGGAATTATACCTGATCACAGGCAGTACTTGTACTGATCAACGAGGAACCGTGGGCCGTGTACCTCAATTCGAAGAAAGTGATCAAAGACACTTTTCGTGTGCTTTATTGCTAACTTTTGTATGCAGGTACACCCGACGTTTGCAGCTGATCAGAATGGATAGGTCAATCCATAGCCGCATGCTCACACAATGCATTCACATCTAGAGAAATCATGATTAGTGCATCAATGACTCTGATATTCTCACTCCATGCTTCTGCTACGCTGCTGCAAATATCATGAATCAATTAAAGCTTTCGCTACTCTGATAAGAAGAAATCATGATCAAGAATGTGAGCATGTCGCTCCACTGTCACAACTTCACATAATGTCAACACTGCAATGGAAGAGTCATAGATTTATGCAAGTTGATGATCTCAAAGCTGGCTCAAAACTCATCATCACATGGATTAGTTAAAGACCTCCACTTGAATTATTCAAATATGGATAACATGAAGAATCAAATACTACGAGTTACTGAGCAAAGAACTTAATCAAGAATCCAAGAACAATCTAATGTAATATCTGTTTGTATTCATTGTAAATTGAGGTGACTTCCCTTAGGGGGAGATTGTTAGGAATTAGAAAATGCAGTCGTTAAAGTGTCGGCCACCTCAAGTATATGTATTCGTTAGAAAGCTCGTAGTCGTAGTCAAGTTATGTTAATGAGTAGTTAGTTAAGTAACACCGTGGAGGACGGACGGGTCTTTACCCGCTGTATGCCTGATCCACAGCCCGTAGGTGGCGTTTATTGTAAGACACTATAAATACCCTCTACCTCCTAAGGTAGAGGGTTGGAGCTTCAATACCATTTTTCTTTGTTTCACATAGTTTCCAACTCTCTTCCCTTTCTCTCTCTAGAACTTTCTCTCTCTAAAACATTGTATACGCCCCATATGGATTTGGTTTGATGTGTTTGTGAAATCCTATATCTTAGATTAAAGGGTGATTGTTTCAAAAGCACTCCTTCCTTCATGTGCCAAACGATTTTCAAATACATGATGCACATGTTGAGGGAGAGCATTTAACCAAAAACCAGATGAGTATTTAAGCCAGGCACATATTCTCCCATGTTTTCTAAACCTTATTAAATCACTTGGGATCCAAAATCTCAAAGGGTTTGATATTCTTGATCGGGGGAGAATTTATGATTTAATTATGAAATCTAATAAAAGGTGATCATTTGATTCAATTGTGCAAGCTGCTCTCCCATATGTGCTAAACACTTTCGAATCTCGAAGCATATATTGAGGGGGAGCGTTTCAAAAGAAAATAAAATATCAAGGTACACAGATTTCTATGTTTCAACATAAAGTACCTTGATTGATTTTCTAATGTTTTTTAATAGCTTTTGTGATCGTGGATGTGCTTAAAAAGAACTCTTTCCTCTATGTGCAAAATGATTTTCAAATATCCAACGCACATATTGAGGGAGAGAATTTACCAAGAAAATCAAAAGGCATTTTCTAAGGAAATTGTGATCAAGAAATCATTTCTAAGAACTCTTGCCTCCGTGTGCTAAACAATTTCAAAATCATATGCACATGTTGAGGGGGAGCATCACTAAAAGATAAAAAACAATTAAGGTACAAAATGCTTTGATTTTATATCACAAGTACCTTGATTGACTTTCCAAATGATTTTTCAATTGGTTTCATAAAGGAATGAACAATACCAAAAGACCGACCAATTTACTTTATGCATGGAGTTATAAGGATGGTTAGGTTAGGTATTCGTTCCCGCGATCCCGCCAGAACCGGAGGGATCTACCCAGGGACAATCCACTAGATAGTGTAGAGTCCTTAGGTATGATGAAAAAAGGAGAGAAGTGAGATATGGGAAGAGTGTGGACTGAGATAGAGCTAGAACTGGAATAAACCCAACAAGGTTCTAGTTATGAAGTCTCGGTAAGCACTGAAGGGGTTGAAGAATGAAATAGAAATGAATGTGAAAAATGGTGAAAAGAATAGCCCTCTAATAATTCAACCTTAGGGCAGAAACCGGGTTCAATACATATTCTACTGGTTGTTACTAAGGTAACACTGGTATTGAAGACAAGACGTCATGGTCCCAATGACGCACTGCACTAAACTTCCCAAGCTACTCAAGCTCCTCTTAAAAGGACTTGTTTCATTCTCACGGGGAACCTACATAATCTATCGACTATCTTCTAGAGATTGTTGATATTGAAGAAGGAGACCCTCTCCCTAGTCTCCGACATAGGAAATCAAAGTGCACAATTAAGTCTAAAGCCAAGAGATCATCCACAATATCTCTTTAGGACACAAAATTAAAGAAGACTTGCTGTTTCACATAATGTGGAAAGTAAGTTTATATTAAGAGTCCTACGCATTATCCTTGTGGTATTGCCAGAACATCCGAGTGATATGTAAATATTCACGATGAAGATGGAAATCCTTCTAGAGCCAACATCAAACAAGCTCTTGGTGGGTGACATGTGAGATCTTTTCTAAAGATCAAGCTTGTGACAACTAGATAGAAACAATGGGGCGATTCAGTCTTGAATCAACCTTGGTCCAGGAAATGAATTGACGAATACTTTTGGAAAAACCGTTCGATGTGCAAATCTTCTTTTCTCTAGCACATCGAATGTGTATTCATTTTCAAACTCAAAAAGTATCTGTGATTGAAAAAAAATACTTTTAGAAAAACCGTTCGATGTGTAAATTTCTTCTTTTCTCTAGCACATCGAATGTGTACTCTTTTCAAATACAAAAAGTATTTATGATTGAAAATTGATCTTTCTCATAAAACCTTTATCGTATTGCAAAACTCTTTCTTCTAAGCAATACGCGATTGTTTTCAAATCAATTTTTCATCAATCAGTGAATCTCAATTCGCTGGTTCACTCACTCCGTGTTGTCTTCTTTGAGACGTTCCGGTTTGAGAACGACTAGAGCAGCTGCGAAACCCTGTCAAGGAGATTCTTCGGAATTTTACCTGATCACAGCCAGTACTTGTACTGATTAACGGGGAACCGTGGGCCGTGTACCTCAATTCAACGAAAGTGATCAAAGACACTTTCGTGAGCTTTATTGCTAACTGTTGTTTTCAGGTACATTTGGACGGTTGCAGCTGATCAGAATTGAGGAGTCAATCCATAGCAGCGTGCTCACTGCATCCACACTTATTTTAAGAAATCATGACTTGTGCATATCTACAGAACCTGGCTCTGATGTTTTATACTATGTTTTCGCTACGCTTCTGCAAATATCATGAGCCAGTAAAGCTTCCGCTACTCTGATGAAAAGATGTCATGATCCAAAAAGTGTGAGCATGTCGGTCCGAAAGTCACAACTTCACATGATGGCAACACAATAAAGGGTGATCTAGAGATTTACTGTGGCTGATGCTCTCAATGAAAGCTTGAAGATCATCGAGATGTGGATCAGTTAAAGGCCACCACTAAAAGTACAAAACTATTAGGACTTTGAAGAATCGCGACTTAAGCACAAAATTGGGAAAATTGAAGAATTGAAGTCTACTAGCTCACAACAGAAGACAAAGAAAGAATGCTAGGATTCAAAATGTATTTCATGGGGTGACCTCCCTTAGGGGGAGATTGTTAGGAATTGGAAATTCCATGTTAAAGTGTCGGTCACCCAAATTATGGTCTAGCATATGTTAGCTCGTAGACTTGTCGTTAGTTACGTTATTTAGTAGTTAATTAGTTATTTTATAGCGTAGATTAGTTTAGTGTTTCACCGTGGAGGAAGGACGGGTCTTTACCCACTGTATGCCTGATCCAAAGCCGTCAGGAGGGCGTATTGTTTGTAACTATAAATACCCCTTCCATCCTTGGAAGGGGTGGTGCTTCTCAATCTAACCTTTCATTTTTTGTTAAGCAACTCTCTAACCAGAACACCCATCTCTTATCTTTCTCTCTCTAAATGGCTAACATGTATTTCCATCATCCAAGACCACCCAAATCATCAACACAATAATATTTATGATCCTACAGTAAGTGTGTTAGAAAACTATTGGCTCAAACTATTTACGTATTTTATTTGTTTCGTTAAAATGATTTTACGTTTGTTATTGACAAAACATTAGAAGATCGTAAAATATAAATAAACGTTTTTACGGCTTATTTGTATTAACAGACACCACTGTTAGGTCACCATAAGTAAACACAAGGATCAATATAATAGAAATATAGGTAGAGATGATCGGTTGAACACACAATACACACACACGTATGGATATAGAAGAGTTATGCGTAGGCATATGTATAAAGTGAACAACCAACCCTTAAATGAGGGTTTACAATAGTATTTATAGGGTAATGGAGCTAGGGTAACACATATAGTCCCTTCCTTCCCTTATTGGGCTTTTGCATAGGCTCATGGGCTTTCTACATGAGCCTAGCCATAATTACTAACATAAAAGCCTAATTAAGCAACCTATTACATATTAATGACTAACACTTGAAATACAAGTTAGGAGTGATTCCAACAAATGATGTCAAGGAAGCTGCTGGAAAGGATGTCACTAATAATACTATAAATAGGGGTAATTTTTGTTGTTAAAATGGAATGGTTCCAATAAAGATGGAAATTATGAAAATGATGTTGAGACTAAAGCTTTAACAATTGAAGTACCACAATTGTTTGAATGTAGTAATGACAGTGATTTTGGTTTCTCTGATTCTGACCATGAACACCCACCATGGTCTTCAGAAAGCATGAATGAAAAAAGGGCAAAAAGGTGGAGTGATGACTTCAAGTTCAGAAAACTATTGGCAGAGAATGACTTTGATTTAGAGTATGTCACTAAGGTAATGACTAAGAAGCTCCAAGGGAAATGAATCTGGAGAAGAGGTAGTGGGTGATTTTAATGCAACATTTGACGACATCCCTGAGAAATTAAGTCAGGATCCTATATAGATGACAAAAGAGGTCAAAGATGAATAGGGGATAGAAGAGCCTGTGCATTATGAGTTTGAAGTGTAATATATCACACTAATGATGATGCTTGCATAAGTGGTAAGGAAGGGGATTTATAGATATGGATGCATGATGATGTGTTGCAACAATCCAGTTGATTGGCAACATGATCCATACCATGGAGATGATGAAGCTGAAAAGACTGCAGAGTTATTTGCTGAGCTAGATCAAGTAATTCAACGTGTGGATTTTCTAAATAATGAACTAAGAGAACATGTGGTAGTTTTGTTGATGTTCCAGTTGTAGTTGTTGATGCTCCAGTTGTACATATTGATGCTTCAATTATAGCTGTTGAAAAAGTGTTGGAAATGGTAGAGCATGTGGCTGATGAGGAGATTGGAAGAACAAGGAAGAGGAAAAGAGAGAACAAAGATGAGAGTTAATCTGGCAATGTTCCATTTAGAAGACCAATGACAGGCTCGTTGTACCAATCAAAAATAAACCTAATTACCTTATACTAGATAGGGCAAGCGGGTATCGTATCCACGAGGAGTATGTGGTTCTAACTTAAGTTTTGAGGTGATCACTGATCAATAAAAGTTTTGGTTTTGAAATCTTAATAACTAAATTACTAATTAAACTAAATTCTATGAAATAAATAACTAGTTTAAGAATTAATAATAAAACTAATGATTAACAAAAAAGCAAATAAACAAATAAAATTTAAATAAACAAATAAAAGCGAAGTTGTGAACAATTGAGTGAAAAGTAATCCCTCCGGCTCGGATATATTGATATGACTAAGTTACGGATTATTACTAATGCTTGCTTTGTATTAATTGAAAAGGATAATTTTGGGTGCAAGTTATGTTTACCACACGAATTGTCTTAATACCTAAACTAGTTGGACTCGGTACAATTCGTTGACTAGCAATAACATGTCTTCTAATAATCCTATTAATTAATTTTATAATTATTTAACGAACAATTATGGGAACAAATTATGTTAAACATACGACCGTCTTAACCCTTATGCTACTTAGGCTTGGCACAATCGTTGACTCGCTATAAAATGTCTCACAATAATTCAATAAAATAATTATACTAACACATTAAATTCAAACAAATGATATGCAATAAAATCATATGAATTAATGTTTGACAATAAATTATAATCCGTAAACATGATCAAACCAAATATATCTTTTACCGGGAGAGATTACAAAAGGCTTAGCCGCGCATCACGTTAGTCGACAGTGTCATTCTTCTTTGCATGTTGTCACGTAGTGTAATTAAGCCAAAAGAATTAAATCCCTTGTATTAAAGCACATTCGCCGAGAAATAAAATATCATAAATTATGAATGTGGTGCTTGTTTTCTTCCTGGGATTCACGAATGAATAACAACAATGGCGGTTGAGATTCTTTTTCTTTTAGAGATCTCGTCCAGAGTTAATGAGATAGGGTTCGTTCTTATTTTCTTGGGATCTCGTTATATTAATAAGAGATACTAGCTCCCTTTTTTTCTTCTTGTGCACTCCACCAATCCATAATAGCCTTTGGGCTTTTTATTTTCTTTTCTTTTTACTCTTCTTTTGCACATTCAAATTAGAGCCCAAAAAAATACTTTTCTTTCTCGATGACGTCTATTGCCACGAGCAAAACGGCGCGACAACGTTTTAATCTTGCATGTCTTCATTTTAAGCTTGTAATATCACAACTTAAGCTCATTCTTGCGCATAGCCTACATAATCACAAAACACCCTCAAAGTACATGCATAACAATGAATAATGATGCAACAATGCGTAATTAACATGCAATAAGGGGGATGTAAAATACACCGATCAAACCCCCTCAACTTAACTCTTACTCTCCGAGGAAGAAATCTACTATATCTTGGCATGTTAATTGCATAATTTTTAATCATACCATTGAAATTCCATCAAAAAGATTAAATTCAACCTAGTACACTAATAACCATCCTATGTAGCAAATAATCCAAAATGATTACCAATATTTTTGTCCTTCTTAAACACTTAGCATAACCGTTCCCATTGGTTCCATTTACTTTATGTTTCATATAATTAACCATGTGCCCAACATACTTAGTACACCCCTATAATCAATCTAAACATAGATCCAAAACGAGAGGTGAGAATACCTTACACCTTTTTATACCGGAGTTTTTATACCATAGGAACAAACTTTTTAAGAGCACTTTAGCCATCATGCATCAACTTACATATTTTCACTTTTGGCTATTTTTTTTTTTTTTTTTTTTGCACATGAATTTCACTTCGCATTTCAAGCATTTTTGCTCATAACATACATAAGCTCCTTTTTTAGCCATCCGGGACCGTTTTTATACATGTCATCCCGAATGCTTTATACACTCCTTTTAAGGTTGATAAAAAGACCAATCATTTGAGAGTATGAATATCTATCCTATAGGTGCATACTAAGACACATCGGCACAGGAACGGTTAATTTAGTCCGTTTTAATTAAATGGGAACAACTATGCTTCGTGCCTACTGGTATATCATATGATGGAGTTATCTACCACATAGTCTAATTAGTTAATGCACTAAATTAAACCAACCTTCCTAATTTCATAACAACAATACAAGGATTGGGTTATTTCACATAAAATTTTCTCAGCTAAGTGCAATGCTATCCATCATAAAATTGACGTCGACCCATGCTAACAACTAAAATATCACCTTGCGCGGGTGACGAATCGTATAAGCAACGCATATGACTACCACCAATAATTATGACAGTTCTCCAACTTTTTTCTATGGCCACCGGTCGCGGTGACAAGCGGATAAGATCAATTTAAGTGTCATAACCCAACTATTACATTATTATATTTCATATTATATTATTTTAACTCTCTTCCCGTTCTAAGCAAAAGTAAGTGAGGAAATTCAATCGGGTATGGTTTGATCATCTACTAAATATACATATGCCTAACTACATGCAAACTATCAAATCAATTATAACCAAATTATACAATGAAATCGGATGCACCTTATAATCATGGATGGTTCTTCTGGTTTGCTCCAATAAGTCATCCACAAGCTAGTATTCAGAATCTGCAAACACTCAACAAATATATGTAGAAGAAACTTCTACATCAATAAGCTCAAGAACCTTATAATGTGATTCAATTTTTTTTTTTTTTTTTTTTCAAAAATCACATTTTGACCCATTTTTTACCATAATTTCACACAAAAACATGTAACACATGTGACACCCCCTCAACTTAAAGCATTGCATTGTCCCCAATGTAAAAACTTTAAGTTGAAATTTTGGTTAAAAATCACTTTGACAAACACATACACACAAAAACCTAACTCACTTTCGTAGGAATCACGGTTGCATTTAGCGCATGCAACAAGCCTTTTAAACCACTCGGTAGCCCGGTGGACGATTTAGTCTCGTGAGGGTTTGTAGTTAACACACCCACAAAGTTTTAACACACATACTACAACCCGGGTTGCCTCCAAAGCGCTAAGTTTAACGTCGTCAGCCCGACATAACTCATTAGAGCTATTGAGACGGTTGGAGTGGTTCCAAGTAAACCACATCAACCGTGGCGATATGATCACTCTCCAACACAACATACGGCTTCAAACGGTGTCCATTGACTTTAAACGGCTCTCCACCCACCATATTTTTTATTTCAATGGCTCCATGTGGAGAGACTTGAGTCACAACGTATGGACCCGTCCATTTACTTCTTAATTTTCCGGGAAAGAGCTTAAGTCTAGCATTGAATAACCAAACTTTTTGACCCACCAAGAAAGATTTCTTGGTGATGTGTCGGTCATGAAAAGCCTTAGTTTTCTCCTTATAAATCCGGGCACTCTCATAAGCATCACGTCTAATCTCATCTAATTCAGATAATTGAAGTTTCCTAGAATTACCCGCATTATCTAAGTCCATATTAACCTGCAATTGCCCACTCACCTATGCTCAATCTCAACTTGTAAATGACACGCCTTGCCATATACCAACCTATACGGTGACATTCCAATAGGGGTCTTAAAAGTCGTCCTATATGCCCACAAGGCATCATCTAACCTCAGGGACCAATCCTTCCTATCACTCTACGACGGTCTTTTCTAATATTCGCAATCTCCCTATTAGATACTTCTACACATCCACTAGTCGTGGGTGATAAGGAGTAGCTATTCTATGATTAACCCCATAGTGTTTCAATAACTTTCCAAATTTGAAGTTCTTAAATGGGAACCCCATCACTAATGATGGCCTTGGGGATTCCATGCCTAGCAAAGATATTTTTCTTAACAAACTTAAGAACTACACTATGGTCATTTGTTCTTGTTGCCTCTGCTTCTACCCATTTGGAGACATAGTCAACTATCACCAAAATATACATATTACCATGGGAGGTAGGGAATGGTCCCATAAAATCAATACCCCACACGTCAAAGATCTCAACAACAAGTATTGGATTCATAGGCATCTGATCACGCCTTGAAATCCCACCAACTTGTTGGCAACGAGTACATGCTTTTACAAAAGACTGGGCATCCTTGAATATAGTCGGCCAAAAGAAGCCGCTCTGCAGGACTTTGTGCCCAGTTTTCGTCGCACCAAAGTGTCCCCCACGCGCAAGAATGGCAATGAGCCAGTATGTCCATATGCTCGTCATCGGGAATACACCTCCTAACAACTTGGTCAGCACACACTTTATAAAGATCCGGATCCTCCCAAAAATAATGCTTCAATTGAGAAAAGAAGTATTTTCTTTGTTGTTTGGACCAGTAATCCGGAAGCTTTTTAACTACAAGGTAGTTAACAATGTTTGCATACCAAGGGATCTTAGAAACTTGGAATAAGCTTTCATCAGGAAAGCTTTCTTTAATCACGTCAGATGGATTGAACGGAGGAGGGATAATCCTGGACAAATGGTCGGCAACCACATTTTCCGACCCTCCTATCCCGATTTCAGTTAAATTCTTGTAACAGCAGAATCCATCTAAGCAACCTCGGTTTTGTCTCTTTCTTGGTTAATAAATGTTTCAAGGCACTATGATCTAAAAATACTATCACCTTAGAATGCCCCCAAATATATGAACGGAACTTATCGAGAGCAAAAACCACGGCTAGCAATTCCTTTTCAGTAGTGGTGTAATTCATTTGAGCTTCTGAAAAAGTCTTACTAGCATAAAATATCACAACGGGTTTCTTATCGATCCGTTGTCCCGCTACCGGCCAGTATATTCGCTCGCGTCACACATGATCTCGAAAGGCTTCGACCAATCGGGGATGCTAGTCGGGGCTTCTACAAGCTTTTGCTTAAGCATATTGAATGCTTTAAGACATGATTCATTAAAAAATCGCCTCTTTTGAGAGTAAATTACAAAGAGGCTTTGATATAGCACTTGAAATCTTTAATAAATCGCTGTAGAACCTGCATGACCAAGAAAAGATCGCACAGCTTTAATGTTAGTGGGAGGAGGAAGGGTTGAAATTATTTGCACCTTGGCACGGTCAACCTCAAATCCTTTTTTAGAAACGACGTGTCCTAATACAATTCCCTCTCGAACCATGAAATGGCTCTTCTCCCAACTAAGCACTAGATTGGTTTGGTGCATCTTTTTACACACTTTCAAGCGACCCAAACGACTTTCGAATGATTGACCAAAGATGGAGAAATCATCCATGAATATCTCTACAGATTCTCCAACCATGTCAGAAAAGATGCTCATCATGCACGCGTGAAAGGTAGCGGGTACATTACACTGAACAAACGGCATTCGACTAAATGCAAATGTCCCATATGGACATGTAAAAGTGGTTTTGGCCTGGTCATCGGGATGGATGGGTATTTGATTATACCGGAGTACCCATCCAGAAGCAATAGAACCGACCGGGAAGCTTCTCAACTATTTGATCAATGAAAGGTAGTGGGAAATGATCTTTAGATGTATCATTCACTTACGGTAATCTATGCACACTCTCCGCCATCACGGTGAGTGGTGAGTCTTTCCCGCTCTCGGTTTCCACAACGGTGATACCGGCCGTTTTAGGCACCGTTTGCGTGGGACTTACCCATTTACTATCTGATATGGGATAGATGATACCAGCATCTAGCCACTTGAGAACTTCCTTCTTCACTACCTCCTTCATATTAGGATTCAAGCGCCTTTGCGCATCTCTTGATGGCTTAACATGCGGTCCGTAACAATTCGATGCATACATAATGAAGGACTAATCCCTTTTAAGTCTGCAATTGTCCATCCCACTGCTGCTTTATACTTGGAAAGCACTTTAAAAAGTGATTCCTCTTGTGATCGAAAGATCGGAAGCAACAATAACGGGTAAAGTATTGTTAGGACCTAGAAAAGCATATTTGAGATTAGATGGCAAAGGTTTCAGCTCAAGAATTGGAGGCACCTCCAGCGACGGCTTTGTGGCCGTGTCAAAAGTAGCAGGTAAGGGCTCCACTTTATAAGACCAAGGTGGTTTTTGATGGTCTAAAGAACTGACCAAACACTCTTGAATCTCTTGAACTTTAGCAAAATCAATAATCTCTCATTCTCACCGTTAAATATAAATTTAAAGGATCAACCTTAAGCATACGAGGTGCATGCTTTTGGACTTCCTCATCGATTACATCCACACGGTAGCATTCATTCATAGTAGGAGAATTCACAGAACTAAACACATTCAATCTTAGCTTCTTATTACCGAACGCAATATCCATGGCTCCAGTTCGACAATTAATCCTAGCGTCTATCGTGGCTAGGAATGGTCGCCCAAGGATAATGGTTGGTTGAACATCCTTGCATGGTGTCTCGGTGTCCATAACAAAGAAGTCAACTGGGTAATAGAAGTCATCAACTTTCACAATAACATCCTCTAAGATACCTCTAGGAATTTTGGTAGATCGATCGGCTAAGGAAATTATAGTGTCAGTCTTACGAAGGGTTCCTAAGTCATACTTATCGACCAAACTAGTAGGAAGGATTTTGATACTAGCACCGAGATCAAGGAGCGCCTTCTTAATGGCAATATTTCCCACCACAACTGAAATCAATGGTGCTCCAGGATCTTTGAATTTGGGAGGAAGAGAGTTAGATAAGATTGCACTAACGTGCTCAGTTAGGTCAACCTTTTTAGGCACGCTTGCCTTTAACTTCCTCTTTTGAGTACACAAGTCCTTTAAAAACTTGGCATATGCAAGAATTTGCTTGATAGCATCAATAAGAGGGAGATTGATCTTTACTTGCTTGAAAGTCTCCCACATATCCTCAGAATGAGGAACCTTTTTAGCCAATCTAGCAGATGCCGATTTTTCCAAAGCTGCGGGGTAAGGAGTGGTTGTGCTTGACACACCAGCCTCCCCAACTTTGGGTGATTCAGTAGCTTTAGGATTCTGAGTTGGTGGTTTTGGAAAATCATTTGACAAATCATTTACTAACTCAGAATCGAACTTAACATTTTCAGCTTTTTTACCTTTAACAACAATTTAGTCATCGATAACGAAATCATCGACATCATGCGAAAAATCATGAACACTTGGAATTTTGATGTCATTGTTGTAGGTTTTACCATTTCGAAGAGATGTCACCATATTCACATGCTCGGGACCATCGCTTATGCTTTGGATTAAGAGTAGGATAGCTTGGAAGCTTACCCGCTTCTCGTTTGTGCACCTCTTGACCAACTGCCCGTTGTCTTTCAAGATTTACTGATTTGGAAGGGACTCAAACTTTAGGTTTGTACCTTGATTAGACTTGGCCAACTCGCTTAGGATCAAGTCAAACTTTTGGTCAACATTGGATTGTTGGCCATTGTTTGAACCTTGCCCTTGACTTTGGTATTGTTGTGGCCTTTGTTGGTAATTGTTAGGGGCTGTCGTCATCCTTCCAACGGAAGTTGGGGTGATTACGCCATCCTGGATTGTAACTATTGGAGAATGGGTCGTTTCGTGGATGGTTTCCATAGACTCCATTTACCTCCGCATTCGGTGGTGCCCCCAACTTTGACAATTATTGGTGAATGACTCGGATCACCACACATTGAGCACACATCATACGACACATGCGACACATTTGAAGCACCTTTTCCTAGATTTCTCAACAAAAGATCAACTTTCTTACTTAACTCACTAATTTCAGAATTTGTGCCATGTTGGTTAGACATGAATGGCGGAAGATTTGTTGTTTTGATCCACTGAAGCTTGGGTCTTGGAACCCTTGCTCAGCTTTTCAAAGAACTCCCATTCTTCCTCCATGGGCCGTGAGAAAAACGTTCCCCCACTAGTTGCCATTACAAATTGTTGGTTATGATAATCCAACCCGTCATAAAAGACTTTGACAAGCTCCCATTTTGGAACATCGTGGTGAGGGCAAGTTCTTAACAACTCTTTAAGTCTACTAAAAGCTTCGTGAAACTGCTCGCTGGGATTTGTGAAAAGTTTAATCTTATTTCTAATGGCGGATTTTGCTTATAGAATAGAATTCATCAATAAATGCGGATTGCATTTCAGACCATGAGTTAATACTACGGTTAGAGATGTGAACCGGCCTTAGCTTGATCTTTAAGAGAAAAAGGAAAAAGTCTTACCCCATCCTTAGTGGTGTTATTAACGATATGTATCGCAATGGAGAAAACTCGCGAGATGTGCGTCACGGCTCCTCATGACCTCTAAACACGGGTAAGATCGCTATGAGGTTCTTGGATCTTGAAGTTGCTCACAGCCCCATTAGCGGTAGTCGGATAGACAATCGGGTAGGGATCATCGAAGTTCCCCGGTCTATAATAGGAATCCACACCCGTGGTGGGGATTACTGCCGGCATATCGTCGTCACGGCATTTCCGTGAAAAGCTCTTCTAAACCTGCAAAATCAAGGTTAGTAGAAAACTGTCTAGTTGCTTTCCTCCTAAACCTTGCGCTTCTCTACCCGGGATCGTAAGCTAATGGTGATGTACGTCCGATGCTGCGGCGTCTTGCTGCACACTCACACATCAACAAAGCAAACAAACAAACAAAACAAAAGAAAATAAAATCTTTTTGTATTTTTTATTTTTAATTTAAAACTATTAACAAAAACTTAAACCAAAAGCGCCTCACTCGGCCCGTGGCCAAAATTTGACAAGCTCGTTGTACCAATCAAAAATAAACCTAATTACCTTATACTAGATAGGGCAAGCGGGTATCGTATCCACGAGGAGTATGTGGTTCTAACTTAAGTTTGAGGTGATCACGATCAATAAAAGTTTTGGTTTTGAAATCTTAATAACTAAATTACTAATTAAACTAAATTCTATGAAATAAATAACTAGTTTAAGAATTAATAATAAAACTAATGATTAACTAAAAAGCAAATAAACAAATAAAAATTAAATAAACAAATAAAAGCGAAGTTGTGAACAATTGAGTGAAAAGTAATCCCTCGGCTCGGATATATTGATATGACTAAGTTACGGATTATTACTAATGCTTGCTTTGTATTAATTGAAAAGGATAATTTTGGGCACAAGTTATGTTTACCACACGAATTGTCTTAATACCTAAACTAGTTGGACTCGGTACAATTCGTTGACTAGCAATAACATGTCTTCTAATAATCCTATTAATTAATTTTATAATTATTTAACGAACAATTATGGGAACAAATTATGTTAAACATACGACCGTCTTAACCATTATGCTACTTAGGCTTGGCACAATCGTTGACTCGCTATAAAATGTCTCACAATAATTCAATAAAATAATTATACTAACACATTAAATTCAAACAAATGATATGCAATAAAATCATATGAATTAATGTTTGACAATAAATTATAATCCGTAAACATGATCAAACCAAATATATCTTTTACCGGGAGAGATTACAAAAGGCTTAGCCGCGCATCACGTTAGTCGACAGTGTCATTCTTCTTTGCATGTTGTCACGTAGTGTAATTAAGCCAAAAGAATTAAATCCCTTGTATTAAAGCACATTCGCCGAGAAAGAAAATATCATAAATTATGAATGTGGTGCTTGTTTTCTTCCTGGGATTCACGAATGAATAACAACAATGGCGGCTGAGATTGTTTTTTTTTTTTTTTTTTCTGAGATCTCGTCCAGAGTTAATGAGATAGGGTTCGTTCTTATTTTCTTGGGATCTCGTTATATTAATAAGAGATACTAGCTCCCTTTTTTTCTTCTTGTGCACTCTACCGATCCATAATAGCCTTTGGGCTTTTTATTTTCTTTTCTTTTTACTCTTCTATTGCACATTCAAATTAGAGCCCAAAATATAAAAATACTTTTCTTGATGACGTCTATTGCCACGAGAAGCAAAACAGTAGCGACAACGTTTTAATCTTGCATGTCTTCATTTTAAGCTTGTAATATCACAACTTAAGCTCATTCTTGCGCATAGCCTACATAATCACAAAACACCCTCAAAGTACATGCATAACAATGAATAATGATGCAACAATGCGTAATTAACATGCAATAAGGGGGATGTAAAATACACCGATCAACCAAACAAGAGAAGAAGTTTGAATCCTACTGAGAAGCCAATGGAAGATTATGGTTTAGGATTTCATGTTTAAGACACTTATCTTATGGTATGGTTATGTACCACATGTTTAAGACAATAGGTAGTCATGTTTAAGACACTTATCTTTTGTTAATGGTTGTTCAATACAATATGTAGTTATGTATTTTCGCATTTGTATTCCATCTATTTGAATTGCAATAGTCACATTATTGGTATTTGTTAGTAAGAATGGTTTCATAGAGTGTTTGGAGCATTCTAATTGACTTTCAATAGTTAAACTTGTGTTATTTGTAATCATTAGTTGTTTTCACATGGTGTTTGGATCACTTGAATTGACTAGCAAAAGTCAAACTTGTGCATATTTTTTGTAATTGTATACATTGTAATTGACTTGTAACAGTCAAACTTGTGTTATTTCATAGGGTGTTTGGATCACTTGAATTGACTTGCAAAATTCAAAGTTCACACAGGGCCTTTTAGTCTTTTCCCATTTCATCCCCCCCCCCCACACACATACACCATAAATACACTTGGAAACTATCACAATAGATTGCTTAAATACACCTGCCAATCTTTCATTTCATTCTTATCTTAATAGTTACATTGCCTTTAGTTTGATTCGAGATAGTTAAAGGTTAGTTTCATAGATGGCAGCGCACATTATAAGTTTTTATTTTATTTGGATACACTATTTGAAGATATCAACTCCAATGAGAAGGCAACTTTGGATAATGTGATCATTATTGAAGATGATACATGTGAGGATGATGTGGTCATTATTGATGGTGAGGAAATGGACCTCTCTAAGTTGACTAAAAAAGAGTTAGAAGATATGCTTGAAGGACTAGGAACAAGTAAAGAACCAACTAAAGCCCAATATCCATCCACCTCAAATGTTGAACAAACTATTGTGCCAGCAAAAGGTAAGCAAGCTAAGAGGATAGCTGTAAAGCCTTTAGTTGCTGACAAAGGTAAAAAACCCAAAAGGCTACCTTCTATCCAAAATTTCATAATTGGTTTGCAAGCTGTTGCAGTCAATAGTAAAAAGAGGTTGCAGACAGGGAGAAGGCAAATAAGGGATGGTAAAGAGGCTATGATTTGAATGATTATATGTTGTTATTTTTTGTTATGGTCTGATAATATATGTTTAAGACATTAAATTTGTATGAATTTGTGGCATGTAATTGTTAAGTAACCGTCTTATGAAATCCCTATAGTTAGGCAAATTTTGACATTTGTTTTCATTATTACTGACTAGCAAAAGTCAAACATGGTATAACAAAGATCAAACAAGGAACACTGAATGATCACAATATTTACAAGTAGTTACCATCTGCCTTAAACCATGTATCCAATCACCCCTTTATGAATAACAATGATCAAATAGCGAACAATGAATGATCCAGAAAATACGGACAACTAAACAACAAACGTCAAGAATCATTGGAAAACTGTTGATCCCAGTTGAGAAAACGATCCTTTATAGAAGCTGAATTAAACTAAAACAAACTATTAAACACTACGCAAAATTTAATGTTTAATCTTAAGAAGAATACTTTGATTATCACTCAACACCTCAATATTTTATTAATAATGTAATACTCAATAGTATTAGGGTTTTACAGCCTTGAAGTGTATCGACTTTAGATATAACTAATACGTATATCTAACTCTTACCTAGGACCTCCCTTTATAGGCTAAGGATTCCTATACAATCTACATAACGTTCTACAAGATAAATATAATTACCATACTTATCTAAATACAATTCGACCTACTCAAGACCTTCTAAAATATTACAAGTTAAACTGACACAACTAACGAGCAGTGCTTTGATTACATTAGCAGTGGATCCATGTTTCTACTAGCAGTAGTATGTCTTGAGCAGTGGTTCCAGTCTTCTAGCCGTGGTTTCTTTTGTGCTGGCAGTGGTTCCATACTTAGAATAATTCCTTTCATTGGAACCTAAAACCCAATAATCCTCCCCTAAACTTGATATTTACTACCAAAATCAACAAGTTTCTTCTTAAGCACATAATCTCTTACTTGGAGGATGCTTCTAAACACTTATCAGGATTAAGTATCTTCCCATACTTCCTTAGAAACCTGTAAGCTTGATCATTAAAGGGTTTTTGCAACTTTAAACTACCAGGATGTAGCATCTGAGTAATAACTCCTAGATGATTATTCAGTTTAGGATAATCACTTTCTACAAACATATGAATAATCTCTCCAGAAATGGTTAACACATGAACTCCACAAGACTTATATAGAAACCATCTTGTAACCTTGCCATTAAAAAGTCCTTGCCATTCTGGTTCATCATGAGTGGGTTCAAACAAGATCTTCAAATTATAATACACAATCCTCTCATGATAATCATCTGGACACACATCACCAAATTTATCTTTGTACAACTTCCAGATGGTCATCAAATCATCTCTATCCATGTAGTAAAGCATTTTTGCAAATTTAACAAAACCATAAATCTTACCATTGGTTCTCTTAAACTTCTAACACCCTTCACTTCCGTTAATTTCAAATGTATAGGAGACAATTTGATGATCAACTGTAAGAGGCACTGCATTACTAACCTTTGGCTCCTTCTCTTTAGATAATTTTGTAAGAACCAGCAGTCTTTTCTTGTTTTCTTCAATGTCCTCTTCAATCTCTGACTCGGAATTCTAATCCACAGCTTTTGATCTATCTGCCTTCCTTTTAAATCTTCCTTGAGACTTGGCTTTTATAGCTAAAGGACCTTTTATATCAGCAATTTTCTCAATCTTCAAGAACAACTGATCAATCATTGGATTAGTTGGTTTAGTCCCTTGTGGTGCTAGTTTGACTTCCAACATCTTTCTTGCTACTTTTTTGGTCAATGGATAGTCTTTATCAATGAACATTAAAGCATCCATTCTACCACATCACACTCTTCCCAAAAATTATATTCTGAATTGGGTTGAAACTAATTCTTTACAGATGTCCACACAAACCTTGCTAAAGATCCAGTTGGTCTAAACTTACCATATATGAACTCCATGATCTTCCACAGTTGTTCCAGATCAACTTTAGACATACAGAACAACAGAATTCCAAAATTGAAGTAGGTACTTTTCCATCCATCTTTTCTAGTAATCTCAATAACTTCTCTTTTAGCTTCTGTTATAATCTGCCAATCTTCAATAGGATGAATGGATCTTACTGGTGTAGGATTAATAGGTTCTGGTTGATCACACACCATAAGATACTGATTCAGTCTTTCCTCCTTCTCCATCTCTTCATTTAACTTCTGTTTCTTGGAACTAGACTCTTCCTGATTAGTTCCTTTCCTCTTCTGTTGTATGTTCCTTATCCACTCTTCTTCTCGTCATCACATCTTCTTTTGCAAGTACTGTAAATCTCCTCAATCTGCTCATAGGAGCAACTTCTCAGATTAACAGAAACATTCATCCCCATATGCCTGATAAACTTCATCATTTGATTTCTCTTTTCTTGCTTAGTTGAAGGTTTATTCTTCTTTGCTTGATAATCTCTAAATGCTCTCTCCTGTTTCATTTTTCTCATCTTTTCAGCCAAAACCTTAGACCTTGTATCAATGTCTCATTGTCCCCATTCAGGATCAGTCCACTCTGTCCTTATGCTTTCAGCAGCTTGAAATAATGGTTGTTCATTGTTCCATTCTTCAATCAATCTCAAAGAAGCTTCCTCTTCCTCTTGTCTTTGCTTCTCTCTAGCTGCTAATTCTTCAGCGTGCAACCTTTTAGAAAGCTCTTCATCATGGGCAATTTGATCTTGCTTGTTTTTAAACTTCAAAACAGGTTCTTCTGGTTCAGCAATACCTTTACCCTTTCCAATATATGGTTGAACCACTTTAGTCTTTACACCAATTTTCAAACTTCCCAAGGGTTTAGGTCCAGTTGGTTTCAGCATAATAGGAACAGGCACAATAGTGGGTTCAGGGATTGGTAAGGTTTTACTTAGATTTAACAAAGTACCTTCTCAGCTTCTTTTGACTTAGGTGGTGGTGTGACAGTGGTTGTGATTATTGTAGCAGTAGTTGTGATAGCAATGGGAATATTTGAAGTAACAGTGGTTTAATTTACCTCAGAAGTGGTTACAAGCTAGTGGATACAAGCCGTGTGTGATTTCCTCTGTACTAGCAGTGGATGCAGCCACATTAGCAGTGGTTATAGTCTGCACCACTTCTTCCTCTTCAACAATAACTTTTATGGTTTCTTCAATTACTGCTTCCTTTCCCTCCTTGTTTATTACCACATAATCATTACCATGCTCTCCACTATGCAAATTCATATCCATATCCAAATTTAAATCCTCCCCTGAATCCTTGCTTCTACTCCTCCCCTGTTTGGATGCATCCTCCAAACTTTGATCCATTGAGGAGCTTGCCTTCTTCCCAACTTTCTTGACTCCCCTTAAAGCATGAACCCCTGGTCTCCTTTGTCTTTCCAAAATAGATACCCAATGCTTCAACCTCTGAATAGTGCCAGCTTGAGAGGTTGTCAACTCGTGAAGACCAGTGATTGTTGACTCCATTTTGGTACACTTAGCCGTCAATTCCTTTAAAAGTTCAAGTATATCCTCACCACTTCGACCTGTGTTAACTGGTACGAGAGGTGGATCCCTGGAAATGTCATCATGTACATGTTCAAGCGATCAATTCAATATGTGGTCCCAAACTATCCTCATCACTTCGAGCTGTGTAACCTACTCCGAGAGGTGAATCATGGGATTGAGTAAACATGGCCTCAGACCTAGCCTGATTATCGACTTAGCTTTGTATCTTTATCGGAAAAAAAATAAAGTGATGAAAAATGAAAAAGGTCAAAAGTATAAGTGAATAAAAAATTCCTTGATGTGGACCTCATTTTTGGGACAATGGTTCTTGAGAGAAGGCAGATAACTAATTATCGACTTAGCTTTGTATCTTTATCGGAATAAAAATTATCGAAACGAGAAATTTGAAGAAATTCATTTCTCACAAAAATAAAATCTAGAGGCAAATAGGAAAATGGGAGCAAAAGGTAATTACACAAGTAACTTCCATGGGTAGTGTTAGCATCTAGAGTCGTATGTAACAATGATTTTGGTTTTACGCTTAGTTTGGGAGCTTGTGAAAAATCAGGGACGATGTATTCTATCCGTATGGTCACTTCACACTGTGTTGTGTTTTCTACTCCGTGATCCTAACGTGTCGTTTGAAAAATGTTGGAGTTATTGATCGACATGAAAGTTCAACAAACCGTCATTCATTACCGGAATGTGCTTAATCATAATATCTACATGTGAATTAAAAGGTAAACGGGGCGTTTTTAGAATTAAGGGTTTCTTAATCTCTTTTGAGGAATCTTTGCTACTTCTTCATAGGTTTAGTAGAAAGAGATTGAAATCCTTGGTTTCAGAAGCGTGAGTTGATTGCATTGTGTGAGGACACGACAATGGTCTCGTCTGGGGTATTTTGGTATGTGCTAAAACACATACCTTTTCATTATCAAAACTGACCCAAAATAACCAAGAAAGAAGCCGTTTATTGCTAATATTTGTGGTTTTCTTGAGTTTGTGCTTGTGCAGTACGGATATGTAAAAACACACAAAAAGGAACCAAATCAGACGTAAATCCGAGCACGAGAGATTAAGAGAGCTTAAGCCGAGCCGGAAGATCAAAATTGTGCATTTATGAAGATTTTATTCTCCGAGGATGATTTTTGGAAGAAATATCCAAGTCTGAAGAAATGTCAAAAATGGCCCCTCAAGTTTCAGCATTTGGCAAAAGTGGCCCTTGAAGATTCAAAAGTTGCAAATTGGCCCTTGGTGTATTTGGAGATTGGCAAGAATGATCCTTGGAAGATATTTTCAGAATTACATGTTTGGTCCCTGGATTTTTAGCATTTGCACTAATGGTCCCTTAATAGCCTAATGGATCCAAAGCTAGTCCAATATATGTCCATTATCCATAACATAAGCCACGGCCTAATAACCTACACCCGGTCCAGTTATCCAAGCCCAAGACCCGGCCTCCCTTTAAAACCTTATACCCGTTATTTTACCCAGGTCAAACCCCCTAATACCCGGTCAACACCTTCAAAATACATTAAATAAATCCAAACGCGCCCTACAGTGTTCCTTCTTCCCAAACGCACCTTTTACCACCAATTTACCACCTTTTACCACCAATTACCCAGTCTCAACCTCGTACTTAGAATCTTCCCATAAACTTGACATGAAGGTATAAAGTGCCCACATGGCCAAAATGGAAGCACTGGATTATCGTGACACCTTCACAAGGGGTTAATAAGCCAAGGATTGGAGGGAGTGACAAGGTGGTGAATGTGTGGCTGTGGATGAGCCTCTAGTATCTTCTGAAAAGGATCCCAAGACTCCAAGGCCTCTTTAAGCTATATATACCCATTCATGTCAATAAGAGCAAAGTCGTCCAATTTCTTAAGCTTTTAGAGAAATTTTGACCTTGTTAATTTGATGTCATTTACTGTTTTATTTTAGTTGTAATTCTCCGCTTTAGTTTGTATTCGTGATTTATCAATTGCAAATTCAGTTTTTAAGTTTCAACTTGTCTCATTTCCTTTTCAGTTTTAAATCTATTGTCTATTTCGCTTTGAAGCGCTTTATTTCCTGATCATCTAATCTCATATAACCTTTCATAGCTTATGTGAGTTTATTGCAGTTTCACTTTGATTTGATTTCAGCTTTTCTTGAAAGTCAACAATAGTCAACATACAAAAGTCAAAACGATTTTGAGTGAAATTCTAGATTTCAGTTGTTAGTGGGTTGATTTTTAGGATTGAATTAAGATTTTCGAATCAGTTTAGGTTAGTTTTCATCAAGGTTGATTATTAAGCTGCTTTTGATTATCATTAGGGTGTTTGATTTTACTTGCTTTTGGAATCTAAATTTCGCTTTCAAGCCAATTTGATTTAAGCAAGTTTAGATACTGATTTTAAAGGTGTTTCAATCACTATGTTCACGGCTAAATGTTTTGAATGATTTCATTTTGTTCACTATTTTGGTCATATAATCGCTTCCAATACTTTTGATCAGCTTAAGTTTCATGTCTCACATCCAATTCACCAAGTCCTATTTAGCCGCAATTTTGGATTTTAGGTCTTTAGTTGGTTCGCTTAAACATGGCACTTTAGTTTATTTTAGAATCATACTAGCTTAATGATGTCACATTGTTTTGCCATTACAAATCAAGTTGCCATATCACTTGGGCAAGCCGATTTTGGTTTTATCTTTCATTTTATTGTGAATGATAGCTTTAGGGTAGCTTGGACTAGATGTAACTCATTTGCCCTTAGATAGAATCCTAGATGCTTTTAAGTAGCTTATCGTGTCTCTTTGGTTTCTTCTGTCCCATCCAAGCATCGCGACGCTGTTCTCAGGTTCCATATAGCCACTTTGTTTTGATCTCTAACTCTTTCACCTTAAGTCCAAATTAGCTGAAAATTTGGATATGTAATCTCTGGTTGGTGGTCTACTAATATCTACTTCTGGATTTTCCATTAGCTTCTTAGATAAGCCCTTGGATAAGCTCAAACAAGAGGGCCGAAGCTATTTTGCTTAAATATCAGTTAGCATTAAAACTTGTAGATCAATGACAGAGGTTGGATTAGCTGAATTTAGTTGATATTAGTTAGTCTTAGTAAAATAGCTTCAGAGTAGTTGGTGCATTATAGGCTTATTTGCTTATTCTAAAGTGCTTATTTGTAATCACATTATCAGCCTCTTTTCTCTCACATAAGCCTATGTTTTCTTATTTTTCATGGATTTAGAATAACATTTTAGAATTTTCCTGAGTTTTTCATAATTTTTAGTCATTTTTTACTATTTTTCTCTATTTAAAATAGTTTTTAGGTACTTTTAAATAGCTTTTATTGCAAATAATTAAGCAAAAGTTCAAAAAAATAATTTTTCAATTTTCCCAGTTTAAGAAAAATATAAAAGCATAAAAATATTTTTCCTATTTTCCCTTTTATTTGATATTTTTCACAATTTAAATTAGACTTAAATAGATTTAAATTAATAGAAAATAGAAAATAATCGAAAAATACAAAATTTAGTTTTGATAATTCTCTTAGGTTATTTTAGATTTTATAAAAATAGTTTTATAATTTTCCCCTTAATTTTCATAATTTTAGTATTTAAATTAGTTTTAAAAGTTAAAATTAGTTTTAATTCTAATAAATTCCATAAAAATCCTAAAGAATAGTTTTAATTAAAAAAATAGTTTTCAAATATCATTTTTAGTGTAAAAGTAATTTTAGATCATATTTAGGATTTAGATTAGACGAAGTTGCATTTTATTCAAGGCTTCGTTTTAATCCCGTGATTTGCATTTTAAAGTGTAGAATTGGCGAGTTTGCCTTATTCTTAGGTTTTCCCCATAGATTCTATTTCCATTTACTTTCCTTATCCCGTAGTTTAGAAAACTTCAAATTATCCCCTTTTCTTATTCAAATCCCGATAATCGCGACGCTGAAGTGGAAACTCCATTCAACCCTCGATCTAACGACTCTAAGGCTCAAACCTAACACGTTTGAGTTACCCGTGATACTACACTTCTCTTCTATTATTGGTTCCAATTTTGGTTTCTTACGGTTATCATTCACAAGTGGCTAGCTTGTGAGATAACTTGACGGTTTATTCATTGAAATCTCAATTTTGTAAGGCCATTCGGGAGTGGCTTGTAGCGAAGTTTTGATTCGCCTCTAATCAAGGTAAAACCCTTTTATCAATGATACCTTATCACTTTACCAAAGAAACCAAACACAAGTATAACCAATTTAAACCAAAACACAATACAAGTAATAAGAAAGAAAGAAAGATGAGATGGTGACTTAAGATGTGTAACTTGTATGTATTTTTAGAGAGATAAAGGAAAGAAGATGAAACAATAAGTTGTATATTGCTTCAAGGGAAAACACACACACACACACTCAAGCACACCCCTCAAATGACATACTTGAGGGGTATATATAGTAAGAGAGATGATGCCCTAAGGCTTGGCCATGGGCCGTATATGGGCTTGGACATGGATTGGGTTACATGAACTTATACAAGGCTAGCTTAACTAAACGTCTAACCATTTAGCTTAGCCCAATCCACGAGCCCTTTGACTATTCTAGCACGATATCTAACACACGCTACAAAGTTCCTAAATGTGAATGACCATCACTTCTAATAAAACTATAGGCTAACAATCTCCCTGGTAAATGTCATTCAAATGATGCTCCACTTGATAAGATCTTTACTTTCCTTGAGCTTGAACTTTATGCGTAGATATAGAATAGTCTTGATTCTTTGTTCCTTCATGCTTTGTGATCGATAATGTGGTTGTTCGCGTTGTCAACTTCGTTAATTAGGTGTCTCCACGTCTTTCTCCACCATGCTCACACTTCTATTTGACTTTGAGTTTCCAATGATGAAGTTCTCGAAGTTTTACACTTTGTAGATTCTTTGACATTGACGAAGAATCATCTTTAACTTTAAGTTGCCTTTGATTTTGATGAGAACTTTCATGTGTTGTGGTATGAGCATGTGGCGAGTCTCAGACGCATCCATCCGTCTCGAGTCCATAAGAAGAAAACATAAACAAAGTTAGTAATAAGCGGATTCCGACTTACAAGTTTGAATTTCGAGGGTGTTAACAAAGATAGTGTGAAAACACATCTCTAATTCACAAAGGCCGCCTCGAACCTGAGTCCCACAAGTGAGATAACGCGATATACCAAGTACATCTATAGCTCATGAGCTGAGGTACACCGGCATCACCCCACGATCAGACCGCTTGAACACACTCGCGTAATCCACGAAGAATTACCGCGACTCCGCCGTGGCCGTTTGATGTTGACCGCGGAATTTCCATTCAATCATCAAGATCACAGATGTGAAACTTCATAAATGTCTGGCATTGCTAAGACTCACAGGACTCTATAATATAACACTTGTGTCCTTATTGATGAACAACAAGCGATGTCATGTCATGTGTTCCTATGAGATCTTTTGATGAATCTCGTGGCTCTAGACTCATTAGTGCATTTTGGTTTTCGAAATGAGACTGTGAGAGGGTCTCCTTCTTCAATACAAACTATCTCTAAGAGAAAGTCGATAGATTATGTAAGGTTCCCAAAGGAGAATGAAACAAATCCTTTTAAGAGGAATTGAGTGGCTAGAAGGTTTAGTGCAAGGCCATTGGTCCATGACGCTCTTTGTCTTCAATACCAGTGTCATCTAGTGACAACCAAGAGATATGTATTGAACCCGGTTTCTGCTCTAAGGTTGAATATGGAGGGCTATTTCTTTTCACCCTTTCTTTTACATTTATTTTTAATTCTTCAACCCCTTCTTTCTCCTTTCTCACATTACTCCTTTTTTCAATCATACCTAAGGACTTCTAATACTAAACTATTGTGATGTCCTGGGTAGATCCTCTCCTCCGGGCGGATCATAGACGGATTTCCTATCCTTAGAACCTTATAACCCATGATCTGCCCTATTGTTGCCATAAAACAATTTTTCTTGAAAATCTCACTGAGTGTTTATGATAGAAAACATGTTTGAGACACTCCGCGAGTTTTATATTTTCGTGAAACACCCTTCACATGTGATTATATATTTTTAAGAGAAATTTTCACATTGAGGGAAGAGTTCGCATTTTGAATTGATCGACTTTCAATAGACAAGACCCATTCGAGACACGCTACATCACTAGTGAATTAGCTTGAAATTATTACCCGGCCCGGTCAAGTCCAAAGAAAGTTTTCTAAATGGTACATTTACTGACTTTGCATTCTCGCTAATTCATTGGTTTCAATCGAAGTCGAGCTCTTTTGAGATTCAAACAACGATCATTAAACTTTTTGATCACATTTTAATCATGCTTTCCCTCCTAAAAATAGCATATCCATGATGTTTTTGAAACAAAAAATAAAAGATATGTTTTTCGGAAAGCATTTGGAGAGAAACTGATTTAGCATGAATTTTGGAACAATTTTTGTTTTATACTCCCCAACTAAAGCATATTTTTCAAACGAAAAATTTAGAATCAATTAGGGTTTAGAGGAGTTATCTTGGTACCAAATTTGAGAGATTTTGAAAAATCTTTTGAAAAATTTCTAATCAATGGTATGCAAGATGAGAAGAAGATTTTGAAAATCTTTTGAAGATATTTAGAGGAAAATTATCTTCATTTGTTTTAGGATAAGTGCTCGATATATATGAAAATCGCATTTTGTAGCACTTTCTTTTAAAGATCGGGTTACAAATTCAAGTAATCTAAAGCCATTATGTTTTTAGGATAAGTGCTTGAAAAATATTTAAAACCTTTAATTTTGGTTAAACACTTTCCTTTCTTTGAAGCGTCCCGAATCATGTGTTCGAAGCCATTAATTTGAAGTCCGGGTTTCGCATCAAGTATAACGAAGCCATTATTTGAAGAAATTTTGAGAAACGACATGTTTTGAAAACATTAAAGAACTCGCCAAGCATCTCAGACATACCAGATCATTGTTGAATGACATTTTAGAAACGTATGAATATCGATATAATGAGACATGTCAGAGAAGATTATTTTTGGATTTTTTATTTTATGATGTTTTTGTATTTTTGAAAGTTTTATATTTTTATATTTTGCATTTGTTGGTTTTTCAAATTTTGTATTTTTTTTTTTCAAAAATATTTACATAGAAGATTTGAAGAAAGAAGATTAAGTCATGTCATGTAAAAGGAGTTAAGAGGAACGAAAAGGATTTCCATATGAGAAATTGGCATAAAGTTCTTCTTTACCACATGGGGTATATGAACCTTCAACACTTTTACAAGAACCTCGCATCCACGAAGAAGAATTTTCACAAATGTTGTTAGAAGTATATGTTTCCTCACTGCGAGAGATCACTATCAACGTTGTAGTGGTTTCTACTTCCTTATCCCGATGATTTTCACTATTATCTCGGTTGGAGCAAGTATCAAAATTCTTTCCTGTGGGAATCCATCTAAGACCTATTGAGTTGAAAACTTTGCCCGCTGGTATCCACCTAAGGTAAGATCTAGGAGTTTCTTATCGACAAAATGAAGACTCTTTTTTAGAAAAACTACGCCCCAAGAGATCCACCTATTAGGTTTCCTTTTGATGTTGATCTTGTCACCGGGTTTGTTTCTATTAGGTGTCTTAGTGGATTGTGCCTCTAAGACGCAGAATTATCTTTCTTGAGATATTGTAAGCACATGCATCATGATTAGTGAAAAGATACATTTTTTACATGTAGTACACACAAATTCAATATTCTTGTTTAAAACAGCAGCTTTAACTTTGTCACTACAGTCTTTTGTAAATTGATTCTGTTCTAAAAGACTTAGAATTCCTAGTGTTGTTTCCAGGGCATAGCATTTTCATGAACTACTCTTAGATGTAAGGCAATCCCTAGTCTTATGTAGAGTGTTCCTAGGTAATGGTTTACTACTAGCAGTGCCTTGAAATCTTGTAGAATTCATCACCCTAGATGTTGCACCTAGAATTCATCTTTTCGAAGTCGTGTTTTTCCTAGCTTCTTCTAGATAGTGATTGTTGACCATGTTATGAACCATGCATTCTTTAATCGGATTTTGGTCACATTCGCGGTAATATTCCTAGAGATGCCAACAGAACACTTTTTCATTCTCAAAAATGTGTTTTTCAAAAGCTTTGATAATTCTCTTTTAATAGGCGGTGGATCGTGGAGTTAATTTTTGACAAATCATTTTTCTCATTGACTTTTGGAGAGGCATAGAAATAGACATTTTTGTTTAAAACCGGTTTGGGAACATTTGCTTTTTCTCCGCGTAATGGTTTGTTAATCAAGTATCCACGCCTTTCCTTTTAGACTTCCACTGAAAGCACTAAAGATCATTTTGCTCTTTCATGTCCTTGTAAGCACGCCATAATGCATGCTTTGTCATACTTGCATTCCTCGCATTTTCGATCAAGTTGTTTAAAATAGGACACGTCTTCTTTTTCAAGTTTTGCAAGAGCATTTTCATATTTTGAAACAATTATGAGGTCTCGTGATCGAGTCTTTCATGATCTTCAATGTAATATGTTTGTAAGATAATGGACATATCGTGAGTCTAACATCTTCAAGAGTGAATCATTTAGATTTTCCAAAACTTTGATGTGTTCAATACTTTCATTAGCTTGCTTTACCAGGAATTTATGGTCCTTGACAAAGTTTTGCTTCTTTCAAAACTTGTTCAAAATGAATTACCCGAGTTGATGTTATTCACCGAAGGGCAATTTGAGTTTCAAAAACTTTTTTGTTCATTATCAAAACTATTAAACCAGATGTTTTAATATTGGTTTTAGTTTTAATCTCTTGAAGATTCATCTCGTTTTCACATTTGCCAAAATACTTCGCGCTTCACTTGTGTTAAAAGGATTGTTTGAAGACATTTGTTCAATGTTCAAAAGAGATTTGGAGACAACAACCGGTTTTGAAACCATTTTGAAACCGGTGTTGACACTTTGTTTGAAACACTTGGTTTGGTGGAAAACGTTGATTGAGAAACAAACGAAATACCATTAATTTGGTTCCATTTATTATAATCAATAGGTTTGATCGATGTTTTGTTTCATTTTTAAACTACTCTCCTCAGATAGTTCCAACGTTTCAAGAGAATCATGCACAATTATAGGTTCATGCAATGGTTGTCCATTGTTCAACACATTCCGCTCTTCTGAGCTTTCGAAAACAAGGAGGTGAAACCAAGAGCCATTTTTTGTAAGTATGAAAATCGGATTTACTTGATTAGAAAGCATCTTGATTGTCTTAGCGGAATGACCCGCTGTAAGAAGTAAATTGTCCAATTTTTGATCGTTTCAGCTTTTATCCGAGAATCTCATCAAGAAGAGAATCTTCGCTTTGCAAATCGCTTATCAACTTCTTCTTATCTTTTTCAAGATCCTAATATGCTGTTTGAAAGTTGGTCATTTAGTTCGAAATTTCCTTGTTTAAAGATTTGATTTTCAAATTCTGATTCACATCAAGTGTGTCATACTTGAGTTGCAAATCTTTTTCTTAAAAAGAATCTCATAACCAATTTCTAATTCTGACATTTTGTTTGTATGAAATTCATAGGCTTTGGCATGCTCCTTGTAACTCTCAACCATGGGTCAATTTAGCATTCATGCCTTAACTTCAAGGACAATCGTTCTACTTTCTCAACTTCAATGCCACATTGATTAATTAATGATTCAAAATAAGCACGAGTTTCCTCATCATTAGCACCATTTCAGATCACTTGACCTCCATTAGGATCCATATATGGAGTTTCGTGAGTTAACATTGCTATTAACTTGCTTCCTACATATGTGTCATAATAAGGTTCTGAGACACGTATGCGCTTCTCATGAGTAAACGAATTTGGTACCTCATTGAAAGTGAATACCGAGACAGAGTTGTGTCATAAGTACCGCTTGATGTTGTGGCCTGTTGATTGATTGTGTGGATGGAGGTTGCATTATCGTTTGCTTTATCTTCCCATTTTGGGTACCGAATTTTATTTCCTCAAAGATAACTCAATTCCCAACTCTTCTTTTTCTGCTAACATCAACATGTACTGGATCTTTTCAAGCTTTGTCATTGGTATGACACTAGATCCTGAATCTTGTCTTAGAGGTTCTGAGGTAGCATTCAATGAAGTCATAAAACAGTTATTCCCATTTTGATATCCCATATCTCGATTCACAACTGACCCCTTGATGTCCATCAACCGTCTGCATATTGCATCCGATTCCATTCACATTTCCATAATTCCCAATGACAGGGCTTCAACATTGCTATTCGATACTCCATCGCTCTATTCCCAACATTCTGTCTCCATCTCGATTTCCAAGATTCTCGACCCAACCGATACTCCCGATAATTTAACCGCCTGATACCCATGCGACTACTAAATGCTTTATCCAATAAAGAAAATATTCATGCAAGGTCGCTTTACTTCGTGGATCGTTGATTCTTGTTCCTGTATGGATACTGCTTGTTGAATGACTTGTTGTTCTTGTGATAGAATTGTTGTTGAGGTTGTGGAATGTATTGTCATAAGTTGTTGTGTTGGAAGATGATGCAGCTTGTTGTTGTGTATTCACTGTAGTTTGAGTCTTTGCAATGAGTGCCAATGAATCATGATTCTTTGCTAATCTTTCTTGCCGACTTCATTCGCCACGGTTTAGTTTCAGAAAATCATTCAGTTGATCAAAGTTCACCTGATGTAAGTCTTTTTTTTGGTTGACAATAGTGACATATCGCCCCCATTCTTCCGGAAGATTGTTCAGAACTTGATGTTTTGAACGATAGTTCTCGGTGTCGACTTGTTTCGATAGCTCATTCATCAAAGTGCAAAACCTTCCATAGTAGGATTCAATGGATTCTCCCGAGGATGTGAACTTTTCCCATTCAGCTAGCGCCTTGTTCTCCATGTCTTGATGACCAACTGCTCCATGACAAAGTCGTCTAACACGCTCCCACATATCGAAAGGCCACAACCGCTTCACCGCAAAGAAAGATGTCTATTGGTAAACCCAGTTGGACAATATGAATTGCCATGTCATCTGTGACGACTTGTTTCATCCTCTTTAGTGTATTTCGATTCAGTGAAGATGAGAGGATGGTGTGGTGGAGGTGTTGCATCAGATTTGTGTACATGAACTTGTCGAGGCTTGAAGGGTCCATCCCGAATGGATTTAATCATGAGTTTGCCATTAGGTTTGGTCTTGATGTAACGGAGCATTCGACTTGTCCATTGAAGATAACCACCTTTTGCCAACATAGGAGGTCGGTTTTCAAGACCCACGCATGAATGTCTTGTTGAGTTGCCATTGAAGGTATGATATGATAAAGTTGATGTAGGATCGATTCAACGATAAAGGAGTTGTGGTTGATGAAGATTAAGCCTCTGAGCATTCGAAAGTCGACTGTGAACTTTGGTTCTAAAAAAATTTTACTTCAAAATTTGAAATTCACTATAAAAAATAAATTCTAAGGACTTATGAAAAATTTGAGTTATGACAATTTTGATTTTCAAATTTGACTAAAAATTTGAATTTAGGCCAAAAATTTGAATTTTTGACCAAAATTTTCACAGTTAAACCAAAATTTGAATCTCGCGTAAAAATGAACGCTTAGTCTCCTCAAAAATTTAAATTTTACTCAAGTTTTCCCGCCAAAAAGTTACTTAGTAGGATATGGTTACGAGTAGGATGTAGTTACTGTTTTTTCACAGAAATTTTTAAACCTTAGCGAGAAAGAGCTTAGGCGAGACCAAAGAAGTTACGTAGTAGATATGGTTACGGTAGGATGTAGTTACGAGTAGGATCTATGCGTAGGGAAGCTAAGCGAGATTCCTTATGCGTAGGATCTTGGCGAGGATTCTTAGCTGTAGGATCTATGCGTAGAAACCTTGCGTGAGAAACCTTGCGTTAGGAACCTGCGTAACCTGCTTATATCAAAAAGTTACTCGTGAAAACCCACGCTGCATTGTGAAGTTATGAGAGTTACCGTAAGCTTTTAAATATGCAAACTATGGTTAGAACCAAAAATCTTTACACCGCGGATATCGTTGTTCCACACACTTATCCAAGTGAGGGAAGATCGAAAATGCTTATAGCCCGAAGATTCTTCACCAAAAGTTACGTAGAAAACTAGGGTGTTGACTTTTTGACTTCTACTCATAAGAAATTTCCAACGATTCAAATGATTTCTTTTACCCGATAGCCTTAAAACATTCAATAACCCAAAATGTTGACCTTTTTCACCCAAAGTGCTTAGAAAAGTTACGAGTAGAAATGACCAAAGAACCAAATACGAGTTTAAAACTTAACCAAAAACGTAAGCTTGAAACTTTTTGCAAAAAACTAAAACTTTAGCACCAAATAAACCTTAAACCACAAGAATCTTGAATTTAAGTGCAAAATTAAAGCTTTAAGCGCCAAATATTGACTAACGAAGCCATAATGCAGAACCCTTCAAAACAAACACAAACACTCCTAAACCATTGTTGTATGATACCAATTGTTATACCCCTTTATCACTTATACCTTATCACAAACCCAACACTTATATCAATGCTAAAACCCAAACTGCTTATGTAAGTAAAGAGAAAGATTAAGAAAGAACTTGGTGACTTGAATATGAATTCGTGTATGTTTAGAGAGGTAGAGAGAAGAAAGATGAAACAATAAGATGTATATTGCTTCAAGGAAAACACACACACACATACTAGCACACCCTCAAATGACATACTTGAGGGGTATTTATAGAAAGAGAGATGATGCCCTAAGGCTTGGCCATGTAAATGTATATGGGCTTGGACATGGATTGGGTTACATGAACTTATACAAGGCTAGCTTAACTAAAAGTCTAACCATTTAGCTTAGCCCAATCCACGAGCCCTTTGACTATTCTAGCACGATATCTAACACACGTTACAAAGTTCCTAAATGTGAATGACCATCACTTCTAATAAAAACTATTAAGGCTAACACGCGTGCATTTGAAGATCCTTCCCCGAGTGAAGTTACCATCGTTTTTGTAAATATATCTTTTTCAAAAACCCAAAAAGATTTTCCTTTTCATAATTTGTTTTCTTTTTATTTTTGCTTTTATTAAAAACCCAAAAATATTCTTCTTTATCCTCTGAACCGTCAATTCTTTATCTCTTTACCATCTTATTCGTATAATTCTTATCGATGTCTTCGTCTTACCATTATGGTTGTCAATGGTGTGGGGGACCTCAAAATGGTGGAATTGTCCGGTTGTAGCATTGTGAATACAAACGAGTTTGTCTCGACCAACATCCCTACAATGAAACGACCATTTCTTAACCAATCCCCAAACCATGAGACGGAGTCATACTCTTGTGAGTACTGTGGAGGTCCTCACCAATGTTTTCAATGTCAAGCCCAAATTAACAATACAACCTTTGGTTATGAACCTTATCCATATATCACTAAACCCGTCACAACAATCATATCATGGAGTATTGTGGAGGTCCGCACTTTAATTCCGATTTTCAAATGCAGAATCCAATTGTTTAAGAGCAAGTTCCTTATGACTATTCTTATGACCCACCTCCACAATACCAAGAGATTCAACCACAACATCCACAAATTCCTCAAGATAGTTTCCAACGGTGTATTAATATACTCGAAGAATTTATGGATAAACATGGTATAGAAAAAGATCCTCATGAAAAACGATGGTGAATTACTTGCCAAGATCGAGCATCTCGAAACGAAAGATCTATGTTAGAATTACTGAAGAAGAAAACGAGCAGCTCAGATTGAAAAGTGTCTTGAAGAAATACGAATTGAGGAGCAAGCACTTGAGAGACGTGCCCGATGGCTCGAGACTTAAATTGAAGATGATGATGAGGATTCCATCCAAATGAAGAATATTATGAAAGTTTGCATTTGAACCCACTCCCGCTTCGAGTCTTTCATTTCGACTCTTCCACTTCACTCACACGGTTGGAGAAGTGACGTCATTTTGGAAGAGGTCGATGATTCTATGTCTTCGATAATTGTTGAACCCGAGGATTCTCTCATAATGGGGACGAGCTTTTAGCACTATTTCGAAACGGAATCGTCTAGTGTTGAGAGCCTTGACCCAATCCCAAATGAGTCTCGAGGATGTATCTCGATAGTGACGTGATTCGCTTTTATGTGATTCTCTTGACATTTCCGAGGTTACTTCAGGGATTTTCTCAAATCCTCTTTTTGAACTCAAAGACGACTATACCTTTTGCGAAGTTAACCCTCTTTTCGACAAAGATTTTGAGTCCGATTCTGAGACCACAACGGAAGTGGTGGATATTGCTAGCTCTCAGAGCACACCACTTGTCCCATCTCTGTGTTCCGACCTTTCTCTCCCGTCATATGATGTTATGCAAGATGAAGAACGTGATGAATCCGAAACTGAAGATATTATGGAGATTGATGAATGGACTAAAGTGGTTGAAGACGATATTCTTGATAATCCGCCTTATGATTCCGATATGGAAGAAATTGACTTATTTCTTGATGATCCAATACCACCGGTATTGAGAGTGACCAAAGCGACGAACAAGATATCCTTTTCTTGAAAGCTTGCTTAATGATGATTCTCCTTCCTCTGTTGAGTCGACCCTCACTTATCCCGTTGAGCCCACATGTGAAGACAAAATCTTTAAACCAGGGATATGCATTGATGAGCCTTTTGTTAAAATCATTTCTGGAGATAAGGATCCTCGGATGGATGCCTTTATTTGTGAGCCTAAACCTCTTATCTTTTACCATGAGCTCCCGTCTTTCTTGGAGTTTTCTCATTTTGATCCTTCATCCTTTCGTCCGCCCGCAAAACCACCGGATGATGGATCCTTCTTACATGATATGCCTTATCCACCCATTTTCTTCTCCACCTAACCCACCCAGTCTCATTCTTTCGGGAATGAGGACACCGTTTTGACCTCGTATCTCTACCACTTCTTTCCCAAGGACAAATGAATTCGGGATGAGTCGGCTAGCTTGTGACTCAAGTGATCAAAAACAATGGGAGGCACCCCATGCTTATCTTTTTCTTCTTTCTATTTTCTAATAAGTGACGTGAAGGGGTTAGCCTCTTCGAGATTGTTTGATTGTTTGTGATGTTGTGTTTAGGATGTTCCCGATATGAAGACTCTCGTGCTCGAAGTTTATCTTTTCTCCACTCGAGTTTCATGATCGATGCTGATGGAAATCCGATATCCTAATCTTATCGACTAACGTTTATCTTTGAGCATACTTAATAAACGGCTTTTAGATTTTCGTTGATACCCTTACTTTTAAACATTGAGGACAATGTTTCGTTCTAGTCTGGGGTAGGGTAATCTTCGATTTGATTTGACCACACTTGCTTTTTTTTCGTCGTGTACTCTCGCAACCCCGTTTTTCCTTAGAAAATGAAAATTTTGTGCAAAAATGTGAAAAATTTTAAAAATTTTTGAAGCTTTTGTTCAGTCTTTTTGATTGAAAAGTTTGCTAGTCTCTTAGATAAGAAGCTATAAAATGCGAATTCTAGCTCACAAGGCCAAGATTTTGCAAGTTTCCATGAGTGACTTTAAATATGCATAACTTTATTTCATTAGACAAAGCATTTGCTAAGTTAATATATGTTTTGACACCTTGTTGACTCACCGGTGAGAGTAGGAATGGAATTTGACTGACCCATGTGTTGAGCCCTAGCTTGTTCCCTTAACCATAGGTAATCTTAAAAAATTATCGGCTAAGCATCCATGATCTCATTATTTGGTATTTTAAATTTGCAGAGATCGAGAAATGATAGAGTTACTTATGAGTTTAGATGCTAAGCGTGGAGTAGTTGGTTCTTTAGAGCCCATCGAAGGTACTTATGGCTTTTGTTCCCACAAAATTGTTTCACCCCATATCTGTCTAATAATAATTAGAGATGTCGAGTTTTTGGCGATAGTTAGTTCTTTATCTTCTTAAAAGAATCTTTGTTTCAAAAATTAGGTACACATCAAGGATCCGTAATAAATAAGCAATAAGTAATAAGTGATAAAGTAATAAAGTTATGAGTCGCGGTGTCGAGGATCGCACTGGATCTTTAGAAGGGATTGAGTGAGGTCTTAGCCTAGCCAGTAGGGATTCTCATTTCATGAAGCCTATAGTCTTGGAATTACCCCGTGAAGCTCCGTAGTTCATAGCTCATACAAGTAAAAGTTCATGTGAAAAAAAAAAATAAAAAAAATAAAAAATAAAGTGATGAAAAATGAAAAAGGTCAAAAGTATAAGTGAATAAAAAATTCCTTGATGTGGACCTCATTTTTGGGACAATGGTTCTTGAGAGAAGGCAGATAACTAATTATCGACTTAGCTTTGTATCTTTATCGGAATAAAAATTATCGAAACGAGAAATTTGAAGAAATTCATTTCTCACAAAAATAAAATCTAGAGGCAAATAGGAAAATGGGAGCAAAAGGTAATTACACAAGTAACTTCCATGGGTAGTGTTAGCATCTAGAGTCGTATGTAACAATGATTTTGGTTTTACGCTTAGTTTGGGAGCTTGTGAAAAATCAGGGACGATGTATTCTATCCGTATGGTCACTTCACACTGTGTTGTGTTTTCTACTCCGTGATCCTAACGTGTCGTTTGAAAAATGTTGGAGTTATTGATCGACATGAAAGTTCAACAAACCGTCATTCATTACCGGAATGTGCTTAATCATAATATCTACATGTGAATTAAAAGGTAAACCGGGCGTTTTTAGAATTAAGGTTTCTTAATCTCTTTTGAGGAATCTTTGCTACTTCTTCATAGGTTTAGTAGAAAGAGATTGAAATCCTTGGTTTCGTATGAGTTGATTGCATTGTGTGAGGACACGACAATGGTCTCGTCTAGGGTATTTTGGTATGTGCTAAAACACATACCTTTTCATTATCAAAATGACCCAAAATAACCAAGAAAGAGCCGTTTATTGCTAATATTTGTGGTTTTCGAGTTTGGCTGCAGTGCATGATATATAAAACACACAAAAAGGAACCAAATCGAGACGAACCGAGCACGAGAGATTAAAGAGAGCTTAAGCCGAGCCAGAAGATCAAAATTGTGCATTTATGAAGATTTTATTCTCCGAGGATGATTTTTGGAAGAAATATCCAAGTTTGAAGAAATGTCAAAACTGGCCCCTCAAGTTTCAAAGATTTGGCGTGGCCCTTGAAGATTCAAAAGTTGCAAATTGGCCCTTGGTTTATTTGGAGATTGGCAAGAATGATCCTTGGAAGATATTTTCAGAATTACATGTTTGGTCCCTGGATTTTCAACATTTGCACTAATGGTCCCTTAATAGCCTAATGGATCCAAAGCTAGTCCAATATATGTCCATTATCCATAACATAAGCCACGGCCCAATAACCTACACCCGGTCCAGTTATCCAAGCCCAAGACCCGGCCTCCCTTTAAAACCTTATACCCGTTATTTTACCCAGGTCAAACCCCCTAATACCCGGTCAACACCTTCAAAATACATTAAATAAATCCAAACGCGCCCTACAGTGTTCCTTCTTCCCAAACGCACCTTTTACCACCAATTTACCACCTTTTACCACCAATTACCCAGCCTCAACCTCGTACTTAGAATCTTCCCATAAACCTGACATGGCAGATAAAGTGCCCACATGGCCAAATGGAAGCACTGGATTGGTCGTGACACCTCACAAGGGTGAATTGAAGCGTGTGATTGGAGGGAGTGACAAGGTGGTGAATGTGTGGCTGTGGATGAGCCTCTAGTATCTTCTGAAAAGGATCCCAAGACTCCAAGGCCTCTCTTTACAGCTATATATACCCATTCATGTCACAAGAGCAAAGTCGTCCAATTTCTTAAGCTTTTAGAGAAATTTTGACCTTGTTAATTTGATGTCATTTACTGTTTTATTTTAGTTGTAATTCTCCGTTTTAGTTTGTAATTTCAGATTTATCAATTGCAAATTCAGTTTTTAAGTTTCAACTTGTCTCATTTCCTTTTCAGTCTTAAATCTATTGTCTATTTCTGTTTTAGCAGTTTATTTCCTGATCATCCAAGCTCATATAAGCTTTTCATAGCTTATGTGAGTTTATTGCAGTTTCACTTTGATTTAATTTCAACTTTTCTTGAAAGTCAACAATAGTCAACATACAAAAGTCAAAATGATTTTGAGTGAAATTCTGGATTTCAGTTGTTAGTGGGTTGATTTTTAGGATTGAATTAAGATTTTCAAATCAGTTTAGGTTAGTTTTCATCAAGGTTGATTATTAAGCTGCTTTTGATTATCATTAAGGGGTGTTTGGATTTTACTTGCTTTTGGAATCTAAATTTCGTTTTCAAGCTGAATTTGATTTAAGCAAGTTTAGATACTGATTTTAAAGGTGTTTCAATCACTATGTTCAGTCAGTTAAATGTTTTGAATGATTTCATTTTGTTCACTATTTTGGTCATATAATTGCTTCTGCCCTTAATAGCTTTTGATCAGCTTAAGTTTCATGTCTGCACATCTGTCCACTGTTAGTCCTATTTAGCTGCAATTTTGGATTTTAGGTCTTTAGTTGGTTGCGCTCAACATGGCACTTTTAGTTTATTTTTAGAATCTGCTACTAGCTTAATGATGTCACATTGTTTTGCCATTACAAATCTGTTTCTGTCATATCAGCTTGTAGGCAAGCTGATTTTGGTTTTATCTTTTCAATTTTATTGCTGAATGATAGCTTCTTAGGGTAGCTTTAGGACTAGATGTAACTCATTTGCCCTTAGATAGAATCCTAGATGCTTTTTAAGTAGCTTATCAGGTCTGCTTTTGTGTTTCTTTCTGTCCCATCTGCTTACTGCATCAGCAACCTTGTGTTCCATATAGCCACTTTTGTTTTGATCTCTAACTTCTTCACCTTAAGTCCAAATTAGCTGAAAATTTGGATATGTAATCTCTGGTTGGTGGTCTACTAATATCTACTTCTGGATTTTCCATTAGCTTCTTAGATAAGCCCTTGGATAAGCTCAAACAGTAGGGGCTAGGAAGCTATTTTGCTTAAATATCAGTTAGCATTAAAACTTGGTAGATCACTGATTCGAGGTTAGGATTAGCTGAATTTAGTTGATATTAGTTAGTCTTAGTATAAAATAGCTTCTGTAGTAGTTTGGTGCATTATAGTGCTTATTTGCTTATTCTAAACTGCTTATTTGGTAATCAGTTACACATCAGCTCTCTTTTCTCTCACATAAGCCTATGTTTTCTTATTTTTCATGGATTTAGAATAACATTTTAGAATTTTCCTGAGTTTTTCATAATTTTTAGTCATTTTTTACTATTTTTCTCTATTTAAAATAGTTTTTAATCATTTTAAAATAGCTTTTATTGCAAATAATTAAGAAAAAGTTCAAAAAAATAATTTTTAAATTTTCCCAGTTTAAGAAAAATATAAAAAGCATAAAAAATATTTTTCCCTATTTTTCCCCTTTTATTTGATATTTTTCACAATTTAAATTAGACTTAAATAGATTTAAATTAATAGAAAATAGAAAAATAATCAGAAAAATACAAAATTAGTTTTGATAATTCTCTTAGGTTATTTTAGATTTTATAAAAATAGGTTTATAATTTTCCCCTTAATTTTCATAATTTCTAGTATTTTAAATTAGTTTTAAAAGTTAAAAATTAGTTTTTAATTCTAATAAATTCCATAAAAATCCTAAAGAATAGTTTTAATTAAAAAAATAGTTTTCAAATATCATTTTTAGTGTAAAAGTAATTTTAGATCATATTTAGGATTTAGATTAGACGTAGTTGCATTTTATTCGCGTTTCGTTTTAATCCCGTATTTGCATTTTAGTGTAGAATTGCGTAGTTTGCATGTATTCTTAGGTTTTCCCCATAGATTCTATTTCCATTTACTTTCCTTATCCCGTAGTTTAGAAAACTTCAAATTATCCCCTTCTCTTATTCAAATCCCGATAATCGCGACGTGAGTTGGAAACTCCATTCAACCCTCGTTCGAACGATCTCTGCTCAAACCTAACACGTTTGAGTTACCCGTATACTACACTTCTATTATTATTGGTTTGTCTGAACTGTTTTAAGTTTCTTACGGTTAGTCATTCACAAGTGGCTAACTTGTGTGAGATAACTTGACGGGTTTATTCATTGAAATCATTAGCCAATTGGCTGGGGATTCCTTGTAGGACCTTGTTTTTACATCAACCTTACGCGTATACCCACGTTACCACAAGATGAACACACGTAAAACCCAAACACAAGATATGCGTAAAGATTAAGAAGAAGAAAGGAAAGTTGTGACTTGAATGTATGATATGTCGTGTATATTAGAGAGAAAAAGATGAAGAGAAAACTTGTATTACTTGAAAGAAAAACACACACAAAACACACTCATGCACACACCTCAAATGACACATTTGAGGTGTATTTATACTACAAGTACATATGACCTAACGGGCTTTGGGATGGTCTTGGATTGGACTTGGATTGGATGACAACTTATACAAGGCTAGCTTAACATAACTTATAGCCATTTAGCTTAGTCCAATCCACGAGCCCGTTGACTATTCTATCACGATATCTAACACACATTACAAAGTTCCTAAACGTGAATGACCATCACTTTTAATAAAAATGTTACGGCTAACAATCTCCCCCTAAGGGGTGGTCATTCAAAAGATGCTCCACTTGAATAGGTCTTTACTCTCCTTGAGCTTGAACTTTGTGTGTTGATATAGAGTAGTCTTGATTCTTTGTTCCTTCATGCTTTGTGAACAGTTAATGTGGTATTCTGCCATTTCTTCAACTTCGTTGGCTAGGTGTCTCCACGTCTTTCTCCACCATGCTCACACTTCTATTTGTCTTTTGGTTACCAATGATGTAGTTCTCGAGTCTTTAAACTTTGTTGATTCTTTGACATTGATGAAGAATCATCTTTAACTTTGTGTTGCCTTTGATTTTGATGAGAACTTTCATGCGTGGTTGTTATGAGCATGTGGAGAATCTGCACGATCTCTTCCTCTCGCGAGTATCCATAAGAAGAAAACATAAAACATGGGTTAGAAGTAATCAAATACTTACAAGTTTGAACTTCGAGTGTGTTAACAAAGATAGTGTGAAAACACGTCTCTAATTCTCACAGGCCGTTTCGAATCGAGTCCCACAAGTGAGATCGATGTACCGAGTACACCTACGCTCGGTGAGTCGAGGTGAGTACACCAAGCATCACCCCACGATCAGTAGACCATTTGAGACACACTAAGCATAATCCACGGAGTTACCGGTGACCTCACTGCCGTGGTCGCTTGATGTTGACCCCGGCAGAATTTCCATTCAATCATTGAGGATCACATTTGTGAAACCTCTCATAAATGTTCTGGCAGATTGCTAAGATCTGCGTAGGACTCTAGAATGTATCACTTGTGTCCTTATTGATGAACAACAAGCGATGAAATGTCACGTGTTCCTATGAGATCTTTTAATGAATCTCGTAGCTCTAGACTCAAATAGTGCTTTTTGGTTTTCCTGAGCGGAGACTAAGGAGAGGGTCTCCTTCTTCTATACCAACGATCTCTAAGAGAAAGCCGATAGATTATGTAGGGTTCCTAGTGAGAATGAAACAAATCCCTTTTAAGAGGAATTGAGTGGCTAGAAGGTTTAGCAAAGGCATCACCTGGGTCCATGACGTCTTTGTCTTCAATACCAGCGTCATCTAAGTGACAACTAGTAGTAGATGAATTGAACCCGGTTTCTGCCCTAAGGTTGATTATGGAGGGCTATTTTTTTCACCCTTTAGCTCCATGACTGTCCTATTGTTGCCATAAAGACCTTTTCTTGAAAATCTCTCAGAGTGTTTATGATTGAAAACATATTTGGAACACTCTGAGAGTTTTATATTTTCAGAAACACTCCCCATTCACATGTGCTTATAAGTTTTGACAGAAATCTGCACATATAAGGTAGAGTTCGCACTTTTTGAATTGATCGGCTCATAATAGACAATTCCCCACGAGACACTCAAGCGTTGCTCAGTTAAAGAGTTCCATTGTCAGATTTTAAGTGACAACTAGCTCTAATAACTAACTTGAAGTTGTAAACACTTCTTGAAAAGAAGGTTAGACCCATGTAAGTTCATGTCTATCACAAGTTTCTCGAAATGGTACATTTACTGACTTTGATTACTCATCAATTCATTGGTTCCGACTGAGTCGAGCTCTTTTGAGATTCAAATACCGATCATTAAACATTTTGATCACATTTTAATCACGTCTTCTCCCTCTCAAAAATAGCATAATCGTGATATTTTTAAATCAACCGATTAAACAACATTTATAGAATCTTTGGGGAGACAAACCGATTTGATTTAAGCATGATTTTGGAACATTTTGTTTTATACCTTTAATAAAGCATAATCAATTAAAGGTTTTAGAGGGAGTTATCTTGAGCACAAAATATTTTGAAAGATTTTGAAAATCTTTTGAACAATCTTGAAAAGGTGCTCAAGATGATGATGATTTCTCACCAGTTTAAATGTAGTGCATTGAGGCGTACACTAGATTTGTTCTTTCAAAAGCACGAGTTTTGGTTTGAAAATAATCAAAAGTCATCATTTTAGTCCGGGTTTCGTACTGAAGTATACGAAAGCCATTTTTAAGAAATTTTTGAGAAACGACATGTTTTGGAAAACATTTAAAGAACTCTCGCTCAAGCATCTATACATGTCCGTATCATTGTTGAATGAAATTTCTAGAAACGCATGAATATCGATTATAATGAGAGACATGTCGAGAAGAATATTTTTGGATTTTTGATTTTTATATTGTTTTAGATTTTTTTTTAAAGTTTTATATTTTTATCTTTTGCTTTTGTTGGTTTTTCAAATTTTGTATTTTGTTTTTCAAAAATATTTACAAATAAGCTTTTGGAAAATCATTTTCAAGAAGATTCGAGAAGACTTTCTTACTCCTCAGGGGTTAGGCTTCGATTCAATTCGTCGAACTAAATCGTAAACCTTTCTTTTAAAGGGCTTTAGTAAATAGATCGGCGAGTTGGTAATCCTTCTCACAAAAATAATTCAACAGTACCTTCTTCCACATGTTCTTTTATGAAGTGATAGCGAACTCTGATATGCTTAGTATTTGAGTGATGAACAGGATTGCATGATATGGCTATGGCACTTTTCGAGTGTAATACATAGGTATTTTATCGAAAGTAAAGCCATAATCTGTGAGTTATGTTTTCATCCATAGAACTTGAGCACAACACGCAGATACGAGACACACGCAGCTCACGGTTGAAAGTGCAAGACAATCTTGTTTCTTTAAAGACCAATAACTTTTCACCCAAAATTGTGCTCCTCCGATGTACTTTTGTCGTAACTTGATCACCTGCGTGGTCCGCATCCTAAAGGAAATTAGATCAATCCGATTCTTCGGATACCAAAGTCCCATGTGAATGGATGTCTCAAAACCGAAAGATCTTTTAACCTCTTTGAGGTGTGTCAGAGGCTTTGCTCGAAACCGTGCTAATAAGCAACAAACAAAATGAATATCTGGTCGACTAGCTGTGAGGTACATGAGAGAACCAATCATGCTCTGATATTTCTTCGGATAGATAGGTTTACCAAACAAATCGGCTCCAATTTTTGGTGATGTTACCATTGGTGTGCCAACAGAGTCACAATTATCGATACCATGATTTTTCAAAATCTCAGTTGTATATTTTGCTTGATTAATAAAAATTCCACGTGGGGATTGATGAATTTGTAAACCAAGAAAAAACTTTAGTTCCCCCATCATGGACATTTCAAATTTGCTTTTCATGAGATTTTCAAGATGTTTTGAAAGATTCGGATTAGTGGACCCAAAAATGATGTCGTCTACGTAAATCTGAACAATCAAAATGTCGTTTTTGCATTTTTGTGTAAACAAGGTAGGATCGACAGTTCCTTTGGTGAAATTGTTTTGAATCAGGAAAGAGGACAGTTTGTCATACCACGCTCTCGGAGCTTGCTTTAATCCATAGATTGCCTTTTTGAGTTTGTAGACGTAGTTTGGATGTTCCATGTCTATGAAGCCTTCGTCGACTCACGCATTACTTCTTCTTTCATAGTTCCATTCAAGAACGCGGTCTTAATGTCCATCTGATAAATCGTGATGTTTTTGTGAGCTGCATAGGCTAAGAATATCCCATCTGCTTCAAGTCTAGCTACTGGAGCGAATGACTCTTCAAAGTCTATCCCTTCTTCCTGTCTGTATCCTTTGGCCACAAGACGAGCTTTGTTGTGAATTACAGTCATCTCTTCATCCCTTTTGTTCTTCCATAACCATTTGAGATCAATGACTGAATGTCAATTGTCTTGGAACCATATCCCAAGAGTCATGTAGAGCGGTATTGGAGAAGTTCCTCCCGTGACGCTTCTATCCATGGTTTCGCCATTGCCTAATGTTCTTCGGTTCAATATTGCTAATTGAGCAAAGGTAAATGCACAAGTCTCAACCAGTGGCAAGTTGGCGTCTCGTATGAATAGGCCTTGAAGGTTCACCAATAACTTGTTCAATTGGGTGGTCTTTTGTCCACTTCTGTGAGTAGAAGGATACCCGTATGTTATAATGATGCGAGTTAGATGGTTCTCGTAAGCTTGAAGATGATTCATTCTGATTCTCAGAGCAACGGGTTTTCAAATAAGTCTTCATCTAACGTTGCATCGCTCTGGTTTTGAGTAGGTTCTTCTTGAAATGATATATTTTGGTTTTGCTCATCAACTGCGGTAAAACTATTTAAAGAATGGAGTTGCTTGGAGTAGATGATGATGTGATGGAGTTGGTGCATTGGTTTCCACCTTTGTAGATGCATCTTCTTGGTGGTGGTAGATGATGTTGAGCGTGCACGGAAGTGATGGTGTGATGCATTTTTCGAAGTTCCACCATAGTATTCATCGAACATTAACTTGAAGAAATTCTCCCATTCTTGTTCATGAGTGTGGCAAAAAAGTTGATGGAGCTCTTTGTTATACTGAGTCCTGAATCGATGTGTCCGTAAGTCTGCGTTTATGGGTTCTAACTGTGTTGATTGGCCATCGGATTAAGCGGTTCTGAGCGAAGTCTCCGAAGCCATCTTTGAAAGTTTATCAAAGTTCACATTCATCGTCTCCAAGATTCTCCTAGTTCTCCTGTTATACACCCATGCCCTCGAGTTCTCAATATCCAATGAAGATTCCAATATCACCTTTAGCTTTCAGTTTTCCTAGATCTTCTTTGTCGTTTGTCGGATAGCACAAAGTGCCAAACACGTGAAAGTAAGAGATATTAGGTTTTCTGTTGTTCACTAGTTCATATGGGGTTTTATTGAATTTTGGATGGATGAGGATCGGTTGAATGAAACAAGCAGGGCAACAAAGATCACCCATAGAAATAAGCTGCACTAGAATAGATTAGCATTGTGCAGCGGCTTCCACAAGAGTATGATTTCTTCTTTCAACTACCCCATTCTGGTGTGGAGTTCTAACAACTTATTTCTGATGAGTTATTCCAACATCTTCAAAATAAGCTCTTAACTCCTGATTTGTGAATTATGTGCCGTTGTCTATTCTTACAACCCTTAATGGAGTTTGAAGAAGTACTTGAATACGCTTCAGAAAGGTGATGATGATTCCTGGTGCTTCGTATTTTGATCTCAGAAACCTAACCCATGTATATCTTGAATAATCATCGACGATAACATGGATATACTTTTTCCCATTAATGCTTTCAACTCTCATTGGGCCACATAAGTCCATGTGCAACATATGCAACTTTTCTTTCGAACTAGGTACGGATTTAGGTTTATATGATGCTCTTTTTCTTTTTCCTTGTTCGCATGATGGACATAAGTGATCCTTGGTGTGTTTGAACTTTGGAAGTCCATTGACGATGTTGTCTTTGGCAAGTTTGTTGATTGTGTCAAAATTGAGATGGGATAGTCGTCTTTCCCACAACCAGGACTTTGTTCCAGATGCTCGTGTCATAAGACATATTGGTGATGAAGAGGCCATTTGGTTAATGTCGATAGCATACAAGTTTGTATCACGATTCCCAGTTAAGAGATTAGTGCCATCCAAGTTTCTAACGAAGCAAGCATTTTTCGTAAAAGCAACCTCTAAATCTGCATCACAGAATTGCCCGACTGAAAACAAATTGTGTCCCAACCCTTCAACATAGTAAACCCGAGTGATCAAATAATTTCCAAAAGGTAGATCTCCATAACCCATGATAGCTGCTACATGATCATTTCCAAAACGTGACGGTTCTATGAATTTCCGGATGAAATTGATCAACAGCTTCAGATTTCGATCATGTGCTTGAGCAACCCGAAGTCGACGATCCAAAGACATATTTCATAACTGCCAATAATGAAGAAGAAGATTTTGGAAACCGTTTTGATTTTGGTTCCTTTTGGTTAGAGGTAAAATCCTGATCACACTCAAAGAATTTATCTACTGGGAAATCAGGTTCATCACTCATTCTACCATTTTGGAGTGTGAAATTTCTACTCGTTGGTTTCCAAATGTCATCCCTAAAGTAAGGACTATGCTTCCTATCAGTAGTGTAAGACCTAAATCTTGCAACTAGTCTTCCTATGGGTTTAGCATAAGTTCTTTTACGAACGTTCTTCTGAACAGGCTTAACATTATCATTCTTAGAAACACAATCATCATGAACATTAGGTAAAGATTTCTTGCAAGTTAAACAAAACAGATTAAATGATTCATTAAACTTAGCAGAGTTCATAGGTTCATTACATACCAGGATGAAATGTCTTTCTTATTACAAAGCTGTAAATTCCTAGGGTGTTCTTCTACTTTCTTCTCTTTATTCAAGCTACTACTCTTAGATGCAAAAGAGACTCTATTGTTCCTTGTATTGCTCTTAGGATTTAGTTTGCTGCTCCTAGAGGTGCTTTCTAGTCCTCAGAGAAGGTAAGGCACATGCATTAGGATTCACATTTTTATCAAGAGAAGTGGTTTCGGCTTTCCTAGTCTCTTTAGAGTGCTTTTCTAAACTTATGTCGTTTGTTCCATATGGTTTAGATGTGGGGGCAGACGCATTAGTGGTACTCATCCTAAAAAGGCCAGGTGCTAAGACTTTTGGTTTTTCATATTTTTCATTTTGTTTAGGCAAGGCAGGTGGAGTGACTGATTTTGATAAATCATTTTTCTCATTGACTTTTAGAGGAGGCAGAGAAATAGACATTTTTGGTTTGAAAACCGGTTTGGGAACATTTGCTTTCTCCTCAGTCAATGGTTTTGTAATCTTAGTATCCACTGCCTTTTTTTTTGACATTCCAACTGAGCCCTCAAAAGATCATTTTTCTCTTTCATGTCATTGTAGGCACGCCATACTCGATAGTTTGTCATACTTGCATTCCTCAGTTTTGATCAAGTTGTTAAAATATGAGACATTTTCTTTTTCAAGTTTTTCAAGAGCTTTTTCATATTTTGAAACAATTTCGAAGTCTCAGACGAGTCTTTCATGATCTTCAAATGAATATGTTTGTAAGATAATGGACATAATATCAGAGTCAGAACATCTTCAAGAGAGAATCATTTAAATTTTCCAAAACTTTGATGTGTTCAACATCACATTATTGTCTTTATCGTGATTTATGGTCCTTGACAAAGTCAACGTTTTTCAAAAATGCTTGTTCAAAATGAATTACCCTTGAATTGATGTTATTCATTGAGGAAATTTGAGTTTCAAAAAACTTTTATTTTCATCATCAAAACTAGAAAACCAGATGTTAGTTGTAATATTGGTTTTAGATTTGACAATCTCTTGAAGTCTCCCAATTCTAGTTTTAACATCATCTAAAATGCTTCTGGCATCACTTGTATTAAAAGGATTGTTTAAAGACATTTGTTCCATGTTTAACAATGATTTTGATTCAACAACAGGTTTTGAAACTGGTTTAGAAACTTGTTTTGAAACAGGTGTTGACTCTTTGCTTGAAATACTTGGTGTGATGGAAAACTTTGACTCTTCTTTTTGTGTAACAAAAGTAATTCCAGAAAGTTTGTTCCATTTGTTGTAGTCGATTGGTTTGATTTCCTGATTTTTTTGTTTCATTTTAGATCTATTCTCCTCAGATAGTTCTAACGTTTCAAGAGAATCACGAACAATTATGGGTTCATGTAAAGCTTTTCCATTGTTCAACACATTCCGTTCTTTCTGAGCTTTCTTGAGGAAACAAGGAGGTTTGTTACCAAGAGCCATTTTTGGTGTTGTACAAAAATCTGATTTGTTTGATTAATCAAAGATATGGTTGATTTAGCTGAATGACCCGTTGTAACAAGCAATTTTTTCAATTTTTTGATTTTTTCATCTTTATCAAGAATTTCATCAAGAACAGAATCTTCTCATTTTGAAAAATCAGCAATCAACTGCTTCTTCTCTTTTTCAAGAGCAGAAAAAGTTGCCATTTGTTTAGAAAGTTGGTCATTTAGATCAGAAATTTCCTTGTTTAAAGATTTTATTTTCACGTTCAAATTCACATCAAGTGTGTCATACTTGATTTGCAATTGTTTTTCTCTTAAAACAGAATTTCAATAACCGATTTCTAATTCTGACTCTTTGTTTTTGTGAAATTCAAAAGCTTTTGCATTCTCTTTGTACCTCTCAAGCTTAGTGGTCAATTTCTCATTTGCGGCCTTAACATCGCGATTGACCTTTTTAACTTTCTCAATAATGTTTCAAATAAGGCATGTGTTTCCTCATCAGTCTCAGTATTTTGTGCCACATAGCCTCCACTAGGATCCACATCTGGAGTTTCAGAGTTAGTATTGCTACAACTCGGATTGTCCAGTTATGTATCATAAGTAGGTGCTGGCGTCACGAATCGTCGTTCGTTATGAGTAAACACATCAAATATGACATTGTTATAGCATGGATCATTGATTGGTACCTCGGATACGTGATTGGCATCATAAACGGGAGGCGTCGATCAAATAATGTGACTTGGCTTCCTCAAGATTTGCCATGAAGATGCAGTTTGCATTGATGTCCTCTCGGTCTTCCAAATCATCCATAATAGCTATAAAGTCATGTTCCTCGACTCAACTAAGTCCTCGCTTGTTCCTTTTGTACCAACATGATAGCTTTCTCAAGATACGCAAGATCCTTTTTTACTTAGTAGGACAATTCCTTGACATGTGACCCACTCGACAGTTGTAACACGAACCGATTAGCCCGATTCACATTTCCATAATTCCCAACGACTGAGCCGCAACATTCCCATTTCGATTACCCATCGTTCTATTCCTAACATTCGCCTCCATCTGATTTCCAACATTCACCCAACCGATACCTAATACGGAACCGCTGATTACCCATGTGAAAGTAGCATATCCGCTGATTCCAATAACTCCAACCATTTATCCTTGATGACCCATATTCAAACCCGGCTATGCAATTTTCCTGTTGAATGTTTGATGAAACTTTGTTGTTGTTAGTTGGTGTGGAATAGCGACCTGAATGCTTTAGTCAAAAAGCAAATGCAATTGACAAAGCTTGTTCTTGTTCGGTTCAAGATCGTGATTCCTTGTTCTTGGTATTGTCGATACTGTTGTTGTTGTTGTTCTTATGGATAGAATTGTTGTTGAGGGATAACATCTTGTGGTTGTGGAATGTATTGCTGCAAGTTGTTGTTAGTGGAAGATGATGAAGCTTGTTGTTGTGAGTTCACTGGAGTTGAGTCTTGCAATGAGTGCCAATGGATCATGATTCTTTGCCAATCTTTCTTCCCGACTTCATTCACTTCATTCTGGTTTTGTTTCATAAAATCGTTGAGTTGATCAAAGTTCACCTGATGTAAGTCTTTTGTTTGGTTGACATTAGTGACATATCGTCCCCATTCTTCTGGAATATTGTTTAGGAATTTGATGTTACTCACGATAGTTCTGGGTGCCAACTTGTTTCTGATAAGCTCATTCATCAAAGTGCAAAACTTTCCATAGTAGGATTCAATGGATTCTCCCGGAGTATAAACTTCCCATGCAGTTAGCTTTGTTTCTCCGTGTCTTGTTGACCAATTTCTTTCCATAACAAAGCCGCTCTAACACGCTCCCACATATCGAAGCAGCTTTCACAATCGTCTACTACAAAAAGATGTCTCTTGGAAACCCTAGTAAGACAATTTGAATTGCCATGTCATTTGCTTCGACTTGCTTCATCCTCTTCAGTATTCTGATTCATTTTAAGCACGAAAAGATTAGGGGATCGAGGTGTTGCATCGTGATTTCAAGGTCTTGGACTTGTCGAGGCTTGAAGGGTCCATTCTGAATGGATTGAATCATTAGTTTTCCATTAGGTTTGGTCTTGATATAGCGGAGCATACGACTTGTCCATTGAAGATATCCACCTTTTCTAGCATAGAGGACCGGTTTTCAGACCGGCCGCATGAATGTCTTGTTGAGTTGCCATTGATGAAGGTATGTTATGATAGAGTTGATGTAGGATCGATTCAACGATAAAGGAGTTATGTTTGATGAAGATTAAGCTTGGTTGTTGTAGTGAAAATTTGGTCTAAAAACTTAAAACCTCAATAACTTCTCGTCAGAGCGCTTTTTAGGACTTGAAGGTTTAGTTCATTCGGGCGGTTTATTCTCCTCGCTCTCACAAATCGCTTTGATGGGTAGAAATAAAACGGAGTTACTTCTCAAAAGTTATGGCCGCTTGAAGTTTTGCTCAAAATCTTACTGTAAACCTCGTTCTGCTGCGTAGAATCGTTGCTTATGCGTAGATTTCCTAATACGTAGGATTCCTTATGCGTAACCCTCCCAGCGAAGATGATGCTTTGCGCGTAGACCTGCACTTACGCCAAACTTAAGGTTAAACGTAGTTTATGCGAAACTTTATTGACAAGGATTTAAAATGTACCTTTGAGGGGTCGTTTAAGCCCTTATTTGATCACTTTTGTATCCATTATTGCTTAATATCGCCTTTTCACTTTTAGGTCTCTGAAGGCAACCGGTGTAATGGCACTTATTTGGATCTAAAAGGCGATATATGAAGAAAATGGCCATTCAAGAATCGAGACACTCAAGCCGATAAATTATAGGGACTGCCACACGCATCAGGACGCGGGAGGAAGTTGTGACTACCGTAAGAAAATTGTTGTTTTTGAGGACGGCTCGGGCTTTAAAAAGAGAGGCCATCGCAATCAGACGGCTTAGATTCAATCCGCAGACGACGCCGGGAAAGCTAAAAGAGGATCTGCCACAAGCATAAGGTGTCACCGTCGCAAGATTAACTTGCCAAGACGAAAACCCTAATGACGGTTACACTACGTAATGCCACAAATCATAAGGTTACTTCGTCAGCACATGTAATCTTATATATGAATCCAAATTTTCAGCTTTTAGAGTAGTCTTTTGGGTAAACTTTGAGTAAAACCTAAACCAACCAAGGTCGATTTTTAGGTTTTAAACCCTATCTTACACCAAGATAAGTTGTTTACTTCATTAATTTAATTATGTCTTCAATTATTTGTGTGTATGCTTGCATGTTCTCCATGTCCAACTAATTTACTTGTGTGTTTGCTTAGGAATATGAAACTTAATTATTGAATATTGATTGGTTGTTTCTTATCTTAGTTGATTAATGATCTAGTAATGCGATAGGTCATTCGTTGTGTACTTAATGCGATAGGTCAAATGCTTGTATCGAGTCATAATGGATGTTTTGCAGAAATTTTTCCAGATTCTAAAGATATAAATTTTCCAGAATTTTTCCAAAACGCAGACCGCTTTTTCCAGTAAAATCGCACCGCTTTTGTCGATAACCGACTCACAATAAAGATTGCAACCGACCTGGCCGAAGGAATAAAAACATCATATCACTTTTTCTCGTTTTTTGAGCCACTTAAAATTTTTGGAAATTTCCGTGTCTTAATTTCTTTAGAAATGAAACATCCATTCCACAAGCATTATATCCTAGTTTAAATCGAGTCTTATATATTATTGGTCACGATTTACGCGGTTGTTTCGCTTGTTTTCTTCAAGGTGCGTGTTTGTTTATCAAAAAAAGAAGATACATAAAGTTGGAGGAGCTTTTCACGCATACATTCTTCTTGGAAAGGATTTAACCACTACTTCTCACACACGGATCCTACCGAAAGCTAATCGGAGTACTAGTTTTCTGCTTTAATTACCTTCTTTTTATCATAACTTTGATACTTGGGGAACATTGGGGACAATGTTCAGCCATGTGTAGGAGGAAAATAAACGGAACTTTGAAACTATGCTTATCCTGATTATTTGCTTTCATTCAATTGCACTTTTGTACTAAACCATGAGAAAATGTCGGTTAGGGTAATTTTGGCACCAAATTTAAAATTTTTCATAATATATATGTTGGATATTGGATTTCACAAACACATCAAACCATTAACACAAGTGGGCGTATAAGTGGAATTCTAGAGAGAGAAAGTTAGAGGTTTAGGGAACTTAGTGAGAGAAAGTGAAAGATATTATTATGAGCTCCAACTCTCTACCTTGGGAGGTAGAGAGTATTTATAGTCTTACATAAAACGCCACACAACGGCGATGATCGTGCATACAGTGGGTAAAGACCCGTCCGTCCTCCACGGTGTTACTTAACTAAATACTACTTAACTAAATATAACTATGACTACGAGCATTCTAACGATTACATATACTTGAGGTGACCGACTCTTTAATACGGGGAATTTCTAATTCCTAACAATCTCCCCCTAAGGGAGGTCACCTCAACCATATACTAAAATGACATTGAATACAATCGGATATTACATTAACAATTGATCTTGCATTCTTGATGTAGTACTTGCTCAAGCTCAGAGTCATTGATTCCACTCATTGCATGTTTGGTTAATCCAAGTGGAGGTCTTTATCGATCCACGGATAATAATGTTGAGCCGCCTGAGATCACTAATAGAAAATCTTCGATACATCCATTGTGATTTGGTATTATGTGATGATGTGACTTTCAGACCGACATGCTCACATTCTGATCATGATATCTTCTCATCGTGAGTAGCGAAGCATCGTTGATTCATGATATTGGCGCAGCAGCGTAAGCATGGAGATAGAATATCAGAGTCATTGATGCACCAATCATGATATCTTTTGATATGAATGTGTTGTGTGAGCATGCGGCTATGGATTGACCGCTTCATTCCGACACCAGAACGCCGGGTGTACCGCATAAGACAGCTTAGCATAAAGCGCACGAAAGTGTCTTTGATCACTTTCGATGAATTGAGGTACACGCCCAGTTCCCTCGCTGATCGCATAAGCAATCGCCTGCGGATCGTATAATTCAAGAATTTCCTCGATGGTTTCGCAATGCCTAGTCGTTCTCAAACCGAACGCCTCAAAGAAGACAACACGGAGTGAGTGAACCAAATAATACCAATGATTGATGAAAGAGATTTGAAAAACAATCGTGTATTGCTCAATAGAAATTGTTTTTGCAATATAACGAAGGTTTTAATGAAAATCAATTATCAATCATAAAACACCTTTTGATTTGAAAATTAGTACATACCGACGCGGCTAATGAAAAGAGTTTTAAAGCACAAAGACCGTTTTTCAAAGGTATCCGCCAATCCATAACCAAACGGATTGATTCAAAAGATTGAATCGCCCCATTGTTTCGCTCGCTTGTCACATGGTTGATCTATAATAGATCTCACATGCCACCTACCAGAGCTTGTTAGATGTTGGCTCCAAGGCTTTCCATCTTCGCTGAATATGTAAACACATCACTGATGTTCGCAATACCACAAGGATAATGCGTAGGACTCAAGATATAATCTCTATTTCCACATTGTGTGAAACAGAGAGTCTTCATTGAAAGTGTCCTAATGAGATTTATTGATGATCTCGTGGCTCTAGACTCAATTTGTGCATATTTGGATCCTATATCTGAGACTAGGGAGAGGGTCTCCTCCTTCAATATCAACAATCTCTAAGAGAAAGTCGATAGATGTCGTTCCCCTGAGAGAATGAAACAAGTCCTTTTAAGAGGAACTTGAGTGGTTTGGAAAGTTGCAAGTAAGGCCACCGGGTCCATGACGCCTTGTCTTCAATACCGATGTTACCATCAAGAGCATATGAATTGAACCCTGCTTCTCTAAGGTTGAATATATGAAGGGCTATTTGTTTTCACCCTTTTCTCATTCAATTCTTTTTAATTCTTCAACCCCTTCGGTGCTTACCGAGACTTCATAGCTAGAACCTTGTTGGGTTTATTCCAAAGACTAGCTGTTTTAGTCCAAGACTCTTCCCATATCTTTTTTTTCTCCTTTTATCATCATACCTAAGAACTCTACACTAACTAGTGGATAGTCCCCGGTAGATCCTCCTGCTCAAGCGGATCATGGGAACACATACCTAACCTTATCGTACTTATATCACCATACATAATGTAAAGTTGGTCGGTCTTTTTGGTATTGTTCATCCGCCATAAAACCATTTGAAAAAAAAAATCAATCCAGATACTTATGATATTTTATCAAAGCATTTTGTACCAGAATTGTTTTTGATATTTTTAGAAGAAGAACTCCCCTCAACATGTGAATCAAGTATTTGAAATAGTTTTCCACACGGAGGCAAGAGAAAGAATTAACTTCTTTGATTACCATTTTAAAAATATCAACATCACTTCCCTAATCGAATCAAGTAGATAAAGCATTTTGGGAAGGATGAGGTTTTCATGATTTTGCTCCCTCAATATGTGCCTCGAGATTTGAAAAGAGTTTTGCACATACTAGAGGGAACCCCACCTGAGATAAGTTATCACGTATCAAATCATAGGTTTAAGATAGATGCTCCCCCTCAACATGTGCATGGAAAATTTGAAATCGCTTTGTCATGTGGGAAGGAGAGCTTGTACATCCTTATAAAACCATTTACCTAATTATCAGCTTAAATCCAATTTAAATCACACATTCTCCCCGATCACAATTATCAAATCATTTGAGATTTGTGATCTCTTATAGATTTAAATTGATTTTGAAAGCTTTTAAGGAGAATTGTGACTTGATTATGAAAGCGCTTAACCGATAATGATCGGATTCAAAGACTTTAAACTCCATTGATAAAACATGCATGAATATCTTTTGAAAACAATTGAATGCCAAATAACTTTTTAATTTAATTGAAATCATACTTCCCCTCAATCAATGACATAGGTTGTTGATTGAGAGATTGATATTTTGACAAATAAGTCCGGATGATTATCAAAAATAGAGACCGAAGTTATTTTTCAAAGCAGTTAGTTTTCAAGCAGATAAATGTTTAAAGAATCGAGCATGGAATTTTGAAAACATGATAAAGTACTCTGTTCTTTGAAAAACGGGTTATGCTCTGAAATGACAATAAACCATTGTTTTCCTTCTCCCAAAAAATTTTTGATTTTTTTTTTTTGGAATTCGAACAACATCTAAAGTCCCGTGTCATTCTTTGAATGACAACACAAAGACCGTAGATATTATCGAACCGAGAAAAACACATGACAAAATGACAATATTTTTGAAGATTTTTCGAATTTTTCAGATTTTTATGGATTTTGAAGGTTTTATAATTTTGTATTTTGATTTTCAAATAGATATATACAAGAGATAGATGAAGATAGACCTTTACTCCTCGTCTTCCTCCCCAAGACGCTTGAGTGTTTCTGGTTGAAAGCTTTTCAAGCCTAGTCGAGGAAGTATGAACTCAAAACGTTCTCTTGGAAGAGCTTTGGTGAAGATGTTCTAACCGATATTCGGATCTCACAAAATAGAGTTCCACCACACCTTTTTCCACTTGTTCCCTGATGAAATGATGTCGAATGTCATATGCTTTGCTTTGAGTGTTGAACGTTGTTGCAAGAGAGAGCAATAGCACTTTTATTATCACAAAGAGAGAGGATTTTGTTGAATATAAAGCCATAGTCAGATAATTGAGATCTCATCCATAAGACTTGAGCACAACAAGATGACATGGCTATGTATTCAAATTTCGTAGAGGAAATAGAAGTACTCATTTGCTTCTTTGAAGACCAACTCACAAGCTTATCACCCAAAAACTGAAAGCACCTCCGACGTATTTCGACGAGTATCTTGACATCCTGCATAAGATCTCCATAGGTCGTTAGTGACATACGTGGTCCTTTCGTACCAAAGTCCCATATTGATGGTTCCTGGAGATACCGAAAGACCCGCTTAACCGCTTCAAGGTTTTTAGTAGGCTTAGCCTCGGTATCTAGCACACATGCAAACAAATGTAACAAGAAGATGTCCGTCTACTAGCCGGAGGTACATCGTGGATCCAATCATACTACGATATTTTGTTTGGTCAATCATGATCCCCGAGTGGTCCTCATCTAGTTTGGTTCGATCAATCATGGGAGTGTCAACAGGTCACTTGAATCAAATCCAAATTTCTTTAAGATCTCAGTTGCATATTTAGATTGATTTATGAAAATGCCTCCTGGACTTTGTGAAATTTGTAATCCCAAGAAAATGACATTTGTCCCATCATTGACATTTGAAATTTTGAACTCATTTCATTTAAAAACGATCACATTCCATTGGGTCGGGCAAAAATAATATCATCAACATAAATTTGAACATGAGTTAAATGTTTTGCGACTTCCCGGTGAACAATGTTGGATCAACTGCCCTTTGCTAAATCCGGTTGATAGAAGAAACTTTGACAACGTATCATACCATGCCCTTCGAGCTTGCTTTAAACCATAAAGGGCCTTCTTCAAACGATAAACGTGAGTAGGATGCTCTTGATTCACAAATCCTTCAGTTGGCCGACGAGACGACTTCTTTAAGATCTCCGCTCAGAATGCCGCCTTTACATCCATCTGATAGACTACCATGTTCTTACTTGCAGCATTAGCCAAAAAGATTCTAATTGCCTCATTTGAGCACAGAGCAAAAGATTCTTCAAAGTCTATACCTCCTCTTGACGGTATCCTTTAGCAACTAATCGAGCCTTGTTCTTCAACACATCACCATGCTCATCAAGTTTCACTTTGAAGATCCATTTAGAGCAATAATCATAGCACAAACTGGAGTGTACTAATTCCCATACATCTAGTCGATCAAACTCATGAATTTCATCTTGCATAGCATTGAACCAAATTATCTTCATTCATGCGCGTTTTAACATCTTTTGGTTCGATCTTAGAGAGTACTGAGTGAAGAAGCACCATAAGGCATCGTTGCAAGTTGTTTCCGTTTGGATACCGGACGAGAGGGATTTCCAATGATGTTGTCTAATGGATGATCGTGAGTCCATTTTCTCAGGTGTTCATGTGGTAGTTGTTGGGACTCAAGTAGCGAGTCGATGTCTCCAAGAAGATGGTTCATGAAGATTCGTGAGCAAATATGTTTTCAAACGGAGCATCTTCAAGAGTAGCAAAGGGATTAACTTCATCATTGATGCTGTAAACATTTCCATGATGTACATTTGAAGAATGATGATTTGTTGATGAGACAAGGATCGACAGAAGGCACTTCTTGACTTAAAGATATTGAGACCGAGGGATTGACTTCATTCATCGAATATGAGTGCTCTCGTTGTGGGATCAACACCTCATTAGAACTCGGATCATAAAGTTCATCAAACATAGGATCAAACAATTTCTTTAAATCATCTTCGGATGGAGGTACATATGGAGTTTCTTGAGAAGAGTTTGGAACAAGGGATGAACCAATGGGACTGATTTAGTGCGGTCCGTGAATCAATTGTCCGGAGCCATTTGACCCGTACCATCAAACGTAACGGAATTGTTTCCATGATGTTTCGGTTCTTTTGTTGTAGATTCTAGATCCCTTTTTGTTTGGTGCATACCCTACAAATACTCCAATGTCTGCATTAGCTCTAAGTTTGCCTAAGTCTTGACCCTCATTAGTTGGATAGCACAATGCTCCAAACACACGAAGGAAGAGAGATTAGGTTTTCATTTGTGACAAGTTCATATGGTGTCTTTCCATGAAGCATGAATCGTGAACGATTTTTGTGTGTATGCATGCGGGCAATAGCTTCGACCAGAGAAACATTGGAACTTTGAGTAAATCAAAGATTGTTCTAGCGGCTTACAAGAGTTCGATTTCCTTTCAACTACACCGCTCGCTTGAGGAGTTCGTGGAACACTTTTTGATGGTGATTCCAATGCTTTCATAAAATTCACTAAGTTGTTTGTTAACAAACCTGCCCATTGTTCGTCCTGATAATTCTGACGGCTTTTGTTAAGTCGAACTCGCAACTGCTTGATGAGTTTGATGATGATATCAGGAGTTTCATCCTTTGTCCTTAAGAACTTGACCCATGTGAATCTAGAGTAATCATCAACTATAACTAACACATATTTCTTCCCAAAGATATTCTCAGACTCTCATTGGTCCACATAAATCCATATGAATTGTATGAAGAACTTCTGTGATAGAGTTAGTAGGTTTGGTTTTATGGGCATACTTCTTGCTTTTTCCCAATTGACATGTTGAACAAAGATGATCCTTTTCATACTTTAGTCGAGGTAAACCTACAACTAAGTCCTTTCGGGAGAGATCATTGATGGTGCCGAAGTTCAAGTGATTGAGACGACGATGCCATAACCATGACTTTGTTTTGAAGCCTTTGACAGCAAGCAAATTGGAGAAGACTTCATCATATCTTCTATAGAGATGGTGTAAAGATTTGAACCACGAAGTTCCTCTTAAAGTTCCTTACCATCAAGTTCTCTAACAAAACAAGTATGTTTTCTGAAGGCTACTTCTAGATCGGAGTCACAGAATTGACCGACAGAGAACAGATTATGACCAAGACCTTCCACATAGTATACTCTAGAGATAACACTATCACCAACAACATAATCACCATAACCCATAATTGACCAAATGATCATTACCGAATCTAATCGTCTCCGATGAATTTGCTCACGGTTCATGAGCCGCGACCGTCTCCAACATATGCTTGGAATAACTCGAGTCCAGTACCACGTAATCGATTTGAACGATCCGCAGCTGAACACGCACAAGAATGGATAATCGATAATTGGGATCCCCATGCAAGAATGGGTTCCACTTGGTTAGTAACAGAAATTGGAACACCCACATCGTAAACGAAACATCCATATCGTAAGTAGAAGCAATGGAATCATTGGGAATAGATGCAATGCCGGTCCAGATTTGACCTATTCAAAGTATGTTCACTTTTAAGGGAATAGTTCTACCAAGAGGCATCCATTTTCTAGTGGGCATAATCTTAGCATGAGAACAAAACCATTATTCTTATGGCCAAAAGGTATCCAATAATAACCTATCTTTATAAAAGTTCTTCCTGGTTTCCAATCGCTTTCTAACAATCTTTCGTTTTTGCCTTTTGCCTTATTTGCACGATTATTAGCATTAACAATTTTAACTGGCATTTGACAGCATTAGACAAAGCATTCACACCACATTCATGATTAGCAATGAATCAGCGCACATCATTACAAGGTTTGCAAATAGTATCGAATTATTAATTACAAGACGTTTAAGGCTAATACTAGAATCAACACGATTCGCTTTATTCAACTCAAGCTTAAAGTTCCTAGATTGGTCTTCTACTCTCTTCCAATGCACATTCTTAGCTTGCAAGGTCCTATCATTCCTTGTATTGTCTTGAGACTTTGACCGCCGCTTTAAAGTCACCGATTACCCTCAGTAGAGGAATGGGAACATTAGTTGGTTGATCTAATTTTGCATTCCCTAACTTGATGCAAGGATCTCAAGTACTAGAAGGCACATTAGTGTATACTTTCTTAAGACTGTGATTTGAGCTTTTTGCAGCACACTAAAGTTCACTTTCTTAGCACTAACATATCCGAATCAACTACTTGAAGGCACATTAGTGTTTCCTTTCTTAAGACGGGCATAGAACGGATTTCTCGCTTGGCACTAGGCATAGAACAAGGCATCACACCTTTGCCTTTTGCACCTAAGGTTAAGGATTTGGGACATGTTGCAATTACACATTCTAGCAACTCTTGAGATCGCTTTGGCCTCGAGGCAAGCAAACCTAATTTCACTATCAAGAGGTTTGTTAATGAAATCCTCTTCGACAATCTCACGGAGACATTCTAGACTATCCTTAAGGTGAGCACAAGATTCATGAAAAGCATGTTCATTATTCCTAAGATGAGGAGGAATATATTTAACGCCACAAAGGTATTTGCAGCCTAAGGGTGACTTTGAGACAACATTCTTATTGAAAACAAGTGGCAGCTTCCCATTTCCCGACTTCTCGATTCTCAATTTCCTTTTGTAAAGACGTTATTTTTCTGTTTTGGTCACGGTGACCTTTATTGAATCATATAACTTTAAAATGTCGCTTAACCTTTTCTTTTCTTCTAGAAAACTCTCGTTTTCCTTTGTAAGGCATTAACTAAGTTTTGAAGATGAAAAGTTTGAGAATTCTCGAGAATCAAGGAGGAGGCATTGGGAGCCTCGCATATTGTTCGCTTGACCCTTTAATTGAGAGATTTGGGCTTTCAACTTTCTCGATCGTGTTGCAATCGAGCTTGAATCTGCTCATCACGTTTGTTAATTTGAAAACTCGTGATCAAACTCGAGCATCGAAGATGTCTTGATATTTAAAGTTTTGACATTTTCTTTAAGATGTTGATATTTTAGTTGTAAATTAAAATGCTCAACTTCTAGTTTAGAAAAATGTTTAACCAAATTGTCGCGGATCATCCAGCTTCATTTTTCTCTTTTTTAGAATTAGTTTTTCAAGCTCAATGACACGCATCAGACTTTCAGTAAACGATAGTTCATGAAATTTGGAAGCATTAATAGAGCAATTTGAAGCGTTGAAAAGATATCTTGAGCAAATCATTCAGTAATAAGAGTCTCATTTAAGGTATGCAAGTTCTTCCTCTCAATCTCATTATATTTTAGTGCACGCCCATAATCACTAACTTCAACTACCATTGCATCAAATTCCTTTTCCATTCCCTTAATATCGCTTATCCCCTTTTAAGACTCTCAAAGTGATCTTAGTAAGTTTAAAGAAAGGCATGACCTCAGTTAAATAACATTCTTTCATTTGCTCAAAACCCTTTCTCCTTCCGTTATACCAGTGGGTGTGATCCTTTTCTTGCAAGTTTTCTCAAAATCAACAAATAGTTGAAAATAAACATATTGGCTAATTTAGGTCTTGCTTTTAGTGGCAATTGTTCTAGGAACAAGATGCATTGGTGTATTAGGAGGATACACACGCCTAGGCATTTTCCATAGGAGGGTTTGTTTCACAATAATTTTCAAATTTATCTAAATCCTTTTCCGTAAAACTTGTTCGGGAGTCAACAATGTCCGAGGCTTAAACATGTTCAAGGAAATCCAGCTCCTTCTTGTAGTCATGGGAAGTGATAATTATTTTTTTCTCTTTGCATTTAGGATCATCTAATTTTTGTTCATCCTTTCCCTAGTGACTTCATCCTTTCTTATCTTCCTCGCACTCAACGCAACTAGGTTTCGTCAGGTTTAAGAATCTCATTGCCATCATAGATCACACTTTGAGCTTTTAGCTATCTTCCGTGACTCGTGGTTGGTTTATCAATAATGGGAACACTATGCTTATCGCTTAAAACTCTATGCTTAGTGACCATGTGAGCAATTTGAATGGTGTTTCCTTGTACGTACAACTTGTTTTCAAGTTTGTTTTTCAAAGTTTTCAGATTAGAAAAATCTCTTAAGAGTTTTGATTCCTTTGCATTAAATTCTTGCTTAAGCATTTTCACATTTTCTTGAAGTTCTTTTTTTTTAGCAGCTTTTAGAAAGTTTTTCTTGCAAGGAATTTAATTTTGTTTCAATACTTCTTCTAAAATTACTTTTCTAATGATTGTACGCACTTGGTCATCCATTTCGCCACGCAGTGGTCAACTCAAATTTTGCACGTTGTTCATAAATAGCAACACGTTATTTATAGGCATTTAGTTCAAATTACATAATCATCAAACATATGCGTATTCATCAAAAACATAGTCATTGTTGATCGCGGAAGATGCATCACTTGGTACAATCTCACTTTCACTTTGTTTCACATATTGATCATATGGGACAATATTGATATTACCCATATTTTCAACATTTGATTCAATAGTTTCAGTTGATTGTACTTTGTCATGCATCTTTGCACATCAAGATCATCAGATAGTTTTAATACCTCGAGATGAGTCTTTGGATGGGCAGCCTTGTGGTGAAGAAGAGACCTTGGGAGAAACCATTGGAGAAATGCTAGCCATAAAATTGTGTGTGTGCAGAGGTCCATCATCCACATCGTGAGTCGTATGCATCACAATCACTTGAAAGGCATTCTCGATGATTGTGACCTATCCCTAATAGGCCGCTCATCCACATCTGCATCATAGGTCTTGGCATTGCCCTCACCTAGAAACAACAATTCCTCTTCATCCAAAGCAGCACCATTGTCCCGAGCTTGACTAGCAAAGATCTTATCGGTAATCAAAGATTCGTGGACGCTTGAGATGTGCGCTTGCAATGTGTCCTCACCACCACGCTTATAACATTTGATTGGCTTAGCTTGACCTTGGTTACCATTCCTTCCTCGATTCTGATTGCCAACATAACCTCTACCAGCTCCACCTCTTCCCCATCATACCGCCTTCCTCGAACCGTTGCACCACTATCCTTCCATCTTTAACAAAGGGCTTGATTGCGGTTAGATGTCGCTCGAGGTTGTTGTTGGTTTGTGGGAGAGAATTCATGTTTTGACTAATCGGAAGAGCTAGTTGATTAATGAAGTTACCCACGTGTGCATCAAAGATCGCCTTGTTTGAACATAGGATCAGGAATGAGTTTGTGATTACCATTACCCATGGGTATGACTTGTGAAGCTTTGGTTGTGATTCATGTTTGAGTAGATGGAGTCATTAGACGAGCTTCTTGTCTCCCTCGTTGGTTTTGAACTGATTGAGAATCAATTTTTCAAACATAGCATGTCTCTCATTCTGACGGAGGAAGGCATAGAGTTGCTCATAGTTTGTATTCTTCAATCCTTTAGTGAGCTTCACAAAGGTGACAAACTTGTGCCATTCGGGATTCATGTTGTTCACAAATTTTGAGTTCAAATGAATGTTAGGCATAGTCATTCCGATGTTCCTCATGTCATTCACTAACTTATGAAATCTCACATAGTACTCATAGACATTCTCATCAGGTTTCATCTTGAAGTGTTCAAATTGGCCATAGAGTTGGGATTCTCTGCCTTCCATAGTTAATTCTAACCTCGGAGAAGCATCTTAACATTATCCCAAACCGCCTGCTTGTTGTGATTGATCGGCTTGTAGATGTCTTTAGGAAGACCTTGAAGAACAATGTTTGAAGCCCTGATATCCGCATCGAATCTCTTTTTCTCCTTATCATCAAGCTCATCATACATTTTAGGTCCGTCCATTCCGTAAACAGGAGTACCATCTTCATTAGTATCAAGTATGTCTCTAGTCGCCTCAACTCGATATGGTCCTTCATCAATGGATTTGAGAATGTTGACACCATTTTCCTTTCCAAGGCGCATAACTGATTCGTTGAGCCCAAGAATCAGAGGTCACTGGCAAGCATGGGTGGATCTAGTATTCGACCACCGCTTGAACATCCTCTCGCAATGTGGAGATGATAGTAGGAACGCTGGTAGACATGTTACAGATAATACGGATTTTATAACTCTATGATTAAACCGGGAAATAGATTCTTTCACGGATTTTACTAAATCAAGAGAAAACCGTAAGCAATCACCCAAGTCGCTAGAAGATAATGCACCAAGTCGCTAACACTTAATTCGCTACACCACTAAGTCGCTAGAGTCCCAAGCCTAGAAAATGCAAGTCGCTATAGTAACTCGCTAAGGCTCAAGTCGCTAGCAAAATTTTGGCAAAGAATTCGCTACTCAAGTCGCTAAAGATACAAGTCGCTAAAGAGCAACTCTCCTACCACTGTGTCAAGCACCAGTAGTGGAGAGTCCACTACTTGTATCAGAACTCGCTAGATCTAAGTCGCTAGGTCTAAAATCAGAACTCGCTACAAATTTGTAAAGCAAGTCGCTACTTAAGAAAGTATTCGTGGTGTTAAGTCGCTAGCAAGTAAAAACCACATAAACATCACTTTTCAATCCAAAAACAACCCAACCAAGATGATTCAAGCTACTAAATGAAAACCTACAACAATTTGTGATGATTCTAAACATAAAAGTACTAACAAAATCCAAACTTTAACACAAGAAATCAACCAAATGATGCACAAACCACTAAACTTTCAAACTCAAAACTAATTTAAAACCACTAGAAATCCAAAGATGTGCAAGATATGATCTAACCATGGCTCTTGATACCAATCATGGATATTGATTTCACAAACACATCAAACCATTAAC